>ML662442.1:36068230-36668230 GCA_007570785.1 Antilocapra americana | reverse complement strand
TTTAATTTTTCCATAATGCTGTACCATTTTACATTTTCACCAGTAGTTCAGTTCAGTCACTCAGTCATGTCCGACTCTTTGCGACCCCATGGACTGCAGCACGCCAGACCTCCCTGACCATCACCAACTCTAGGAGTTACTCAAACTCATCATGTCCATTGAGTCAATGCTGCCATCCAACCATTTCATCCTCTGTCGTCCCCTTCTCCTGCCTTCAATCTTTCCCAGCATCAGGTCTTTTTAAATGAGTCAGTTCTTCGCATCAGGTGGCCAAAGGATTGGAGCTTCAGCTTCAGCATCAGTCCTTCCAATGAATATTCAGGGCTGATTTCCTTTGGGATTAATTGGTTGGATCTCCTTGCAGTCCAAGGGACTCTGAAGAGTCTTCTCCAACTCCACAGTTAAAAGCATCAATTCTTCGGCACTCAGCTTTCTTTATAGTCCAACTCTCACATCCATACATGACTACTGGAAAAACCATAGCTTTGACTAGATGGACCTTTGTTGGCAAAGTAATGTCCCTGCTTTTTAATAAGCTGTCTAGGTTGGTCATAACTTTTCTTCCAAAGAGCAAGCATCTTTTAATTTCATGGCTGTAGTGATTTTGGATTCCAAAAAAATAGTCTTTCACTGTTTCCCCATCGATTTACCCTGAAGTGATGGGACCAGATGCCATGGTCTTAGTTCTGTGAATGTTGTGTTTTAAGCCAACTTTTTCACTCGCCTCTTTCACTTTCATCAGGAGCCTCTTTAGTTCCTCTTCACTTCCTGCCCTAAGGGTGGTGTCATCTGCGTGTCTGAGGTTACCAGCAGTCTTGACTCCAGCTTGTGCTTCATCCATTCACCAGTAGTGCACAAGTCTTAAAATTTCTGTTTGCCAACACTTGTTCTTTCATTTTTCCTTTTCAGTATCTGACATCCTAATGAGCACGAGGTGGTATTATAATTGTGATTTGCATTCTCTTATGATTAGTAGCATTGAGCATCTTTTTATGTGCTTATTGGCCATTTGTATATCTTTTGTGGGGGAGGGGAACTGTCTATTTAAGACCTTCTGCTAACCTATTTAAATTAGGTTGTTTGCTTTTCTTGTTGGAGTTCCTTATTTATTCCAGATACTAACCTCTTAAAAGATGTAAAATTTGCAGATACTTTTCCAGTGCTATAGGTTGTCTTTTCACTCTGTTGAGTGTTTTCCTCTGATACACAAAAGTTAAGTTTGATGCAGTTCTATTTGTCTGTTTTTGCTTTTGTTGCCTGTGCTTTTTGTTTAACATCCAAGAAAGCTTTGCCAAATGGATTTTCCCCATGTTTTCTACCAAGAGTTTTATAGTTCAGTGTCTTAATGTAGGTGTTTAAATCCATCTTGAGTTATGCAGTGTAAGGTGAGGATTCTGTTTCATTCTTCTGTGTGCAGATCCAGTTTTCCCAACACCAGTTGCCCAAGAGACTGTCTTTTCCCAATCCACAATCTGTCCTGCCTTCGATGCCCTCCCCCACCCCCCAAAAAAGAGGGTAGGGGACTTCCCTGGTAGTCCAGTAGTTGGGACTTCGCCTTCCAATGCAGGGTGTGCTGGTTTGATTCCCCGTTCAGGGGGATAAGATCCCATATGCCTTGGGGCCAAAACACCAAACTATAAAACAGAAGCAACATTGTAATAAAAGACTTTAAAAATGGTCCACATGGGGGGGGGGAAGTAGCCAGTTAACCATTCCTAGTCTTATTCAGTCAGATGACACAGAAGTCTCTTATCTTAATTGTATCTTTTCCCATGTAAACACTTCAATTTGTTCTATTTTTATTAAACCACAGACTAAAAACTTTTAATTTAAAATATGGGACTTACCTGGTGGTACAGTGGATAAGAATCTGCTCGCCAATGAAGGGGACACCGGTTTGATCCACATGCCTCAGAGCAGCGAAGCCCGTGGGCCACAACTACTGAAGCCTGTGATCTCGAGCCTGCGTGCTGCAGCTACTGAAGCTGGTGCACCTGGAGCCCCTGGAGCCCGTGCTCTGCACGAGAAGCCACCGCAGTGAGACGCCGAGGCACTGCAACTAGAGAGTGGCCCTCGTGCAGCAACAAAGACTCAGCACAACCAAAAATTAATTAACTGATTAAAAATAAATAAAATATGGATGGCATGCCGTTTATGTTTTACTTTTCTGGCAGAGTGACTAAGATCATTCAGTCCACGTGCTATCATTTGTAAAGAGTGTAGTATTTGGGATATTTATTATGATCTGGATGTGGCTAGGATCCAAAAAAGCTTTATTTAAGGAAAAAATAAGGGGCTTATTTTTCTACCAAAATGTGATTTTAATAATTTGCTGAATTTTAATAATTTTAATTTTAAATCTAAAAATAATTTTAAATTCAATAATTTTCAAGTGTTTTCTCTTTCCTCTTTATGCTCATGTATAGCATTGTATTGACTTCTTCAATTCTAAATGTCACATTTTTCCTGCCCTGTATTTTTTTGAGCCAGCAGTTCTCTAGATTGTTTTTATAATCACTTGGTTGATAGACTATTCAAGTGTTGTTTGACTTAGAATGTTGTAAAGCAGTTCCTTTCATACCGTAACTTTGAAAAATACTGACTACTTAAGGGTTTCTTTTAGGTGAGGAAGAGTATGGTTGCAGAATTTATTAACAATGATTGAGTGCAGGAGGATTCTTGTTTCCATCAAGATGGAATAAATACACTCTACTGTCACTAAATGCATCTAGAAACTCTGGACAGAATGCATGCAGCAGCTTGAGGACTCTGGAAAGTAAATGTTAGGTGAATTGGAAGCCAAAACTCAAAACATCACTGAAATATCCATGAATTTGTTTCTTTTTTCTCTCTTGGTATCTCCTGGGGTGGTCTCAAAAGCTGCCAGAAACCCGGAACTGCACACAAACTGAGCACTTAGGTCTTTTTCTGGAATGTAGACAAGGAACGGAAGGGGGCCCCTTTGGGTTAGAGAGAGTGGGGGAAATCCCTTTTTTATTTTTGTATTGCTTTGCGCTTTTTTTTTTCCTGTTCTTTCCTGCTGTAGCTCAGGCAGTCCTGTAGCAGACTGCTGCAGAGTGGGGAAACTAAAGCCTGTGCTTTCTAGCCAGAGGACCAAGAAGCAGGCCATCTTCACCACCTCCCCCTACCCCCACCCCCCACTGTTGAGCTAGGAGTTGTTATGGAGATTATGGAGATAGCAATGTAACACATAAAAGTTGGATAAGAACAAGAAGACTGAACTTAAACATTTCAGCTGTCTGCTAACATAGTTTTTTAAAAATCAGCATGCTCCATAGGGTTTGAAGATTTATAATCATATAATGTGATGTCCAGGATGCAATCACAAATTACATACAAACAGTAAGGAAATTGTCTCAAAGGGAGACACTCTAGACTTCAGCCTCAAGGTGGTGCAGGTCAAGATTTAAAAGCAGTTACCATAACCATGCTGTAAGAAGTAATAACACAAATCTTAGCAGAGAAACAGAAGATGGAACTAAAAAATAACACTGGAATAAAAAGTTTACTGGATTGGCTTGTAGAGTAGAAATAACAAAAGAGTGAGTGAACTTGAAGATAGATCAGTAGGAATGGCCCAGTTTGAACGATGTTGAGAAAAAATTTCAGATGGACACTGAAAATGAACAAATCCTGGTCAAAAGTTTTAGCATTTTGTGTCAGATTCACAGAAGAGTATGTTATGGAAAAGATATTTGAAAAAATAATCTGTTTAAGTTCATTATAGTGGATGGGTTCTATCAACAGCTAAGATATTAGTGAAATGAGTAAGCTTCACTTCTGTAGATTAAAATAAGATAACATTTCAAGTGGAATATATGTATATCTGGTACATTAACAAAGTAATTCTGTTAAATGAATGTTTTTAATAACTCACCCTGAACTATTAAGGTGACATTTTAAAAAACAGTAAAGGATCATGTAGCAATTTAGTTTTTCTTTTTAACTTTTTATTTTGTGTTGAGGTATAGTTGATTAATAATGTTGTGATAGTTCCAAGTAGACAGCAGAGGAAGTCAGCCATACACATACATATATCCATTGAATTTCTCTCCCATCCAGGCTGCCACATAACACTGAGCAGAGTTCCCTGTGCTACATAGCAGGACCTTGTTGGTTATACGTTTTAAATATAGCCGTGTGTACATGCTGATCCCAAACACCCTAACTATCCCTTTTCCTTATTCTTTCCCCCTAGTAACCATAAATTCTTCCTCTATATCTGCCAGTCTGTTTCTGTTTTGTAAATAAGTTCATTTGTACCATTTCTTTTTAGATTGCACATACAAGGCATGCCATTAGATATTTCTTTGGCTGACTTACTTCACTCAGTATGACAATTCTAGGTCCATGTATGTTGCTACAAATGGCATTATTAAGTTGTTTTTCATGTCTGAGTAATAATTCCATTCCATACCTGTACCACTTCTTTTTCCATTCCCCTGTCAGTGAACATCTAGGTTGTTTCCATGTCTTGGCTACTGTAAACAGTGCTGCAGTAAACACTGAGGTGCATATATTTTCCTCCAGATACATATACGCCCTGGAGTGAGACTGCTGGTTCATCAGTTCAGTTCAGTCACTCAAGTCGTGTCCGACTCTTTGCTACCCCATGGACTGTAGCACACCAGGCCTCCCTGACCGTCACCAACTCTCGGAGTTACTCAAACTCATCATGTCCATTGAGTCAATGATGCCATCCAACCATTTCATCCTCTGTCATCCTCTTCTCCTCCCGCCTTCAGTCTTTCCCAGCATTAGGGTCTTTTCTAACGAGTCAGTTCTTCGCATCAGGTGGCCAGAGTATTGAAGCTTCAGCTTCAGCATCAATCCTTCCAGTGAATATTCAGGATTGATTTCCTTTAGGATGGATTGGTTGGATCTCCTTGCTGTCCAAGGGACTCTTGAGTCTTCTCCAACACCACAGTTCAAAAGCATCAATTCTTTGGCGCTCAGCTTTCTTTATAGTCCAACTCTCACATCCATCATGACTACTGGAAAAATTTTCATAGCCTTGACTAGACCTTTGTTGGCAAATTGATGTCTCTGCTTTTTAATATGCTGTCTAGGTTGGTCATAACTTTTCTTTCAAGGAGCAAGCATCTTTTAATTTCATGACCACAGTCACCATCTGCAGTGATTTTGGAGTCCAAAAATATAATCTTTCACTGTTTCCCCATCGATCTGCCCTGAAGTGATGGGACCAGATGCCATGATCTTAGTTTTCTGAATGTTTCTGAGTTTTAAGCCAACTTTTTCACTCTCCTCTTTCACTAAGAGGCTCTTTAGTTCTTCAGTTTCTTTCTGCCATAAGGGTGGTGTCATCTGCATGTCTGAGGTTATTGATATTTCTCCCAACAGTCTTGATTCCAGCTTGTGCTTCATCCAGCCTGGCATTTCTCATGATGTACTCTGCATATAGGTTAAATAAGCAGGGTGACAAAATGCAGCCTTGACATACTCCTTTCCCAGTTTGTAACCAGTCTGTTGTTCCATGTCCAGTTCCAACTGTTGTTCTTGACCTGCATATAGATTTCTTAGGAGTCAGGTCAGGTGGTCTGCTATTCTCATCTCTTTAAGAATTTTCCACAGTTTGTTGTGATCCACACAGTCAAAGGCTTTGGTGTAGTCAATAAAGCAGAAGTAGATGTTTTTCTGAAACTCTTGCTTTTTTGATGATCCAGTGGATGTTGGCAATTTATCTCTGTTCCTCTGCATTTCCTAAATCTGAGCTTGAACATCTGGAAGTTCACGGTTCATATGGTAGTTCTAGTTTTAGTTTTTTAAAGAACTTCCATACTATTCTCCACATGGCTATGTTGATTTATATTCCCACCAACAGTGCAAGAAGAGTTACTTCCTTTTTCTTCACACTCCCAGCAAATGATGGCCATTCTGATGGGTGTGAGGTTATGCCTCATTGTAGTTTTGATTTGCATTTCTTCTTAATTAGTGATGTTGAACATGTGTTTGTTGACCATCTGTATGTTTTCTTTGGAGAAATGCCTTATTTGGGTCTCATTTGTCTTTTCCGTAGTAAATTGTAAATATGTAGTATAATTTCCTGGATTTTGGTTTGCTTCTTAACATGCTGTAGCAAAATGCATCCATTTTACTTGGTTTATATGTCAATATAGATTATTCTGAAACAAAATTAAATGTGGTATTCATGAGAGAGGGAAGATCCCCTGGAGGAGGGCACAGCAATCCATTCCAGTATTCTTGCCTGGAGAATTCAGTGGACAGAGGATCCTGGAGGGCTAGTCCATGGGGTTGCAAAGAGTCAGACGACTTAGCAATGCGTAGTGATTGAACGTAATCTCCAGTCCCACTCCCCATCCATAGGTCAGGGGCTGGATAGGAAGTTCCAACCTTCTAATCACAAGGTGGACCTTCCTGGCAATAAGCATCCAACCTTACTTGCTTCCAAAAGTTACTTCATTAACATAACATTTAGAAGAGAAGGTGGAGCAAGAATGAGACAAAAAATACAAAGCATGATTTTAAATCATGGTGAGAGTTTTGTAATTTTTATGAGAGTAGGCAAGTACTGTTATAAATTAATCATCCTCTTTTTGGTTAAATAATAGATCCGAGTGGGACATACTTTTGAAGGATGTGCAATGTTCAATCATAAGTGTGACAAAAACTGACAAGCAGGAAGCTTATGTACTCAGGTAAGTCCTCCAAAATAGTATTGGTCAACCGATTTCAGTGTGCATCGTACTTTATATGGAAGAGTAAATTGTTCCTCTCTATACTGGTTCTATAATTGTTTTTACCTTATTTTTTAAAAATATGGTGTAAAATAAAACTTTTACTTCAGGTGTCCCTAGGCAGTAGGGTTTTTGAAGTCTTACCTAATAGCTCTTCAAGGTGGCTGCCGTCTTTATTGCCCTGGAGGTTAGCAGGAAGTGTCTGCAAGAGAGGGTTGAATGGCATTGTTCCTTTGCCCTCACTTCTTTTATTTTTAGTATATGCTTCTCTATCAAAGCTTGAAGCAGAGTGAAAATTAGCTTCACCATAGAAATAGGATTGCTGTTATTTAAGAGAAGAAAGCTATGCAATTCTTTTTTAGGTACAGAGATAGAATGTTGGGCCTTGAGGCTATTGTATTGAACGTGGTACCTGCTTTTACTAAGTCTATATTTGACATACACAGATGTTTATCAAATGCCTATTAAAGCAAACATTCCTTTTCTCATGGAACTTATTATCCAGTGAAAAGTAATGAGATCGTTACATACACATGAGAGCAGGCAGTTCAAGATGATGTAAAGTAAGCGTCCTAGGTTAGGTTAGGTGAGGAGGAAAACTGACTAGTAAAAGAGGGTTTGTGTAATGACCTAATATGCTTTATACATAGGTTATGTTTCTGTGGGATCTTTCATGTAATAGAAGAGGAAGAAGAATTTGCTTCCTTGAGAACTTACTGTTTAAAATTATTAGCCAAAAATTTACACTTTGAACGATAGCCCAATAATAATTAAGCATCTCAGTAGCATATAAACATTGTTATAATATTGTGACTTTCTTTTAAACTGCAGTGAGAGTAGCATGTTTGTCTCCAAGAGACGTTTCATTTTGAAGACATGTGGTACCACCCTCTTGCTGAAAGCACTGGTTCCCCTGTTGAAACTTGCTAGGGATTACAGTGGGTTTGACTCAATTCAAGTAAGTAGTCAAAAAAACATTTATCCTTTTGGTGGGGTATAAACGTTAGAGTTTGGTGATGTGCCTGGTAAATAAATTTGTATACTTGTTCGGTTGTAATAACTAAGGACACTCACACCATGGAGAGAAAGAATGCCTGTTACTCATGAATAACAGAAAATGTGGAGGAACCAGAGAAGGAATTGAGATAAAACTCAAAATGAAAGAAAAGAAAACCAGATACTTTCAGCAGTTAATTCCTTAACATTATTACTATAAATAGTGGAGAAAATAAGAAAAGAAGGAAAAGCAAGAAAAATCATCTAGACTCATACAAAGAACGGATTGTATTAAAGAGCAATAATTAATTCTTGAATGCTATCAAACTTTATACTTGGGTTTTCATTGTGATAAGATGTTGAATTTTAATATTTAACTTAATTTGTAAACATTAGTAAATAATTTACTCAGTTTGTCCTAGGGCAAAGGACAGCTGTCATTGGGACCTAAAACTGTTTTGTTGATCCTTATAAGAAGATCTAAACTGAGCAATATGTTAATTTTTGGATCCCTCTTTTGAAACTAAATATATATAATACATATTCTCCCACAAAATTTTTACTACATGCCTATTTTAAAGCTCAGAAACTCCTGCTCTAAGGAGTCCCCTGGTGGCCCGTGGTTAGGACTCTGTCTCTATAGAACACTGACTCATGGGTGTTGGGAGAAGGCAACGGCACCCACTCCGGTACTCCTGCCTGGAAAATCCCAGGGACAGCAGAGCCTGGTGGGCTGCTGTCTATGGGGTCGAACAGAGTCGGACACGACTGAAGCGACTTGGCGGCGGCGGCATGGGTATTGGTCTGAAACCTTGCTCTTTGACACAGCAGCCTTCATTTTCATTTGTCGGCCAGCACAGTCCACGGGGTCGCAGAGCTGGGCACAACTGAACGGCTGAGCACGTGCGCACATGAAGCACTCCAGTATATGTTAAGGGTCATTGGGAAAAAATGCTTGTGGAGATAGTTTTGGTTTTGATATGTATATGTAGAAAATAGTTGATTGGTTTAGGAAAGGTGATAGAATTCTGTATGTAAAGTTATCTGTCTGTCTTTTTAGAGCTTCTTTTATTCTCGTAAGAATTTCATGAAGCCTTCTCACCAAGGGTACCCACACCGGAATTTCCAGGAAGAAATAGAGTTCCTTAATGCAATTTTCCCAAGTAAGTTTAAGTAGAATTGAATCCTGCCTTTTAAAGTTAGATGTGTGTGTTGTGTGTGTTTGACTGTATTTAGCATAGCACTTTATATAGTTAAGATAAATGTATCAATTTAGCTGATTACAAATTTTTGAGTATTGTTTTGTAACTGTTGAAATGATGGGAGAAAAAAATCAAGTAACTGATCACCTGCCAGATGGAGAACTCATCTTCTAGCCAGTTGTTGTCATTTATTATGTCTGTTTTAGTGGCTATGAAGGCTGTGATCCCTTCATCCAGAAACATGCCCCATGACTTCATAAACCCATGCTAAGATACTAGTCTATGTTAAGAAACTGTCTAGCACGTTGTACAGGAATTGAGCTGGCTTAAGGATGGTCAACCGAAGTGAGTTTAGTGTCGCTTCAACTAAATTGGCAAAATTTACTTCTACCCATTTATATAAGCTTTTATTTATAGACCTTCCTTTTTGAGCTTCAAGGACAGGGAAGTAAAGGTTACCTAATCTAACACCCTTATATCCTAGAAGAGGCTAAATACCTAAGATGATTTTAGTAACTTGGCACAGAGTCATTCATAAGGGTGATTTTAGAAAAGAAAATCCATCCTATCTGTTCTTAGCTCATCTACCATACTAGGCTATATCAGGGTGCCGAGTATAATTTAGTTTAAATATCAACCAGCTGTTAACTTACTATGTTGAATGAGGCTTTGAAACACCATGGAAAGGAGGACATACTACATAACTTCCATTTACTTGAGAGAGTAGACAAATAGGTGACCAGATTCCAGTACCAAATGGAGTTTTAGGGGCTAGTAAACCATAATTTTCTCAGCACCATTTCAGACTGGCTTATTAGCTGAAGTGCATCTCTAAATGACAGCCAATAAAATGTTTTCTTAAAGGAGGCGGGGGATCCTGCCTACTTGGTATCAGATGGATCTATTAAATTTATTTTATGTTCTCCTGCCTCAACAGATGGAGCAGCATATTGTATGGGACGCATGAATTCTGACTGTTGGTATGTTGGACCCAATTTGATGGAAGTTTTGTTTTGTATAAGATTTCTTTTAAACTTACAGTTGTCATTTTTAGAAACTATTTTGTACTTTTATATAGGTACTTGTATACTTTGGATTTCCCAGAGAGTAGGGTAATCAATCAGCCAGATCAAACCCTGGAAATTCTGATGAGTGAGCTTGACCCAGCAGTTATGGACCAGTTCTACATGAAAGATGGTGTTACTGCAAAGGATGTCACTCGTGTAAGCATTTTCAATAATAATTCTGTATCCTGCTTGGCAGCTAAATATTTTGGCTCATTGTCTATTTCTTTTCCAGATTTGCTTTTAATTCAGTCTTTGGCTTTTTTCCCAGGAGAGTGGAATTCGTGACCTGATACCAGGTTCTGTCATTGATGCCACAATGTTCAATCCATGTGGGTACTCAATGAATGGGATGAAATCGGATGTAAGTAAGAATATCTTGCTTAATACTTTAAACCTTTAAGTGTGCCCTTTCCATTATTAACACAAAGCTATTTCTCTTAAGGGAACTTATTGGACTATTCACATCACTCCAGAACCAGAATTTTCTTATGTTAGCTTTGAAACAAACTTAAGTCAGACCTCCTATGATGACCTGATCAGGAAAGTTGTGGAAGTCTTCAAGCCAGGAAAATTTGTGACCACCCTGTTTGTAAATCAGGTAATACATTTTTTTCATCAACAATAAAATCTAATAGAAAATAAGGATAGTGAGGCATGTCATAAAATGTATTCTGAGATGCCATATAATCAGCAGAGATAACCAGAGGTACTACTAATTGAGGTGTTTGGTAGATGAGACGCTTCATGCCTGTCATTAGACTGTTGGTCCTTGTTTTGTATCTCGCCCAGTTCGTGGGCTCCTCTTGTCCTGTTTTCCCCACTGATAGACCTTGGGGATGGTGGTGCCAGAAGACATAAGTGTCCCACTGCTTCCGCCCCCAGGAAGTCAGCTAAAATATTTCAGTTCCACCGGGTTGATTTTGTTGTTTCGTTTTTTCAGTTTTACTTTTTGTTGTTGTTATTGTTGTGCTGGGTTTTCGTTGCTGCACAGGCTTTTCTCTACTTGCAGAGAGCGGGGTAACTCTTCGTTGCAGGGGATGGGCTTCCCATTAATGGTGGCTTCTCTTGTGGATCACAAGCTCTAGGGCACAAGGGCTCAGCAGCTGTGGTACATGGGCTTAATTGCTCTGCAGCATGTGGGATCATCCTGGATCAGGGATCAAACCTGTGTCTCCTGCACTTGCAGGCAGATTATCACTCAGCCACCAGGGAAGCCCCCAGTGCCACAGTCTGACTAAAATAGCAGTCTTAAATACTTACTGCATGACTGCTTTGTTGAAATATTACTGCAGATTAGAAATGCTAATGGTTAATTTCATTTTTTCCCCCAGAGTTCTAAATGTCGCACAGTGCTTTCCTCGCCCCAGAAGATTGAAGGTTTTAAACGTCTTGATTGCCAGAGCACTTTGTTCAATGATTACAATTTTGTTTTTACCAGTTTTGCTAAGAAGCAGCAACAACAGCAGAGTTGATTAAGAAACATGAAGAAAAAACGCAAAAAGAGAACACACATAGAAGAAGGTGGTGGCTGCTTTTTAGATATTGATACCAAGGGCCATGCTTTCCATAACCACCACCTCGTAGTTGCAGAAAGCCCTAGATGTAATGATAGTGTAATCATTTTGAATTGTATGCATTATTATATCAAGGAGTTAGATATCTTGCATGAATGCTCTCTTCTGTGTTTAGGTATCCTATGCCACTCTTGCTGTGAAATTGAAGTGCATGTAGAAAAAACCTTTTACTATATGAAACTTTACAACACTTGTGAAAGCAACTCAGTTTGGTTCACGCACAGTGTAACGTTTCTCCAGGTGTCCTCCAAAATCCCCCACAGACAGGGCTTTCGTCCTCACCAGGCGTCAGCCTCAGCCTAGCCATCTGGGACTGTTCTGTTGATTGCTGCCAGGATTTTACATCCGGTTACCTCCACTTTCTAGAACATACTCTCTACTAATGTTATTGAAACCAATTTCTACTTCATACAGATGTTTTTTCAACAGCAATTAAAGTTTTTCTTCCACGAGTCGAGTCCTCTAAGAAAACAATTGGAACTATCCATTCTGTGTATTTATATTTTTAACGCTGCTTCCAGTACTTGTATTACTTTGATTCCTTCCATTACCATGGTGTCTCCCCTCCCAACCACACCCCCTCAATAAAGCAATACACTGTAAACACTGTGGGTTTTATACTAATCTATACCCCAGAGGGGGAAGGCGGGGGTAGACCCTGGGCTTAATTTTGTTTTAAGGTCAAGGGAATTTGACATTTTTCATTACCATGAGCTCTTTTGGAATAAACTGTTGTTGATTAGCAAAGAAGGCATAGATTGGTACTAGGGAATATTGGCAGAACTGTATGGAAACTGTGCCATTTGGTGTCCCCCATTAAATGAGATGAGCTTCTTGTAAGTACCATGTCTTTATTCACTTGCTAAGTAATACAAAAGAATTTTTATCACAATTTATTAGCGAGGAGATTTAAGATAAAGGTATTGGTTTCAACAACTCAAGTCAGCTCAGATGATTCACCTTAACTTTTACTTTCGTAGCCATTTCCACTAATTTCTGTTAATGATTTGCTATGAACTCAGGTTCAAAGCAGATTCAGTGTCTTTGCCATCTTGTGACTTAAAAGTTCTGTGACCTGATGATACACGTAATAGTGTTCTGACTTGGTTCCTCTTGCTTGTTCGTATTCCTTTCTCCATGGAATAGTATCAAGTGATGAAGGAGAACTGTTAAGGTTTCTCAGTGCAGCAGAAAGCTATCCACAAAACGTAACACATAAAATTCCAAAATGGTTGATGGGAAATGACCTAAAAATACAAGCATAAAAGAGTTGGCATCTTTTAACTGTATTTGCTAACTTGGACAGTTGGTAAAAGAGCAAAGTTGACTCAATTTTTTATTTCTTCTTGTCCTCAAGCAATTTTTGATTCTTTCTGGATTGATGCAGTGATGCTTTTGTTCCTTCCGTATTTATAAATGAAACACTTTTTTTTTTTTAGTGTTTCTGAACATAAAATATGCTTGGTTTGAAATCAAGTGGTTGGAACACTTGACTTTTATTTTAAGCACATTGTTGATTCAAAGCTTCATTGAAGAAGCTTTCAATCAATGGATCATTCTGATTTTCTGTAATTACACACAGTACCTAATGTTTTGGTGCTATTATGAGGACCAATGCTCAAAGTGGATTTTCTTGAACAGTGTCCCAGTAGATTTGATGACATTTATTGGCTTGAGGTCTGATTTTCCTCCCCCTAATAGATTTAAAAGATTTCTATTTCATGTTGAAGACCTGCACAAATTTTGTATGGAACAAAGCCTAGAAAAAAATGAAAAATAGATTGACTAGTAATCTAAATTAATCCTAGAATGTATGATAGAGGAGGGAAAATTTTGGTGCCATAATTTCTCTCTTCATGGTGTTGGACTTAAATCACTTGAAATGTATTTCTGTACCCACAATTTAAGCTTCAATAAAGGTTTGCTTAATTCATTGTCTAGTGACATTCACAAAGTTTTCTGTCAATGTATTTTCTAAATAGTATACATGACCAAATACTAGACTCTATAAATAGTTTTTATAATTAATTGAAGGAATTAATATTTAATGATTTTTTAAGGTTATGGGAGATGTTATAAAGATAAGATCTTTAAGTTCTGGGAGAACAATTTTAAACATCTTGTTGATAGTAGCTTCATAACTGAAGCTGAAAGGAAATCATCTGGGCTGTATCCCAGGTTATCAGAGTAGGAAGAGTGTAAGTAGAATAAGAATGCTAGAGTTTGGACCTAGAAAAGTTTGAAGATGGAATATTTCAGCATTTATTATGGAATAGGTACTTCCTGGTGGGGTGGGGAGCAGAGTTTAATTCACAGTTCTTTCAACTAGAACTTAGTTAAAAGCTTTTGATCGTTGTGCCATGCAGGTATATAACTCACCATTTGGCAAAATTTAAGTTCTTCAGTCTCATCTACGATAAGCTAAAAACTGGAATCTTTATTATATTCAGATCTTTCTTAAAATAACCTTATCAGAATATTGTCCAAAATCTAAGTTAAAAAGAGTTGATCTTAGGGACCTCCCTGGCAATCCGTTGGTTAAGACTCTGCACTCCCAGTGCAGGAGGCACAGGTTAGCTCTCTAGTCAGTGCACCAAGATTCCTGAGTGCCACAGAGTGCAGCTCTAAAAAGAAAAGGTTGACCTTAGAAAAGTAAGATGTTAAAGGTGTGTGCAGTACTACAATGCCAGACTGTTCTACAGGAACAGGTTACCTGGTGTTAACTGATGAGATTCAGGGACATAAATCTGAATTTGATAAATGTGACAAACTATGAAAGAGAAAAGACTTACTGTCCTAGCCAGATAACCACTTTCCAGCTACCCACCCTCAAACTTTACATTTTCACCTGCCCTTCTTTTTTTGTTACAATGAAAGAAGTATTAGTCATTTGAATTCCTATCCACCCATTTCTACCTTTAGAGACTGAGAGGAGTTCACTGCAGGCATGTCCATGTCGATCCCCATCAGTTTGTTTTACTTCCCTAATTTCTTGCCATTTCCGTTTGCTCTTTAGGATTCACTTTGTTAGTCCTTTACAACATGAGAAGTGTCAATTCTTATCCCCAAACTGAACCATCTTCAAACTACTTGTAATCCAGCGTTTTCCTGAGTGCTCAAACCAGAAACCTGGGATGAAACAGGCAGAGTCATAGAGGTTTGTGACGTAACTCAAGATTGGAAGAAAACTTGGTAGTGTCAAGAGATGTCCAGTAAGCTGTTGGAGTAGGACATGGCAGCCTACTCCAGTATTTTCTGCCTGGAGAGTCCCATGGACAGAGGAGCCGGGCGGGTTACAGTCCATGGGGTCACAGAGAGTCAGACATGACTGAGCAACTGACATGCATGTGAACTAGAAGCCCCCCAAATAGGTTGATATTTATAATTAAACATCTGAACTGGATGTACACTCAAAAGAATTTCTCCTTGAACCGTCACACCCTAGCTTCAGAGTCCTCAATTCTGCTCTGGTACACTGAACTATCTGCTACACAGACCTCATTAGGTAAGATTTACAACAAGTTGATACATACAGATCTTCAACTACAATTCTTAAGAATGTATACTCTTGGCCCACAGCCACATCAGGACCAAAGAAAGTTCCCTTATACCACTACCTAAGCAATGAAGCATTACTCTAGATTAACTACTATCCAAATTTTTTCACTAAAGTAGGGTTCCCTCCCCCTCCCCATCCCAGCTCTGAAACTAAATTGAATGACTTAATACTTTTGAGAGATTGAACCATGTATTTCTTATTGCCGAGTAGTATTCCACTGTATGAATGTACCACAATTTGTTTAGCTATTCTGTTAAATGAACATTTTGTTGGTTCTCAGTTGTGAGAAAATATTAATAAAGCTGCTATGAACATTTCCTCATACAAGGATTGTGGCTTCTGAGTGTGTAGTAGTATCTTGTGTTAATTGCCATTTCTCTAATGAGTATGCTCTCGTGTGTCAGCCACTACTGTATTCTTAGAATGAAAATAAGTTTTGTACATCTAAAAATTGGCTCTTTTCATTAATGAGATATGGAACTATATATTTTGGATACAACTTTTTGGTGTAGTATTTTGTAAATATTTTCTCCTAGTCTGTCTTCATTTTTCTAATAATGTCTGGAGTAGTTCTTAAATTTCAGCAATCATAATTTATCACCGTGTTAAGTGGATCTTTTCTAATAAATTTGCCTTCTTCCACATTGTGATGGTGACATTGTTTTCTTGTAAAAGCTTTATAATTTTTGGCTTTTACATCTTACAATCCATCTCAGTTTTTTCTGTAATACAAGGTAGGGGTCGAGGTTTGTTTTTATCCATGTGGTAAATTAATCCAGCACCATTTGTGCTTTTTCCATTGAATTACTTTGGTGCCTTTGACCTTCATGAATTCTGTATTTCTCTGCAAATATTAAAGTAAGTCTGTTGATTTCTATCTTAAAGTCCTAACGGGCACTATGATGGATTAGGATTGATTTGAATCCATCTGTCATCTTTTTCTCAGCAATGTTTGGTATAATGTTTTGTGTGATTTTGATTGTCATAACTTTAAGGTTTTTTGATGCTAAAAATCTATTAATGGAATTTTTTTTTCCCAATTGATAACTTACAGATAATTTTTTTTCTCTTGTATCATGAGACCTTGCTAATAAATAAGCTCACTAGTTTTTTTAAATGTATTTTTTATTGAAGGATAATTGTTTACAGAATTTTACTGTTTTCTGTCAAACCTCAACATGAATCAGCCATAGGTATACATATATCCCCTCCCTTTTGAAGCTCCCTCCCACCTCCCTCCCCATCCCACCCCTCTAGATGGATACAGAGCCTCTGTTTGAGTTTCCTGAGCCATACAGCAAATTACCATTGGCTATCTATTTTACATGTGGTAATGTGTAAAACAGTACTCTTTCCATACATCTCACCCTCTCCTCCCTTCTTCCCATGTCCATAAGTCTATTCTCTATGTTGCTCACCGGTTTTGAAAGGTTTTTGTTTTCTTACCTGTTTACCTGTTAGGACCTCTAATATATGTTGAGTATAAATGGTAAGAGCAGCTTGTGACTAATGTAAGGTTGGGAAGACACCTAGGGAGTGAAATTGAAGGAGTACTGTCAGATCAGGGTGGTGTAAGTGGGCATCTGGGAGTAAGTGCACCCTTGCATTTTGCTCCCTAGGGGTTTTCCTCCTCTCAGCCTTTGAGTGTGCATGCTAAGTTGCTCAGTGGTGTCCAGCTCTTTGTGATCCCATGGACTGTAGCCCACCAGCCAGCCTCCTCTGCCATGGAATTCTTCAGGCAAGAATACTGGAGTGGGTTGCCATGCCCTTTTCCAGGGGATCTTCCCAACCCAGGAATCAAACCCATATCTCTTACGTCCCCTGCGTTGGTAGGTGGGTTTTGTACCATTAAGGCTTGTGCATCCCAATTTTAAGAAGAAAAGAGTAGTCCATCAAGAATAATGTTGGTTTTATGTAGGTGCCTAGATGGATACCTTTTATACATAATACTACTGTTTATACTTTGCTCTGTTTTTCTCATGAACGGGTATTGTATTTTGGCAGACACCTTTCCCCGACTTTTTGCATCCACTGAAATGACCATATGGTTTGTCTCCTTTATTCTGTTAACATACTATTCCTGTCCTTAGGGAGGATTTAGTTAATGGAACCTTATGACTAAAACAGGTTCCCAAAACTGTCAAAGTATCTTGCCCAAGGTTGCACAAGTAAAAATGATGAATCCAGATTCAAAACTCTGGCTCATTTTCTTAATCACTAAGCAATCCCTCAGCTAAACCTTTTCTAAATAAGCCTCCCTTTGAGAGACTCAAAACTTGGTAATTCAGTTATTTCACTTCCTTTATTTACAAAAACAAGAATTACTTTCATCAGCGTAGGGAATTAATAGGTACAAACTATTAGGTGTAAAATAAGCTGTAAGGATATATTGTACAAATAATATAGCCAGTATTTTATAACTATAAAGAAGTATAACCTTTAAAAATTGTGAATCACTACATTGTACACCTATAATTGCATAACATTGCTCATCAACTACACTAATAAAGATTTTATTCCAGAAAAAAGTAGTAAGGGAGGTTGAAGTGAACTCGAAGTTAGCGACTTTCATTGGCCCCGTGACGTCCTTCACCCTGGTGCTCCACACATGCTCATGGGATCTCCTACTCATTTTCCCCAACTTAGCCCTCATTATTTTGCAGGGATTAAAACCTGGAAAATAAGGAGAAACAAGTAAACATAATGCAGTCCTGAAATTAAAAGATGCTTGCTCCTTGGAAGAAAAGCTATGACAAACCTAGACAGCATGTTAAAAGGCAGAGACGTTACTTTGCCAACAAAGGTCCGTCTAGTCAAAGCTGTGGTTTTTCCAGCAGTCATCTATGGATGTGAGAGCTGGGCTATAAAGATGCTGAGTGCCGAAGTATTGATGTTTTTGAACTGTGGTGTTGGCAAAGACTTGAAAGCCCCTTGGGCTGCAAGGAGATGCAGCCAATCAATCCTAAAGGAAATCAGTCCTGAACATTCATTGGAAGGACTGATGCTGAAGCTAAAACTCCAATGCTTTGGCCACCTGCTGGGAATAACTGACTGATTTGAAAAGACCCTGATGCTGGGAAAGATTGAAGGCAAGAGAAGGGGATGACAGAGGATGAGATGGTTGGATGGTATCACTGACTCAATGGACATGAGTTTGAGCAAACTCCAGGAGATGGTGAAAGACAGAGAAGCCTGGTGCTGCAGGGGGTTGCAAAGAGTCAGACACAACTGAGCGACATAACAAATGCTGGTGAAGTTTTTATGGAACTAGATACCAATTCAATGATGGTAGCCTGGATAATAGTTCTTAGGGAGGATAATCTGGCAATGCATTTTTAACTTGAGAAAATATGTACAAAGTTGTTTGTAGAAACAACCTAGATGTCAAAAATTAGGGTCCTGGTTAATCTGCTCATACTGTCAATGCAGTTACATTAAAATTCTAAAGGAAATGTGTTCATTATACTAACTAGGTAAAACTGCATGAATGTTTAGTCAGCTACAAATCCTGGATATGAATTAAAATTCAGTACATAGTGCTAGATGCTGAGTATATAAAAATAAGTAAGACATAATTGGGCTTCCAGGTGGCACTAGTGGTAAAGAACCCATCTGCCAATGTGGGTAGACTTAAGAGATGAGGGTTTGATCCCTGGGTGGGGACGATCCCCTGGAGGAGGGACAGTAACACACTAATATTTTTGCCTGGAGAATCCTATGGACAAAGGAGCCTTGTAGGCTTCAGTCCATAGGGTTGCACAGAGTCAGACACGACTGAAGCAACTTAGCAAGCACACACACAAGACATAATCACTTGCTCTCCTGGAATCTCATTCTAGTAGAGGAAGAAGACATATAAATAGTGTTCTGAGAGCCACATGTGCTGCAAAAGCCTCTTACCTGGGGGTGGGGGATGGGTAGGAAAGATTCAATAAAAGAAGTCATCTTTGAGCTAATAGCTGTGGGGATATACTAAATAACAAAAGAATGTAGTATTCTAAGCAGATGTTTTTCAAACAGATCAAGGTGAATTGCTTGCTCCAGAAATAAGAATCTCCATTTAGGTGAAGGTCTGCATAGGGAGAGAAGTGGGGAAAGTGATTAAGATGCTGGAAAGATTGCCAGTGGATACTTTGGTGTTAAAGTTGGATTTCATTTCCCCCTTAGCTCCCTCTAAGTACTAGAGGGAGCTCCAGTACTAGGACCCTCCACCCAGTACTAGCTACTGGCAGATCACAGCTGACTCTCCAGAAATTGTTCTCAGCTAAAGATTTCTGTATAATGCAGAAAATTCCTGTATAATTTCCTGAAGAAACTTGACTAGGGAACAAAAAAGAATCCCGGAGGGAGCTTCAAAATGGACTGCAGAAATCCATTTTGGTTGGGGGGGTAAAGACTGGATGTCAAGAGATGGGTTAGACTCCTGTAAGAGGAAAGGTGAGAAATGTTACAACTAATGCAGTAAATTACTAAAACAGAAAATATATAAACATGAGACTAAAAAAAGAAGGCAATTTAGTCTTCTGGCTTGCTTCTGCTGACAACTCAGGAGAGGGAGGAGGACTGGGGTAGGAGATAACAGGGTTGCTTTTGGATGTTGAATTTAATTGAGTCAAAAGGTAGATAAAAACCCAAATTTGCTATGCTGGGACTGTGAGATTACAGGCAGTTTCATAAAGAATAACCTTTTATGCAAACTCCTTCAATTTACTTCTAATTTGAAAGAATTGCTTAACACAAGTAGAACAAACCCATGAGCCTGTAGGAGACTGATTAAATAATCATTCATTGAGAGACTTCCCTAGTGGTCCAGTGGTTAAGAATCCACCTGCCAATGCAGGGAACATGGGTTCGACCCTTGGTCTGGCAAGATCCCATGAGCCATGGGGCAAGTAACCCCATGTGACACAACTACTGAAGCCCATCACCTACAACTAGGGAGTAGCTCCCACCTGCTGCAACTGGAGAAAGCCTGCACACAGCAATAAAGGCCCAGCACAACACAATAATAATAAAAAAAATTTTTTTAAATAATTGTACATTGAAATATGTTGATGCTGTCGAAACCCATCTATTGGCATGATAACACTTTTGTAACATGTTAAGCGAGAAAAGCAAGTTATCAAACTAGAGTACATTGAGTATCTACTAGAAAAGTTCGTGCTGTTGCTCACTGCTTCCCTGGAGCCACCTATCATAGTCTATACCACGGGACAGCGGTGAGAATTTAGAAGATAGCTGCCTTTGGGCAGACCCAGGCCTGTGGAGACACGCTGGGCTGAGCCTACTACATTTCAGACCAGATGCAAAATAGAATGGAGGCCAAGGTTCCAATAAGACCAGACAGGTTCAGAGGCCAGTGGAATTCACACATTCAAAGAGACAAGCCTGCACTAAAGCAGGAACCACCACATCTTTTTTTCTGTTGATATCTGGGCTAAAGGGTCATCTAGAATAGTGTTTGTTAAATTTCTGACATGAAGGACCAGTTTTTATTTCCAGTCTATTACGGATGGATGGCTGTGTGAACTGCTGTAAGTCAATTACTATGAAAATGAATTTTTAAAAAGATACAGCTTGATTCAAAAAAATTAACTCAGCTGACAAATATATAAAAACTCTTAAAACGCTTGCCCTCAGTTTCTGTCCTTATCTGGTTGCAAAGCAGTAACAGTTTGGAACTGATATGAGTCAGCGGACACTTGGTAGGGCTGATAGCGCTCTACGTCCTTTTTTTTGGCTGTGCTGGGTCTTCATTGTAGTGCAAGGGCTGCTCATTGCAGTGGCTTCTCTTGTGGAGCACAGGCTCTAAAGTATGCAGGCTTCAGTAGCTGCCACATTTGGCTCAGCAGTTGCACTTCCCGGGCTCTAAAGCACCAGCTTAATATTTTGTGGCTGTTCTGCAGCATGTGGGATCTTCCTGGACCAGAGATCGAACCCATGTCTCCTGCATTGGCAAGCAGATTCTTTACCACTGAGCCACCAGGGAAGCCTCGCTATGGAGCTTTAGAAACGTAGAAGCTGGAGATGAGGGGAGGGGAGACATGGCATGAGGATCATTTCCCTGTCTTTGTGGAAGTCATGCCACTCTGATAAAGAAAACAGGGATCCAAATGCATTTCAGGAAGATGCTACCCTGCAACACAGCTCACTCGTTCATGAGGCTGTTTGTTCAAAGAACATTCAAGTGCTGTTACCACCTGTCCTGAGGAGATGAACTCTACTGCTAAGGCAGGACAGTTCTCAGTAACTTACTGAATATTTATTAGGCATTTATAAAACATTAAAATATGTATAAACAAGTATAACAACACTCACTTCCTAGAACAAAAAGCTCTTACAGCTGAAAAGTAGATCATCCCATTTTAAATAATTATTGTTGTAGAACCTAATTAAAGTGGTTGCTTCACAATGTAACCTCTCTTGCACCTGAAAATTATGACTAATAAGTCACTAATCTAGTAGCTAACTGTTCGATGTTCTGGAAGGAAATTTGATCAGATTCTTTCTTATTAAATCATCAGGTCTTAACATTGGGGATTCTCCTTTTAAAAACACTACATTGTCACTCAACGACACTGTATTTGTGATGCGCTGCTTGTGGTCATAGGGCAAAACGCTACCAAGTGTCAGAGGAGATAAAAGGAAACTTCCTTCATCTGTGTCCAAAAGACTGAGACAGTGGGACTGAAGACCTTCTTTTAAGTGTGTGAATTATCACAATGGTCTTTCTAAAATATCTTTAGCTATGTGGTTTGTCTGCCTCAGAACATCTCCCTTTCTGGCTGCCCTGGAATCGTTGTCCAGCAGTTGTCACTATTAGTATCTAACTCTTAAGTCAGCATTTTCACCTAGGCTCCCACTGAAATCAATCCACAGATATTTACTGAACAGAAGCATAAGACATAGCAAGAGGGAATGAAAAAACTATAAAACCTTCTGCTCAAAATCTTCCAATAGTTGCCCATTTCACTCACTTTCACTCCTTAATTTCTAACCTCATCTACTTTCCCCTTGCACATTCCACTTCACAGATCCTGGCTCCCTGTTGCTCCAAGAATATAGCAGACATGATTCTGTCTCAGGACCTAAACGCTCTTCCTTTAGTAACCTACATAGCTCACTCTCTCACCACCTAAAGTCAATAAGACCTACTGTGCACATCCTATTTGAAAATTGCAAACAGACCCCAAAGTAATCCTAATATCACTTAGTCTTTATAAATAGTTTTTTTTTTTTTCCCCACTAGATGCTAAGTAATTTATTGTCCAGCTGCTCCTACTAGGATGTGAACTTTGAGGGCAGAGATTTTTATCTGTTTTGTTACTTCTCAGGTGTGGAGGCCATCTTCCAAGAAGGCCCTCAGTTATATTCTCACATTAATAGGGCTGGTTTTAAGCAGCAAATATGACATTGCAGCGGAAAGGCAATGGCACCCCACTCCAGTACTCTTGCCTGGAAACTCCCATGGACAGAGGAGCCTGGTGGGCTGCAGTCCATGGGGTTGCGAAGAGTCGGACACGACTGAGCGACTTCACTTTCCCTTTTCACTTTCATGCATTGGAGAAGGAAATAGCAACTCACTCCAGTGTTCTTGCCTGGAGAATCCCAGGGACGGCGGAGCCTGGTGGGCTGCTGTCTATGGGGTCGCACAGAGTCGGACACGACTGAAGTGACTTAGCAGCAGCAGCAGCAGCACGACATGGCAGAAATTATAGAGTATCACTTCCAAAGAAAGATCATAAAAAGCATCTTGGAAATAAACTCTGTAGACTCAGTCAAGCTTTAGATGACTGCAGTCCTGGTCAACGACATCTTTTCTGCACCCTCATGACTCCCTGACTTCAGAAGTTAAGCTGCTCCCAGATTTCAGACTTATAAAAGTTGTTTAAAGCTTTTAAATTTTGGGCTATTTAACAGAATAGCAGCTGACGTACCAAGTACCTACAACTATATGTGTGGTACATAGTAGGCATTTAATAAATATTAGAGGAGGGAAGCAACAAAACTGCCAGAAATAACCCAACTTTCATCACTAATAGCTAGGATTATTGTCATTTAGCAGAAAATCACGTAGGCTTTGAGGCAAGGAGGTATGCAGTAGGTAAATTTTAGGAAGAGAATCTGAGTTTGAGATGGGGCATGAAGTACTGTTTGGTGAGAGGAATGTTATTCTTCCCCCAAATCCCCTCCCATCTTTTATTGCCAATCACGTCTTACACCTAAGAGTTCATTCATTTTGAGCATTAATAAAGTTAATTTTAAAAGTTAATTAATAAAGTCAGAGTTACCATCTCTGCCACTTTGCCTGTGTAAATTGTAAATAAAATATGGTAGGACTTCCCTGGTGGTCCAGTGGCTAAGACTCTGTGCTCCCAATGCAGGGGGCCCAGGTTTTATCCCTATCAGGGAACTAGACCCCACATGCCACAACTGAGAACCAGCCAATCAAATAAATAAATATTTTAAATAAATAAATAAAATATCGTATTATAAGCACATAACATTATTTCTTAAGAAGTTAGAGATAAATGTATGCTTCTAGCCAAGATAGACTCTAGTAGCTAACTGTTTCATGCCCTGGAAGGAAATTTGATCAGATTCTTTCTTATTAAATTATCAGGTCTTAACACTGTGGATTCTCCTTTTAAAAACACTACAAGGAGTCTAATTGCTTCTAAGTAACTGCATCTCAGAACAAAGCTCAAAAATGCTGTCATCCAGTACAACATTACCAGGCATGCGAAGAAGAAGGAAAATACAACCATACTGAGGAGAAAAATTTATCAAAATGAACCCAGAAGTAATTCATATGATCAAATTTTAAAGACATAGCAATAGAAACTATCCAAAATGAAACAAAAACCAAAAAAAGACTAGGAAAAAAGAGATAGCATCAGTGATCCATAGGACAACTTTCAAGAAGTCAAATGTACATGTATTTGGAGTTCCTGAAAGACAAAGATATTTGAAGGGAGATGGGCTATAACTAAAATCTCATAGTTCCAAGAATTTTAATAATCCCAAACACAGGAAACATGAAGAAACAAAAAACTGCATAGAATCAGTGACTTTTTAAAAAAGATCTTAAAAACAGCCAAGGGGAAAAAACAGAGATACATGGCCTACAGAGGAACAAAGATAAAGATAGGAGCAGATATGTTGTCAGTGCAAGCTGGAAGACGGTGGAGCAACGTTTCCAAGAGATTGAAAGGAAAAATTCTAAACCAATAATTCTCCACACAGAGAAAATATCTTTCAAAAACCAAATAAAGGTCTTTTTCAGACATACAACATTATTAATCATTAGGAAAATGCAAACTAAAAATCACAATGAGTTATCAGTTGCTGCTGTGGTTCAGTTGGTAAGTCGTGTCTGAGTCTTTGCAACCCCATGGACTGCAGCATGCCAGGCTTCCCTGTCCTCACTACCTCTCAGAGTTTGCTCAAACTCATGTCTGCTGAGTTGGTGATGCCATCAGTACCCACCCATAAGAATGGCCTCAATTTAAAAGGCTAAAATTCACCCAAACGTCCATAAACTGATGCATGGGTTTGTAGTATAACCATACAATGGAATAAATAGGAATGAAGTACAGATTCATGCTGCAACATGAATGTACCGTGAAAACACTATACTATGTGTAAGGTGCTCATCACAAAAGTCCACGTACTGTACAATTCCATTTACGCAAAATGTCCAGAACAGGCAAATCCACAGAGACAGAAAGTAGATGACCTGTTGCATAGGGCTGGTGTTGAGGGCTGGGGAGAGTATCCATTGAGAGGACTGATGCTGAAGCTGAAACTCCAATACTTTGGCCACCTGATGCGAAGAACTGACTCATTTGAAAAGACCCTGATGCTGGGAAAGATTGAAGGTGGGAGGAGAAGGGGACGGCAGAGGATGAGATGGTTGGATGGCATCACCGACTTGATGGACATGAGTTTGAGTAAACTCTGGAAGTTGGTGATGGACAGGGAGGCCTGGCGTGCTGCAGTCCATGGGGTTGCAAAGAGTTGGACATAACTGAACAACTGAACTGAACTGAAGGAGTGACTTCATTGTGATACAGAGGTTTCTTTTAGGGGTGATGAAAATGTTCTAAAATTGACTGTGTTGATAGATGCACATCTCTGTAAACACACTAAAGACAATGTAATTGTATACTTTCAATAAGTGAGGGAATTATATGGTATGTAAATTATATCTCCAAACTGATTTTTATAAAAGGCTGGAGTGTTGGAAAGAATGTATAGCCACTAGAACTCCCATACATTGCTAGTGGATACAACTACTTTGAAAAAGTTTGCCAGTTGCTTAAAAAATTGAGAATATATCTACCATATGAATCAGCCATTCCATTCTTATATATTTACACAAGAGAAGTGAAAGGATATGTTCATACAAAGACTTGTACATGAATGTTTAGAGTAGCTTTATTCATAATAGTGAAAATCTGGAAACAACCCAAATGTCCAGCAATAGGTAAAGGAACAAATTTTTAAAATGGAATACTACTCAGCAATGAAAAGAATCCAATGTGAGGGTTGTGGGTGGGAGGTTGGTTAGGTTATAGGAAGGCAAAATGAGAACCTTGCAATGATAACACTACTCTGTATTTTAAGGTGGGTGATGGCTACATGAACCCACTTGTGATAAAACTGTATGGAACTGGGGGGGATTAAATTGGGAGTTTGGGATTAACATATACACACTAGTACATATAAAACAGATAATCAACAAGGATCAACTGTATGACACAGGGACTCTACTCAGCATTCTGTAATAACCTATATGGGAAAAGAATTTAAAAAAAAGAATGTATATATGGATAACTAAATCACTTTGCTGTGCACCTGAAACTAATACAACATTGTGAATTCTCCAGGCAAGAATACTGGAGTGGGGAGCCATTCCTTTCTTTACAGGATCTTCCCAACCCAGGGATCGAACCCAGGTCTCCTGCACTGCAGGTGGATTCTTTACCATCTGAGCCACCAGAGAAGCTCAAGAATACTGGAGTGGGTAGTCTATCCCTTCTCCAGGGGATCTTCCTGACCCAGGAATCAAACTGGGATCTCCTGCATCGCAGGTGGATTCTTTACCACCTACTGAACCACTAGGGAATCCCAATCTAATCATGGCTTCACCAAAGTAGCCCATCCTACTTCTGGGAAAGAATAAAGGGTTTCATGATCCAAACTGTTTGGGACTGAGTAGATCAATTCAGATTTAAAGCCTAGTGCTGTCATGTCAGGGTTAGTTCTACAAGAAAGCACAAACCCCCTGAAGCCTATGGGTGGAGGCTAGCCACCAGTTGAACCTGTTTCAACAGTGTGTTTATTGTATCAAGTGAAACTGCCTCAGGTGTTTTTTAAAAAATTATCAGGAGAATTTTGATAGCTGAGAAGTTTTTCTGCACATTAGCCAAAGGCCCAAATATTTCAGTCCCCTTATTTTCACAAACACCAATGTTTTTTGCTGGTTTACCTGCACCCATTGTGCATACACACACTTTCTCTTTGAATGCTAAGTTTGGTAAAGTTACAACTTGGAGAAAGCAAAATAGTAGAGAAAACACGTTTAAAATGTGTTGTGACCTTTGTATATAAAGCCTCTCTTCCTAGGTTTCTGCTTACTATTTTTTAACACTCAGTTTTTAAACTAATACTTGTATATGCATAATATATTCAATATCTGAATCATAAAAATGCAAATGATTCAAAAGTGTAGAGTGAAAAGCCACCCTAACTACTTCTATTCCCCACCTGCCCAATTCCCCTCCCCAGGAGCATCCAGTTTTGCTAGTTCTTCCTATGAAATGCCAGAAAGTAAATGCATACATGGGCAAATACACACACACACACACACACACACACACACACACATACACATATGTCTTAGGTCACAGTCTTATTCCAGTTTTTAAAAAATAATCACAACTTTTGAATCAATAACACGTGATGTGTTGTAAAAATCCAGTAGGTATAACACTGGTTTCTCTTCTACTCAGACCCCTGCGTCCATTTTGTTCCTCTCCTGAACAACCAGTGTCACCAGTTCATTGCGTTCCTTCTAGACTTAGTCTATACATATATAGCAGTTATATATATATATATATATATATATATATTTTTAAAGTATTTGAGTCATTCTTCCCACGCCAGCATGTAAGTTTCTGGCACATAGTAAGTGCTCAAGAAATATTTTCAGATTGAAATCATAGATAGACACAAACATCTTTACCGTCCTAATCTCTCTCTTCTGCATATTCAAATATATCTACCGAGTCTGATTGGATCACTCTTATAAAAACAATTTTAACTTTATTTTTTTGGTCACATCGCACAGCACGTGGGTTCTTAGTTTCCTAACCAGGGATGGAATCCACATACCCTACATTGGAAATGTTGAGTCTTAACCACTAGATCGGCAGGAAAGTCCCCCTGATTGATTCTCCAATGGGAATTTTTCTCAGTTTCATCCTTTTCTCGCTTTTTCTGTGATCACAGACCATGCTCCGAGTCTAGTTACTATATGCCTCGGACTGTTACAACCTCCTTAGGAATCTCCGAGCTCTCTGTCAAGTATTTAAAGAGCTCTATGGAAAGAGAGGCCACATCACACAGTGGATGGGAACACCTCTTTCAGAGTTAGACAGCCCAAGTTCATATTCTAAATCTGCTATTCAGAAGCACTTTCACAGAGCTTTGCTTCAGTTTTCTTGCCTGTACGATAGAAATGTTAGTATCTATTCTATACATCTGCGTTCCTTTTGTTGTCTCCCATGTTGGGTTCTCATTACTGTCTTTCTAAATTCCATATATATGTGTTAATATACTGTATTGTTGTTTTTGCTTCTGGCTTACTTTGGGAGAAGGGCATTGAAGCATGTTAATTGTCATGGGTCTAATCAATCGCCAGCCCAGGATTGATGCTCGGGACTGGTGCAGCGAGATTTCCCGGGGGGGGAGGGAGGAGGGAGGGGGGACCCGGAGGGGAAGCATATGTAAACCCATGGTGATATCATGACAATGTATGGCAAAAACAATAATTAAAAAAAAAAAAGAAATGTTAGTATCTCCTTCATAGGGATGCTGTAAGATAAAACGGGAAAATATATAAAGCGCTTACATATATGCATCTGGCATATAGTAAGCGTTCAACAGATCTTAGCTGCTATTATTATTATAGCACAACTCACCTTCCTCAAGCACTGCTTTGAATACATCATAAATCTGTATGCAGCTCCTCATAGACACTGTCCACTATTTACACTGAGCCTCCTGGCCCCTTTTCAGTTGACCTCTTCCTCCTCCTGCTACCAGTCTCTTAACCTGCTGTGGAGTGGGAAAGCCACTCCAGTGACCCGGTCAGCTAAATATACTACACAGACATCATCCCACTTACCCGAAAGCTTCGCATAGCACCATCCCTCCTTCCTGGGACCTGTTCTCATGTCGCCTTTCCTTCCTTTCTTCCATCCTTCCTTCCTGCCTCCCTCTCCTCTCTTCCTGCCTCTCTCCTTCCATCAGACCTTCTTCTTGTTTTGGCTACGTTGGGTCATTGTTGTGGTGCAGAGGCTCTATAGATGTGGCACGGGGGCTTAGTTGCCCAGCAATATATGGGATCTTAGTTTCCTGACCAGGGATCAAACTGCATCCCCCGCATTGGAAGGTAGATTCAGGGAAGTCCCCATCAGGCCTTCTTTGACTACTTTTGGCTCTGAGTATAGCGATACAATTGTTCATATATGATGCATTATATTTGCATTTGTATATTATACATTCTTACATATTTTCAATTGTGTGTATCCAGAGCACCCTATTAGATAATAACTTGCAGTGTCTATAATATCTATTCTTTCATTACCCTTTGTACAGTATGTTCAAAATTAACTCATGGAAATATACGCTGACTTTCATTATTTTTTAAACATTTGATCTTCCTTCAAATCCCTTGGCTTCCACAAAAACTAAGACAATAAGATCTAGAGAAGGCTACTGTTGGGTGCAAGCTGAGCCAGGCTGCAGAGGTCTGGAAGGAAGGCCTGTATGGAGCAACACAGAAGCAAAGTTTTCACTCTCAAAGCACTGGCCTCCTAGAAAACATGTAAGTGAAGTATTTGGAGTTTGCTATAAGAAACTGATCTGAATGAATCCTTAAGAGTAAACCACTTATTATTGATCATTAATGTTCACCAAGATCATCATCAAATGTTTATTCAGCACCTATACTGTGAAGGCACCAAGCCTACAGGATACAAGGAAACACTCAACTCTTCTTCCCTGTGATAAACTGAAAATTACATGTGATAGAGACCCAATATGTTCGGCCACCTGAGAGGGACAAAAAAAGAAGAAGCTTGGGACTTCCCTGGTGGCGCAGTGGATAAGAACCTGCCTGCCGGTGCAGGGGGCTTGGGTTCGCTCCCTGATCTGGGAGGGTTCCATATGCCGCAGAGCAGCTGAGCCCATGGGACACAGCTCCCGAGCCCGTGCTCTAGAGCCCTTGAGCCGCAGCTACTGAGCTTGCAGGCTGCAACTAGTGAAGGCCACGTGCCGAGAGCCTGGGCTGTGCAACAAGAGAAGCCAGTGCAATGAGGAGCCCGCGCACCACAGCGAAGAGTAGTGCTCGCCTGCCACAACTAGAGAAAGCCTGTGAAGAGCAATGAAGACCCAGTGTAGTCAAAAATGAAGATAAATAAAATTATATATATATATGTGTGTATATATATATATGTGTGTGTATATATATATATAAGAAGCCATTATCAAAGGCTGTACCAACCAATTAGTGCTTCATGAGAAGGCTGAGCCTGATCTGACTCTGAAGAAAGGGTCAAATCTTTCATGAACATAAGAAAAAGCAAATATTTTAGGTGGTAGATACCATATATTCATATGGTATTCATATTCTTTAATGTGAACTGCCATTTAAGAGTTCGTTTCATTTTGTTCGCTAGACAAAGAGATCATTCCAATGGCATTTACTGAGTAGCTACTATCTGCAAAGCACTCTGACAAGGTAGCATGGGATACAGACCTGCATGGGGTGTGACCCCTGCCCTGCGAGAGGTTACAGGATAATGGATAGCACCAACACAGAAACACTAGACGAACAGTTTGCAGAACAGAGGAAGCTCAGAAAGCTGGAGCTCCACACTGAAGCAAGAAGCTCCCAACTGCCACACTGCTGGACGGTCCCTTTCCAGAACATAGTAAACCCCTGTAAGGGCAAACCCTGGCAAAAATGCTCTATTGTGGCTGACATCAGGTGAGTAACAGAGTGTTTGGTACAGAGCTACAGAAGCCCATGCATTTCCATCACTGAATGGTGATACAATGTATTTTTCTATCTTATCATTATTTTCATAGGAACTGATTTTGTCCATTCCTTGTCTCAGTCAAGAGACCTTTCCATTCCTGAAAAAGCATTAAGCAAGCTGTGTGGAAAGGATCTTAGTATTATCTGATGCATTTTTCTCGTTTTATAAATGAGACAGCTGATGTCTGTTACAGAACTTGCTTAAAGGTCATGGCTTTTACTTTCATTCATTTCTTTAATGATAATGGCACTTATAGTTAAGTTTTGTTATAATTTGCCATTTTTAGACATTTCTTAAACTCTCTGTCTCATGACTAATCCAGGATGTGACACTGGTGACAGAAAGTTAGACTGATACAATTAAGTGCTCTAGGAAGTTTTGGTTGCCCATCCCCATGTCCCCATTAGTAGTGTGCCACTTTCTTTCCATGACAGTTAAAAAAGAACCTTTGTTACTTCTCCAAAGTAACATGATAGTAATACATAAGAAACTTAAAATTGTTTTTTATTAGTACATATTTTCCCCAACTTCAGCTTTATACAACAAACACCCCAAAAAAGAAAAAAGAGTGGATATATATATATGTACAATGGATTCACTTTGCTGTACACATTAATCTAACACAACTTTGCAAATCGACTATACTCCAATGAAAAAATGTTTAAATAAATAAATGAATTTCATCATATACTTTCAGATAGAAATATATGTGTTCATATATATGTATTAATTTTCTACAATGTGTACTGTTTTTTGCTTGACACCAAAGGACGCAGTAATAAGTAACACATAGTCCTCTACTATCCAATTGCTTATCAGATACTGGGCAACGTTTCATGGAACACAAGTTCGTGAGAGATAAATAGATGCTGTTAATTTTAAGCATAATGTGAGTAAAATATTATCTAAAGTTATCAGATGTTTATGAAAAGCCATCAGTGATGCCCATTTATGTTCTCAACCCACTAGACTTCCATATAGAAAACTATGCAATGAATCATTAGAGGAGTTCTGTGTCACGGGAGCAAGCACCTCTCTCCTTAAGATAAAATAAAATTAAAAACCTCTCCCTGTCAAAAAGCAGATGTATGAATTAACACCTGAGAAAACAAATATAAACTGAAAAACAAAACATGGGAGAATCCAGTCAAGATGATACTTAGCAGTGCTCACTGCTTACAGTCAACATGTCATTTTAAACGAAGAATGAGGTGAAATTAAATAAGAGGAAGAGCTCAGTAACAACTACTTAGTCATGTTCTTTTTTTAAAACACTGGAAAATTTTCGTTTAATGTTGGAAGCTCTTATCCTTAACTAGTTGCTATCCTGTATCACTCAAAGTATGAAAAGAAACATAATCTTTGTAGAAAAATCACAGCCTCATAAATCATAGTGCAGACTAATCAAATTGCATCAACTTTTAAACTTATTCCCACATTCATGAATATGTAAAAGGGTATCACGTAGCAAGGGAGCCTGATAAATATTCACCGACACTACATTTCTACAAAAGGCAGTAGGTTTAGCTGGGATTTTTCTTTTTTTACCAGTAGTCTTTGGACTATCAGCACAATAAAAATAAAGTGCATTTTACTTGTGTTCATATTATATTTTTCTTCAGATCTTAATTAAACAAAGACACATTGGCACTGAAAGATGGCAGTACCCTCACAATATCTGATGCTACTAAAACAGTAGATCGTGTTCTATTCGTCTGGTAAGAGACCAGTTTCACATCAGGGAACAGAGAAGGATAGGGTTATAATTAAGGTTTAGACACATTTCACAAGTTTGTCCTCTTAAACGTAAGAAACAATTATGTCTAAAGGTTTTGCTTAAAACCAGGAATAAGGGTCTAATTGTTGCCAACAATTTGTTGCTACAAAACCCTCTTTTTATAGGGATGAGTTGGACTTAACAACAGGCCACTTTGCTCTCTGAACTATATAGTCATGATGACTAACTTTCTACCCAAAGGTGCTTTGTTTGGAAAAGGCAGCACTGGAAATTTAAATGCTTAAATAAATGTCATGTATTACTGCTGACCCTCTGTCCTCTTTTGCCACTCAGAGCTCCTGCGGTTGTTTTAATCTAAGGGCACTTGTGTTAATTGTCCACTATATCCTTATAGGATCTCACAAATTCTGTTGCTATTGATGCCAAGGCAATCAGGATTCAACTGGAGATATGGGCTGCGTGAGCCCTTCAAGGTGACAAGGGAAAGGGTTTTCTTAAGTACTGCAAACATCCACTGAAAGTTAACATAATTTGGAAGGCAATGCAATAGAAGCAAGAAAGAGAAACTTCCTAAAGATCTCTTTGACACTTTGCAATTTTACTCTAACTTCAGCAAAAAAGAAACAGCTGACACAATAATCAAACTGCAGAAAGCAAAACTACATCCTTAGAGACTTCAGAATTGGTCTTTTTAGATATCTGATTTGATCCTTTGATCCTCCTTCATCCATAAGCAAATGCAATTTTATTTTCAATTCTCTTCTCACTCTGAAAGAAAATGCTTCACTGTGATAGGGGTAAATGGAGACAGAGGAAGAGAAATCTTTGTTGAGCTCAGCAACTTTCAAATGAGCAAAATATAGACACGTTTTATTCTTTCACTCATTAGGGTACCAACATACTCTAGTAAATATCTATTGAGGGAAAAAGCTATATTAATTATTCTTATTGCTAGATTTTTATCTACCACTGTTCAAGTCAGCAGATGCTACAATTTGAAAATGATGCTATCAACAATGATTATTATCTGCCTAAGTGGGTGTTGCTGAAAAGACCGATACTGGATTACTCTAGAGTTGCTGGGTGCGGTACACTATTTCCAGTTAAGAATTAAGGTTAGAAGGGCATCATGCCTGCAACTCACTCTTAAATGTCTCAGAAAAAAAAGTGTATATATAAATAGAAATAAAGAAATATACTTGTAATATATATATATGTAATATACAAATATACTTGTAAAATGTATATGTAATATTTTATAGTGAAGACTATCCTGGAGATTCTTCATACAATTCTTGCAACTTTTCTACATATCTGAAATTATATTTAAAAGTATAATCAAAGTTCATGGAAGTGAAATATACTTTTGATGAGTGATGGAAATTTAGAATAATTTTTAATTGAGATATAATCACATACCATAATGAAATAATTTTTTAAAAGAATTGATTCATTAAATCATCAATTAAGTGCCTCCCTGGTGGTGCAGTGGTTGAATCCACAAAACAGAGGGCACTGATTCAATCCCTGGTCCTGGGATGCCACATGCTGCAGGGCAGCTAAGCCCGCATGCCACAACTACTAAGCCTGTACTCTAGAACCCACGAGCCACAACTATGGAGCCCTTGTGCCACAACTACTGAAGCCCGCATGCCCTAAAGCCCATGTGCCACAAGAGAAGCCTCCACAATGAGAACTTCCTCACTGCAACAAAGAGTAACCGTTGCTCTCCACAATTAGAGAAAGCTCAGGTACAACGATGGAGACCCAGCACAGCCAAAAACAAATAAACAAGTTAAAAGAAAAAAATACTCAAAAAACAACAACAATTAAAATTATGATTCCAAATTATTATGAAAAACATATATTCAAGGAAACCATAAAATTCTATATATTATGTTTAACAGCAAAGCTTCTATTATGGTCTCATTAGATGAGATACTAGAAAATAATCTTTTATTCATTAGCTAGACTGGCAGAAATTATTAACATCAAAAAGGTAAAATATCAATACATTAAAATGTTTGGACTTCAAGCAAAAATTTCATTATTTCCTCAATTTCATCCCTTTCTTAATAGCAAAATTAACTAAACTTCACTTGTTTATTCCTGACCCAATCACTTATATGCTTAAGTAAGTCCCTTGACCTCTGTAGAGTTAGCTTCTTTACAAAAATTTAATGAGTTGTATTCAATTCTTAGATGTTTCTTCTAAGCACTAACATTCTAAGTTCCTTTTTACAAATTAGGGAAATAGAAATTTTAAGTAACTTTCTAGAAGTCACATGATAAGAGAAAATTTTGAGTCCAGGGATTTCCCTGGCAGTACAGAGGTTGGGACTCTGCAATTCCAGTGCAGGCTATGTGGGTTCCATCCCTGGTTGGGGGAACGAGAATCCCACGTGCCTCGTGGCCAAAAATTAAATAAATAAATAAAAGAGTTCATTAATCATATTCAGTCTGGAGTCACAGGCTAACAAAAAGCCCATTGTCAAAAAACCCTCCTAAACTTCCCAGGCACACCTACTGTCAAGGATTCATCCTCAAGTGATCAGTTGCCAAAGCTCATGTTTCTCTCTGAGGGAGAGTTATAAGCTCTGGTTTGGTCTTGGGAATGCTTTCCCACCCACCAGAGACTAGCGAATGTCTTTGAGACAAGAGTAGGAAGGAAGAAGAGACCCCACCATTGAGGTGCTCTCCACAGAGACTTGGGAGAGGAGATGACTTGGCTGTAGGACTGTGGCTACAATAGGCTGTTTTATTACCCTTTGCAGCTACCCAAACACTTTCTGGTGAGAAAACATGTTAGACTCATTTGAATCTCTCCCCTTTTTATTTGATTTTAATTACAGGTAAGCTGTACAAAAGACTGATTACTGATCTCTGGCTCAGCAGCATGTGGTAAAAGCTCTAAGCTTTCTTTGTGCAGGTCTGCCCTGCAATAAGGTGATATCTGGGCTTCCCTGGTAGCTCAGCTGGTAAAGAATCCACCTGAAATGCAGTTTGATCCCTGGGTCGAGAAGATTCCCTGGAGAAGGGATAAGCTACCCACTCCAGTATTATTGAACTTCCCTGGTGGCTCAGAAGGTAAAGAATCCACCTGTAGTATGGGAGATCTGGGTTTGATCCGTGAGTTGGGAAGATCCCCTGGAGGAGGGCAACCCACTCAAGTATTCTTGCCTGAAGAATCCCCATGGACAGAGGAGCCTGGCAGGCTTCAGTCCTTGGGGTCACAAAGAGTCGGACACGACTGAGCAACTAAGCACAGCATAGCCCAAGGCAATATCCTAGCCTGAGGTGTCTACTCCTCTGAAACAGGAAAGGGGAGGGGATAGAAAAGACAAACTCTGAGGGTTAGGTCTTCTTACAATGAGGCAGGCTATATATAGAAACGTACCACTTCGTTGGAAAGTGATAAACACAGCGTTTATACAGCCAGGCTCTGTTCCAAGCACATTATCTATATTGACTCATTTAACCCTCACGATAATTAGACTGTTCTTCCCATTTTGTAGATGAGGAAACTGAGACATGGGGAGGTTAAATAGTATGCATAGAACATATGTTTAGCGATAAATTCAGGCAATCTGGCTTCAAGGTTTATGCTCTTAACTACTGAGCAGGTACCTTCATGGGTCTTCATGGTCTACCTTTTATTGGGTTAACTAAAAAGTTCATTTAGGTTTTTCAGTAGCATCTTAACGGAAAAATCCAAACGAACTTTTTGGCCACCCCAATACTTACGGCAGTGGTGCTCAGACTTACACGAGCATCAGAATTATGTGAGGCAACTGTTCAAAGTGTGTATTTTTGGTTGTTACATCTACCCACCCAACCTCACCCCTACAAAATTCTGTTAGGTCTGTGGCTAAAGAATTTCTGTTTTTAAAGTCATTTATTTATTTGGCTGCACTGGGATCTTCAATCTTCACTGCAGCATGCGGGATCTAGTTCCCTGATCAGGGATCAAACACGGGCCCCATGCATTGGGAGTACAGACTCTTAGCCACTGGACCACCAGGGAGATCCCAAGAATCTCTATTTTTAACAAGAATCCCAAGTGATTCTAAAATAGGGGTCCAGTATCATAATGAGAAACACAGACTTAGGAAAAGAAGACTCTTTTTTTCAAAGGATAAAACTTTTTTTTGCAATTTATTCACCTACTCCAGAAACGTATTAAGTATCCACTATAAATTTAGAATTGAATTAATTATAAAATCTATGTGTGTGAAATTACTTCAAATACTGGGTCCCTGCAATGAAGAACTTGTACCCTTGTATAAGCAAATGCTAAACACAACACATATTAATTCACTTTAATAATACATAAACATTTTCTGAACAGAACCTGTGTCAGTCACTGAGTCAAGTCACTTCCTTAGAGAAGAAATAGTTAACAGTGAATGAGTAAGGGTCAGAACTGAGTGATTTCAATAAACGATGTTTCTGGAGGAGTGTACAGTATAGAAACAGGTCACTCAATCGAATCACCTACAACATAACCCTCAAAGCTGTTTGCATTTAGAATGACTTTTATCTAGTTAAGACTTTTAAATTCTAGTTGTTTCCTTCAAATATCTTTGAGTTAAACAAGTTTTCATATTATTTAATTCATCCATCCATCCATCCATCCATTCAACAAACTTAATGCCATAACACTGTGCAAAGAAGTCAAAAAATTAACTCAAGGCACTTAAAATCCAGTTGATGAAACACACACACACATACATGAACTAACAAATACAAAGCAGATGTGAGCAACATGATTTAAAATGGCCTTAAAAGATAAAGTGAGGCATATTAAAAATTTTAAGAGTTTATTTGAACAAAAATCAATTCCAATTAGGCAGTGCCAAACTGGAAGTGGTCCGGAGTACTCTATCCACAGAAGACAGGGAGCAAAGTACGGCCTTCATTGGCTGGCTATAGCTTAAAGCCTCACGGGTCCTTTGTTACTGGTTGTCCTTAGGTTTCAATTTCATAACCTTGAGGCAGGGCACCAGGCTTAGATCTCTGATTGTTTACTTAGGCTGCCACAGAATTAGAAGCACCTCAGGTTAACGTCCTTTTTGTTTAGTTAATTTAACAGTGCATAGAGAAATTGCTAAGAAAAGTGGAAGGAGGGCCAGCACATATTGAGTGTTCAGTAAATGTGAGTTGAATGAATGAATATAGATTAGAGTAGGCTAGTCGGGACAAATTTCCTGGAGTACAGAAGTAATAGGCAGAGACTAAGGAGCAAAGGTTAGTCCAGCAGAACAAATGACAGAAGCAAAGGCCCAGTGGCAAACAGTGGGGAAAAAAAAAAGTAGGATATAGAGTTTCAACAATTTGGCTTGGTTGGAACAAAAACGTTAGTGGGTAAAAAAGGAGAGTGTGAGGTTTGATAAGGTATGGTACATTCTGATACAAGCCAAACTGTTATAACAAATGAAAACATTTGTAACACCCTAACAGTTTTGTTCTTACTTAGCACTTTGACTTCCCTTTTGAAATGTATTGATAATAAAATGCTAATTCTGTAAGACCAAGGTCTTTAAATAAGTAATATTCTGTAAATAGACTAAATGCCATCAAGGTGGTAAAGCAAAAATATAAATGATCTAGGCAATGTCATAGATGGAGAAAATGTAGAGATTGTCTCTTCTAATTCAATCTGTCTTTTACAAGCTGAGGAGTCAAGGATGCAGGCAAATTAGGGTCCTAAGGTATTGACAGTGCCAATTTGGCTGCTGCCCTATTTAGCAACCGTTGACAGAATCTTTCATGTTTAGAACTCTCTTTGAATTTCATAACTATTATTATTTGAAAATGAATATGGAACGTGTGAAGCACATAAACAATTATAAACAGAAAAGATAAATACATCATACACAGACGATGTTGAAAATGAAGGTGGGAAATTTAGATCTGGATTAAAGCAGTAGCTTAGGGAAATGAGAATAGAGATCAAGAGATAGTCCTGCTAAAAGTACTAAAAGTATTTTTTTGGAGTGATTACCTGAAGAAAGAGGACAATAAGAGAAGTAAAAACATCAGACTTAATGGTTAAGTTGGGAACTGGTTCAGGTAGAAAGGGGATAGCATTAAAATAGATTTCATAAAAAATTAGTTCTTTATTTAAAAAAAATTTATTTACTTGGCTGTGCTGGGTCTTCACTGTAGCATGCAAACTCTTATTTGTGGCATATGGGATCTAGTTCCCTAACCAGGGGTCAAACCTAGGCCCTCTGCACTGGGAGCATGAAGTCTTAGCCACTGAACCATCAGGAAGTCCCCAAAATTAGTTCTTTAAAAAGCAATTCTTTGCAAGATGAAAAAGTTCTGGGAGTTCCCTGGTGGTCCAGTGGTTAGGACTCAGTGCTTTCACTGCTGTGGTCCAGGTTCAATCCCTAGTCAGGGAACTAAGATCCCACAAGCCACATAGCAAGTCCAAAAATAAAAGAATTTAAAAATAAGGAAAGAAAAAGTTCGAGAGATTGGTTGCACAACAGTGTGAATATACTTAACCACTGGATGTATATCCATAACAATAGTTAAGCATATATGTTAAGCATATGCATATATGCTTAACAATAGTTAAGATGGTAAATTTTACTTTAAAAAAGAAAAAAATTAATGCATAAGTTTTATTAAAGGAATTATTTCTATTAAACTTATTCTCCATGTGTTTTGGAGCTGTATCACCTTTTTATGTTTTAGGAGCACAGGCTCACTCGGGAAATCTCAAGTAATGGGAAGCCCATCTATTTTAAGGATGCACATGACAATAAAAAGAGATAAGAATATCATGGGTATCTAAGAATAGCAGTATGACTGGGCTTCAGTTGGGAACTGAAATGAACACGAAACTGGACAAATTCCATGCATGCCTAGAGACTGGGTTAACTTGTCACTCTTGGCTGCAGGAGGAATGCAGAATTCCCCAACCAGAGGGTGTCACCATTCCTCTGTCTTGATGACTACCAGCCTACCACCTCATTTAGCTAGTTATAGCTCTGCTTACTCATAATTCCAGCTTACTCATAGTCTCTAAGACCAATTTTCAGCTTCTCTCCCTACAACCAATAGACTGATCCTCTCTGTAGATCCCATTTCAAATTCTTAAAAGGAAGAAAACTCTGACCTAGCTCAATTTTCACCTTAAGTATGCATCAGAAGCACCTGGAGAGGGTGTTAAACCACTAATTAATTGTTGGGCTTCATTCCCAAGCTGTTCTGATTTAGTAGTCTAGGATACGTCTGAGAATTTGCATTTGAATCCCGAGTAAAGCTCACCACATGGGTCTGGGGACCACATTTGAGAACCACTGGTCTGGTTAGTCACGCTTTTATCTGTCTGGACACAGCAAATGGAGCTCTACCTCATGTTGTAAATACCATACTTCTGAACTGACTCTCAGGCTCATAATTGACGTGTTTTTAAAAACTTCCTTCTCTTAATGGCCTCTTCATTTCCACAGAGCTGGAAAAGGTCAGTTTTCATTCCAATCCCAAAAAAGGGCAATGCCAAAGAATGTTCAAACTACCATACAGTTATACTCATTTCACATGCTAGCAAGGTAATGCTCAAAATCCTTCAAGTTAGGCTTCAACAGTACATGAACCAAGAAATTTCAGATGAACAAGCTGGATTTAGAAAAGGCAGAGGAAGGAACCAGAGATCAAATTGCCAACAACTGTTAGATCATAGAGAAAGCAAGGGAATTCCAGAAAAACATCCACTTCTGCTTCATTTACTACACCAAAGCCTTTGACTGTGTGGATCACAACAAACTGGAAAATCCTTTTGTTTTTTTTTAATGTTTGTTTATTTTAATCTCTTGGCGGTGCCACACAGCATGTGGGAACTTGGTTTCCCAACCAGAGCTTGAACCTGCGCCCCCTGCATTGGAAGTGCAGAGTCTTAACCACTGGGCCACCAGGGAAGTCCCCTGGAAAATTCTTAAAGAGATGGGAATACCAGACCACTTTTCCTGTCTCCTGAGAAACCTGTAAGCAGGTCAAGGAGCAACAGTTAGAACCAGACATGGAACAACAGACTGGTTCAAAATTAGGAAAGGAGTATGATAAGGCTGTATATTGTTATCCTGCTTATTTCACTTCTATGCAAAGTATATTATGCGAAATGGCAGGCTGCAAGGCATGCTGCAGTCCATGGGTTCGAAAAGAGTCAGACACGACTTAGCGACTGAATAAAAGGACCAGATTTTAGGAAAAAGCTTCAACTTCCTTTTTTTTCAAGTTCCATGACCACAATTCAACTGCTGATTGCTCGCTCCACCTAACTGTACTCTTAAGAAAGTTTAACTTGGTATCCAAAGCCAATCTCAACATTTATCTCCTCATACAAGTTCCTCCTCAGGTTTTATTTCTTTTAAAAACAAAACAAATTAAACAGGTAAAATACATACATTCCCATTTTACCAGTCCTCCAGGCTAGTGATCCTAGTAGTTTCAATTTTTCTATCTGCTCCCGTTCTTTCTCTTCCCCTCACCCTGCACATGTGTGCGCTAAGTTGCTTCATTCATGTCCAACTTTTTGGGACTCTATGGACTGTAGCCTGCCAGGTTCCTCTCTCCATGGGATTCTCCAGGCAAGAATACTGGATTAGGTTTCCATACCCTCCTCCAAGGGATCTTCCCCATCCAGGAATCGAACCCATGTCTTCTGCAGCTACTGCATTGCAGGCAGATTCCTTACCACTGAGCCATCAGGGAAACCTTCCCCTCACCCTACTCCATCTAATTAGAAACCAAGCTCTACAGATTCTACCATATATCAGTTTGGTCTGTCAGTCGTGTCCAACTCTTTGTGACCCCATGGATTGCAGCACGCCAGGCTTCCCTGTCCATCACCAACTCTCGGTGCTTACGCAAACTCATGCCCATTGAGTCGGTGATGCCACATATCACAGGCTTTGCTGAAACCTAACACTTCTCCAATTACGAATGTTATCATGATGCTCTAAGCCATCAACCACTTCTGATCTACACCAGTATTTCTCAAATGTTTCTACAAAATACCTCTAACAGCAAAAAAAATATAAGTGGTGGGGAGGAGGGTTCCCTTAGGGAACATAACTCCTAGCAGCTTTTGAATCTTTCTCTACCCACTTTGGAGAAATTTCTTGGTAGACTCCTATTATTTTTTTTGTGTGTGTGTGTGTTTCTATTTCCAATATTCTGGAAGGTGTGTCATGGAGTATCCCGCTTTGGGTTATGGCAGAGAGTGTTTTGCCTATGTTATCCTCTAGGAGTTTTATAATTTCTGGTCTTATGCTTAGATCTTTGATCCATTTTGAGTTTATCTTTGTGTATGGTGTTAGAAAGTGATCTAGTTTCATTCTTTTACAAGTGGCTGTCCAGTTTTCCCAGCACCACTTTTTAAAAAGTTGTCTTTTCTCCATTGTATATTCTTGCCTCCTTTGTCAAAGATAAGGTGTCCATAGATGCATGGACAAGACTCCTATTATTTTAAAACTTTAGGCTGCAACTCATAGCATGTGAGTTTAATCTCCAACCAGGGATTAAACTGCATTGGAAGGTGGAGTCTTAACCACTGGATTTCCAGGGAAGTACCCTGTTATCTTTAAAAAATTAGGCAGATTTTGCAAAATCCACCTATATTTCCTTTAACATTATAGGAAGCTTCTAGTTAGTTGTCAGTGGGCCATATTGATGCCTTGAGAACATTTTCTACATTTATTGGGGACTTTGTAGAGGGCACCTGTTTCCTGGTTTGAGAAGAATCCCTATAGACCCCACCTAGTCTCTCTGTCTTTCGATGTGCATGTGCCATTTTACTTCATCACTGCCTAAAACACATTCCAATAGCTTCCAGTAGTGCCATACTTCTACCAAATTAAGTATATATGGCTTTTTTGATTCAAACCCCTCCAAAAATGATCATTCCAATCTTATTTCTGATACTCAGTTACTTTTTTTGCAGGGTGAAATGCTTTGATTACTATGTTCTCAGTATTTAACTGAATCTGGTTACTGGGAAGTTGCTTACTTTCCATAGTCATCTAGCTAGGACGGTTGTTCTCAAAGTGTGTTCACTAGACCAGCAGCATCAGTATCACCTGGGAACTTGCTAGAAATGCATATTTTGTCCTGTGCTATTTCTCAGAACTGCTGAATCAAAAACTCTGGCTGAGCAGTTTGCACCCTAACAAGTTCTCCGCTGTGATTCTGATGCAGCTGAAGTTTGAGGGCCACTGGTCTAGGGTATTGTTTTTGAACTTAAGACAGAGTAAGAAGACGTCCCTGGTGGTCCAGTGGATAAGAATCTGCCTGCCAATGCAGGGAACACTGGTTCGATCCCTGGTCCAGTGCTGGGAGCCATCAGGATGCCCCCTTGCTCGGATGACAAGGTCACGAGACTAAGAAAGAAATTGCAAAGCTGACTTTCTTTATCAGGGCATCCCGGGCTAGGCACCCCCTGGTATTTTTCTTGGGAGTTCTGTCCATGCTCGGAACGTGGGCTCATCTCAGTAGGTCAGTCCCAATTGGAAAGAATTTGTCCTGAGATAATCCCCCCAAACCTTATCGACCAGAGGATCTGGGAAGGTGGATTGCCTTCCCTGGGGCTAAGGAGGAATGAAAGGGACATTTAAAAAGATTACTACTCATTACTGGGGAGTTTACCAAGAGTTCTGGGGGGGGGGGTCATGGCAAGACCACCACCAGAAGGGCTCCTACTTGGGTCACCTTTCCACCTCCCACTCCCCCGACCACTCCACGGAGGAGGCTCCCTTCCTTGAAGAAATCAGGCTGGATTGGGACTTAGGAATGCTCATAACTGTGGCCAGCATAGTTGGAGATATTGATTGCTTTAGGATAATGTAGACATAGGAGTTCATTTTAGTAGTTGTAAGGTTAATAGGGTTTCATTGTTAAAGCAGTGCTGCTAAACTGTCTCTTGGTCCTCTTTTCTCTTTCCTTGTAAGAACCAAAATAGGTTAATAGAATAAAAGTTTCAAGCTTAAGCCCTTCTTTCTAGCTTCTACATAGTTGCACCTAGTAAGAGCAATGTAACCTTTCTACTTAGATTGATGTACTTATCCGAAGTATGCTGGAGACATTCAAATGGTAAACATACTATTGTTAAGTCTAATTATGCAGAAATCCGACCTTTTGCAAGGAAAATGAGCTTAATGTTAAAGTTGTTGATGGTAGGCAGAAAACAAAAGATTGTATAGAATATTTGTGATGAAATGGGGATTTTTTGGGCTATAAAACTGTAAACTAACAAAAATAAAGTGAGAGACTTTTCCATCACCCCACAAAACTAACAGCAATAAAGAGAGACTGCTATATCACCACACATCGACTCAGCTCAGTTCTTCCGCCAACGCCACTCATCCCTCAAGACCCCCGGGCCCGCCGGGGCTGGACCCCGGCAGTCCAGGAAGATACCACATGCTGCTGAGCAACTAAACCTGTGCGCCACAACTATTGAGCCTGTGTCCTAGAGCCTGTGAGCCCCAACTACTGTGCCTGCATGCTGCAACCACGGAAGCTTAGGTGCCTAGAGTTTGTGCTCCGCAACAAGAGCAGCCATCACAATGAGAAGCCCGTGCATCTCAACTAGACAGAGCCTTTGCATAGCAATGAAGCCTCAGTGCAACCAAAAATAAAATAAAGAAATTGATTTATTAATTTAAAAATTCTTTCAAATATCTTTTTAAAAAGGACAAAGTAAGAGATGTATTTTAAAAAAGAGCCTAATGGAATATAAACTATTATTTAAGTAAAACGTTCATTTTTAAGACAAAATGTTACTCCTCACTAAAGACTCTTTCACTAGAATTCTGCTACTAAATATAATTTTCATACAAGCTCTTCTTAATTTAGAAAATGTGTTCTAAAGGAAGAAGAGCAGAGTAACAATTTTTAGTTCATTTGTCTCCTCCTAGTGGCAGGCTTTTAAATATTGACCATGACATCTCATGTATGTTTCTCAGAAATTATATTTCTAAGCTTTTTTCGTAAGGTTCCTCTTACAAACTGCAATTAAAATCCACTGATCCTGGGGACTCCTCTAGGTGTCCAGTGACTAAGATGCAGGGGACGCAGGTTTGATCCCTGTTAAGGAAACTACAATTCCACATGCTATGGAGCAATTAAGCCCGCACACTGCAACTGGAGTCCATGCATGATACATACATACACATTTTTAAAAAATCAATTGGCCCTCCTACCAAATTACATAGCTTTTTCTCTATTAGCTCCAACTGTAGTTATAGAAAACCATGTAATTTGTCTCTTCCGTGGCTCTTTTTAATATGACTTGTAAATCTTCCATCATTTTGTTATCCGTAACTGCTTAGCAGCAGAACTTCATTTCTTAGAACCCTCTGAGTTTTCTTTATGGAATGCCAACAACATCCAGGTGTTTACCTTTATTCCTCTCACTACCTTGTGCTTTCTGGAGATGCCCCAGAAACCACACAAGATCTCCAGGGTACTGGGATGGCCACAGCCGCCAAATCCCAGTTCAATGAGGACTTTGAGCCCTCAAACTCCTAGGTTATATTGACTTAGGGTGTGAACAGACTCCTTTGCCTCTTAAAATCAACAAGACAAGGTTTGACTTCTTCCAAAAGGTTTTATTAATATGACAGGATAACTTATGGAGCTCCTTCCTAGTACATTGCATTTTCCCACTTGATCCCTCCAAGCAGCAGCTGGGCCATTTGTATTCCTTTGTCTTGGATGTCTAAAGGACAGAAAGCTGAAGCTACTTGAAGACCGTGGCTTTTCCCATCTTTTGTTAGAGTCTGAGCTCACTGAAGAAATTATGCTAGATGTCTAAGAGGAAAAAGGGAAGAGAGGCCTTTACTTAAACTGGAGAAAATAAATGGAGATTTCTTTAAGCCGGGAAGGAGTGTAAACTGGAGGGTCCTCCTTCCCCTAGCAGCACCCTGGAGAGGTGTTGAGGCCATGGGCTGCTTAGAAAGGCTAGACCACTGAACATCCAAAACACAGCACCGGTGCGCTCTGCAGAAACAGAGTCCCTGCATTTCAATCTGTGAGGTTGCAACTTCGGGCAGCTCAGAGTAACCAGTGTGGGCTGAAGGCTGGGGCAATCTCTTCAAATACTACACATGATCTGGGAATGAGGGCAAAGAAGGGTATAAAAGGGAAGAAGATGGAGATTAAGTTTTCCTGCCATCCTGAAGTGACAGGGGTTTAGTTAAGTTCCATTTGATTTAAAGAAAATCAAGAAACATGTTTTTTTTTTTTTTTAAATATATCCAAGTTTACAACTGCAACTCACATAAGAGGAAATATTCAGTATAAGAAAGAACAAAGCAAAAAGAGCTGGGGAACACAGTAAAGCCCAAGTTCACAGAACAAGGGACACTGATGTCACTCAAACCTTGCTGGACAGATGACGGGGCAAGATTAGTCAAGGGCTGACATTTCTACCAGGTCTGTTACGCATCCAAATTTCTCAGAAAAGATAACAGACTACAGAGGACTAAGTTAGACAAGCAAAGTTTCCTGATTTTCTAACACTCAGTTTCCTAATGTATAACATGGACATCAGACTGCTGAGGGCTGATATTCAGCTTGTGTGCACTGGTAAACCATGTGTGTGTTCAGTTGTGTCCAACCCCAGGGACTGTAGCCCACCAGGCTCCTCTGTCCATGGGATTTTCCAGGCAATAATACAAGAGTGGGTTGCCATTCCCTTCTCCAGGGGATCTTCTCAACCCAGGGATCGAACCCACGTCTTCTGCATTGCAGGTGCATTCTTTTACTGCTGAGCCATTGGGGAGTGAGGGAGTGAAAGTCCCTCAGTCGTGTCTGACTCTTTGCGACCCCATGGACAGTGCAGACCATGGAATTTTCTAGGCCGGAATATTGGAGCAGGTAGCCTTCCCTTTCTCCAAGGGATCTTTCCAACCCAAGGATCAAACCCAGGTCTCCTGCATTGCAGGCGGATTCTTTACCAGCTGAGCCACAAGGGAAGCAGCTGGTAAACCATATCCAATGTTAAATTATTGAAACTCTTCCATATTAGTCAGTAAAAAGAAATTGCCACAAGCAATTTTTGCTTCCCTGTTCAGTTTTAAACTAGTGCTTCTATTATTGTCTTTTTTTTTAAAAAAAAACAGCTTTATTAAAATATAATTCACATACCACAAAGTTTGTTCAATTGTATACAATTCAGTGGTGTTTAGTACACGCAGCAACATGCAACAATCGCCACTGATTCCTGAACATTTTCATCATCCCCCAAAGAAGGCATTTCCAATTCCTCTTCCCCTCAGGCCCTGGCAACCACTGATCTATTTCCTCTCTCTATAGGTTTGCCAATACTGGACATCTCATATAAATGGAATCTTTCAATATGTGGCCTTCTGGATTCTTAAGAGTACTTTTCAAGTTTATCCATGTTGTAGCATAAATCTGTACTTTATTTTTATTGCTAAATAAGATTATATTAAATACATACAACATGTATTGTTTATTAGTTCTATTTTCTGTTGTTGTTCAGTTGCTGTCTTGTCTCATTCTTTGTGACCTCATGGACTGCAGCAAGCCAGGCTTCCCTGTCCTTCATGATCTCCTGGAGTTTGCTCAGATTAATGTTCACTGAGTTGGTGAAGCTATCTAACCATCTCATCCTCTGAAGCCCTCTTCTCCTTTTGTCTATTTTTAAGCAAAGGTAATTTAGTTTCTTAAAGCTGGCACCTGGGTCTTATGATTTCTTTGGACTGAGAGGAGAAAGTATTAAGAATGGACTCTAGTTACAAGTCACGGAAATTCCAGTCACCAAAAGGCTTCTTTCAAAGCTGACGCTGATGGGTTATTCTGCTCAATAAGTTTTTTTTCTGTCTGAGAGATGTTTCAATCTTTAAGCTAATTTTCAAAGCTTTAGGCAATGGAGACAATACTAAAAGGTCTTATTTCCTCCCAAAGGAATGGTTTTTTAGTCCATGTGCTATGTTATAATGTTAAAATTTACAGATTTTGTATACATGTATGTTTTTGAAAATACATAGAGTATTTCTGAAAGGATACATAAGAAACTGGTAAAAAAAAACAAACACATAAAAAAACCCAGCTACCTATGGAAAGGTGATCCCTTCATGGATCACAGCCTCGTCATGGCGAAGGGGCTTGTGTAACTCAGTGAAGCTGTGAGCCATGCTGTGCAGGGCAACCCAAGACAGACAGGTCTTTGTAATGGAGAGTTCTGACAAAATGTGGTCCATTGGAGGAGGGAATGGCAAACCACTTCAATATTCTTGCCATGAGAACCCCATGAACAGAATGAAAAGACAAAAAGTATGAGACCAGATGATGAGCCCCCAGGTCAGAAGGGGTCCAATAAGGTTCTGGGGAAGAGCAGAGGGCAATTACTAATAGCCCCAAAAAGAAAAAGCAGCTGGGCCAAAGCGGAAACAATGCTCAGTTGTGGATGTGCCTGGTGGTAAAAGTCTGATGCTGTAAAGAACAATACTGCATAGGATCCTGGACTGTTAGGTCCGTGAATCAAAGTAAATTAGACGTGGTCAAGAAGGAGATGGCAAGAGTGAACATTTTAGGAATAAGTGAACAAAAACATATGGGAATGGGTGAATTTAATTCAGATGACCCTTATATCTACTACTGTGGGCAAGAATCCCTTAGAAGAAATGGACTAGCCCTCGTAGTCAACAAAAGAGTTCAAAATGCAGTAAGTATGCCAGTGCAGCTTCAAAAACGACAGAACGATTTCGGTTCACTTCCAAGGCAAACCATTCAACATCACAGTAATCCAAGTCTATGCCCCAAGCACTAATGCCAAAGAAGCTGAAGTTGAACAGTTCTACAAAGACTGACAACACCTCCTAGAACTAACACCAAAAAAGATGTCCTTTTCATCATAGGGGACTGGAGTGCAAAAGTAGTAAATCAAGAGATACCTGGGGTAACAGGCAAGTTTGGACTTGGAGTACAATATGAAAGTTTTGTTAAGTGAAACACTAGTCAGAGAAAACACTCTATCCCAACAACATAAGAGATATTCTACACATGGACGTCATCAGATGGTCAATACTGAAATCAGATTCATTATATTCTTTGCTGTCGAAGATGGAGAAGCTCTATACAGTCAGCAAAAACAAGACCTAGAGCTGACCATAGCTCAGATCATCAGCTCCTTATCTCAAAATTCAGGCTCTAATTGAAGAAAGTAGGGAAAACCACTAGGTCATTCAGGTATGACCTAAATCAAATCCCTTATGATTATAATGTGGAGGTGATGAATAGATTCAAGGGATTAGATCTGGTAGACAGAGTACCTGAAGAACTATGGACGGAAGTTCGTAACATTGTACAGGAGGCAGTACCAAAACCATCCCAAAGAAAAAGAAATTCAAGAAGGCAAAGTGGTTGTCTGAAGAGGCTTTACAAATAGCTGAGAACAGAAGAGAAGTGAAAGGCAAGGGAGAAAGGGAAAGATATAACCATCTGAATGCAGAGTTCCAGAGAATAGCAAGGAGAAATAAGAAAGTCTTCTTACGTGAACAATGCAAAGAAAATGGAGGAAAACAGTAGAATGGGAAAGACTAGAAATCTCTTCAAGAAAATTGGAGATATCAAGGGGCTATTTCTTGAAAGGATGGGCACAATAAAGGACAGAGACAGTGAGGACCTAACAGAAGCAGAGATTAAGAGGTGGCAAGAATATACAGAAGCCAGAAGAACTATACAAAAAGTCTTACTGATCTGGATAACCATGATGGTGTGGTCACTCAAATAGAGTCAGACATCCTGGACTGTGAAATCAAGTGGGCCTTAGGAAGCATTACTATAAACAAAGCTAGTGAAGGTAATGGAATTCCAGCTGAGCTGTTTAAAATCCTAAAAGATGATGCTGTTAAAGTGTTGCACTCAATGTGTCAGCAAATTTGGAAAACTCAGCAGTGACCACAGGACTGTAAAATGTCGGTTTTCATTTCAATCCCAAAGAAGGGCTGTGCCAAAGAATGTTCAACCTGCCATACAACTGCACTCATTTCACATGTTAGTAAGGTTTTGCTCAAAATCCTTCACGCTAGGCTTTAGCAGTACATGAACCAAGAACTTTCAGATGTACAACTTGGGTTTAGAAAAGGCAGAGGAACCAGAGATCAAATTGCCAACATCTGTGGATCATAGAGAAAGCAAGGGAATTCTAAAAAAATTCTACTTCTGCTTCATTGATTACCTGAAAGCCTTTGACCGTGTGGATCACAAAAACTGTGGAAAATTCTTAAAGAAATGGGAATATCAGATCACTTTATCTGTCTCCTGAGAAACTTCCATGCTGATCAAGAAGCAACAGTTAGAACCAGACGTGGGAATACTGATTGGTTCAAAATTGGGAAAGGAGTATGACAAGGTCATATGACAAGGTCGTATATTGTCACCTTGCTTATTTAACTTATGTGCAGAGTATATCATGCAAAATGTTGGGCTGAATGAATCACAAGCTGGAATCAAGATTGCCGGGAGAAATATCAACAACCTCAGGTATGGAGATAATACCACTCTAGTGGCAGAAACTGAAGAGGAACTAAAGAACCTCTTGATGAGAGTGAAAGAGGAGAGTGAAAAAGCTAGCAGAAACTCAAGATTAAAAAACTAAGATGAGGACTACCCTGTTGTTCCAGTGTATAAGATTCAGAGCTCCCAATGCAGGGGGCCTGGGTATGATCCCTGGTCAAGGAACTAAATCCCACATGCCACAACTAAGAGTCTGCATGCTCCTTGGAAGTAAAGCTATGACAAACCTAGACAGCATATTAAAAAGTAGAGACCTTACTTTGCCAACAAAGGCCCATATAGTCAAACCTATGGCTTTTCCAATTGTTATGTATGGATGTGAGAGTTGGACCATAAAGAAAGCTGAGCACTGAAGAACTGATGTTTTTGAACTGTGGTGTTGGAAGAGACTCTTGAGAAAAATCCCTTGGACTGCAAGGAGATCAAAGTAGTCAATCGTAAAAGAAATCATTGAAAGGACTGATGCTAAAGCTGAAGCTCCACTACTTTGGCCATCTGATAGGAAGATCTGACTTATTTGAAAAGACCCTGATGCTAGAAAAGATTGAAGGCAGGAGGAGAAAGGGACAACAGAGGGTGAGATGGTTGGATAGCATCACCATCTCAATGGACATGAGTTTGAGCAAGCTCCCAGAGTTGGTGATGGACAGGGAAGCCTGGTGTGCTGCAGTCAATGGGGTTGCAAAGAATCAGACACGAGTGAGTGACTGAACTGAACTGACTGCCACAAATAAATATCCTGCATGCTACAACAAAGACCAAAGATCCCCTGCATGTCGCAACAAAGACATAGCCCAGCCTAAATAAATAAATACTAAAAAAAAAACAAAACCCCAAGATCATGGCATCTGGTCCCATCATTTCATGGCAAATAGAAAGGGACAAAATGGAAACAGTGATGTATTTTTTTTTCTTGGGCTCCAAAATCACTGCAGGCAGTGACTATAGCCATGAAAATAGAAGACTCATACTCTTTGGAAGGGAAGCTATCACAAATCTAGACAGCGTATTCAAAAGCAGAGACATCACTTTGCCAACAAAGGTCCACAGTCAAAGCTATGGTTTTTTCAATAGTCACGTACAGGTGTGCGAGTTCGACCATTAAAAAGGCTGAGCGCCAAAGAACTGATGCTTTTGACCTGTGGTGCTGGAGAAGACTCGAGAATCCCTTGGACTGCAAGAAGATCAAATCAGTCAGTCCTAAAGGAAAAGTGAAAGTCACTCAGTTGTTTCTGATTCTTTGGGACCCCATGGACTGTAGCCCACCTAGCTCCTCTGAACATGGAATTCTCCAGGTAAGAATACTGGAGTGGGTAACCCTTCCCTTGTCCAGGGGGGCTTCCTGAATCTGGGTCTGCTGTATTTCAGGTGAATTCTTTACCATCTGAACCAGCAGGGAAGCCCTCCTAAAGGAAATCAACCCTGAATATTCCTTGGAAGGACTGATGCTGAAGTTGAAGCTCCAATACTTTGGCCGACTGATGCGAAAAGCTGATTCCTTGGAAAAGACCTTGATCCTGGGAAAGACTGAGGGTGGGAGAAGAGGGCGACAGAGCATGAAATGGTTGGATGGCATCACCAACTCAACAGACATGGATTTGAGCAAACTCCAGAAGATAGTTAAGGACAGGGAAGCTTGGTGTGCTGCAGTCCATGGGGTCACAAAGAGTCAGACATGACTGATCAACAACAGTAATGGAAAGGGGAGCTGGCGGACAGGGATGGAAGGCTTACTTCTCTGTCTGTTATCATTTCATAAACCATTCAAAATAAATAAAATTAACAATTATGTCTTAAATAGTAAACAATAATAACCTTGACTAGAAGTATGAGCCTTGTTTATTTGAAAGGGACATCCTGAGGCATTACACTGACCTCATAAAATGTATTTTCAACCCTCAAGCCTTCACTTTTGCTGCTCCCTCAGCTTGGATTGTTCTTATCTTTATTCTCCCTGAACCCCAGTAATATCTGACAATTTAATTTCTCAACTTATAAAGCACTGTTAGAGGCACAATCTAATCGTCAAACAAAAAATATACAGTAAGCATGAATAATTTTATCTTCATTTAATAAATAAGAACATGGGATGAGAAAGCACAGCAGCTTGTGCCAGATCACAATTACTATATTTCAGATCTGGAACTTCTAAGTTCTACAACTTCTAAGAAGTCCAGTACTTTTCTCACTTTTTTAAAGCTATAAAATCCCATTCATTTAATGAAGGAATGGATACAAATGCACAAAATACTAAAGTGTTGTGCAGTATCAATAAGTACTATCACATAGATCTACATTTATCGTGGAAAACATCCATGATACTACATATAGTGAGAAAAGCAAGTTTAAAACAGATGTATAGTTTGAACACATTTTTATAATAAAAATTGTGCTTGTGTATGTAGAAAGAAGCTGGAAAGCTAAACTGTGTAGGAAAATGTTTTTGTTTTTCATTTTCTTCAGCCACACAGCATGGCCTGTGGATCATATTTCCCCCACCAAGGCCACCGCAGACAAAGCATAGTCCTAACCACTGGGCCACCAGAAAATTCCCCAAAAATGTTTTTTAAAAGTTATAATATTCTAAATTTGTACATATTATTACCATTACTAGACTAAATGTATGTTAAGTGCTTAATATGCTTAATATGTGCCAGACAATGGGCTACATCTGTTTTACATGTATTATCTCTTTTAATCCTCACAAAAACCAACTTGCCTAAAGCCTTGCAGTTAATGCAGCAAAATCAGACAAGTATCAGACCCTAAATTTCATGCTCTATGAAAGTAGATCAACCTGTCTCTCTAAGAAGATCATTTATTTTATAATCAGAAAAATCCATGAAGTTAATTTTAGAAAAATTCTGTTCAAAACTTCACTAGTACTAGTCTCTAGTACTCCCCAATTTCTGTCCCTTACAGCACTTGGGGCAATCTGATCTCCATCTGACATTCCTGACCTTTTTTTGCGTGCTAAGTCCCTACGGACTGCAGCCCACCAGGCTCCCCAGTCCATGAATGGGTTGCCATGCCGGCCTCCAAAGGATCTTCCCAACCCAGGGATCGAACCCCGTCTCCTGCATTGGCAGGCGGAATCTTTTTATCACTAGCGCCACCTGCGAAGCCTGAAGCTTTTGCAGGGTCCTGAAACCCAAGCTCACTTCCTAGAGCAGTGAAATGTGCCCTTAGCTTGGCTCGGGGAGAACTTGAATTGGAGATGAGTATTTACACAACATTTAGAATTTCTTTTTAAGCAATGTAGGACGGGGATACTCTAGGATACTCTAGGCCTTTCCATTTCCCTCGCGCACGGTGACCTCTTGGCCTGCACCTTCTTTATCTCCTCTGCCTCGCTCGCCAGTGGGCTCGTCCCACCAGCGACGGGAGTCCGAGGGTTCCCTAGATCGCCGAAACCGCCCGGCCGAGGTTAGGGTCCTGGCTCCAGCTCTCGGAGAGGAACAAGGAGCTCCAATCGCGCCCGGGGACCGCCATCTCGCGTGCTGGCAGGAGCGGCGGGCGCGGCCGGAGTCGCTGCCCATACTCAAGATGGCGGCCCCGGCGGGCGGGGCCCGCGGCTCGCCGGCGGCGCGGAGAAGCAGCGGTATGGCGGCAGCGGCCAAGGAGCCGAGTTGGGTGGACTGGGACGAGGAGGAGGAAGAAGAGGAGGAGGAGGAAACAGTGAGTGCCACGGCGGAAGCCCGCGCGGTGGTGGAAGTGGCTGTGTGCGGGGCAGGGAGTCGGGCGCGGCCCCGGGGCGCCTGGCGGGATTGTGCCCCTGGGCGCGCGGGGCCGCAGGCAGCTGCCCACAGCCCTGCGGGCCACACGGAAGTTCGAGGGGGAAGGAGGGAGGTTACCTTCGGTAACGGAGCGCGCTTCCTCTCCCTGAAAGCAGGAGCTCGTTTTCACAAAGGTGCAGTCCTTTCACTGAGTGTTTGTTTGGCTTTTCTCCTTAACTGCCTGCCTCTTCCTGCCCTCTCACAGGCTAACGCGTTAACCCTTCTTTCTTCCACCAGGAGCAGTTGGTTATGGTGGAATTATCAGGAATTCTTGATTCAGACTTGCTCTCAAAATGTGAAAATAAATGCAAGATTTTGGTGAGTCTTGTAGAATTGGTGGGTTGTTGTAGGTTTTCTTAAATCTAAAACAAGAATGAGTGGTGACATATACCCATCCCCTTCAGTTCAGTCTTCAGTCGAGTCTTTGAGACCCCGTGGACTGCAGCACGCCAGGCTTCCCTGTCCATCACCAGCTCCCGAACCTTAACTCAAACTCATGTCTATTGAGTCGGTGATCCCATTCAACCATCTCATCCTCTGTCGTCCCCTTCTCCTGCCCTCAATCTTTCCCAGCATCAGGGTCTTTTCAAATGAGTCAGTTCTTCGCATCAGGTGGCCAAAGTATTGGAGTTTCAGCTTCAGCATCAGTCCTTCCAAAGAATATTCAGGACTGAGTTCCTCTAGGATGGACTGGTTGGATCTTCTTGCAGTCCAAGCGACTCTCCAGAGTCTTCTCCGACAACACAGTTCAAAAGCATCCCCTTAAAATAGATTAATTCCAGGCATACAAAGCAGTGAACTGTTGGGAGACAGTCACAGTACAGGGAGCTATGGGAGCAGCTGGGAGAAAACTAATGCCCAGCTGCAATAGCATTGTTGACTAAAAAAAGATGCAAAACTTGAGAGTTGGGAGTTAAGCTTTATTTGGTGCAAAATGAGAACTGCAGCCAGGGAGGCAGCACCTCTGATAGTTCTGAGAGACTGCTCCAAAGAGACAGTGGGGAAGGGTCAATATATTAGATTTTGGTGAAGGAGTTGTTCAGTAGCATTAAGCACTCATATTACAAAAGGTTTTCTGCTAATCACAAGGATTCCATGTCACCATGAAGGGATTTAGTGCTTTCTAGGTATGAGGAGATGCAAAGGTTCGGATTATAAAATCAGTTCCTGAAAATATCTAACTATCTAAAGATCTGTCCCACCAGATTCCCTGGAGCACACAGTGCCTCCCTCTACCCTGAACTCTCTCAGGGGATGTTGAAGGTGAACAGCTGCAGCAGCACAGGGTTCAGTCTCCACAGGGGCAGGTGGCAAATGCCCTTGTTGTTCAGTCCTTGGCAGTGCTCTTGGCAAGTGCCAATTTGTAGTTGACAGCATCAGCAACTATGCCTGAATGTCTGCATGTGTGGCTGGAGAGAGTTAAAGATTTGGGGGGGGGGGGTGGCATTTTGAAATGGAAGATTAAATTTTGAAAAAAAATACACTGTTTTTGGACCTCCCTGGTTAAGAATCTGCCTTGCGATGCAGAGGACAGGGCTACAATACTTGGTGAGGGGCCTAAGATCCCCCGTGCCCTGGGGCAGCTAAGTCTCAGTGCCACAACCACTGAAGCCCAAAGGACACAACTAAAGAGCCTCTGGGCAGCAACTACTGTGCCCACTCCAGGCTGATGGGATCTTCGTTTCCTGACCAGGGATCTAACCTGTGCCCCCTGCAATGGAGTTTTAACCACTGGACCACCAGGGAAATCCCTCTTTTCTTTTTTAAATTGAGAAATAATTGACATATAATAATATTATACTAGACTTCCCTGGTGGCTCAGTGGTAAAGAATCCACCTGCCAATGCAGGAGACAGGAGTTTGATCCTCGATTCAGGAAGATCCCACATGCCCCAGAGCAACTAAGCCCCTGCGCCACAACTACTGAGCCCAGTGCTCTAGAGCCCTCCAGCCACAGCTGCTGAAGCCTGAGTGCCACAGAGCCTGTGTTGTGCAACAAGAGAAGCCACTGCAGTGAGAGGCCGGAGCACTGTAACTGGAGAGTAGACCCCGCTCGCCGCAATAGAGAAAAGCCCGCACGGCACCCAAGACCCAAAACAGCCAAAAATAAATAAATTATTATTTTTTGTAATAATATAATTTTTATAAAAATTTTAAAATATTTACTATAAAACTGACCTGGAAAAGATCAGCTTTCATTCTAGTCCCAAAGAAAGGCAATGCCAAAGACTCATTTCATATGCTAGCAAAGTAATGTTCAAAATCCTTCAAGCTAGGCTTCAACAGCATGTGAACCACAAACTTCCAGATGTACAAGCTGGATTTAGAAAAGGGAGAGAAACCAGGGATCAAATTGCCAACATTCATTGGATCATAGGAAAAGCCAGAGAATTCCAGAAAAGCATCTACTTCTGCTTCATTGACTATGCTAACACCTTTGAGTGTGTGTGGCACAAGAAACTGTGGAAAATTCTGAAAGAGATGGGAATACCAGACCACCTGACCTGCCTCCTTAGAAGCCTGTATGCAGGTCAAGAAGCAACAGTTAGAACTGGGACATGGAACAACAGACTGGTTCCAAACTGGGAAAGGAGTACTTCAAGGCTATATATTGTCACCCTTAACTTATACGCAGAGTACATCTTGCAAAATGCTGGGCTGGATGAAGCACAAGCTGGAATCAAGACTGCCAGGAGAAAAATCAATAACCTCAGATAATGCAGATGACACCACCCTTATGGCAGAAAGTGAAGAGGAACTGAAGAGCCTCTGATGAAAGTAAGAGGAGAGTGAAGAAGCTGCTTAAAACATTAAAAAAACTAAGATCATGGCATCTGGTCCCATCATGATGGCAAATAGATGGGAAAACAATGGAAACAGTGACAGACTTTATTTTCTTGGGCTCCAAAATCACTGTAGCTGGTGACTGCAGCTGTGAAATTGCTCCTTGGAAGAAAAGCTATCACCAATCTAGACAGCATATTAAAAAGCAGAGACATTACTTTGCCTGCCAAGGTCCATCTAGTCAAGGCTATGGTTTTTCCAGTAGTCATGTATGGATTTGAAAGATGGACAATAAAGGCTGAGTGCCGAAGAATTGAGCCTTTGAACTGTGGTGCTGCAGAAGATTCTTGAAAGTCTCTTGGACAGCATTGATATCAAACCAGTCAATCCTAAAGGAAATCAACCCTGAATATTCACTGGAAGGACTGATGCTGAAGCGCCAATACTTTGGCCACCTGATGGGAAGAGCTGACTTATTGGGAAAGACCCAGATGCTGAGAAGGATTGAAGGCAGGAGGAGGAGGGGACGACAGAGGACAAGATAGTTGGATGGCATTACCAACTCAATGGACATGAGTATGAATAAACTCAGGGAGATGCTGAGGGACCAGGAAGCCTGGTGTGCTACAGTCTGTGGGGTCGCAAAGAGTCAGACATGACTGAAGGATTGAACAATTATTTTTTTAAAAAATTATACTAGTTTCAGCTGTATAATGTTTTCAGTATTTGCATGTATTGTGAAATGATCACCACAATGTCTAATTAACCTCCAGCACTACACATATATTTACAAAATTTTTTTTGCTTCTGGTAATAGCTTTGAAGAATTTACTGTCTTAGCAACTTTCAGATATAAAGTACAGTACTGTGTATAGTCACTGTGATGTTCTTAAACATCCCAGACTTATTTATGACTGGAAGTTTGTATCATTTGAGCCCCTCTTCACCCATTTCCCCCACCCGAAAGGCTTTTTTTAATGATCCTGTATTCTGTTGTAGGGAATTGATACCGAAAGGCCCATTCTGCAAGTGGACAGCTATGTCTTTGCTGGAGAATATGAAGGTAGGAGGATGTCAGAAAGATGAAATTCCCTTTTTTTATATGCTTTTTGGAGAAAGTAGCTCTATTTCAACAAGTTGCCTTAATGTTTTTCTGCAGATACTGTTGGGACCTGTGTTATATTCGAAGAAAATGTTGAATATGGTAAGTGATTGCTATGCTGAGTCAACCCTGTTTGTTATGAAATATTTCAGACATACTTGTGTATGATGGTTATTAAACATCTCGTGTATCCATTGTCTACCTGTGTCACATCCTCCGTTTTGGCTAGGTTAAAAAACATTCCAGTTACATTTGAAGCCCCTTGTATATCCCTCTCCAAAATTACTCCCTTCTGTCTTCAGAGGTAATCAGTTGTCTTCAGAGGTGATCACTCTTGAATTTGGTGTTTTTCTTATACTTGATTTTATGTTACATATGTATCAGCAGACAATAAACAGCGCTTTCTGGATATGTTTACAGTTTTAAATTGTAGCATATGATAAATGTTTCATTCTATATCTTTTTTCAATTAAAGAAATGTTTTGAGATTTATACATGCTTTTGTGTATATATATATTTTATATACACATATATACATATATATATATACATGAAAAACTCTGTTTCTCTGTTTTCCCTGTTGCTGTTTGTGACTGTACCACAGTTTATTCTCCAATTAATAGACATGTTGTTTGCTTCCATTTTTATTCATTTATAGAGTGCTTTCTCTATGTCAGGCATTATTGTAAGTGCTCCATGTACTAACATACTGAATCCTCACCACAAGTCTATGAGGTAGATGACATAGTTATCTTCATTTTATATTTGAAGAAACTGAAGCACAGTGAGACAAAAACATTTTCAAGGTCATAGACCTAAAAGCAGAGCCAGGATAGAAGCAGAGCCAGGATTAGAACCAAGATGGTCTGTTCCAGAGCCTGTTTTCTTAATTATGCTTATTTACTCACCACAAAAATGTATTTTTATATCTCATGCATAAATGTAAAAATGTCTCCTGGGTATACACTTAGAAATGGAACTGTTAGATTGATGAGTGTGTATTACTAGATTCAACTATATGAAATTAACAATTTGGGCTGAATATCGCCAGTTTCGCTTGGTTCAACTTAATAGATACCACTGTGTTGCTCTCTCAAGTGTAGTGTCAGCCACACAGTGGCAGGCTCTGCAAGTTTTCAGTGTGCTTCACACCCTTAGCACAGAGTCTCATCTGTCATTCCCGCCTGTGCCCACAGTTTTTATAAAGCTGTGACCCCAAGCACCAGGTGGATAGCAAATTTTTTTCTCAGCTTTCTTTCCTGATTGGGGATGTTCTGATTGCAGTCTGGCTTCAAGTAGTGTCTGACTTTGGTCCTTCATTTTGAGCAACAGAATTTTAGACCTCATTACCCAGTAAACCCAGATTCCTGGCCCTGCTTTGCCACTTCGGGGCTGGCACCTCATAGGCCCATAGCTTTACTCTCACTTTGGGTTTCTGTCCCCTGTATATGTGTGTTGTCTTTGAGTTCACTTGTATCTTCAATTCTTACATATTTAATCTGTTACTTCTCTGTGGCTGGAGCAGGTGGAATGAGTTAAATCTTGAACTTAACTGCACTATCTTGATAGAAGGTAGTTTAACTCTCTAAACTAGAACTGTTGAGGTTTAACGTGATTATTTGATGGCATCGAGCAATATAATAGTGTTCATTTTATATTCTAGTGGATGCGGAAGGCAGTAATAAAACAGTGCTAAGATATAAATGCCACACAATGAAGAAGCTCAGCATGACAAGGACTCTTCTGACAGAAAAGAAGGAAGGAGAAGAAAACATAGGTTAGTTCACTTATTTCTCTGAAAATCGATGATTCAGTATTGGCTTTATGACACATTGTTGCCAGGATGTTCTTTGTACTTCATAATAATAACTATGTGTGATAGGTTAAGTATGTGAAAATTGAGAGCTCTTCAGAAAAAGTACCAAAGATAGATTTTAAAATTTAGTTGAATTTTCATATAACTAGGGGCACTGGAGACATGAGAATTTTTATCTGCTTTGCTTTGGAAACAATTGTGAGGAGTTTGTCAAGCAACTTGACATGATTTTAACCGCAAGGAATTCAGCAGCCACTCCTCTCCCTACCATTAAAACTTCTTTGTAAGTGTAGAAGATATGATGGTAGCAGTTCTGGATCCCCGCAGGATCTCCTGAGCTTTGGGGAGATGCAGTAACCTTCCCCAAGATGCTCACGACTAGAAGAAGCTGGCTTTATATGTGAGGGAGGGACTCTAAGACCACAGTTGTTAACCTTAAGTCTAGTTCTTAATAAATACACAGTTAGCCTTCTCCAGTTGCTGGTCATCCAACGCTAGAGACTTTATGGGTGTTTCTTGCACCCGTAGCAGGCACATCTTCTGCAGATAGACAGATCACCACTTGATGGTTTAACAGCCCATTGCTCACCACACCAACCTCTTTCTCTTGGCCTAGGGAATTTGGGACATGGTCAAAATAAAGGTGTTTGACCACCAAAAAGAAGGCTTATTGCTCAAAGACATATTTGAAACACTAGTAAATAAGACCCTAATGATGAATATTCATGACTTGATTTATTATATTTTAAAGAATAAATATTTGAAGGTACATTCATCATCTAGAAATTTATACCAACTATAGGGCTTCCCTGGTGGCTCAGAGGTAAAGCTTCTGCCTGCAATTCAGGAGACCTAGGTTTGATCCCTGGGTCAGGAAGATCCCCTGGAGAAGGAAATGGCAACCCACTCCAGTACTCTTTCCTGGAAAGTTCTGTGGGCTACAAACCATGGGGTCACAAAGAGTTGGACATGACTGAGCCACTTCACTTTCACACATAATTATATAACAAATCTTTGTTCTTACATATTCCACAACTATCCATTTTTTTAGGGACTTTGAAAATAATAGGAAGGAGGCACTTTAAGTTCTAGGATAAACTTGAAAGGCAGAATCAGATGGCTTAACTATCATTTAAATATTCTTTTTAAAGGAAGTTACAGAATTTGCTGTACTCTTTAATAATCTAATAGATCTTTGGGAGAATTTGGATGCATCTTTTTATTTATTTATTAGCTTTGTATGGGTTTTCTGTATTTGCAGCAAGCAGGGCTACTCTTTGTTGCAATACACAAGCTTTTCATCACTGTGGCTTCTCTTCTTGTGAAGCACAGGCTCTAGGCAAATGGGCTTCAGTAGTTGGAGCACACAGACTCAGTAGTTGTGGCTCGTGGGCTTCGTTGCTCCCGCGGCATATGGAATCTTCCTAAACCAGGAACTGAACCTGTGTCCCCTGCATTGGCAGGCAGATTCTTATCCACTGTGCCACCGGGGAAGTGCAAGATTTGGGTGTATTTTAATCAAATAGATTAGCAACCAACTATTCAAGGCTGTACTGGTTATCTATTGCTGCATAAAAAGTGGCCCCTAAACATAGTGCCTTAAAACCACAGCAACAGAAGCACCACCTCCCATGGTCTCTATGCATCAGGAATTGGGAAACAGTTTATTAGCTAGGTAGTCTGGCTTGGGTCTCTCATGAGGTTGCAGTCATTTTGTTGACTGGCTGTAGTATTCTGAAGACTTGAGTAGAGCTGGAAAAATCTAACTGTAGGATGACTCACTCACATGGCTAGTGAGTTGGTGCTGGAGGCCTCACTGCCTTGCCTCCTCACACTACTGTTTTGAGTGCCCTTTTGACACAGCAACTGGCTTTCCCAGACCACTTGATGCTTAAGAACAAAGTAGAAGCCACAATGTCTTTTCTGAACTAGGCTTAGAAGTCACATTCTGTCATTTCTTTGATATCCTATTCTGTGTGGGAGGGGATGACACAAGGGCATGCCTGTCAGGTAGGTGAGGATCATTGGGGACCATCTTGGATGCCAGCAGAACAAAATAGACAGGAGGTGTGGTCCTTATTTTCTAGGAATTTGTACTCTAAAGTAAATCACATTGAGAAAGACATGGATGTTTATGATTTGACACCCATTTCACTCAACTTATTTTAAGTATCTGTTATGTGCCAAGTATTATGTTAAATAACAGAGTAGGCTTTTTGAACTTGGTGACTAAGAGAATAATGTTATGGCAAGCAAAAAATATAGTTGTTTTTTTTTTTAATAGAAGTCAATAGTTGAAGCTGAACTGGAGGAAAAGGACTAATAGAGTTTTGAAAGAGGGAGACTTTATAGAGAAAAGATATGGGATCAACAGTAAGGATGTTTCAACAAACAGTGGCAGAAGAGTTGGTTTATGATGGGGTATAGGACTGATGGATGCTCAAACAGGGTGACAAGATAGGTTGGGATATCTTACAGATGGAACTTTGACAATGAGAGTAAACAGTTTGGGTTATAGGAATTAAATATCTATGAAAATACTTGGTTTTCTGAAACAGTCAAAAGGATAAGAGAAAAAATAGCTAGCATTATTGAAGCAATTCTTGATTATGGGAATTCATTGAGGGATTAGGACCTTGACTGTAGGTATGAAAAGGAACAAAAAATTTTTTCAAGGATTTTTTTTGGAGGTGTCTTATTTCACAATTGGATTCTTCAATTTGAAATGACATATAAATGTTGACTTGGAAGATGATAGAGTGGTATCATCAACCGTATTATGAAAACTGAATAAGAAAATTGTAGGGCAGTGAGTTTTCTTTAAGACAAGAGATGGCAGTGGAATATTAGTTATCTCAGAGTGAGCTGGGAACTGGACTCTGGAAAAAGGGCTTAGAATAGTAGTGATTTTGATAATGCGTACCTTATAGGCTTTCCAAGGTCTCCATGTAAGATGAAAATTACACGTTTGTTTATCAGTTGGTTCAGGCACCATGTTCCTTTAAGTTGGGGTTTTATTTTGGTAAATATTCATATGAACATTTAAATTAAAAATATTTGTAAGTAACTAAAATTCCTTTTTCATATTTCTTGGTTTCTCACCCCACCCACACCCTCCTCTATTAGGTGGTGTGGAATGGCTGCAAATCAAGGAGAATGATTTCTCCTATAGACCCAACATGATTTGTAATTTTCTGCATCAAAATGAAGAGGATGAAGCTGTAGCTCCAGACCCAGATAAATCCTTGGAGTTGGAAGAGCACGAGATTCAAATGAAAGATAATTCAAACCTGAGTTATGAACAGGAGAAACCACCAAACTTGGAAATAGAGGATTCTGGTCCTCTTATTGATATCCCTTCTTTTGAGACAGAAGGGTCTGTTTTTATGGATACTCAAGAAACTGCCTTAGAAATCACTCCTAGATGAAATGTTTCTCATAATAACTAGTCATGAACTTTCTATGGAATTTTTATATAAAATAATTGACTTTGTAGTTGTTCACAATTTTTATTTTTGTTAGCTATATACACATTTCCAGTTATAATGTAGTTAAATATATCAGAATCATTAAGGACCAAATATGAGTTTTTCAAAATATGGTTTCAAGGACTATAGGGACCATTCTGTGATGAGTCCTTTAAAATGGAGGTTTTACTAAGGTAAGTATGTAAGTTTCTATTGCAGCCATTGCAGATTACACATTTAAGGGCTTATGTGTATTCAGCTACAGAAGTGTATTGTCTTTTACAGTTTTGTAGGTCAGCTGTTTGAGATGGGGCTCACCTAGGCTAAAACCAAGCTATTTGTAGAACTTCTCTTCTGGAGGTGGGATGGGGGACTCCATTTTCTTGCTCATTCAGTTGTTTACAGAACTCAGTTCTTTGCATTTAAGGATCCTGGTCCCATTTCCTTGCTGTTGGCCAAGAGCCATTCCCAAATTCCAGAGGCTGCCTGCATTCCTTGACTCATAGTCCCCTTCTCTTCAAAGCCAACTGTGATCAAGTTCCTCTCCGTCCTTGCTCTCTCCTGCTACTTCTGTCATCCCACTGATGTTAGACCCTTCTGTCTTCTATTTGATTACATTGGGCACATCTGGCTGACTTCCCTATTTTAAGATCTATAACTTTAATTCCATCTGCAAAGTCCATTTTGCCATGTAATTTAAACAGGCATAACACTGAAAACTATGGCATGAAAATATTTGGTGGGGGGGGAGCATCTTCCAGCCTACCAACGTCAGTTATTACAATTCTGAGAACAGAAGAATTCAGAAGTACTTAAGGGTGAAGGTACAGTTCCTGATATTCCAGCTGTAATTTCACTCCTTTCCTACTGAAGAAAGATGGCTGGAATTCAGCTGTTAACAGTCATTTTACTACAGTGATAAAACATTGTAAAGCCATTCTCCAATTAAAAATTTATTATGGTGATAAGCTAGATCTGCTCTAACTAGTATTTTTTAAGTAAATTATTCACATACTCTGATACAGGTTGATCTATATGAAATTACCAATATTTGTTTCTGACTATAAAAGCCAGCCATTTTATATGGTTTATGCTGGTATAAAACACACCTTACGTTAACTGTATCTCATAGTGCTGTGTGATGACCTAGAGATGTGGGACGGGAGAGTGGGAGGGAGGCCCAAGATGGAGGGGGATAATGCATACTGATGACTGGTTCATGTTGTACGGCAGAAACCAGCACAATGTTGTGAAGGAATTACCCTTCAATTAAAAATTTTAAAAAATGGTCTCTTTCAACTGTTGGAGGTATAACTTTGTTTTGACAGATTAGAAAATTAATGTTCTAGGACGAGGAATTTTTTCCTTCAATAAGTTCTGTAACTTTTTACTATTTAATTGGAAAACAACATACCCTGAGTGAAAGCATTTCCAAATCATAAGCATGTATATCCTCCCAATTTTTATATGACTTTAGTCTCAGCTTTCCTTTAATCGGAAACATTTTTTCCTACCACATGTATGTACAGAGACCGCTAATTACTTGACCCAATATCTGGTCTTCCTTTTTCTCTTTGTAACAGAATCCTAGAATTTACTCAGGTTAGCAGTGTGCCCAGCTTTTCTTGTGTATATGAAAATGGCCCTATTTTCTAGATATTAGTTCTTCCAAGCTTCATCTATAGAGTCAATGCAGTCCCAAACAAAATTACAGCAAGTTTTCTATGGATATTGTCAAACTGACTCTAAAGTTTGTGGAGAGGTCAACCCTCAGAATAGCCAATACAATGTTAAAGAACACAGTAGGAGGACTTCAAGGCTTACTGTAAAAACTGTAGTAATAGAGAATAGAGACAGTGGGAATTGCTGCAAGAATCAACAAGCCAGGTCAATGAAACAGAATAGATAGCCCAGAAACAGACATAGTCAACTGACCTTAGATCAAGGAACAAAGGCAATACAATGAAGCAAAGAGAATCTTTTCAATTAATGGTGCTGGGACAACTGGACATCCACATGCAAAAGAATGAAGTGGGACACCTCCCCAATCTCATATCATATATAAAGACTTACTCAAAATGGACCAACGGGGACTTCCCTAGTGGTCCAGTAGTTGAGACTCCCTGCTCCCAATGCAGTGTGCCCAGGTTTGATCCCAGATCTGGGAACTAGATCCCACGTGTCATGGATCCCACACGCTACAACCAAAGATCCCAAGTGTGGCAGCTAAGACCTGGTGCAGCCAAATAAATATATAAAAATAATTTTAAAAAATAGGCTTAAATAAGTATAAGGGCTAAAACTCTTTGGAGAAAATATAGGTATAAATCTTTTATTATGTTGGATTAGGAAGTGGCCTATTAGATAAAACATGAAAAGTGCAAGCAACGAAAGGAAAAAATGACACATTGGACTTCATCAAAATTGAACTTTTTTGATTCAAAGGACACTAGAAAAAAGACATCTATTCAATTCGAGAAAATATTTGCAAATTATCCATCAGATAAGGGACTTGCATCTAGAATATATGAGAATCTATTGCAACTCAATAAAAAGACAAAGGATCTGAGTAGACATTTTTCTTGAATGGTTAATCAACTTATGAAAAGATGCTGAAAATCACTTGTCATCAGGGTAATACAAATGAAAACCACAATGAGCTACCACTTTATACCCTCTAGGTAGGATGGCTTGATGAAAGATGGACAATAGCAAATTTTGGAGATAAGTGGAGAAGCTGGAACCTGTGGTTAACAGAATAATGCTCTCCCCAAATCACGTCCTGGCACCCCCACTCCAGTACTCTTGCCTGGAAAATCCCATGGACAGAGGAGCCTGGTAGGTTACAGTCCATGGGGTTGAGAGTCGGACATGACTGAGCAACTTCAGTTTCACTTTTCACTTTGACGCATTGGAGAAGGAAATGGCAACCCACTCCGGTGTTCTTGCCTGGAGAATCCCAGGGACGGGGGAGCCTGGTGGGCTGCCGTCTATGGGGTTGCACAGAGTCAGACACGACTGAAGTGATTTAGCAGCAGTGGCAGCAGCAACAAAACATACATATTCTACAGGCAGGGATCTGTGAATATATTACTGTATTTGGCCAAAGGGAATTTGCTATATGATTAGGTTAAGGATTTTGAGATGGGGGATATAACTGTGGATTATCCAAGTGGGCCACATGTAATTGCAAGGGTTTTATAAGAGGGAGTCAAACATGTAACAGAGAAAAAGAAATTATGCCAGTAGAAACAGAAGTTCCGATGATGCTTTTTTAAGATACAGGAATACCAAGAAATGCAAACAGCTTATATAACCTGGAAAGGCAAAGATCCTCCCTCCAGTTTTTAGGGGGAATGGAGCCCTACTGACAATTTTAGACCTGTTAAATTAGGCTTCTGGTTTATAGAAGTCTCAGTTCAGTTCAGTTACTCAGTAGTGTCTGACTCTTTGTGACTCCATGGACTGCAGCACACCAGGCTTCCCTGTCCATCACCAACTCTCGGAACTTGCTCAAACTCGTGTCCATCAAGTTGGTGATGCTATCCAACCATCGCATCTCCTGTCATCCCCTTCTCCTCCCACCTTCTATCTTTACCAGCATCGGGGTCTTTTCAAATGAGTCAGTTCTTTCCATCAGGTGGCCAAAGCATTGAGCATTGTGTCAGCTTCAGCATCAGTCCTTCCAATGAATATTCAGGACTGATTTCCTTTAGGATTGACTGGTTTGATCTCCTTGCAGTCCAAGGGACTCTCAAGAGTCTTCTCCAACCCCACAGTTCAAAAGAAAGCTGGTGCTCAGCTTTCTTTATGGTCCACCTCTCACATTCATTCATAACTACCGGAAAAACCATAGCTTTTGACTAGACAGACCTTTGTTGGCAAAGTAATTTCTCTGCTTTTTAATATGCTGCCTAGGTTTGTCACAGCTTTTCTTCCAAGGAGCAACCATCTCTTGAAGTCTAAAGTAATAAATATGTGTTATCTTATGATAGTAAATTTGTGGTAATTTGTTACAGCAGCAATAGAAAAACCAATTTCAGGCCTTCTTACATTGTTAATAGAAATGTAAAAGTGTGGAGGCAGAAAAGTTTTACAGTTCCTCCAAACGTCAAACAGGGTTGCCATATGCAATTCTACTTCTAGAGAATTAAAAACAAAAGTCTACACAAAAACTTGAACATGGATGTTCAAAACATCACAAGGTATAATCTTAAAAAAAGTGGAAACACAAATGTACATACATTTTTGAATGGGTAAGCAAACATGGTATATCCATAGAATGGACCATTACTCAGTTCAAAATAAAGAAATGAATGTACTGAGAATGAAGTACTGATATGTTACAACACATGTGCACCTTAAACATGAGCATGTGGGAACAAAGTAAGTGAAATAAGCCACACAAAAAAGGCCACACATTGTATGAATCCTATGGTATGTTCTCAATAGGCAGATCTGTGGAGACATAGATTAGAGGTTACCAGGGATTGGCAAGAGTGAGCAGTGGGGAGTGCTACTGGATTATGAGAAGGGTAATAGAAATGTTTTGGAATTAGGGGTGGTGGATGTACGTCTTTGCAAATACACTAAAAACCACAGAAATTGTACACTTTACAGGACTAACATGGTACCTGAAATATACAGTTGAAACACTAGGGGGAAGTAACGATCTTAGTGTTATTTTCTCCATACCTTTTATGTGCCGGGCACCACGGCAATTATAAACTCTACCTCACTGATCTCATAGTTTTGTTAACGGTGCATATTGCACATTGATCATTTTAGTGACTATGTGAGTACCTACCATGCCATCAACCTTTCTAGCATCCTGGAGGATTCCCAGATGAATAACACCTGTTCCTTGAATATCTGGTTCTATATACACACATGAAACAGGCTTTTCCTGCAGTGCTGCAGTGCTTGTGCCTGGACAAAAGCCTCCTCTCCTCCAGTAATAAAATACAAAGAAACCATAAGAGACTAAAAATAACTATGTGCATGGGCAGTTGGAGCAACTTATGGACAAGATTTAACCACCCCGTCACACACACACACAAAACCCAACTGCCACTTATCTAGAACTGGGAGCAAAACTATTCTGGTGCACTCAACACCACCTAAGAGGTGAGCCACCCCTCCAGACCACCCCTGTACACACCCTGTTCACGCCATATAAGGACCCAGTTCACCTGCCCCGCCCTTCCCCGCAAGCAAGGTAACCTGTTAACTTGGTTTTAGTCCCTCCTGCAGGCGCAGTAGCCCCCCAAAAACCTTGCCTTAATTTCTTGGCTGGCCTCTGCAATTTCTATTGATTGAGGGAAGGCCAAGAACCCTGACCAGTATCACACACAGGAGTGTACATCAAGCTCCTAGAAGCGACAGTTAACTTTCTGAAAAGAACCCACGCAAAAACCTGTAACCAAGGAAACATATTCCCTCCCCCGCAGCCGAGAGCACCTCCAGGGTTCCGCTTCGGCCCCAGGAAGTGGCGTCACACGCAACTTCCGTTTCCGGAAGTTCGGTTCCGCCTCCGCCAACACAGCCCTGGCGGTACACGTGCGTTCACCCGGTTCCCTCTGAGGTAGCGATGGACGCTTTGGATAAAGTTGTGTAAGTGCACTGGGTTCTTTCCCCGGGTAACGTTGGCGCAAAGGGGCTCTTGTAGCGGGACGGACTGTCGGCGCTTCTGCCCCCCAGGCTCCTTCCTCACACCCGTTGCCAGTCCGGGTGGATGGAGCCGCTGGTTTGGGTCTCTGTTCGTGCCGCCTGAGGGGAGACGGAAAGCGGGGAAGTCCGCGTGTGGGAGCGTGGAGGTGGAGGTGGCACCAAGGCGTTGGCAGCTTTTATCCTAGACAATTGGAAATGTCTCGGTTTCTGCAGATGTGTGAGAAAGGCGTTAGAGTGAGCACAGGCCTCGAATCTGACATATTTAGGTGACAGACCGCTTACAACTTTGTGGTTGGGTCATTTAGCCTCCCTAAATTTCAGTTTGCTGTATAAAGTAGTGTTTATAATAGTCATTCTTCATACAATGAAGGAGGATTATTTGCGAGAATGTAGATGAAGGCTTTGTTGCAGCGCAAAGAGATGCTCATTAGTTTTCCCGTTTTCCCCCAAACTTGTACACGTTCCTTGAGTTATCCCTGGGTAATCTCTGCTTTAAATTCATCCAGAAAGTGTTTCTCGATCTCCTAAATAATTCTGTGATTTGCTATGGTTTTCTTGCGGTTTACGTGGGTTAACGTATAATCAGAAGGACAAATTATTCATTTGGTCATTGGGATTTTTGCACATTTGCTGTACACTCAGCATGTCTGGGGGCTGCGAAGATGAGGAAAACTAGTTTACTGTCTCATTGGGGGATAAACAGCTAATAAAATGTACAAGGTGTTTGCTTAGTTGCTGGTTCAGTTCAGTCGCTCAGTCATGCCCGACTCTTTGTGACCCCATGGACTGCAGCTCGCCAGGCCTCCCTGCCCATCACCAACTCCCGGAGTTTACCCAAACTCATATCCATTGAGTTGTGATGCCATCCAACCATCTAATCCTCTGTCGTCCTCTTCTCCTGCCTTCAATCTTTCCCAGCATCAGGGTCTTTTCAAATGAGTCAGCTCTTCACATCAAGTGGCCAAAGTATTGGAGTTTCAGCTTTAACATCAGTCCTTCCAACGAGCACCCAGGACTGATCTCCTTTAGGATGGACTGGTTTGATCTCCTTGCAGTCCAAGGGACTCTCAAGAGTCTTCTCCAACACCACAATTCAAAAGCATCAATTTTTTGGTGCTCAGCTTTCTTTATGGGTCAACTCTCACATCCATACATGACTACTGGAAAAACCATAGCCTTGACTAGATGGGCCTTCGTTGGCAAAGTAATGTCTCTGCTTTTTAATATGCTGTCTAGGTTGGTCATAACTTGCCTTCCAAGGAGTAAGCGCCTTTTAATTTCATGGCTGCAGTGATTTTGGAGCCCCCAAAAATAAAGTCAACCACTGTTTCCACTGTTTCCCCATCTATTTGCCATGAAGTTGCTGGTTAATCAGAAGTAATAAACCACATGGAATATGCAACATACAGCAATTTTATTGGGTTATACATGCACTAAATCTCTCTTGGTTTGACTTAAAAAATAGTGTGTATCTTTATCAACCAGTAAATGATCAGAAGCTTTATATGTGCTTGACATTTTACCTGGAGGAGAGTTTTTTAGTCTGTATGGTAAAGCATGTGCTAGTGTATTCTGTTTTTCTTTTCCTTCTCAAAGTGTCCATGGAACCAGAAGAAGGGAGGATCATAGTTATTTAAGAGAGGAGAAATTATTTCTCTAGGTGGCAGATGGAAAAGTCAAGATTCTCACTGTAGCCTAAGTGGAGGTGAACAACATAGTGTATAAAAGCATTTTACTCAATGTGACAATAAAATCAGAATAATGAATTTGTTTTCCATATATAGTATAAATATGTATGGATGTGTATATATATTTGGCTGTGCTAGGTCTTTGTTGCTGCGAGGGCTGCTCTCTACTTGTGGTGCTCTGGTACCTCATTGTATTGGTTTCTCTTGTTGTGGGATACAGGCTCTGGGGCACACGAACTTCAATAGTTGCGGTTCCTGGGCTCAACATTTGTGGTGCCCAGGCTTACTTTCTCTGCAGCATGTTGGATCTGCCCGGATCAGGGATCGAACCTGTGTCTCCTGCATTGCAGGAGGGTTCTTTACCTCTGAGCCACCAGGGAAACCCCTGTTTTCTTTTCATATTTTGCAGGATGACTGGTCTAGGTGAGTTTTTAAATGTAGCTCATTTTGGAGATTGGCCTACATGCCACCCTGTGTGACTTTGGACTGATTACCTCAGCTGACTCATCTGTAAAAGATTAGGCCTTAATAGACTAACTCTATAATAAAGTGTCAGTTGTTATTATTCTCAGTTGGTGGCAATATTATTTGACTTTATCAGCAATGATATTGGAGTGGGACGTTGGATACTTCTGGCAGGCATTGTAGTTTTATACCTGGAGGAAAGATAAGCAGTAATTAGCCTCCCTGTGCCCACAGGTTGACTAGCAGTTGGTGTGCAGTTCATTGTGTTAGGGTGCAGAGTACTGGTTTGATTGCTTTAAGGTTAAAGGAAAAATAATAGGATAAAAACAGCAACAGTATTCACTTGAGTCCTTGTTTTTTTTTTAATAAAAGATTTAGAAAACAGTAATAGAATGCTGAATTTGGCAATAAGGAGTTCGTGATATGAGCCACAGTCAGCTCCTGGTCTTGTTTTTGCTGACTGTATAGAGCTTCTCCATCTTTAGCTGCAAAGAGTATAATCAATCTGATTTTGGTGTTGACCATCTGGTGATGTCCAGGTATAGAGTCTTCTCTTGTGTTGTTGGAAGGGGGTGTTTGCTATGACCATTGTGTTTTCTTGGCAAAACTCTATTAGCCTTTGCCATGCTTCATTCTGTACTCCAAAGCCAAATTTGCCTGTTAATCCAGGTGTTTCCTGACTTCCTACTTTTGCAGTCCAGTCCTCTATAATGAAAAGGACATCTTTTTTGGGTGTTAGTTCTAAAAGGTCTTGTAGGTCTTCATAGAACTGTTTCAACTTCAGCTGCTTCAACATTACTGGTTGGGGCATAAGCTTGGATTACTGTGATATTGAATGGTTTGCCTTGGAAACGAACAGAGATCATTCTGTCATTTTTGAGATTGCATCCAAGTACTGCATTTCGGACTCTTTTGTTGACCATGATGGCTACTCCATTTCTTCTAAGGGATTCCTGCCCACAGTAGTAGCTATAATGGTCATCTGAGTTAAATTCACCCATTTCAGTCCATCTTAGTTTGCTCATTCCTAGAATGTTGACGTTCACTCTTGCCATCTCCTGTTTAACCACCTCCAATTTGCTTTGATTCATGGGCCTAACATTCCAGGTTCCTATGCAATATTGCTCTTTATAGCATCAGACCTTGCTTCTATCACCAGTCACATCCACAACTGGGTGTTGTTTTTGCTTTGGCTCCATCCTTTCATTTTTTCTGGAGTTATTTCTCCACTGATCTCCAGTAGCCTATTGGGCACCTACCAACCTGAGGAGTTCCTCTTTCAGTATCCTATCATTTTGCCTTTTCATACTGTTCATGCGGTTCTCAAGGCAAAAATACTGAAGTGGTTTGCCATTCCCTTCTCCAATGCACCGCATTCTGTCAGACCTCTCCACCATGACCCGTCCATCTTGGGTGGCCCCACACGGCATGGCTTAGTTTCTGACATGCTAGTAAAGTAATGCTCAAAATTCTCCAAGCCAGGGTTCAACAATACATGAACCATGAACTTCCAGAGGTTCACGCTGGTTTTAGGAGAGACAGAGGAACCAGAGATCAAATTGCCGACATCTGCTGGATCATCGAAAAAGCAAGAGAATTCCAGAAAAACATCTATTTCTGCTTTATTGACTATGCCAAAGCCTTTGAGTGTGTGGATCCCAATAAACTGTGGAAAATTCTGAAAGAGATGGGAATACCAGACCACCTGACCTGTCTCTTGAGAAACCTGTATGCAGGTCAGAAAGCAACAGTTAGAACTGGACATGGGACAATAGACTGGTTCCAAATAGGAAAGGGAATATGTCAAGGCTGTATATTGTCACCCTGCTTATTTAACTTATTTGCAGAGCACATCATGAGAAATGCTGGGCTGGAAGCACAAGCTGGAATCAAGATTGCTGGGAGAAATATCAATAACCTCAGATATGCAGCTGACACCACCCTTATGGCAGAAAGTGAAGAAGAACTAAAAAGCCTCTTGATGAAAGTGAAAGAGGAGAGTGAAAAAGTTGGCTTAAAGCTCAACATTCGGAAAACTAAGATTATGGCATCTGGCCCCATCACTTCATGGCAAATAGATGGGGAAACAGTGGAAACAGTGTCAGACTTTATTTTGGGGGGCTCCAAAATCACTGCAGATGGTGACTGCAGCCATGAAATTGAAAGACGCTTGCTCCTTGGAATGAAACTTAGCCTAGATAGCATATTGAAAAGCAGAAACATTACTTTGCCAACAAAGGTCTGTCTAGTCAAGGCTATGGTTTTTCCAGTAGTCATGTGTGGATGTGAGAGTTGGACTGTAAAGAAAGCTGAGTGCTAAAGAGTTGATGCTTTTGAACTGTGGTGTTGGAGAAGACTCTTGAGAGTCCCTTGGACTGTAAGGAGATCTAACCAGTCCATCCTAAAGGAGATCAGTCCTGGGTGTTTATTGGAAGGACTGATATTGAAGCTGAAACTCCAATACTTTGGCCACCTCATTCGAAGAGTGGACTCATTGGAAAAGACCTTGATGCTGGGAAAGATTGAGGGCAGGAGTAGAAGGGGACGACAGAGGATGAGATGGCTGGATGGCATCACCAATTCTATGGACATGAGTTTGGGTAAACTCTGGGAGTTTTAGTGATGGACAGGAAGGCCTGGCGTGCTGTGGTTCATGGGGTCGCAAAGAGTTGGACACGACTGAACGATTGAACTGAAATGAACTGAACTGAATAGAATGCTGGGAATATAAAAAGGAAGTCTTTTTAAAAACCAAATGTAATGAAATTAATGCATTTAATAGTAATAACTGAATATATTTTATTAATATTTCCCCCAAAAATGAGATTTTATGGAATCCTAACTAATAAATGTTACGTAATGTCTCTTTGATATTTAAGAATTTGCATATAAGTCTTGGTTTTATGAGGTAATCTGAGGAAAATGTCTTATGTTGTTATAAATTGTGATTTTTTGCAACAGAAAACCCAAAACAAAAAGAGCCAAGAGATTCCTTGAGAAGAGAGAACCGAAACTCAGTGAAAATATTAAAAATGCTATGTTGATTAAAGGGGGAAATGCAAATTCAACAGTAACACAAGTTCTTAGAGATGTGGTATGTATATTGATGTATATACACACTTTTTAATGGCGTTGAAATCATTTTAGAAAATTTTTAGCATGCTAATTGGGCTGCTGAGAAATATGTAGGTAACTTTGCCTTGCCTTACCTTTGAAAAAAGCTAAATTAGAGGTTGTTTTCCTTGCCAAGGCATTGACTACTGGTTTTCCTTACAGCTCCCTTAGTAAATTTCACTTGATTTCAATGACTGGAATTTGATTTCCTCACATTTCAAGAACATATCTAATTCTTAAAATGCACTAACTGAATATTGTATCTATTTATTTTTTCAACAATACCAACTACTGTGCTGGATACTGAGGATTAATATTATATAAGACACAATCTCTTCTTTCATTGAGCTTAGTGAGAGAGACAGACAATTAAAAGTTACAGTATTGTGAATGATGTACTGTGCTGGAGGTATGCACAGAGTAGGATGGGAGTCAGATAGTCAGTTCAGTTGCTCAGTAGTGTCCGACTCTTTGCGATCCCCATAGACTGCAGCACGCCAGGCTTCCTTGTCCATCACCAACTCCCGGAGCTTACTCCAACTCATGTCCATCGAGTCGATGATGCCATCCAACCATCTCATCCTCTGTCATGGAGTAGGATGGGAGGCTAAGTTAAAATCCCATGAGGGTTGCCACACAGGGTGGGCTTTCTAGAGATGACAGTTAAGCTTCATTTTGAAGGAGTTGAAACAAGAAGAGGAAGAGGAAGAGAAGGGCTTCCAAGGCTGAGGCTAAAGTTTGTGCACAAAGGGAGTGTGAAAGAGCATGATAAATTTGGGGAATTGCAAATAATTGGGAGTGGTTAAAGGAGAGCAGGCCAAATGAAGCTGGAATTTAAGAAATTAAGGGAATCATTTAAATTGGATAAAATATTGAAAGGGCATAGAAATTTTTAATTAAGAAAGTCCTGTCTAAGAATATTAAGCTTGTGTTGCAAGTTATATGTGATCAAAGGGAAGCCATGCAGAAGATTTCAGAATAGGATTCAGGAACTAGGATAATCTTACATAATGACTGTTACAATGCTTCACTTTTATCTCTGCTTTTCAGAACATGTTTTGTTTTGAAAGCTATAAATTATGTTTTACAGTATGCACTGAAGAAACCATATGGCATTCTGTATAAAAAGTAAGTGTGATTTCTTTTACTTATTTAATTATATTGTTTCATTATAAAAGTAACAACCAATCACTTTATGGGAGACTTAGAAAAATATTTTATTTAAAAAATACTACATTTCCTTACATCCATAGCTATGAGTATTTCAAAATTTCTTTCTTTCCCATCTGTGTATTCATTTGCACTGAACATTCTTACAGAGTTGTAATCATAGCATGTATGTATTACTTTCAAATAGTAATAGACTTACAGAAAAGTTGCAAAAATAGTAGAGTTACCATATAACCTTCTCCCACATCTCTTAATGTTATAACTTCTGTAACCATAGCACAGTTATCACAAGTAAGAAAACATTGAGATAGTAATTTATACACACTTACTTTTTAATCACAGGCTTGATTTGGTTCGTACCAGTTTTTTCATTAATATCCTTTTCCTCTTCTAGGATCCCACATTGTGTTTAGTTGTCACATCTTCTTAGTCTCCTCCAATTTACGACAGTTCCTCAACCTTTCCTCATCTTTGATGACCTTGACACTTTTGATGAGTACTTGTCAGTTATTTTGTAAAATATCCTTCAGTTTGGACTTGTCTTATATTATGAATAGATTGAGATTGTGCATTTTTGGCAATAATATCACAAAAGTGATGTGCCTTTTCAGTATATCTTACCAAGGAATACTTGATATTTTCTTACTGGTGGTGTTAACTTTGATTAAAGTGGTGTCTGCTAGCTTTCCCCACTATAAAGTTGTTATTGATATTTTCCCCTTTGTAATTAACATACGTTTAGAGGAGATGCTTACAAGTTTTCAAGTAATCCTAGTTCTCCTCAAACTTTTGCTTATTTGTTTTAGTATCCATCAGTGAATCCTGTCTACAACAGTGATTATTGTGGTGGTATAGAGGTTTTTTATTTCCCTTCATTCACTCTACATTTTTTAATTGGGATTCTGTAAGGAAAATCAGTTCCTTCTTCTCCATTTGTTGAAATTACTTATTTATGTCAGTGTGGACTATATTATGTTCTTTGGGGTTCAGTGCTGTCATGATTTATTTTGTTGCTAAACTGTTCTCCCTTTGGCCATTGGAATCTCTGTCAGGTTGGCTTGTGTGCCCTTTCCAAGTGCCCCTGTGTTTGAGCACTTCCTTTCTGGCATCACAAGATGCTCTAGGCTCATCTTGCAGTTTTCATTACCAGAGCCCTGGCATCAGTCCTGGTTCCATATATTGAAGAAAGATAACTTAGAAACAGAGATCCAGGCATTAAGTATGCTCAGTTGCTACTGGAGTGTCATCAGTCCTCTAGCAGACAAGAGCTTGAAAATGTACATAGGTACATTAACCTATGCATGTATACACGTCTGTATTTGGTTATATTTTATATTTATCTATACATTTGAAAAGCCCTGAGTTGATATTGATAATTCCTTCCTAAAAATTGATGAGTTCATACTACTGATTTCAGTTCAACTCCAATACCAGAGACTTCATTGAGCCTTTCTCCTTTTCTTCTTTGGAATTTCTGTCTTCTATTTACTTATCAATTGCTATTAGCTATTAATCGTAAGTGCTGCAGTAATTTTTTACTGATTTGTCTTGCATCATTTTTCTAAATACTTTTTCTATTGATTATGAAAGTAATATATATTCATCTTAAATAATTGGGATAAGAGTAAATATCACTCATAGATAAACACTGTGTATATTTTCTCCTCATGTAGTTTTGTGTCTATACATCTGTTTTTTTCTTTAGACAAAATTGAGATCATGTTGTATATATGATTTTATTTCTCTTTAAATTTGTAAAAGTTATGAACTGTATTATATTTATATGACTAACATTTCAAAAATATACAGTGAAAATATAAATACACACTCTCCTTAGAACAACCAGCATCATTAGTTTTTTGTGTATCTTAGCAGAATTTCTTTATGCATATTTGAACAAACCTTTTGCGTGGGAAGATAGCGTTCTACATTTCTCTATCCACTGTTTGTCCATCTCCACCGCTACCACTGCTGGTCCAGCCCACCATTTTCTTTCTCATCTGGATTACTGTGATAGCTGCTTACTGACCTCTTCACTCTTGCTGTGTTACATTCCATCCTCACATAGTAGACAGAGCAGCCCTTTAAAAAGAACATTTAAATCCAGTCATATCACTCTCTTGTCTAAAATCCCAGTGTGCTTCCTGTTACTCTTTTAATAACTTACATTCCTTACCTGAACCAACAAGGCCCTACATTTTCTGGACCATGTCTTCATCTTTGACCTAATATCCCACCATTAACTCTTTGTTCATTAAGCTCCAGTAATGTTTGTTGTCTTTCTGTTTCTTGAATAGTCTAAACTTGTTTCCATCTCAGAATGTTTTCTTACTTGGTTCCGTCTTCCTAGAGTACTCTTCACCTCAAAACTTTTCCATGGCTAACTCCTCATTTATTAGGTCTCAGCTCAAATAATTGTTTCCCATTCTTCACACTAACACAGTGCACTGTTTTATTTTTGTCACAACAGTTCGAACTTTTTGAAATTGTTTATTTTTCCTCTAGAATATAAGCTGCATGAAAGCAGGGATCTTATTTGACATGGTATTATGGTATCCCTAGCTCCTAGAACAGTGCCTGGCACTAAATAAATATTTGAATGAATAAATATCTTCCAGCTCCTGTTTTTGATCCTCTGAATATATAATTATCTTTATTTAATATTATTACCTTATTGTTATGGGTTAATTGCTCATTAAAATTATTAAAATTACAGTCACTTTTTTTAACATTAGGAAAAATATTACAAGGCCATTTGAGGATCAGACATCATTGGTAAGTACAAGAATCTGATTTAAGAGGGCATACAAGGGATTATTTAGCCTAATTCATATAATTTAATAGTAGTCCTAACTAATGGTTTTGAATTAGAAATCATCCTGTGTTACAAAATTTTGATGCAGCATACAGGGGGAATAAGACTTTTTTATTTCCAAAAATACTACTATAGATCTTATGCTTCACTATGGATAATATGTGTTCATTGCCTGCATATATATTGATAGAATTTTAATTATACACTCTAAGTGTATAATTAATGGATTGCCCAAAGGAAGTTTGTTATGAATCTGTTTCAGGGAACACTCCCTGACTTGTTGCTAAACATGAGAACATGATTATGTTCTCTTGACAGGAATGCCATTGCTTGTCTTGTTTGTTTGCTGCATGGCATGTGGAATCTTAGTTTTCCCAACCAGGGGCTGAACCCACTGTGCCCCCTCTGTTTTGGAAGTTCAGAGTCTTAACCCCTGAACTGCCAGGGAAGTCCCATAGTTTGTTCTTTAAGTTAGTGAATTTAATAGAAAAAGTTTTTGAATAGAATCTCAATAATTACTTAAAAAACTGAAATTGAGCATCTTATCCTAATGTGGCATCTAACTGCAGTGAAAATTATAATATATTAAGAAAAATATTGTCAATTTTTTTGTTTTTAATATTGTCAACATTAAAAAAATGTTGTTTTTTAATTAAGCTGCTTTTATCACAGTCTTGAATTTTTCACAGTCATTTGTTGAAGAGATCGTGAAAGTAAAATGTATGTAGAGTCTACCCCAGAATTCTCTCTCTTCCATACATGACTTATCCAAGGCTGGTTTTATTTTGTAATACCATGGTGCTTTTAGTTGAGTGACCACTGTGTAGAAGTATTATGTTGTAGAATCTGTAGCATTCTTTTTTTTTTCAATCTAGTGTCGATATGACATTTTTTCTTACACTTGAAATTGTGGCTTTCCCCCTCTTTGATCTTCTACTTCCAGAAACAGAAGATATTTCATTGGCTGTAATAAATTTCATACTGCTAGAGCTCCAAATGGTTGTGGAAACAGTGGTCATGTTAGAAATTTGGTTAATTTTCTCCTGACTGTCCATCCCCCAGTAGCACACTTCTTATACTGCAGTCTTGGAATTGTGCACAGGAGCTGGGGAGTATACTTCCTGTGGGCTGAATCCCTGTTTCTGTGAGGCCCAGGAGCTAAGATGATTTTTACATTTTTAAAGCTTTTTTTTTTTAAAGTATATAAAAAGTCTAAAACAAACATTTATTATCTGGCCTTTTGGAGATAATTTGACTTCTCTTCCTCTAAAATGTTAATTGAAAGTGGACTTTATGGAGAAGGATGACAGATAAATACTATATATAGACTTCCCTGTTGGCTCAGACAGTAAAGAATCTTCCTGCAATGTGGGAGACTTGGGTTGGGAAGATCCCCTGGAGGAGAGCATGGCAACCTGGAGAATCCCGATGGACAGAAGAGCCTGGGGCTACAGTCCATGGCATCTCAAAGAATCGGACACAACTGAGTAACTAAGCACACACACCACATATATACATATATGTGAAAGGTAGTTTATGGAAACCTTTCAGATGTTAACATGAGAATGTAAAACCAAAATTTTTTTAAGAAAGGATTTTCACCAATTTGGACATTTAAAAAGCATTTTTTGAACACCTGTTAGGTACCAGACCAAGTGTAAATTGCTTTCACATATGACATCTCATGTGGTTCTTGCAGAGTTTTGCAGGAGGTGTTACTGTCTTTGCTTTACACAATAAAACTGATTCTCAGAAAGGTTGACCGATCCCACAGTAAATGGCAAAGCCAGAATTCTTAGACTTTCTGACTCTATCCTCTACACAGGGAATAGAAAGACAAGTAGGTAGTCATTTGTCCCATTTGCTTCTTTCAACACTGGAATGAATGATAACCAAACTAGGGGCCCACACCTCAGGTCTTGCACTCAATAAAGTTGAGGATTATGGTTGCTTCACATGTTCTTTAATTATTTGCCATTAATTTAGGACTTCTGTGATGATCCGGTGGCTAAGAATATACCTTCAGATGCAAGGGATATGGGTTCCATTCCTGGTCAGAGAACTAAGGTCTCATGGGCTGCGGGGCAACTAAGCCCATGTGCCACAACAAGGACCGATGAAGCCAAAAATAAGTTAATAAATAAATTTAGGAAGCTTTTCCAACTGTGATGGAAATAAACTGGAACACATTCAATCTAATTTTTGTGCTGAGATTGGGAATCTCTGTCAACTGAATCAAAGTATCAATATGTGGGATATAAAATATAGGCACTAGTGTAGAAGGAACTGTCTAGGATACCCCATAACTGTAGTTCCACCCTCTCAAATCTGTAGTGGAAGTCAGTACTTTTGAGAGCCAAATGGAAGAAAATCTCTTACTGGTAGGAACATCATAAATCTGTCAGTTAGTCCTTTGGTACACAAAGTGGAACTAGTCACAGCTGGGATGGTATGGAGATTCTAGGGCAAGATTTCTGCATGGATAGAGTTTGCAGTGAGAAGTTAAATACCTTGTAAACTCATGAGTACATTTATAAATATCCAAAAACACCATATTGATTAATTCATGTAAGTCCATAGTATATTCATGTGTGTCCTGTAATGGAATACCTCATGTGCTGTTGCAAAATAATCACATAACTGAAAATAAATGGCCTTTTAAAATTTATTAACCTAGTGCTGCTACTGCTGCTAAGTGTCTTCAGTCGTGTCCGACTCTGTGCGACCCCACAGATGGCAGCACACCAGGCTCCCCAGTTCCTGGGATTCTCCAGGCAAGAACACTGGAGTGGGTTGCCATTTCCTTCTCCAGTGAATGAAAGTAAAAAGTGAAAGTGAAGTCACTCAGTCATGTCCGTCTCTTCACGACCCCATGGATTGCAGCCCACCAGGCTCCTCTGTCCGTGGGATTTTCCAGGCAAGAGTATTAGAGTGGGGTGCCATTGCCTTCTCCAAACCTAGTAGTTTTCATTTATTTTTAGTGTTAAACTTAACATCTCTTCCCTAAGTACCCCAAATTAAAAAATTTTTTTTAAGCTGCAAATAAAGAACTTTTCCTTTGTTTATTCCTACCTAGTTTATTATGTGTTCTTTAATTTCCACTGAAAAGACTCATGGACATTTTGTTTTTAGTTTAGAGGTCCAGTTCTTTTTTTTCTTTTTAGTTGAAGTATAGTTGATTTACAATGTTGAGTTAGTTTCTGGTATACCTCAAAGTGATTCATTTATACATATATATGTTCTTTTTTGTATTATTTTCCATTATGGTTTATTACAGGATATCAAATATAGTTCCCTGTGCCATATAGTAGTACTTTGTTATTTATGTATGATCGTTTGAATCTGCTAACCCAAACTCCTAAGTTATCCGTTCCCCAGCCTCTTTCCCTTTTGGTAATTTTGTAAGTTTGTTTTCTGTGTGTGTGAGTCTGTTTTGTAAATAAGTTCATTTGTGTCATATTTTAGGTTATACATACAAGCTATATGCTGTCGTCTCTGTCTTCAGTTAGTATGATCACTTATAGGTTCATCAATATTGCTGCAAATGACATTATTTCATTCTTTATTGCAGAGTAGTGCACTGTGTGTGTGTATGCCACATCTTCTTTATTCATCTATTGATGGACATTTAGGTTGCTCCCATGTCTTGGTTGTTATAAATAGTGCTGCTATGAATTTTGGGGTACATGTATCTTTTCGAATTAGAGTGTTCTCTAGATATGTGCCCAGCAGTGGGATTGCTGGATTATATGGCAGCTCAGTTTTTAGTTATTGCTGGTGTTTTTTTTTAAATTTATTGTTGACTGTGCTAGGTCTTTGTTGCTGCACAAGCTTTTCTCTAGTTGTGGTGAGCAGGGGCTACTCTGGTTGCAGTGCTCGGGCTTCTCTTTGCAGTCGCTTCTCTCTTGGAGCACAGATTTTAGGCCTGTGGGCTCAGTAGTTGTAGTTCCCAGGCTTTAGAGCACAGGCTCAGTAGATGTGGTACACGGGCTTAGTTGCTCTGTGACATGTGGCATCTTCCCGGACAGGGATTGAACTCTGTCTCCTACATTGGCAGGTGGAGTCCTTACCACTGAGCCACCAGAGAATCTCTTGTTTTTAGTGTTTCAAGGAGTCTTCGTACTATTTTGCATAGTGGCTGCACCCAACTTACATTCCCAATGGTGTAGGAGGGTTCTTTTTTCCCTACACTCTCTCCAGCTTTTTTTATTCGTAGACTTTTTACTTTTGCAGATCACATCATGTGGCATGTGGAATCTTAGTTCCCCAGCCAAGGATGGAGCCCATGCCCCCCTGCAGTGGAGGCACAGTCTTAACCACAAGACTGCAGCGGAGGTCCCCTAGACTTTTTTATAATAGTCGTTTTGACTGGTGGCTCAGTTGGTAAAGAATCCGCCTCCAATGCAGGAGACTCAGGTTCAGTCCCTGGGTTGGGAAGATGTCCTGGAGAAGGAAATGGCAACCCACTCCAGGATTCTTGTCTGGAGAATTCCATGGACAGAGGAGCCTGGTGGGCTACAGTCCATGGGGTTGCAAGAGTCTGACCTGACTTAGCGACTAAACCACCACCAACACCACCACCATTCTGCTGTGCGTGAGGTGGTACCTCACTGTAGTTTTTGATTTGCATTTCTTTAATAATTAGCTATGTTGAGCATCTTTTCATGTGCTTATTGGCCATTTGTATGTCTTTTTTGGAGAAATGAATATTTAGGTCTTCTGTCCATTGTTATTTTTGGTTGTTGTTATTGAGTAGTATGAACTGTTTGTATATTTTGGAAATTAAGCCCTTATTGGCCTCATTGTTTGCAGATATTTTCTCCCAATCTATCTATAGGTTGTCTTTCTTCTATTTGTTTATGGTTTCCTTTGTTGTGCAAAAGCTTGTAAATTTGATTAGATCTTTTTATTTTTGCTTTTATTTGAGTCTTTAAGCCATTTTGAGTTTATTTTTATGTGTGGTGTGAGGTGTGTTCTGTCTGGCTTTCCCAGCACCACTTGCTAAAGAGTGTCTTGTTTCTCTTGTATATTCTTGCGTCCTGTGTTGAAGATTATTGACCGTGGGTGTGTGGCTTTATTTCTGGCCTCTCTTTTCTGTTCCATTGATGCATAGTCTGCTTTTATGCCAGTACCATGCTGTTTTGATTACTGTAGCTTTGTAGTATTGTCTGGAATGTGGGAGGGTTATGCCTCCTGCTTTATTTATTCTTTGTCTTCAAGATTGTTTTGAAGTTCTGGATCTTTAGGTGCCATATAGGGACCTAAATTATATATATATATGTCCCATATATTTTTTAGGATTATTTGTTTCGGTTCTGTGAAAAATGTCGTGGATAATTTGATAGGGATCACATTAAATCTGTAGATTGCTGTGGATAGTATCGCCATTTTAACAATGTTAATTCCTCCAATCCAGAGTGTGGGATGTCTTTTCATTTCTTTAAATCATCTTCAGTTTCCCTTGTCACTGTCTTAATGGTTTTCAGCATTTAAGTCTTTCACTTGCTTGGGCAGGTTTGTTCCTAAGTTGGTTTTTTTTTTTTTAATGTGATTTAAAAAGGGATTTTTTTTTTCTTTTACTTTACCTTTCTGATATTTCCTTTTTAGTATAAAGAAGTGCAGCATATTTCTATATGTTAATCTTGTATCCTGCTACTTTGCTGAATTCATTGATCAGTTCTAATAGTTTTTGTGTGGACTGTAGGATTTTCTGTACTTAGTATCATGTCTTCTGCATGTAATGACAGTTTTACCCCTTCCCTTCCAATTTGAGTACCTTTTATTTCAGAGAAGTATAATTCTTAAAGTTCTTATATTTATGCATTGATTTAATGGAATTTCTTTGGTTTTACAGGAATTTTTTTCTAAGAAATCAGATTGTTCTTTATTCATGTTTGGCTCCCATAATAAGAAGCGGCCAAATAATCTAGTACTAGGTAAATATCGTTTACTTTTTAATGCTTTTATTTTATAGAGTCAGTTCTGTGGCTCAGATTGATGGTATTCACAAGTAACCAGTAAACACTAAGCTAGTTTTTTATTTATCTACCAGTCTGCAGGTAAAGGATGGGTATGTTAATATCACTTTTGATCAAGTTGTAGAGGTTTTTTGACTATAAAACATATATCCTAAAATCAATATTTGAGTTAGAAAAAAAAGTATCATACTTATTCACATAAAGTGACCCTTTCCTAATAAATACCTGTGTAATAAACATATTTGAAAATAAACCCTTTCTCTTTATTGAGACTTGAGTTGTCACAGTCACTGACTCAGTGGCAAGCTCATTACCCTCTATGTACTTTTATTTGCCCTTCTGTAAAATAAGGAAGTTTGGCTAAGTGATCTTTAAGATCCTTTCCGAGACCGAGGTTGTAACAGGTCCTTCTAGGTGGAGTTGAAAATTTGAAAAAGAAGGAACATGTCTGGGAGATAAAAGGACAAAAAAAAGAGGCAGATAAGTAGGTGAATATAAGGCACCTCTTTTGGAAAAATAAATGGTTAAAAGAGAATGTATTTTTTTTCTAGGTCGTATGTATGACTACCATGTGCTGGATATGATTGAATTAGGTATTGAGAAGTTTGTCTCCCTTAAAGATATTAAGGTAAGATAATTGATTTTTATTTATTTATTTTTTGTTCTTTTTATTTTTGTTTTTCCTCTTTTATTTATTCTTTACATTATCGTGTCGTCTTTGCCATACGTTGACATGAATCCACCATGGGCATTTTATGTTGCTCTTGGGCAATAGTGACATCTTGTGGTGAAGAGTAAAGATACAGTTTTGTAGCTTAAATGAGAAAGAGCTTGGTTTTTATTCCAGTGTGCTCTAAAAACTAAAAGCACAGTTTCATTTTATCTTTAAAGAGAGGAAGATATTTACAGTGTGTAACACATATGTAGGCAGTTAGACTTCAGAGTTGTTACTAACTCTTCTTTAGGCCCACAGTAGAAGTGCTATCCTCTCCCTCTGAATTATCATAGCGCCTATTTTGTGGAACTTTAGAAATTTCACAGTTTTCAAAGTGAACCCTGTTCTAAACCTGGGAAGCTCTGGGTGATCCTAGAGTATTTTGGCTGCTAGCCATCAAATGGCTAGCTCACTTCTCCCCTTGAGGACTGGCACCTTTGTGTCTCTTTTGTTTGGGATTATGAAATAGAAAGTAGTAAATAGTTTTAGAAAGGCAAGAAACTGTCCTAATGCAGCTCCTGGATCAAAATTGGGCTTCCACTCCCTCTGACCTCTGCTCTTGGCTTAATCTAGTGCAGCAAACACAACAGTTCACTTATGACCTCTTAGCTGCCCTCTAAGGCCGAAGTTATTTTCCCTGTTGTATAGATCTGATGACAGAGGCCAAAAGAATTCCATTGATGACCTAGGGTCATACATATAGTAAATGGTACAAGTAAGATTAGGACTCAAGGATTTTGGCACTATACTTGATCTTAGCCAAAAGGCCGGGGAGCATTAGGACTCAAGAATTTTGAAAGAAAGGATATTGAAGTCTTTAGTGCAAGGTTATGTGATGTTCTCAGTTTATGGATCTTTGAGGATCTTGGTATAGTTGAAAGAATTATAGCAAATACATAATCACTCCTTTTCCCAGCCTCCCCTAAGAAGAGGACATGCCTTCTAGATTTCCTGTAGATTTGAAAAAGAGCTTCTGTCAGATCCCCACTTAATCCCCACATGAGCCTCCTCAGGTACAGGGTGGAATAGTGAGATTGGATTTAGAGACAGGACACTTGGCTGTAAGCCCTTTGTTGGTCATGTAGGTGGCATTGTAACCTGACAAGTCAGTTATCTCCCTGACCCACAGTTGGCAGTCAAGTGTTAAATAGGTATAACAGTATCAGATGAGATAACATATGTGAAAGTGTTTATCAGTGAAAATAACATGTTGAAAAGTGTTTTGAAAAGTGTGTAAACTGTAATGCTTTATTGTGGATGCCATCATTTTATTACAGTGTATTACAGGTTCTCTTTGGGGCTGTGTATGAATCTCTGGAGATGAGCAGTGCCACTGCTGCTAGTATGGTACCAGTTAGTGGGTGTGAGCGCTGGCTGATGCCTACGTGCCAACCGCTCTGCTCTTTATACTTCCCTTCCAGAGCAAAGTACCCTGTCACTGTGTAGCTTCTAAACTGGGCCACAAAATAGTTACTGTTTGGCAGGCTTGTTCTTAACAAGAGCCATTTAAATTGAGTACTAAATTTTCACTCATGGAACATATCCATAACTATAATATTCAGTAACTGATGCGAATGTGCGTACATTGGCAATCCCTACATAAGCTATTGGCCAGTCCCCTTCACTATGACCTGTTTTTGGTTATTACTCAAGCTTATATTTTTAGTTTGTTTTGGAGTTGCATGTTTTGTTGCACTTTCTCTCCAGATTTATTTCCTCTTTGTTTCTACCTCCTCATTTTAAAGACATCTTTACCAGGCATTTCTTTTCTGACTTGCCACTTTTATTCCCAAGCTTCATCCTTTTGTTAACTCTTCAGCAACAAGCGATTAGAGACCACCAAGAAATAGAATGATTATTCTAGAAACTTGTTTTCTAAGATGACCAAAATTCTAGGGATGGTTATTCTGCATAGAGCAAGTCTAAGGAATGAGATGATTTAAATTTAAGATTAGTTAGGCACAGATGAACACCAAAAAGTCAGTGGGTCTGGAAGGTCCATTCAGGCCCTCAATCAGACTTAGCCCGTCTCCTAAGTAGACAGTTCAGGTTCAGGTTGAAAGCAGAGAATGTCACCAAGAGTGGTCATGGTGAACAGGGAAGCAACAAGTGACCTCTGGTTCAAAGGCAGAGGATGTTTGTTTGTTATCTTATGACCTCCGCATCTCCCAATTTGGAAAATCCTTGATTAGTGTCAGAGTAGAGATAATAGAATCAATGGGAAACTCAGACCAGCAATCATTTTTCTTCCATAAATTAATCCTTTAGTTAAAGAATTTTTTCTCTTTGATAAAAGTTCACAATTCCTTTTGGTATTGAAAATCTTGAATTAGAGAGTTCCCTGGAGGTCCAGTTAGGACTCTGAGCTTTCACTGCTGAGGGCCCAGGGTTCAGTCCCAGGTATGGAAACTGAGATCCCACAAACCATGCAGTGCAGCCAAAAAACAGAAAAGAAAAAGAAAAGCCAGAATTAGACAGAACACTTTATGTAGTAAGAGCTTTGATTCTGTTGAGTGAGGACTGTCCATATTTTCTGTAGCTTGTATAACATATTGCTTCCCATGTGAATGTTTAGTTGGTAGTTTATTTAGCTTTCATTTTAAAATACTACAAATGACATTTAAAAATACTACAAATGACATAGTAGGAAAAGTACATTGATTGTTACAAATCAAAGAAATTAAGTTTATTTCAGTTCTGAAATGTTGGCTGTTAGAGGGATGTGTTTGTTTTGCAGCTTAGCTTTTTATTCTTTGCATAGAAAGTAGCTTACCTCATTCTTTAATCACTTCTTAATTTGATACTAAGAGAATAGAATGAAAAAATTATTTTTTTAGTATAAAAAAATCTGTAAATTAAAAAATCCCCACTCTAGTTTTAAGTCTAAAATCAGTGTTCTTGGGGACTTCCTGGCATTCCCGTAGTTAAGACCATGCTTCCACTGCAGGGGTCAAAGGTTCAATTCCTGATTGGGGAACTAAGATCCCTCATGCCTTGCAGTGAGGCCAAGAAAGATAAATAAAATCTGTATTCATAGATATAGTTTTAGGACAGTTAAGAAAATATGAAAATGGGTCGCTGTAAATATTGACTACTTGAAAATCAGCATATAAACAGTTTAGACTTGACAATTGCATAATTACATTTTTTTATTTCCTAGAATAGTAAATGTCCTGAGGGAACAAAACCCATGTTAATATTTGCAGGTGATGATTTTGATGTAACAGAAGACTACAGAAGACTAAAAAGTCTTCTTATTGGTAAGTATTTTAATTCTTGTCTGCAGGCTAGCTCAAGTAGGCATTCTAAGAGTTGTCATTGGTGGTGGCAGTTTGGAGCTTCACTCTGGATAAACAGCTTTTTTCTTTTGATCTCTTTCCTTTTCATTATTTTGTTTATTCCCCACTAGACACAGAGAGTTAAAGGGATATTATACTCTATAGATCATTATTTCTTTCTGATACTGTAATAACTTTGGTACCAACCTATTTATATGATATTTTACACTTTGCTACATCCCTGCACCCATCTCCTGTTATTATTGGCATTGTTAAATTCAGAAAATTGAAAAGTTCTATTTTAAAGATTATTATACATCATGTACTCCCAATTCAAAAACCTCTATTAGTTTTTCTTAGTCTGATATACAAGGCTTTTCACACTATAACCCCATATAATTTGCTTTCTTGACCTCCACCAATTTCCTTCCTCCCTTTTCCATTTAAAAACAAAACCAAAAAACCTCCTAAGGTGTTTTATAGGTGACTGATTCTTAGTGAACAATACTCATTCCTAATGTTTTATCTAATGACAACGTCCCTTTCTATGTGTTCACAGGTCACTTTCTTAAATTCCAGTATACAGTGTAGTTATTGCCTGAGATTGCTGTTAGATTTACCAATTTTAAACCACTTTTTCTCATCTTTGTTGAAAAGTTGGCATTATTGTTCTCTATGATTTCTTAAAGGTTACTAATACTTAATACTCTGTGAGCACATCTCCACAGCTGTATTCTAACTGTGGAAAGTAATTTGGTTTATCCCTAGAGATATTAACTCTTCCGATACTCAGTGGCATTTTCTCAAGTTTAAATAATGTGTTCTGTTTGAGCTCTTCTTGCACCATTGTTACAAGCTATGCCTTAACTTTTTTGGTTGCCCTTCTTTTCAGTTTTTACATACTTTGCCCTAGATCACTTTGAAAAGTTGCTGGGATGTATTTTATAAATAAGTTAAATACATTCTCTTTACAAATCTGAGCCAACCAAAGAAGGTTTGTGGGTGGATACATTGCTTTCATGTTACCTTGTTCGAATTATTTATGGTCCTGTTGAGAATACAGTTTTCAGGACTTCTCATTTCTCTTATTAATAATGGCTGTTTTTGAAAAACTAAGCATTTCTATTACCTCTTTAATCCTTATTAAAGCTCTTGAGTTTGGTAATATTTCAATTTACATATGGGAAGATGGAGGCTCAGAGAGGTTACGTGTTATTAAGTAGATGAGGCAGAATCAAAACCCAAAGCTTGTGCTTTCTGCTTCTGCTCTTCATACTGCCTGTGGTAAATAATTCCTTTGCAGAGTCTTTAGTTTCTTAACCTCTGTTTTCCATGGATTAAAAAAAAAAAAAACATACACGGAAGACAAGGACCAATATTTCTTTGAATATTACATATTTGAGAACATCAAGGGAGTTTGTTTTTAGCCAGGATTTCTAGTACTTGAACTGCATTGGCCCAGATTTCCAGCTTTTCTCTCCTTGTTCTTACATTTAATTACTATTAATGAGGGAAGTACTTATAATTTGTTAGAAACAGAGCTTTGTTACAGCGTTTGTTTAAATGGTTTTATCTTATTATTTTGTGCTTCCACTAGATGGCAGGAATAACCACATGATGAGCAGTAGGAAGTAAAAACCACAAAGGCTTAGGGAAAGAAGAAATGCAGGTAGAGGGATGGAGTAAGATCTGGACTTAGATCAACTCTAAGTCCCACACTTAGAATTGAGTTTTTAATATGAATAGGAAGTAAGAAAGTTGCAGATTTGCAACTTGGTTGGTGTTGTGTGTTCAAATGAAAAATGTAGAGCAGTAGGTAAAGAGAATTTATCAGGGGCTTTTCTCCTTTTAGGAAGTTGTGTTTTTGTTTGTTATTGGCCAGAAAAAAGTTAACTTCAGCATTTTCATGCCAGGTATCTATTTTGCTCATTCTGAATTTTGCTTCTCTTTTGCTTCCTTAAATATTATATAAGTGTGAGTGAGTGAAAGTTGCTCAGTCGTGTCCATCTCTTTGTGACCTCATGAACTATACAGTCCATGAAATTCTCCAGGCCAGAATATTGAAGTGGGGAGCCTTTCCCCTCTCCAGGGGACCTTCCCAACCCAGGGATCGAACCCAGGTCTCCCGCATTGCACACGGTTAAAGTGCCTAATTCTAACCACTAGACTATCAGGGAACTCCCAGTCCATCCTAATTTTTATGGTGACTTTTAAGTATGACTACCCCTTATATGGGGCTTCCCAAGTGGCTCAGTGGTAAAGAATCCACCTGCCAAGCAGGAGATGTGGGTTCCATCCCTGGGTGCGGAGATCCCTTGGAGAATGAAATGGCAACCCACTCCAGTATTCTTGCCTGGGAAATCTCATGGACAGAGGAGCCAGGTGGGCTGTAGTCCCTAGAATTGCAAAAGAGTCTGATATGACTTAGTGACTAAAACAACAAACAAACTCTTGTATGTAAAGATGATAATGAACCAAGTAATAGGTTAGTTTTAATTAGTGTTCCTTTAAAGTCTATCATAAATCTGGTTACCTCAGTTACTTTTTTCCTTCTTGGCCTTTATGTTAGTGGCCATATCTACATCTATGGTCGTTGTTTTAATTATTTTAACCTTTCTCATTTCCTAATTCTTATTCCACTTTAATGTATATATAATAATGAAAATACTACCATAGATTAGATCAGGTAGTTTATTAAATGTAATCCCTTCAACAGTTTTATAAAGGTAATTCTATCAGTCTGCTTAGGCTGCCATAACAAAATACCATAGACTGACTGGGTAGCTTATAAACAATAGAAATTTATTTTCTCACAATTCTAAGAGTCCAGGTTTCTGCTGAGGACTCTCTTACTGGCTTTTTGCTATGTGTTCACAAGGCTTTTCCTTGGGGAGGGAGGGAAGGAGGGAGACAGAAAAAGAGGGGTTGAAGTTTTCTTGTGTCTCCTCTTATCAAAACACTAATACTACAGGATCAGACCCCACCCTTATGACATACCTCGTTTTACCTGAATTATTTCCATAGAGGCCTCATTTCCAAATGTAACCGCATTAGAAATTAAGCAAACCCTTGATTCATTATGGTAATATTATTCCCATGTTGTGGATGAAAAAATTGAGATCAGTTTACTTTTGTCCAGAGTGAAGAGGTAGTAAGTGGCAGAATCAGGATCTGATCTGATCTCTGACTGCAAATCTCCTGGTATTTCTCATCAGCACCGTGGTCAACCTACTGTGCCCCTTTCCAATGTTTTTACTCATGGATACAGTCACACTTAAGGTGTTACTTTTGCTTAGAATTGATGTATTGAAAAAATTTTCAAACTGGGGACTTTCCTTCTGACTCCTAACTGATTTGTCTTCTACCTCCTTATTTCTGTTTAACCAGGTTTTTATCCTGGTTAAACAGAAGTAAGGAGGTAGAAGACAAATTGGTGGCTCAGACGGTAAAGAATTTGCCCACTATGCAGGGACCTGGGTTTGATTGCTGTGTCAGGAAGAGCCCTGGAGAAGGAAATGGCAACCCACTCCAGTATTGACTGGGGAATCCCATGGACAAAGGAGCCTGGTGGGCTACTGCGCGTGTGGTCACAAAGAGTCGGACACGACTGAGCAAGTAACACCATCTTTCACTTTGGGAAACTCAGCAGGGGCCATGGGACTAGAAAAGGTCAGCTTTCATTCCACTCTCAAAGAAGGGCAATGACAAAGAATATCCAAACTACTGTACAGTTATGCTCATTTCACATCCTAGCAAGGTCATGCTCAGAAGCCTTCAAGCTAGGTAGGCTTCAGCAGTACATGAACCGAGAACTTCCAGATGTACATGCTGAATTTAGAAAAGGCAAAGATCAAATTGCCAACATTTGTTGGACCATAGAGAAAGCAAGGGAATTCCAGAAGAACGTCTACTTCTGCTTCATGGCCTATATGAAAGCCTTTGACTGGGTGGATCACAGCGCACTGTGGAAAATTCTTAAAAGAAATGGGCCTCCCAAACCACCTTATCGGTCTCCTGAGAAACCTGTATGCATGTCAAGAAGCAACAGTTAGAACCAGACATGGAACAACTGTTAGACTATTTGGGTCTTTTGTGTTTCCCATTGGTAATTTGATAGGAATCCAATTGCATCAGAATCTATAGGGTTTTATGGTCCTTTTAATGTGACCCTTGTGGTTCGTGAACACAGTATATCTTCCCATGTGTTTGTGTCATCTTCAGTTCTTTCATCTGTGTCTTATAGTTTTCCAAGTATAGGTCTTTGCAACAGACTTCTGTGTATTAATTTTGTATCCTACAACTTTACTGTATTCATCCATAGGCCCTAGTAGATTTTTGGTGGCATCTTTATGATTTCCTTTGTATAGTACTACAGTGATGTCTTTTAAAGAGCAGAAGATTTAAATTTTTGTGAACTCTACTTTATCCATTTTTTCCTTTAATGGTATGTTTATGCAGTGTTTTGTTTAAGAAACCTTTGGTTATCTCAAGGTTGCAAAGATTTTTTTCATATATATATGTGCATATATATAATTTGTAATTATATATTATATATATTGTTGAAGTCTTATGTTTAGATTTATGATCCATTTTGAGTTAATTTTTGTGTATGGTGTGAGCTACGGGTAATGTTCTTAAGACTTTCTGCCTCAATTCATTTTTTTCTTCTTTCTTTCTTAAAATCTTACGGATAAACACATGTCTGTATGGTTTGCATTGCAAAAGATGTTTCAGGGGAGACTGGAATTTACATATCTTATGAGCTAATGGGAAGAAGGAAGGAAAGTGCAGGGTAGCTGCAGACTGGACAGACTAGGAGATAGTTCCTGTTCATGACATCATCTGTCTTGTGGCGGCTTTTCCTAAGTAATTAAGTTGGATGTGACTTTTTATGTATAACTTTGTCTTAGCTGAATGTTATTCTTGTGTTTCCACTTAGCCTCCTTCAGGTTCAGTCTGCTTATCTGTAGAATGAGATGACCAAACTTCACTAATGTATTTTCCAAACCTTTTTCATTCATGTGTCATCTTTATAACTTTAGCCATGTCCACGTTGTATCCATAGTGTTGTTGTTCACTGGAGATTTTTCTTTAAATTGATTTCTCTTTTTAAAAAGAAATTTTATGTTCCTACTTTAAATGGAAAATGGTATGTAATAACATAAATAATACGTTATAGATTATATCTGCCTGTATATCATTTAAAATTGTCTCATGTCCCACTTCGGTGTTACTGCCACTCTGAGAAAACAACCTACTCACTGATCTTGGTGGTTCTTTTTTGTCTTGAACACTTTAAGTTGCTTTTCTTTGCTAATATAATTGAGATTCTATGTTGATGTTTTCTTGTTGGCCTCCACTGTATAACAAACACTAGTTCAGTTTAATTGGAGAAGGCAATGGCACCCCACTCCAGTACTCTTGCCTGGAAAATCCCATGGCTGGAGGAGCCTGGTAGGCTGCAGTCCATGGGGTCGCTAAGAGTTGAACACGACTGAGTGACTTCACTTTCACTTTTCACTGTCATGCATTGGAAAAGGAAACAGCAACCCACTCCAGTGTTCTCACCTGGAGAATCCCAGGGACCGGGGAACCTTGTGGGCTGCCTTCTATGGGGTCGCAGAGTCGGACACAACTGAAGCAACTTAGCAGCAGCAGTTCAATTTAATAGTCAAAGTTTGAACAGCCATTTTTATAGATCTTTGCTATATTAACCTACCTGTCTTAGTAGATTGAAATTTTATATCTTGTTTTACATTTTCTAAAACATTACTAATCACAGTAAACATGATATACTCTTGTGTTGAGCATTGGTTTAGAGGGAAAACTTCAAAGCTGAAAAATTAGTAGGATGGTACAAAATTGTGGTTTCAGACTGTGAATTTTAAATCATTATAAGTAGGCTCAAACACATCTTTATTAATCAAAATAAGAACCATTACAATCAACATATTTTTGCCATCAGAAAATAAGTTTGTTTATTCCTGTAGCATAAAAATCTGTGCTTTGGGAGTTAGCGAACTCTTGGAAAGCATTTTTTGCATTGTCCTGCTGGTTGTGGAAGCATTTTCCCTGCAAAAAGTTGTCAAGATGCTTGAAGAAGTAGTATTCAGTTGCCAAGAAGTCATGAATATGCTGGATGAGGCAAAACTTTGTAGCCCAGTTTGTGCAACTTTTGAAACATTGGTTGGCAATGGGTAAGTCAGGCGTTGTCTGGAGAAGAATTGGGCCCTTTCTGTTGACCCATGCCAGCTGCAGGCATTGCAGTTTTCGGTGTACCTCATTGATTTGCTGAGCATACTTCTCAGACGAGTTTAACCAGAACTCAGAAGGCTGTAGTGGCGCAGACTGGCAGCACCAGACAGTGACCATGACCTTTTTTGGTGCAAATCTGGCTTTGAGAAGTGCTTTAGAGTTTCTCTTCCATCGATTGAGCTGGTCATCACCAGTTGTCATGTAAAATCCACTTTTTGTTGCAGGTCACAATCTGATTGAGAAGTGGTTAAATTGTTGTGTAGAGTAAAGAAAATGACACTTCAAAATGACGATTTTTTTTGATTTCTGGTCGGTTCACGAGGCACACGCTTATAGAGCTTTTTCACCTTTCCAATTTGCTGCAAATGCTGACTGACCATAGAATGGTTGATGTTGAGTTTTTTGGCAACTTCTTGTGTAGTTGTAAGAGGATCAGCTTCGATGATGCTCTCAACCGGTCGTTGTCAACTTCCGATGGCCAACCACTATGCTTCTCACCTTCAAAGCTGTTGCCTCCTTTGCAGAACTTCTTGAACCACCACTGCACTGTATGTTGGTTAGCAGTTCCTGGGCCAGATACATTGTTGATGTTGTGAGCTGTCTCCGCTGCTTTATGACCCATTTTGAACTCAAATAAGAAAATCCCTCAAATTTGCTTTTTTGTCTTAACATCATCTCCATAGTCTAGGATAAATATAAAATGAACAGCAATAATAAATCATAAGCAGAAAACCATAAAGCAGGAAATTCACATTGAAATAATATATAGTATAACCACATTTATTTAGAATGTATTCCAATATCAAACACCAAGTTTCAACAATGCAAAAACTACAGTTACTTTTGCACCAACCTAATACATGGCTTAGTGAACTAAACACAGAAATATAGTCATGAGATTAAATGATAGAAGGATGGGACCATCACGTTTTTCAGAGTTCAGTTTTTGTGCTTCTTACCTTTTTTAAATAAGACATTAAAGAGTTTCATTTATTTAGAATGCAGCTAATTTGTAACTGAATTTTAAAGGTATGTTGGTCTTTTAAAAAAAGTTTTTTTAACAACCTAATGTGTGCTTTTAGATTTCTTCAGAGGCCCCACAGTATCAAATATCCGCCTGGCTGGTTTAGAGTTTGTTCTACACTTCACTGCACTGAATGGGAAGATTTACTTTCGAAGCTATAAGTAAGTACATTTACATGTTTTTATTAATCATCAAGGTTAGCATATTACTGTGATTGTTTAATAGAGCTCAAACTGAGAATTGGTGTCTGACCAAAAGTTTATTTGGAGAGTTTGCAGAATAGTAGTAACAAATAGCTCTGTGCTGATCCTCAGGTCTGTTATTCCCCTGCTAACTTCTGCCTCTCGGAAACCCTGCTTTTCCAGGCCTCTGGAGCCTCAGACACTTTCTGAGCTCAGAACACTTACTCAGTCTTGACTTGCCCTACTTTTATGCAGTATCTCCTTATTTTTCTTGACTGGATTTGGAACACCAAGCTACATGTCTTAAGCCAGCTAAAGCAAATCTCAAAACCCTGAGTCTAAAAAGTGGAGTCTGAAAGAAATAAGAATATTCAGTGACCAGATTCATTTTACCTTCATTCTCCAGCACAGGCCTTCTGCCTTACCCCCACCACAATATAAATATAAATTCAAACAAGCTGATTTTGTATTCATTAAAAATCTAATGACATGTTACAGCTGTGCCTTTTGAGATAAGCATGACTTCCCCCCACCCCATATTTAAAATAAAATTCTAGCACTGATGATGGAGCCCACACTTTCCTAGAAAATACATTGACTCCCACAAACTGCCTGTGCGTTGGAGTCCGAGTGGTGTCTGCTTCATACTGTGCGGTGGCAGTGCAGCCTGAGCGCTGACAGCGTGGCGGAGTGCTGAGGGGTTGGCGGTGTCTCCTCTGCAGTGGTGCTCTTTATGCAGCCATCTGTGGACTTCAGGATTTCACCCATGGTTTTAATTTTGTTTTTGTCATTATGTAATACATGATTGACCAGCTTGTGCCCAGTGGACATCTAAATGAACTAAACGTTCACCTGTGTTTTTTTTGGTCAGTAATTTCTTTTTCTCAAGTGTGTATGGAGTCAGAGATATTCAGTTCTTTTCACTCCATGAATGGTACCCCTATTTCTGTTTTTCTGTGTTTTTTTTTCTTATAATTGGTTGAGATTGAAAGCTGCTGTAGTCTGTTGTTTGAACTTCCAAACTTGGTTTTGGGACTTTTAAGAACTAAAAGCCTAACTAAACTATTTATGATATTTTGATTCCACTTATTTGACCTAGTGTGAATAGAATGCTAGATTTTTGAGTAAAAAGAATAGATATGCAACAAACAATGAAGGTTTACTGTATAGCACAGAAAATTATAGTCAGTATCTTGTGATAACCTAAATAATTTCAAAGATAATATATGTGTATATGTATAACTGAATCACCTTGCTGTGCACCTGAAACTTTGTAAGTCAACTATACTTAAATATATATATATATTAAAAAAGAATGTATATAAAATAGGTGACTCCTATTTATAGAGCAAGAAATAAAAGATGAAAAATCACTAACATAAAATCTTTTTGAAAACTTATGTTAAACCGGGAGACCCTGGGGATACAGTGGAACTAAAAATGTAAAGATAAAAATCTTTGAGAAAGAGAAATGGATAGTAACAGTAATCTAAGACTCTTTCATGGTGAACAATTTCAAAGAAAATATTCTCTTATGTTGGAACTTATTTTTAGTGAGATTTTCCTGGCAGTTCAATGGTTAAGACTCTGCTTCCAATGCTGGGTGTGTAGGTTCAATCCCTGGTTGAGGAAATAAGATCTCACATGCTGCACGGCACAACCAGAAGTTTTTTGTTTTTGTTTTTTTAATTATATTTAGTGAAAGGAAAGATTAATTTGTAAAAAAAAGAAAGAAAGAAATATAAAAATAACAAAACAAAATGGACAGAAAATTAGCAAATCAGACTTAAGAACAAAGATAAATTGACAGTATAACTATAAATAACCATCCATCCACTTACTTTAAGAAGTATATTATTGTTGAAATCACTGTTAGTATGGTGTCTCCCATTAAAAAAAAAGATTTGAATTTTTAAAATTAGAAACTCTGCTGTAAAATTTTAATCACAGGTTTCCATATCTATATCCCCTAATACCTGTTAGCTATTGACTTGAAATAGAAAATGGATAGTGTGATTGAAAGCAAGCTGCTAGTGGGAGGATCCCTCGATGTGGATTAGCTTAGCCTCCTGGGGCTGTGCTCTGCTTGGGAGAGGAAGAGGTAGTCCCTGGAATGAGCATCAACTCTGAGCCTAGTGACCTGGCTCTGTGCCAGCCTTCACCACAGAACATGGTCAGGTCACCTCTCAGGGCCTCTGTTTTTTCTTTGCAAAGTGTAGTGATACCATTTAGGTAACTCTGAGGTACCTCTGAGATGGATAATTCTTTTTTCAGTGGGAGAGAGGTGCAAACAGAGATAGGAATGTGCCGGAGAAGAGTTTCTGTCATCATGTGGCTTCTCAGTATTCTCACAGGCTGCTCTTGGGTGTCCTACCCTCTTCCAGCCAGCCCTTAGGCAAAGTTAAGGTGATAGTTAACGTGTGTATGCAGTCACTCGGTCGTATCTGACTCTGCAACCCCATTGACTGTAGCCCGCCAGGCTCCTCTGTCCATGGAATTTTCCAGGTAGGAATACTGGAGTGGGCTGCCATTTCCTACTCCAGGGGACTTCCCGACCCTGGGATCAAACCTGAGTCCCCTGTGTTAGCAGGCAGATTTTTTAGCACTGCATCACGGGGGAGAGCCCCAATAGTTAGTATTGACACTTAGTAAGGATTATAAAATGGTTTTGTGCTTCTTAGATGAAAAGAACTGTGAGTATGAAATTACATTAATAGAGATTTTGACCTGACCTTTTGGGGAAATAAATCATAGTGTTACCTGTATATCCTATAATAATTAATTACTTGAAGAATTTTGTTCACTATAAGGCCAGAACTATTAATATGAAACAGAAGATCTTTAATAACTGCCATGTATGCCTTTGCCATGGCATTGGGTAGGTTTTATGGGGAGAAATATGCAGAGCAGGAAGTATTAGCATACCTTAAAAAGCAAACAACATTCTGGGCAAGGAGTTTAAGAACTGAAAACAGAATGTCAACAGAAGAGAGGGATGTGAAAGGGAGAAAAATAAGGGAATTACAATTTAAACAAGAGGGTAATGCCAGTTTTTCTCAAGAAATAGGCAAATCATAAATAAATATATATAGAAATTACCAGTAAATATATCTAATAGCCTAAACCCATCTGAGAGGGAAGGAACTGGGTTCTGTTTGTCTTTGTGTCCCTGCATCGTGTACCACGTAGTCTCCCAGAACTGAATGTCACATTTGATTTAGAGCTTATAGGGAAACAAAAAACAGAGCTTGAGGTTAGGATCTGAGATGGAGATTTACATGGGGTGTAAATATTCTGGGCAGTAGTAGGTATTTGACTAGAGATGCAAAAGCCTGGAATCAAAATGTCTGCTTTAAAAAGAAGTGCAGTGTTTATGATGGCATTGAGGGTAAAGGAAATGGTTTTAATTTTTTTTTAAGAGTTGATATTTAATAGAGTCTTCATCTATTTTCCTTAGTATGATCACAGAAATCCTTTATAAATTCTCTTAATACATTTCTTCTGAGAAAGAGTAAATGGATGGTTGTTTGTTTTTTTTTTAAAGATTAACATTTAATGATTTTAGATTCTAGATTTCATGATTAAATTCTGTTTATAAAAAGAAAAGATGATAGCTCTATCTATCACGAGAAACCATATGCAGAGAACTGAAAGCTGGAGTAAGTTTCCTTCTATTTCTATCAAGTAGAAATAGAATAATAAGCATACTCAATGAAGTGATTAAGGTCATCCACACATACTATCTAGTATGGCACTATAATTAATTCATCAGTAAGTAGCAACATATATAGTTATATGTAGTTACATGGAAACAATCTTGTTAACTTTCTATACTGCTCAGAAGAACTCTGTTGGGAGGACACTTGCATAAATAAAAAGGTCCTTGGGTAATCTGACTCCATCAGGCATGCCATGAATTATTCTGGATTGACAAGTTTTCCATTTAGCTGAAATTAGCGTTTTAAGTGGAGAAGGAAATGGCAACCCACTCCAGTGTTCTTGCCTGAAGAATCCTGTGGACAGAGGAGCCTGCTGGGCTGCTGTCTATGGGGTCTCACAGAGATGGAGACGGCTGAAGCGACTTAGCAGCAGCAGCAGAAAGTTTTTTCATTGAAATTTTATGTATGTGATTTCCTTGATTTAAGTTAATCTACTGAACACAATATATTAATCAAGATTTAGTCTTTTTTTTCTTTTCATTTCTTTTGTTGTTGGCTGCTCCGCTCAGCATGCAGGGATCTTATTTCCCCAACCAGGGGGTGAACTCATGCTCCCTGCAGTCGAAGTGTGGAGTGCTAACCACTGGTCCACCAGGGAATTCCCAAGATTTAGTCTTGATATGAGTTCAGCATGATAAATAAAATTTATTTGAGATATGAAAGATATAGAGGCAATTGCAGAATAAAAGAGTGATGTAAAAGAGTCACATGGTCACTGTCCCTGTATGCTTTGAGTGAAATATTAAGGACAATGGCATGATGTCAGCCATCTTCAGCTCCTAAAAATGTTTTCCCCTACAGTAGGCCAGAGACAGGCCTTCTGTCCAGTCTCCTCCCAAAACCCCCGTGAGGAGAGTGGCTTAAGGGCCCTTGTTTAAGCTCTTTTTTTCCCTGTGCTTGCTTCCTTCAAGCCCCATACTAACATTTGTGTATCTTTTAATGTTTTTATGTTTTTGTTTGTTTAAAATTTCTGCTCTTTACATATCCTAGGCTCTGGGGTTTTTTGTTTTGTGTTTCCTTTTTGCTTTGTTTAATTGAGTGTGAACTACTGTGTCTGATACAGCTTATCTGTCACTGTGACTCTTCCAGAAGCCAGTAAAAGCACCTCCTGTAAGTGGACTGTATTGGTTGGTTGTCTTCATGTGATGCAGGGCTTTTAATAAGGTTTTACACATTTCACTCCTGCTTCCTGGTGTTTGCTCGTTCCTGGGAATTACTTACTCTGCCTTCCTCTTCTGTTCTTTCTCTTCTCTATGTCACTTATTACTTCTTTCTCATTCTGGCTTTTATCTGAAAAGGCTCATCTTTTCTGAACATTATTGTTTAGTCCTTTACTGTGGAGATCTGGTCACCGTATCAAATTTGAGTCTTTCAACACAAATAACCGTCAAGTGTTTGAGCAGCTTGTGTGATGTCACTCCCAAAATAAGAATTAAATTAGTCTCCCTTCTTCCCCCACTGTATTCCTCATATGCTTTCGGATCCAAGGTTATTTTTACATATGGCATCCAGAAAGTCATAGTTTTGTTACGTTCATTTCAATATAGAGATCAGTGTCTGTGCTTTGGAGAAAAGTTGATTCTGAATGGGGCTTAGAGAAATAAGAATTTGTTAATTATGTAAATATAATGTCTTAAAGATCCACTTAAAATTTTTTATGTAATTATGTAAACCTTAGATAAATCAAATAAAAGATTCCACTTCTTAGGAGGACTGTCTGTATATAAAGTATTAAAATTAGGCTTTCCAAACATTTTGTTATTTTATGGAACTGTTATTCTCTAAAACAAAATTATTTGGAGGAGTGGGACTTTGATTATCAAGGTCAAAGCAACATTTCTTTTTGCTATTTCATTAAGGTTGCTGTTGAAGAAATCTGGCTGTAGAACACCACGGATTGAATTGGAAGAGATGGGACCCTCATTGGATTTGGTTCTGAGGCGGACACACCTAGCATCAGATGACCTTTATAAATTATCTATGAAAATGCCCAAAGCCCTGAAGGTACATGACTTGCAGATGGGTGCCATGTTTATTTGTATATTCCTCTCTTCTTTCCAAAAAGGATTTGTAGCATATTATATTAAAAGACATATATAAACAGATCAATATAATAGATAAAATTAGACATCCAGAGCCAAAGAAAGAAGGAAGAACCAAATAAGCCAATCATAAAGGATAATAAAATTGTAGAAACCAAGCATCAAGTGTTGCTGAGCACATCCTGGTAGCCAAGACTGCCAGTTTTCAGCAAAAATGGGTCTCTTTTTTGGCATTGTGAAAATGTAATTTCAAGCATAGGATGTATAACCCATAGTTAACCCATATGTCCATAAAATGTGTTTTGACTTTTGAATGGTTTTAAAAAGCAAGTAGAAATGGCATCTCTGGAATGCCAGTAAAGATTTGAAATGATAGTCACAGTCCTTAAGCTAAACATAAGAACTTCTCTCTGTGCATGACAATAATTAGAATAGTTTCTTACGTTGCTTCTCAATGTGATCTGATAATTTACCTGTGGGAATTATAGAAATGCAGAATCTCAGATTCTACCCTAGTCCTACTGAATTATAATTTGCATTTTTAACAAGATCTCCAAGTGATCTGCATATACCTAAGTTTGAGAAGATAGGACCTATAGGGCTATAGATTCCATATCATTGAAAGGGTACTCACTAATGGAAGTTGTTCAATGATAGTTGTTGTACACCTGATTTTTATCATTTCATAACAGTAGACTCAACTGTATTTTCATATATTACTGTTTCATAGCCAAAGAAGAAGAAAAATATCTCTCATGATACTTTCGGTACAACTTATGGAAGAATTCATATGCAAAAGCAAGACCTAAGCAAACTACAGACCAGGAAAATGAAAGGGCTGAAGAAGCGACCTGCAGAAAGGAAAGCAGAAGATGAGGAGAACAAATCAAAGAGAATTAAAAAGAATTGATGGAATTTAGCCAACAGCTGCATTTTTATTGGTAGTCTTAAGAGAATTATGAAGCATCCATTGTTTCAGAGTTTCTTATAAGATATTTTGTATATTTTTATAACTTGATAATTTACCTAAACTATATATATTATATACATTATGAACAGTAACATACTAGTATCAGGTTGAAAGCTACACTCTTACTGGAGATATTATACTCAGGTATACCATTTTCTTTCTGTGATGTGACATTACCCTCTGCCCACCCCCTACAATGTCCCCTATCTCATTGGGTGGATAAGTGAGGAAGGATCTCCAGAACAACCAGTGGTATTTTAGAGAATTTTGAGTTAAGCCTTAGATAAAGGGAGGAAGTCATGGAAAGTATAAATGTTCCAAAATAACTGTATACATGCTCAGTGTGAGCTGCCTAGAAACTTGACCCCATCTCCCGGCATATACCTACAACCTGACTTTCCTGTTGTTCTGCCTAAATTCTACCAGAGATTCATTTTGAGATTTTAAGTTTGATGTCTTAGAACATAAATCTCAATCCATGGCTGTTTCATGTCAACGTATGGCAAAACCAACACAATAAAGTAAAGAAAATTTAAAAAAAAAAAAAAAGAACATAAATCTCAGAGATGTCCACTACCTGACATATTACCTTATTTTAATTTCAAGAGATTTTGCCGCTAAATGGAGCCTTCGCCATCTTCTCAGAGAGAAAAGAAGTTTTGCTAAGGGTCGAAGTGAAATAAAGGAATAGTAAGTTAAAGCACAGGACATTTGAGGGTACCAGGTAGCCGTAGGTAAAGGGCACACGAAGGCCTTGGGTATTTACATACTGAGTAAAAGTAAGTCAAAGCCAAACAACTTGTTTCGAAATTTTCTTGAAGACTGGCCCTGTGCCTAGAAAAATGGCAAAAGGCTTTCTACTTCCTATTCCTAGTATTGCAAACTTGTTCTCTCTAAATGTAAAATTCAATTTCCTTGATTGAGGTCCTGGCAAAGAGACTTCTTTACAAAACCCAATTATGCTGTACAAGAACAAACATACATAAACTATGGTGTGTTTATATGAGGTAGAAATGCTTTTGTTTTCAATTCCACGTCAAGGAGCTCCTCCATGTCCTGTGTGTGTACATGCATTTATGTGAGTTTGCTGACACTAAGCAAAAGCTGGAATCTCAATTTTACTTTATCTTTTCTCTTTTGTAAACCCATTTCTTAGCCTTCCCTCTCTCCATCCCTTTCCAGATGGCTGATACTCTCCTCTTAAAAAGGAGGGCGCTAGTTTCACTTACGTGCACTTGTTGCTTGATTATACATTGTTTTTCTTTGGCTTCTCGTTGCAGAACACAGGTTCTAGGCATACAGGCTTCAGTAGTTGCAGCACTAGGGCTTAATAGTTGTGGCGCGTGAGCTTGGTTGCTCCAAGGCATGCGGAATCTTCCCAGACCAGGGATGAAACCTCTGTCCCCCACATTGGCATGTGGATTCTTATCTACTGCGCCATCAGGGAAGTCCTTGATTATACATTTAACCAAGACTACGTAACTTTAGACCTGAAAAAAGTGAAAGTCGCTTATTTGTGTCCGACTCTGCGACCCCATGGACTATACAATCCATGGAATTCTCCGGGTCAGAATACTGGAGTGAGTAGCCTTTCCCTTCTCCAGGGGATTTAGGTCTGCCATAGGCAGATTGTGTCTAAATGGGGAGAGAGGGTTAAATTAAAACGATTCATGCCCTGCTCTCTGCAAGTAGGTGGACAATAGTTGGGGAGAAAGGGAGTCATGAAAGGAGCATCAGTAATGATAGGCGCATAGTCCTTGCCCAGTGCTTGACCCCTGACAGATCCAGCTAACACTGATGAAGATAGTGATTCAGGAGGCAAAGCAATGGGCCCTTTTCACCAGTCACTTACAAGAAGGACCCTCTGCCATATTGAATGGCTGTTAGTATAACTGATGCCATCTTGGGCCTGTTCAGTGCCTCCTGTCCTTCAACTGACCTCACCTAGGGCTGTACTGTGTAGTAAATCTCTGTTGTCAAGGGCTTTGTAGTGAGTAGATACTGTTTAGTGATCATTATGTCCAGATGGCCTCTGCGCTCTTCATTATTGTTAGGCTGCAAACAATAATGAAGACCTTGGCTGACGTATTCCTGGTACCCAAGAGACTAGTTACCCGTTCATAAATCTTGACTTTGGAACGCACTTCCTGTTTTCCAAGCACGTATGCTTGTACCCTAGGTTAACCATAAAAATCTCCAGTGGCAGCTGTGAATGTTTCCGGATGTCATCCATCCCATCCTACCCTCTAAGTAAACTACCCTGTAATCTGATCGTTTGATTGTATCAAGTGTCCTGCCTCATTTGTTGGTCTCAAGATATTTTCTCAGTTTGGTGGGCATCTTTTGTACCTTTTGTCCAATAACACCTTGACCCCTCTCCATCAGGAAGACCTACCTCAGCATTTCAACCAATATTAATGTAAAGATCACCAAATTTTCTGCAGATGTGACGTCTTAAAGTGTTTTGTTGTTGTTTTAATCAGTAACCTTCAGAAATAGTGAAGGACAAGGAAGCCTGTCCTGCTGCCGTCCATGGGGTTATAAAGAGTTGGATACAGTTTAGCTACTGAACAGCAACAAACAGTACAAGCTTTTGTTTCCTGTGCAGTTTTTTAGTGTTTGAATCTTCTCTTACTTAAGAGAAGTATTACATAGTATTACTGAAATCTAACTCAAGACTTTTTGTTGTAGTTGTCAACTATCTGGAACTCTTGATTCACCATTTATATCGTTTTTGTGGGAAGTGCATTTTAATTTCCATTTGTCCTTGAACTTTGGAACACAACATACATTAATTGGAGAATATGTATCCATTTCAGTAAAGGTGTTAAGTTGCCTATCCTAAGTTTTACTTAAATTTGGATTTTGATAGATGAGAAAAGCAGATTATTATTTTTTTTTAATACAAAACTTGTATTTTTTTCTAGGATGCTAATATTAATACTAAGGTATATACAATTTCATGAAGTTTGATTCCTTTTTATAACCTAAATGCTATTCATTTTCTTGGTATTGAATGTAATCCAAAGTAGAGGTGTTATTACCGAAATCAATAAAGAAAGAGAGTGGAGGGGAACTTAGCCCAAGTCAGTTTTCAATTGTCTAGCTTCTTCTGATCTCTCCTTCCTTTCATTTATATTTTTATCCATTTCTCCTCTCCCCCACCCAAAGGTGAGGCCAGGAAATGATTCACAGAAGTTTTAAAACGGAAGAAGTTAAAATCACAAACCACTGCTAAATTTGACCAAGAAGAGAAGGTTTGTTTTTTAATGTAATTTCAGTGTCAATGCTTTGTCCATTATGAAATTAAGAGCCTACAAAAATACACAGTATTAATTATTATTATCCTAATGAACTTTTAACGGATCATAGAAATCATCAAAACATCTCATAACTGCATGAAAGGCAGATATAGTTTAGTATATATACATATTCTAGTATATATACATATACATTATGAAATTGTGTAGAATATTATTCACATCTGTTTAAATATGCTTCTTTTGGGTCTTCCTTGGTAATCCAGAGGCGAAGACTTTGCGTTCCCAATGCAGGGAACCTGTCTTTGATCCCTGGTTGGGGAACTGGTTCCCTCATGCTGCAGCTAAGATCTGGCACAGCCAAATATTTACAAAAATACATAACCTATTAAAAAAAAATAAGCTACTGTGAACAAAAAGTTAAATTGGACTACTTGGCTCAAGGCTTATGTGAAAGTCAACTTGCTTTTATATGTATATTGTTTTCCTCTCATACCAACAACTTGAGTGGTTCAAGTTTAAAAACAGCAAAGATAACACTTTTTCCTATATCACCCAGAGTGGACCATATTACCACGTGTTTGAAAATTTTGACTGCCTTGTTTTAATTGGAGTCATTTTGCCCCTTTTCCAGTTCAAAATTCTTAGGGAAAAAGTTTTAGAATAAGGTAAGCCTTTCAGCATATTTAATTTTCTTGATCTGGTGCTTCCTTGAAACAACTTCCCTTCTTCCCCCAATCCATTCTCACCTCCCACCCTGACTTGTCACACTCTGAGCACCAGAAAGTAGGTTCTAAACACAGTAAGAAAGGTCTGACGCCACAGGCCTCTGCCCCTTAGTGGGGCTGGAGTCTGTATTGAAGAAGGTTAAAACAAAAAAGGGGTGGTGGTGATGGGAAAGCTGCTAGAACTCAGCAGTAAAGGCGTTTGCCAAGCAAGGAGCAAAGCCCTTGAGCTTTAAGTCTTTTACTGGATTGGAATTGATTCCTCAAGCTCAGTCAGGCTCAGCTAGAAGCAGAGTGGCAAGTGTTGGCTCTATGAAGCATGCCCTCCAGCTAAGCTGGAACCCAGGGCTGCAGAGGCCCTGGCTCTGAATGCCAAATCAGGGGAAAGGACCTGCAACCATAGCCAGAGTTGAGCTTAAGCAGAGGCTGTGTTCAGGGATCCCCTTTGTCCTTCTGAAATACTGCAAGCAAGCTCAGAAAGAGGTTTCTGGAGGGCAAAGCACAACTTGTTTAGTGTTAGCACATGCATTTAAAATGGACTTGGAAGATTCACATACATCAACTTGAGAAGTTTATTTTCCCAACCCCTTAGCTAGAAGCTAGTTCCTCAAGAGTCAGCTGACAAAGCAGGTGGCAAAGAGAACTGAACTGAGACATCACTTGAGAAGACAGTCTGATTGCCTCTGGCTCAGAGCTAAGAGGCCGTCCTAGGGTTTATGGCATTGGGGGAAAGAGCATGAGAATCCATTGCTGTCCCTTTAGGTCTCTTTCCATCCATTTAACTCATAGCCTAGTCACAAGTTTGAGTTTTATGCCCAGCACCTTTCTCTGCATAGGGAGACCTTGGGGAAGGATTAAACTGAATTTTGAAAAATCAGTTATGGACTTCGCTTGTGGCACAGTGGGCAAGAATCTGCCTGCTAAGGCAGGGGACATGGACCCAATCCCTGGTCTGGGAACATCGCACATACTGCAGAGCAATTAAGCCCATGTGCCACAGCTTCTGAAACTGCTCTCTAGAGCCTGTGGGCCACAACCACTGATTCCATGTGCCTAGAGCCCCTGCTTCACAACGAAATGAGAAGCCTGAGCACCTGATGAAGAGTAGCTGCTACTCACTGCAACTAGAAAAGGCGTGTGTGCAGCAGTGAAGACCCAGTGCAACCAAAAATTAAGTAAAGGATGAAAAAGTCCATAAAAAATGCTAACACGGCAAGGAGCTCCTCAAGAGTGCAATACGTGGGAGGCAGTGTCTAACACTGCAGGCAGGGCAGTGTTAGGGACAAGAGTTGTGGCCTTAAAGTGACATCATCTCCTGATGTTATCTGAGCCCTCAACTAAGATTTAAAAAGACAAGGATCCAGTTAAAGACAGTCAAAACCATTGGCAATACCAATTAGTGGTATGGTTCCCTAAGTAATGTTAGAAGTGTTGGTTTTTCAAGAAATGCAAAGAAAATAAATGAGGCTTTGTTTTGTGCTTGTAGCAGTAGAAAGGCAAGTAATATTTTTTTCTTAATTTTCTTTATTGTGTTGGTTTTGCCGTACATTGACATGAATCCGCCATGGGTATACATATGTTCCCCCTCCAGAACTCCCCTCCCTCCTCCCTCCCGATTCCCTCCCCCTGGGTCATCCCGGTGCACCAGCCCCGAGCATCAAACCTGGGCTGGCGATTGATTTCACATATGATAATTAACATGTTTCAATGCCGATCTCCCATATCATCCCACCCTTGCCCTAGTAATATTTTTAAAGAGGCCCTGATAAAGCAAGTGGTACAGTACTAGGCTGGCAGAATTCTTAAGTGATTTCCATGCTTAGGATGTAAGAGGACCAGAGCCATCATGGTTGCAAAGTGGGGCTCCAGAGTCCTCACCTCAGGGTGGATGAGATGTAGTATGGAGAGCACCAGGCTGATTGAAAGAACCTGGAGTCTTGATCCCAGAAAAGGACCATTAGCTAATCTTGAAGGAATTATGAGGAAGCCGAGTGAGGCACATTTGGTCCTGGCAACATTTTGGGAAGGATTATTACACAGGTGGCTTGTGAGCTCTTACTCAGACAAGAAGGTAGTCATTGCTAGAAGCCAGCATGGATTCCCTGGGAGCTGAGAGTTAACTGATCACATTGCTTTTTTGAAAGGAGTCCTTGCCTGGTAGGTAGAGAAGTGGTCATTCACTCATTTATCAAGCATTATATTTCAGGGGCTTCTCTGGTGGCTCAGTGGTAAAGAAGCCGCCTGCCAATACAGGAGACGAGGGTTTGACCCCTGGGTCCAAAAGGTTCCCTGGAGAAGGAAATGGCAACCCATTCTAGTATTCTTGCCTGGGAAATGCTATGGACAGAGAAACCTGGCAGGCTACAGTCTGTGGGTTAGCAAAAGAGTTGAACACAACTTACTAAACAACAGTATTATGTTTCGGGCATCGTGCTAGAACAATGCCTTACACTGTATATGTTTTCAATGTAGAAAGCATTTTCTTTAAAATACAATTTTGAGAATTCCCTGGTGGTCCAATGGTTAGGATTCTAAGCTTCCACTGCAGGGATCTGGGTTTGATCCTTGGCTGAGGAACTAGGCTACCACAAGCCCAGCGATCAATCAATCAAAATAAAACTTTCATTTTTTTTCTTGATTATAAGAAACATCATTTTTCTGATTATTGAAGAGAAACTTTCAGAGAAGAAAATAAAAGTCATGTAATCTCACCACTTAAAGTTAAACATTTTTAATTAATACCACATTAATTTTCCATTAATACCACAAATGGGAATGGGGTATTATTCAGATAAGTAAATGCAATGAAGTTTTACAAAATGAATGTACTGTTATAACCATTATCCAGATAAAGAAATAGAAATACTGTTAAGCCCTTCAGAAGCCCTTTGTACCCCCTTCAGTCATGAGCCAATAATAGAAGGGTTAACTACTAGGTACCCTGCTCTTAAAATCAGTATCCAATTGTAAGTGTTTTCCTGTCATTAATTTTTTTGAAATGTGATATAACTAAAAAAGCAGACCAATTCAAAGCAATTTGAAGGACTAGTGTACCCAAAGACTACTGATGAATGATGAATAATCTGTGATATCTACAAAGGAAATCTTTGTTGGCAAGCCTCGGGGCTCTGTCCTTGACTTTTGCTCCTTAAACAAGTTTATCTTCCACTTGAATGAAGACAGCGCACATTTGTGGATGACAAAGCAGTGGGACTATTAGAAGACATAAATGTAAAATATCTTGGCAGGCTTAGAATATGGCCTGAAGCCAAAAAGACAAATTTAGTTTGATAAATGATAAGTTCAGTACCTAGAGGGGAAAATATATATGAACATTTTTAGGATAAGAGAGCTGTGGTTCTACAGTTGGGAAATGATCCATCATTCACTGATGGCTGAATCCTGTGTCAGTCATTAGTGTGAGCAGACTTCCAGACAGATCCATAGAAATTTAAGTTGCACTGAGAGAAGTGCAACATTCAGGTTGACTGAAATAGAATACCTGAGATAGACAAGAAAGTCTGAAAACAGCAAAGCCTGATATGAGTATACAGTAATAAAAAGTGGAGGAAACAGAGACTCATTGTACTCTGATCTGCTCAAGCCACACTTGCAGCATTGGTTCCAATTCTGGGCATACCCTTGGAGGAACTTGAACTACTTGAACTGTGTTCAGAAGATGGTGACAAGAGCAATGAAAAATCTCCAAACCTTGCCAGATCTGGTGGAGATGATTTGCCAGGGGGGAAAAAAGGCAATCACTGAACAAAATTTTTTTTTATCAACTTAATTGAAATATAATTTTTGTACAATAAAATATATCCCTTTAAAGTGTATGATTTGGTGAGTTTTGACATTTGTATAAACCCATGAAAACACAGCACAATAAAGATGGGAACATTTTCATTACTCCAAAAAATTCCTTATTCCTCTCTGTAGTCCATTTTCCCTCTACCTCAAGCTCCAAGCAACCATTGATCTGCTTTCTGTCAGTTCAGTCCAGGTCAGTTGCTCAGTTGTGTCCGACTCTGCAGCCCCATGGACCAGGCTTCCTTGTCCATCGCCAACTCCTGAAGCTTGCTTAAACTCATGTCCATTGAGTCAGTGATGCCATCCAGCCATCTCATCCTCTGTCGTCCCTTTCTCCTGCCTTCAATCTTTCCCAGTATCAGGGTCTTTTCAAATGAATCAATTCTTCACATCAGGTGGCCAAAGTTGGAACTGCAGCTTCCAATTGCAGTTGGAAATTGCAGATTTCCTTTAGGATGGACTGGTTGGATCTCTTTGCTGTCCAAGGGATTCTCAAGAGTCTTCTCCAACACCACAGTTCAAAAGCATCTGTTCTTTGGTGCTCAGCTTTGTTTATAGTCAACTCTCACAGCCATACATGACTACTACAAAAATCATAGCTTTGACTAGACGGACCTTTGTTGGCAAAGTAATGTCTGCTTTCTGTCACTATAATTATTATTTTCTAGAATTTTATAGAAATGAAATAGAAGAGCAAGACTCCTATGACTAGATTCTTGCACTCAGCCTGAAGATTTTGAGGTTTGCACATCTTGCTTCATCTATTTGTAATTCATTACTGAATGGTATGTCATCATATGGATGTATCTCATTTTGCTTATCTATTTATCTGATTATGGACATTTGTGATGTTTTCAGTTTGGGGCCATTATGGAAAAAGCTGCTATGTACATTCATGTTACAAGTTTTTGTGTGGACAAATATTCTCATTTCATTTGGGTAGATATCTAGGAATGGAATGGCTGGGTCCTGTTGAACACTCAGTTCCACTAGGAACTGTGTGAACAAGAGAGGCAGTTTACCAGACTCACATTCTAGGAGGGAAAGAGGCAGGCAGTAAAATGTGTTCACAAATGGATAAGTTAAGAAAGTGATAAATGATATAAGGATGATGAAAGAGTTGATGAAATGACTAAGAAGGGTTATCTTAACTTAGAATGACAAGGGAAGATATCTCTGTAAGAAAGAATGAAAGAAAGTTAGTCATTTAGTCATGTCTGACTATTTGTGACTCCATGGATTGTAGCCCATCAGGCTCCTCTGTCCATGGAATTCTCCAGGCAGGAATACTGGAGTGGGTTGCCATTTCCTTCTCCAGGGGATCTTCCCAACCCAGGGATTGAACCCAGGTCTCTCACGTTGTGGGCAGACTCTTTACCAACTGAACCACCAGGGAAGCCACTAGGGAAGGTGTCTCTGTAGATGTGACATTTAAGTTGAGTTGTAAATGTAGAGGAGGCAATGTATGAAGATTTGAGAAAGCACTTTTCTAGGAATCAGGAAAAGCGCAAAGTACTTGAGAAAGGACTTGACTTAAGAAGGATGTAATAGTTGTCTCCAGATGTTCAGAAAACAATCAGGAGGAAAGAGGATTACATTTATTCTGTGAAATTTTAGAGGCATAAATATGACCAATGAGCAGACATTATATGGAGATAAGTTTGAGTTCAGTCAAAACTTTTCATAGTAGGATGTTGGGAGTAGGAAAAGGATCAAGTTTTAAATTCTTTTTGTTGTTGTTGATGGTTTGCTTTCTCTCTTTATTTCTTTTTGTTGTTGTTATTAAGTCCTTTCCTACTAATTTGAATAATAACCACAACTAGATAGACCTGGAACTAACTTGTGACTTTGATCTCTCAAAAAGTGAATTATTGGGGCTTCTCTGGTAGTCCAGTGGCTGCAGGGGTTCTAGGTTCCATTCCTGGTCAGAGAACATGCCACAATTAAGACCCAGGGCAGCCAAATAAATAGAAATATTTTAAAAAATAAAGTGAATTATTGAGCAGATATAAATCTAACTTAAAACTAATTGAACTGGCTTGTGGCAGCCAAGTGTTAAGAAAAACAAAAAGCAGCTGCAGTAATTTGTACCCATCTGTAAGGCAATTGATAGAAAAAATATCTCATTTTTTATTCGTTTTGGATTTAAAATAAAGCACTTAGAAAATATTCAAGTATTCCTTGAGAGGCCAGGAGGGGAAGGATGCATTATCTTCTTTCAGTTAAATGATACCTCCCATTGAAGGTGTCCAAGGAAGGGTGAGGACACATTAATGAAAGTTGGGATAATCCTTCAGCATTTATCTTCATCTGTCTTTTTAAAAATAATAATAATGATTTGAAATTAAATGATATCTACCAAAGTATTAATGTAGATAAAAGATGCTGTCTTTTGGAAAATGTATTAAATATTACTTATAATACTATAATTATATAAATTATTCATAGCTATTGTATAATTACTATTGTGCAAACTTAAGAACAATAAAGGAACAGGAAAAAGGAGGAGAAAGGAGGAAAAGAAAGAAAAGGAAAACAGGGAGGAAGAGAAAACGATCTCACTGTCATAAGAAACTTGCTGCTTCCATCCTTCCACCACATCCTGAGTCCTTGCCTAGATGTTTCTATAATAATCAGGTAAGAGTGAGGCATGTTTTTAGTGCTATATGGCTTTATGTCATATCAATTCAATAAAGCATATCATCAATTATCAATTCCTTATTGAATGAGTGTATATTTAGGGTCATCAACAGGAGAATTCCTTGGCAATTTCGTGGCTGTGGGAAGAGGGCATAAACAATAGGAGTAAGATAAAATTCTCCAAGCAGGCTCCTCAAGCTGTGGTCCTATCACTTTTAGGGAATGTGGTATAGCCTACTTTTCCAACCCTGGTCATCCTCAGGGTCCTCAATTTGTGTAAGAAGGCAGCTCATTTACCAGTAGCAGAGGACAACTGTTCTCCAAGAACTTGCCAGAGAGTATAATCTTTTTTGGGCTATATTCATGTATTGTATGGAGAAGGAAATGGCAACCCACTCCAGTATTCTTGCCTGGAAAATCCCATGGACAGAGGAGCTTGGTAGGCTATAGTCCATGGGGTTACAAAGAGTCGGACACGACTAAGCAACTTCACTTTCACTTTTCACTCTCATGCATTGAAGGTAATGGCAACCCACTCCAGTGTTCTTTCCTGGAGAATCCCAGAGACAGAGAATCCTGGTGGGCTGCTATCTATGGGGTCGCACAGGATCAGACACGACTGAACTGACTTAGCAGCAGCAGCATGTATTGTAAGATGTGCCCTTTTAAAATGTACATATTAGTATTTTAGGATGTTCACAGAGTTGTACAACAATCACTACTAACTTCAGAACATTTTCATCACCTCAAGAAGTCCCATATCCATTAGCAATCACTCTTCATTCTTCCCTCCTCTGAGTAATCCACTTTCTATCTCCATGGATTTGCCTATTCTGGACATTTCATGTAAATGGAATGATACAATATGTGTTTTTTTGTGATTAGCTTTCACTTACCATAATGTTTTCAATGTTCAGTTCAGTTCAGTCGCTCAGTCATGTCCAACTCTTTGTGACCCCATGAATCGAAGCACACCAGTCCTCCCTGTCCATCACCAACTCCCAAAGTCTATCCAAACCCATGTCCACCGAGTCGGTGATGCCATCCAGCCATCTCATCCTCTGTCATCCCCTTCTCCTTCTGCCCCCAATCCTTCCCAGCATCAGGGTCTTTTCCAATGAGTCAAGTCTTCGAATGAGGTGGCCAAAGTATTGGAGTTTCAGCTTCAACATCAGTCCTTCCAATGAACACCAGGGACTGATCTCCTTTAGGATGGACTGGTTGGATCTCCTTGCAGTCCAAGGGACTCTTAAGAGTCTTCTCTAACACCACAGTTCAAAAGCATCAATTCTTTGGCACTCAGCCTTCTTTGTGGTTCAACTCTCACATCCATTCATGAATACTGGAAAAACTATAGCCTTGACTAGACGGACCTTTGTTGGCAAAGTAATGTCTTTGCTTTTCAGTATGCTATCTAGGTTGGTCATAACTTTCCTTCCAAGGAGTAAGTGTCTTTTAATTTCATGGCTGCAATCACCATCTGCAGTGATTTTGGAGCCCCCCAAAATAAACTGACAGTGTTTCCACTGTTTCCCCATCTATTTCCCATGAAGTGATGGGGCCAGATGCCATGATCTTAGTTTTCTGAATATTGAGCTTTAAGCCAACTTTTTCACTCTCTTCTTTCACTTTCATCAAGAGGCTTTTTGGTTCCTCTTCACTTTCAGCCATAAGGGTGGTGTCATCTGCATATCTGAGGTTATTGATATTTCTCCCAGCAATCTTGATTCCAGCTTGTGCTTCTTCCAGCCCAGCATTTCTCATGATGTACTCTGCATAGAAGTTAAATAAGCAGGGTGACAAAATACAGTGTTGACATACTCCTTTTCCTATTTGGAACCAGTCGTTGTTCCATGTCCAGTTCTAACTGTTGCTTCCTGACCTGTATACAGGTTTCTCAAGAGACAGGTCAGATGGTCTGGTATTCCCATCTCTTTCAGAATCTTCCACAGTTTATTGTGATCCACACAGTCAAAGGCTTTGGCACAGTCAGTAAAGCAGAAATAGATGTTTTTCTGGAACTCTCTTGCTTTTTTGATGATCCAGCAGATGTTGGCAGTTTGATCTCTGGTTCTTCTGCCTTTTCTAAAACAAGCTTGAACATCTGGAAGTTCACGGTTCATGTATTGCTGAAGCCCCTGACCTCCTCATCCATGTTGTAGCATGTATAAATACTCTACTCCATTTTACGGCTGAATAGTGTTCCATTGTGTGACATACTAGAGAGCATAAGCTTGAACTCATTGTCACTCAGTATTCAACAGTTAAGCCGTTGGAAAAATGAGTGAGGTACTCAGATATATATATGAACAGCAATGCTCTGTATGGAATTGTGCTATAAAGGTCAAATGATGAAATGAAGATTGTCTAATCAAGTTACTAAACAAATACGTTCATAAAATTACACATCTCCAAAATGGAAATTTGGTTCACTCATACTTGCAGAAGCAATATAAACTGCACAAATCTTTATAATTTTTTAGTTTATTTTTTAAGATAATATTCATATCAGATCTTTTCCTCCCCATCCCGCACACGATTTACTATGAAATGTTGTCTCTTGTTTTAAATGAATTTCTTTTAAACAGCTATTTTCCAGTACTGGTTATCTCCAGCTTCAAAAGCTAACAGTGATCATTTCTAGGTGGTAAACTTATGGGTGATTTTTATTTTCTCTTTTCACTTGTCTCTAGTTTTCTCAGTGATGGAAAAAAATAGTTATGGAAGTTCTCCTTAAAAATGCTCAGGGCTGTTCATTTCTCCAGAGTACATCATTGGATTATTAAGCCCGAGGGCGTTGAAGTGCATTTTCTTAGTGCCCTATCCTGTATTAAAGAGGATTCTAAGAACACCCTTATGTTGTTGCATTGAAAGATATCACTGGGACTGTCATTTACTATGTCTAGCAGGATATTCTCTGAACACCTATCTTAGTCTCTTCAGTCTCAGTACTAGAAATAGTAGTGCTTCTTCCAAGGAAGTAGTTTGCGTTTTCAAAAGTTCTTAGTGTTAATTTTTCAAATAGATTTATGGAGATATAACTCATATGCTGTACAATTCATCCATTTAAAATGTATGATTCAGTGGCTTTTAGACTATTCAGAGGGTGGCACAACTATCACTACAGTCAATTTTATAACATTTTCATTATCCCAAAAGAAACCTTCTACTCCTTAGCCTCCATTTCCTCTCTTCTTCCCCAGGCCAAGATAACTACTAATCTATTTGATCTATGGATTTGCCTAATTTGGACGTTTCATTTAAATGGAACCATATGAAATGGGATCCTTTGTGACTGCCTTTTTCCTTTAGCATAATGTTTTCAAAGCTCATCCATTTTGTACAGTGTATCAGTACTTCATTGATTTTTTATTGTCAAGTAATATTTTACTATATGGATATGCCCCTTTCTATTTATTCATTCTTCTGTTGATGGCCATTTGGATCATTTTCACCATTTAGCTATTGTAAACAATGCTGCTGTAAATGTTTGTGTACATGTATTTGCATGAATACCTGTTTTTAATTCTTTTGGATATATTACTAGGGATGGTATAAGTGAATTATGTGTTAATCCTATGTTCTAATTTCCCCACATTCTTACCAAAACTTGTATTTTTTTGTTTTTCTAATGCACACTAAGTGTCTCATTTAGTGTTTTGCATTTTTTATTTTTCCATGCTATTTAATTTATTTAATTTGTCCAAAAAAGGAGATACTTCTTTGCCAGTAAATAACAGGTTACCATAAGCTGTTTTCAGACAGAGTTTCTTTGCATTGTGGTTTTGATTTGCATTACCCTGATGACCAGTGATGTTAAACATCTTTTTATGTGCTTATTGGCTATTTGTAAATCTTCCGTGGAGAAGTGTCTGTTCAGATCCTTTCCTCATATTAAGATAGGGTTATTTGTCTTTGGGGGCTTCCCTGGTGGCTCAGATGGTAAGGAATCTGTTTGCAATGTGGGAGATCAGGGCTGGATCCCTGGGTCGGGAATATTCCCTGGAGAAGGGACTGGCTACCCACTCCAGTATTCTTGCCTGGAGAACTCCATGGATAGAGCAGCCTGGCCAGCTACAGTCCATGGGATCACAAAGAGTCAGATGCAACTAAGAGCAACTAACACTTCCGCTTTCTGTTTGTCTTTTAACTACTAAGTTGCTAAGTTGTGTGGGCTCTTTGTCATCGTTTTCCTGCCAAGAAGCAATCCTCTTTTGATTTCATGGCTGCAGTCACTGTCTGCAGTGATTCTGGAGCCCAAGAAGAGTATCCCTACTTCCACCTTTTCTCCTTCTATTTGCCCTGCAGTAATGGGGCCGGATGTCATGGTCTTAGTTTTTTCTGATATTTAGTTTTAAGCCGGCTCTTTCACTCTCCTCCTTCACCCTCATCAAGAGGCTGTTTAGTTCCTCTTTGCTTTCTGCCATTAGAGTGGCATCATCCAGGTATCTGAGGTTGTTGATGTTTCTCCCACCTATCTTGATTCCAGCTTGTAACTCATCTAGCTCAGCATTTCTCATGATGTGCTCAGAGTATAGGTTAAGCAAGCAGAGTGACAGCAGGCAACGCTGTCCTACTCCTTTCTTCATCTTGAAGCAATCAGTTATTCCATACAGGGTTCTAGCTGTTGCTTCTTGACCCACAGGCAGGAAAATGATGACAAACATAGACTGTGTTGGAAAGCAGAGATATTAACTCTGCCGACAAAGGTCTGTATAATCTAGGCTATAGTCTTCTCATTGGTCACGTACGGTTGTGAGAGCTGGACCATAAAGAAGGCAGAAGGCCAAAGAATTGATGCCTTTGAACTGTGGTGCTGGAGAAGACTCCTGAAAGTCCCTTGGACTTCAAGGAGATCAAACCAGTCAATCTTAAGGGAGATGAACCCTGAATATTCACTGGAAGGACTGATGCCAAAGCTGAAGTTTCAGTATTTTGGTCATCTGATGTGAGCAGACAACTCATTGGAAAAGCTCCTGATGCTGGGGAAAATTGAGGGCAGAAGGAGAAGTGGGTGTCAGGGGATGAGGTGGCTGGACAGCATCACCGATGCAATGAATATGAATTTGGGCAAACTCCAGGAGATGGTGAGGGACAGGGAGGTCTGGTGTATTGCAGTTTGTGGGGCTGCAAAGAGTGGGACATGACTGGGTGACTGAACAACAGCAATGAGCTCTTTATGGGCTTCCCCAGTGGCTCAGCAGTAAAGAATCTGCCTGCAATGCAGGAGCTGCAGGGGAAGTAGGTTCAATCGCTGGGTTGGGAAGATCCCCTGGAGGAGGGCATGGCAACCCACTCCAATATTCTTTCCTGGAGAATTGCATGGACAGAGGAGCCTGGCAGGCTACAGTCCATAGGGTCGCAATTGTCAGACACGACAGAAGCAACTTAGCATGCATACATACATGGGCTCTTCATACATTCTAGAATCAAGTCCCCTGTTAGATATATGACTTATAAATATTTTCTCCTATCCTGTGAGTTTTCTTTTTGTTTTATTGATGATGTCCTTTGAAGCATGAAAAATTTGAATTTCGATTAAGTCCAATTTATTATTTTTTTCTTTTGTTGATTGTGTTTTGGTGTCATATCTGAGAAACCATTGCCTATTCCAATGTCACAAAGACTCCTGTTTTCTCTGAAGGGTTTTAGAATTTTGGCTCTTACATTTAGGTCTTCGATTTTGAGTTAATTTTTGTATTGTGTGAGATAGGGAACTCAAATTTATTCTTTTTGCATATGGATATCCAGCAGCCTTGCACCATTTGTTGAAAAGACTGTTCTTTAACTGAATAAGTTTTGCATCCTAGTCAAAGGTCAGTTTGCAGTAAATATGAGAGTTTATTTCTGGACTCTCAATTTTATTCTGTTGACCTATATGCTTGTCATAATGCCAGTCCATGCTGTCTTGAACACTATAGCCTTGTAGTGAGTTTTGAAATGGAGAAATGTGTCTTCAAACTTTGTTCTTTTTCAAGATTGTTTTGGCTTTGCTGGTCTCAAATTTTCACATGAATTTTAGAATCAGTTGTTAATTTCTGCAAAGTCAGCTGTGATTTTGACAGGGATTTTTGCAAACAATGAACACAGGATATCTTTGCATTTGTGTAGGTCTTCTTTAATTTCTTTCAATGATGTTTTGTAGTTTCTTTTTTTTTTTTGGTATAAAAGTCTTTTACCTCTTTTATTAAAATTAGTACCAAGTATTTATTCTTTCTGACACTATTATAAATGGAATTCTTTTCTTTATTTCATTTTCTCTTTTCCAATCTGACTGCCTCTATTTCTTATTGTTGTCTAATTGCCTGGCTAGAGTGTCCTAAGCAATGCTAAATAGAAATGAGGAGAGCAGACATCTTTGTCTTGCTTCTCATCATAGGGGGAAATAGCCAGTCTTTCACCATTGATTTGATGTTGACTGTGGGTTTTTTTTTTTTTTTAATAAATGTTTTATATCAGGTTGAAGACATTTCCTTCTATTCCTAGTTTGTTGAGTGTTTTTATCATGAAGTAGTCTTGAATTTTGTTAAATGCTTTTTATGCATCTGTTATGATCCTGTAGGGTTTGGCCTTTATTCTATTAATGTGACATATTACATTAATTGACTTTTGAATGTTAAGCCAATCTTGCATTCCTGGGATAAATCCCATTTGATCATGGTGTATAATCCTGTTTATACTCTACAAGACATACAAATGTGAGCCTCTAAAATCTGCTTTTACAAAGATGGAAGAATTAGAAAATGAGTATTTTCATTACAAACACATTTACTAATTTTTTTTAAAAATTCAGAATAAGGATCCCTAAAGTAGTTGGAATCTTTAGATATTATATGGTTCTAGTTCTAAAAATATTGTTTGCACACATTATTCCAGGAGCACAGTGTATTTTAAAATAAGGTTCACCTATGTTTATAAAATGAGAAACGGGGAAAGCTAATGTTTGAGTTTCTTTTAAAGGTAAAATGTTAGTTGCTCAGTCATATCTGACTCTTTGTGATCCCATGGACTATAACCTGCCAGGCTCCTCTGTCCATGGAATTCTCCAGATAGGAATACTGGAGTGGGTTGCCATTCTCTTCTCCAGCAGGTCTTCCCGATCCAGGAATCAAACCCAGGTCTCCTGCATTGTGGTCAGATTCTTTACTATCTGTGCCATGAGGGAAGTCCTCATTTAGAGGTAAAGTCCTGATCTAATTATTGAGAGGATTAGCCAACTCTAATGTGGATTAGTCCACATTTTATTCATTTAGCAAAAACATGCAAGGATATTTTTTACTCCTTTTCAACATGTTCAGCAGCCTTTGGTACAGAATACCCTTTGAGGTAAATTCATGGAACTCCAGTAACTCTTATTCGGAGAAGGCAATGGCATCCCACTCCAGTACTCTTGCCTGGAGAATCCCAGGGACGGTGGAGCCTAGCGGGCTGCCGTCTATGCAGTGTCGGACACGACTGAAGCGACTTAGCAGCAGCAGCAACAGTAACTCTTATTATATACTTGTTTTCGATTAGCTAGTCTCACTGCTTTTGCATAACCTTGGATGTTTTGAAATAATATTGCATTGTTCCAACAATCTTTTAGGCTTTAATTTTTCAGACAAGGAGATTTATGGCCAGGTGTGTGAAGATAATCACTGCTTTGAATCTTAAGATTTCACCTTAGATGCAGAGACTGTAACAGACTCTTTTCCCTTCTGGCTCAGTTTTAGAGACTTGGAGTAGGTCCCAATTTCCATTTGATGTCCTTTGTGATATTCAGCCTATGTGATATGTGATAATTAGAATAGCCTTCCCTTTACAAAACTTTTAAAATAGCTTGGGTTTTGCTTTTTGTTGCTCAATTATTTGAAAGGGAACACTTATATGTCTTCATTTAATGAACTAGATTGAGTTTGGCACAGAGTTGGAAGAGGGTGCACTGCAGTTGATGAGATTCTGACCAATTTAGGCCATGGAATTACCTCTAACCTCCTTTACCAAGCTGTTACTAGAACCACTAACAAACAAACTGCTCAGAAGGTCATCTTCATTCCATGCCAGCAAGGTCAGTGAAAGGTGTTAAATGACTTAAAGGAAGCAGGAGAGTGCCACTCCCTTCAAAACTCCAAGAGCATATTTGTGGGTGGTGATTATATACAACTGCTACCCATCCTCCAGGCTTGCTCTTCCTCCTGTCATTCCACACATAGTTAAAAATAAATTTAACCAACCAGATAATTCCAGATAACTTACATCCTATTCACTCTTTCAGAAATTATTTATGGAAGATACAGGATGTGCTAGGCCATAGGGACACCAGTAGGAACGAGACATCTTCCCACCCTGATGGAGCTTGAGATCCTCTACTGGAAAAGACAAAGAACATGCAAAAGTAAACAAAAAAATCATTATAAATTATAATAATACTTTTCACAAGACTTATGAAACACATCGTCGCCAGAGATGGAGAACATCAAGAAGCCACCTCTGTCACATGGGCTGCTCAGGGAAGTGAAATGTTAGCTGAGACCTGTGGGACAAGAGGTTGGTCATGTAAAAAGCAGGAGAACAGAGCTCCAGGGAGAAGGAACCGTGTGGCCAAAGGTCCAGAGCCTGGAGCAGGGCTCACCTGTTCTAGTAAATACAGAAGGCCAGCTCATCTGGAAGGTAGACAGTAAGGGAGCCCAAGGTTAGTGGGGATCCAGATCATGCTCAGCTCTTTTAAGCAGCTATATTAGTTTGTTAGGGCCTAGGATTTGTGGGTTTTGCTTTGTTTTTTCCTGGTGTTGTCGTTTAGTCACTAACTCATGTCCAACTCAGCCTGACAGGCTCCCCTGTCCATGGGATTTCCCAGGCAAGAATACTGGAGTGGATTGCCATTCTCTTCTCTAAAGATTTGTAGGTTTGTTTTTGTTTTTGTTTTTTTCTATACCGTGCAACAATTAGCTCAATGCTGACTCCATCTGCCTAGAGATAGGCTCAGATCCCTCAGGTCAAGAGCCTAGTCCTACAAGGTGCAACCCCCCAAACACACCACTCTTGGGTTTGATTAATTTGCTAGAATCAATCACAGAACACTGAGAAATATTTTAGTTACTAGATTACTGGCTTACTATGAAAGGATATAACTCAGGAACACTCAGATGGAAGAGATGCTTCGATCAAGTGTGTGGGAAGGGGTGAGGAGCTTCCACGCTCTGTGAGAGAAACACTCACTGCATCTCCACATGTTGACCAACCCAGAAGCTCTCCAAACTTGGTTCTTTTGGGTTTTAATGGCGGTTTCATTACAAAGGCAGGATTGATTAAATCATCAGCCTTTGGTGATGGAGCTCAATCTCCAATCCCTCTCTTCTCTTTAGAGGGCTGAAATCTCCAATTTTCTAATCCCTTGGTTGGTTCCCTGGCAACTAGCCCAGACCCTTAGGTTACCTAGCAGCCTTCCCCAAATCACCTCATTAACATAACAAAAGACACCTTTATTGCACTCATCACTTTGAAAATTCCAAGGGTTTTAGGAGCTCTGTGCCATTAAGGGGAGGAAAACCAAATATATATTTCTTATTATAAATCACAATATCACAGGCTACCATAACAAAATAGCACAGACTAGGTGGCTTAAACAGCAGAAATTTATTTTCTCACAGTGGAGAAATGGAAGCTGGAACATTTCCAAGATCGAGGTGTTGGCAGTTTGGTTTCTCCTGCAGCCTCTCTCCTTGGTTTGCAGGTGGCTGCCTTCTCATTGTGCCCTCACGTGGCTTTTCCTCTGTGTCCATGCATCCCTGGTGTCTCTCTTCTACTAAGGACACTGTTGTTGTTCAGTCACTAAGTCATGTCCAACTCTTTGCAACCCCATGGACTGTAGCCCACCAGGCTCCTCTGTCCGTGGGATTTTTCCAGGCGAGAATACTGGAGTGAGTTGCCATTCCCTTCTCCAAGACCCAGGGATCAAACCCGAGTCTCCTTCGTCTCCTGCATTGGCAGGTGGATTTTTTGCCATTGAGGCACCTGGGACGCCCCTGTCTACTGGGATATTAAAAAAACAACAGGCCCCAAGTGGAGCTGCTTGTATTAAACCCCATGTCGTCAAACTGAGACTTAACTACAGTTTCATCTCTCCTAGAAATGGAATCTTAAACCAGTCAGTCAGGAATTGCCTGATCAGCCCTAGTTAGATAATCTACCTGAGAGACCCCTGTCATCCCCTAAAGTAAAATAACCTTAAATAACACGCTTTTTTGCCTCGTATAATTTCCTTGGTCCTAACTCCCTTCTGGCTATAAAAATCTCTCATTTTGTATAGCTTCTTAGAGCTCCTTTCCGTCTGCTAGATTGGCTGCTGCCCAATTCTAATTGAGTTTTACTCAAATAAACTCTTAAAACATTTTAATATGCCTTAGTTTATCTTTTAGTCATACGAACACATGAATTTGGGGGGGAGGGTAGGTGGGAATGTCCATAACAGCAACATTAAGGCTTTCAGATTTACTCTTAAGAGCAATGGAAAACCATTGAAAGATTAGATCAAGAGTTATGTTAAAGGGGATGTTGGCTGATGATTCTAGACATTTTTTTTTTTTTAACTAACAAAACCCTGTTTTTTCTCTGAAGGCTTCAATGTATTCAGTCAAAAACGCAAACTCACTGGTCCCCTTGGCACAGGGAAGCCCTTGGGAGGATATGAGACAGTATAAGTGGTTAATGAGATATAATTTGAAAGTCTACTGAGTGGATATCAGTTGTCTCAGGGAAGGCTATTGTTCTACTGATGAAAAGGTATGTTTCTTTATTCTACATTCTTTTTTTTTCCTATCTGGGAAAAGGATATAATACCTGGAGGTACAGCAGACATCTTACAACCACGAGGATGAAGGTTTCATGCTAAAGATATATAGAGCAGGGACATGGAAGGAGCTTGGTTTTCAGATCACACTCTTGAGCTACTATTTATATAAGCTCTGGTTAGTCTATATCCAGACTTTTTGTTACACGTGAATAATAAATCCCTACCTGTTTAAACCACTAGACTTTTTGTTACATGTGAATAATAAATCCCTACCTGTTTAAACCACTAACAGGATGGGGATTCCTGTTACAACTGAATACACTACTGTCTGGTACAGAGGGCTGGGGGAGAAGGAATACAAGTGTAGAGCCTGTGCCAGAGTTTAGCCCAGAGATGATGAGGACTTGCATTAGAATGGCAGCAATGGTCTTGGACAGAGAAGGCAATGGCACCCCACTCCAGTCCTCTTGCCTGGAAACTCCCATGGACGGAGGAGCCTGGTGGGCTGCAGTCCATGGGGTCGCATAGAGTCGGACACAACTGAAGCGACTTAGCAGCAGCAGTAACTGTCTTAGAACAAAGTGGAAGGATCCCAGATGTAAGAAATAAGAAATATTGCCTGAATAGCTCCCACATTTGATCCCAAGGACTAGGGTCATTGAGCCCACTCTGCTTTATTTGACCTTCTCTTAAAGTCCTGTAGCATGCACAGCTTCAGCAAACATTTTTGAGCACATACTCAGTGCTGGGTCCTGTACTTCTGAGGTATTTTCCCCTGGCTACTCACAAGTACATAAATCATTCTTTCCTGTGAACTCAGTTGTTTTCAACTTTATGCCCATAATCCACAGTAATAAATACATTTTTAAGCATGACTGAAACACATGTAACTTGATATGTAACTGGAAAAGGACAGTTTCACAAAGCAGTGTTCAAAATACATGCCACAAGCTTTAGGATTTTCCATTCTAGCCTGCTGCTGCTAAGTTGCTTCAGTCGTGTCTGACTCTGTGCAACCCCATAGACAGCAGCCCACCAGGCTCCCCTGTCCCTGGGATTCTCCAGGCAGGAACACTGGAGTGGGTTGCCATTGCCTTCTCCAGTGCAGGAAAGTGAAAAGTGAAACTGAAGTCACTCAGTTGTGTCCTACTCCCAGCGACCCCATGGACTGCAGCCTACCAGGCTCCTCGGTCCATGGGATTTTCCAGGCAAGAGTACTGGAGTGGGGTTCATTCTAGTCTTTTTTCTAATTTTTAAAAAAAGATCCTGGGGACTTCCGTGATGGTCCAACAGGCTAAGGCTCCATGCTTCCAATGCAGGGGGCCTGGGTTCAACCCCTGGTCAGACAACTAGATCTCACATGCGGCAGATAAAAATCCCACATGTTGCAACAAAGACCGGGCTAAGCCAAAAAAAAAAAGGTCCTGATCGCATCCATCGTTTGCTAAGTTTGCTTTCATGATTCACCAATGAGTCAAGGACCGCAGTTTGAAAACTCATTCTTTGGGACTCCACTCTTCACTTACTAGTGATATCTGTTGCACTGATATCTGTCTTACCATCTGGACCGTGAGCCCTTCCTCACCTCATTGTATCTATTCATAGTGCCTGGCACACTGGATTATAGGTTCCTTGAAATCAAGAGCTGCAGTGTGACCCTTTGGGTCCCCTCGGCACTACAAACAGGAGAAATCCACCCTTCCTGTTTATCTGGGGTTGAGTAGGGGGAGGTCTTAGAAATTCAGGAAAACAGGAAAATCTCGTTTCCAACAAATACTTTAGGCTACTGTTAGGCTACTGTCCACATTTCTCTTCAACAATCTCCCTCTTTTTTTAGGACCTGTAATATTATTATTATATCAAACCTCTCAGATTTTTGGTTATCTTTCTGAATATTAACTGCATGAACGAATTGATTTAGTAAAGTAAGACTCCTTAAAATACTAGCAGGATAGATCTAAGGCTGAAGGCTGTCCCTCTAACTGGGAAATTTCAGTAAAACTATGAGAAAAGAGCCGTGGCCAGGAGATGGAGGGGATGTCTGTGACAAGGTTGTCATGCCATCCCTGGAGACCTACTGGAGAGATCTACCTTTGACCTGCTGGAGAGACTGATTCCTAGGGAGGCCTGGAATGATTTTCTGGAGCATTCTGGCTTTTATAAGCCAGTGACCATGAAATAGAAAACAGCCTCATTTCTGGAGCAAGGTTCAGTCTTCCAGTCAGCCTCCATTCAGTAACGAGAAACATTTCTTGCCTCCTGGGCTTCTGGGTGCCCCTATCCTGTGGATGGGAGATGGAGATATCAGACTTGACATTCCTGGCTCATAGCAGCAGACCCGGCTGACAGGTACCTTGGCCCAAGGGAAGGTCCCGCTGCTCCTAGAAGAGGCATCCTTTGTTGCCTACTAAGAAGTTGCTTTTCTAATAAAAAGAACAAGGCAGCTTTAATTTGGCAATTTGGAACAGACTCCAAGATACACCGATAAGTGAAAAAAGCCAACTGCAGACATTGTGTATAATATGCTGCCATTGGGGGAGAATGAAGAAGAATATTATTTATATTTATTTATAAATGCATATTTGGATATATGTAGAATATCCCTGGAAGAACACACAACAGAGTGGAACTAGTTTTATGTTTAAGGAGAACTGAAGGGCTGGGAGATAGGGATGGGAAAGACTTATTTTTCACGTATAGCCTTTCTGCGTTTTGAATTTTTATCATGTATATATTATAAATTCAAATAGATTATTATTTCAATCAAAGCAATTTATGCAATCATTAAAAGTGGTATTTATGAAATATGTGCAATAACATAGCTTATAATAATATTTTAAATGAACATACATAATGAACATACATAATGATATATGTATGCTAACACTAAATTAAACCTAGCAACCTTATCATATGCTAGCAATAACCAAAAAATAAGCAAAACTCTTCAGTTCAGTTCAGTTCAGTTGCTTGGTCGTGTCCAACTCTTTGTGAATCCATGGACTGCAGCACACCAGGCCTCCCCGTCCATCAACAACTCGCAGAGTTTACCCAAACTCATGTTCATTGAGTCAGTGATGCCATCCAACCATCTCATCCTCTCTCGTCCCCTTCTCCTCCTGCCCTCTATCTTTCCCAGCATCAGGGTCTTTTCCAAGGAATCAGCTCTTTTCATCAGGTGGCCAAAGTATTGGAGCTACATTATCAATTCTTCCAATGAATATTCAGGGTTGATTTCCTTTAGGATTGACTGCTTTGATCTCATTGCAGTCCAAGGACTCTCAAGAGTCTTTTCCAACACCACAGTTCAAATGCATCTGTTCTTCGGCGTTCACCTTCCTTTATAGTCCAACTCTCACATCCATACATGACTACTGGAAAAACTATATCCTTGACTACACAGACCTTTGTTGGCAAAGTAATGTGTCTGCTTTTTAATATGCTGTCTAGGTTGGTCATAACTTTCCTTCCAAGGAGTAAGTGTCTTTTAATTTCATGGCCACAATCACCATCTGCAGTGATTTTGGAGCCCCCCAAAATAAAGTGAGCCACAGTTTCCACTGTTTCCCCATCTATTTGCCATGAAGTGATGGGACCAGATGCCATGATCTTAGTTTTCTGAGAATGTTGAGCTTTAAGCCAACTTTTTCACTCTCTTTTCACTTAAATCAGAGATTCTTTAGTTCTTCTTCACTTTATGTATACAGATAAAATTGGAAGGAAATGTTCCACAAGGGTAATGGTGATTTCTGAAACTAAGTATCCTCTCCTTTTCTCCCCCATTATTTCCAAATTTTCCTTTATTATATCCGTTATTGCAGAGTGGTAAAAAAAAATTTTTTTTAACAAAGAGAATAAATTGTTATCCATTCCCAGGTTGCAACTGAGCTATCCAGGAAAGGACTCACCTGTCCATTCCCATGACTTGTGGTCTTGACACCCCTTCTGGCTGCAAAGGTAAATTTGAACCAGAGATGAGCCCCAAGAGGCACTGGGCAGAGTCAGAGAAAGAAAGACAAAGGAAGGATGTCAGCTGCCTTCTACCTGATGGATTTTCTTCACTTCATCACAGACTTGTGTGGGAGTATGGGAGTCAGGTGTTCCTGGCTGGATATAGCTAGCTGTTGCCTGAAGCAGTTTCCATCTACTCTGCTCCAGCCTCCTGGATCACCAACTCTTCTAGGTTTTTTCTAGAAGAGCTACAAAGCTCCGGATGTCATACTTAATTCCTATACTGTGCCCATGTTTGTTTGTTTGCTTGTTTTTATCCTCGCTGTGTGGTATGCAGGGATCTCAGTTCCTTGACCAGGGATTGAACCAACGCCTCCTGCACTGCAAGGGCAGAGTCCTTACCACTGGACCACCCCGGAAGTCTCCAGTAGTGCCTGTCTTGATTCTCAACTTGCAGGTGGACCTCCTCTTTGTAGGTCTGTCCTTGCCTGCACTACAAGTCCCAACCTCCCACTCTGCAGTCTTGTATTATCCACTCCCTCTGAGTTTTTTGCAGAGTGCTCCAAGGTGCATTAAACAGGTTTGGAGTGAACGTGATGATTCCCTGCCAAACCTGCTGGCTATCTTGTACTCCCTGGCTCTGTTAATAGCATTACCACCCACCCAGCCGCCCAGCCAGGAATCTTGGCAGTTCACCTCGACTCTTTTCTTTCCCTTTGTTTTGCCAGTTCTTCTTTTCCCTCCATACCCTCACCTGTCACCCTTCATCTTTAGTCTTCCAGTGTTTAGTCCAGTCTATCACCAAGCAGCTCTCCAACTTAAAAGACTCCCAGCAGAGCTCTATTCATATGATAAAATCCAAATTTCTTGTTTGGGAGAAAAGGTTCTTCATAGTTTATTCCCAGCCTGTGTCTCTGGCCACATACCCTATCACTACCTAAATTATTATACCCTTCAACTTCTTAATGTTCCTTGAACAAAAGATGTTCTTTACAGCTCTGTACTTCAGTGCATGCTGTTTCTAATAGTTAGCAGTCTCCTTACTCATCTTGCAGAATTACCTGAATTATCACCTCCTCCCTGAAGCCTTCCCAACTTCCCCAGACAGTAACTGCAACTCCTTCCTATGTGCTTTGTATGGGTCTTCATCCTTGCAAAAAACAATACAATCTGTATTCTTTTTTATATTCCTAACGCTCTCCTTGCTCAATGCCCAGTGCACAGTAGATGCTCAAAATATTGAATGAATTAATAAAAAGTTTGAACTTCTTCAGCATTCCTCCTGTATTATGTTGTTGCTGTTGTTGTTTAATTGCCAAGTTGTGTCCGAGTCCTTGTGACCCCATTGACTGTACCCTTCCAGGCTTCTCTGTCCATGGGATTTCCCAGGCAAGAATACTGCAGCGGGTTGACATTTCATTCCCCAGGGGATTTTCCCAACCTGGAGATCAAACCAGCATCTCTTGGATTGCAGACGAATCCTTAATGCTGAACCACCAGGGAAGCCCTCCTGTGTTATACTGGCCTTCAAATATTGTGAAATTTACTGGGCAACGCAGAGCTGTTGACAACAGGAGCAAAGGAAACTTTCCTTTCATTGGTTTACCTGGTTCTTCCCTCCAGCCTTTTCTGCTTTATCTCTTGATCAGTAGACCTGGGCTCTGTGGGTGGCGGTATGCATAATAAAACACCTAAGCTTTGATTTGCTTCTGTGCTTAACTTTCATCCTGCTTAACTCTATTCTTTGTGAAGGTTTGATAAATAAGCATAAATCTCTTCTTGGCAGCAGGCTGCAAGTGGAGTAAGAGGATTCTATTACATCTAAGAACCATCTGAGCAAACAGTGGCAAGGAGAGCATCAAGATTGTGCTGGAAGGAAAATGGCTTTCGGGCTCTTGGAAGAGTTGCCTACTCTGATCCTCTGGGTTTGCTCTCCAGGTTCCATTAGAACAAGGTATTAGTTTTAACCAGTTCTTTGTTTCTATGCCAGGAATGTAGACCAAGGGGTTGTACTTAGAAATAATGAAGATGAACAACAAATTGCTGTTAGAGTAAGACAAAACACAACATTAGGGATGAGTCCTTATCCAGCAGAGACAAGAAGCATGAGCAGCCTTGGCCACGATCTGCAAGCATAGGGGAGGAGGTGATCCCCTCCAAGGGAACTTGAGCCCCTGCTAACCAGAGGAGACCCAGACCCAGGACTTCCTGGGTGCTATGGCCACTCCTCCCGAGAGAGGTCATCACGTGGGCAGGGTGGGGGCAGGTAGAGGTGGGAGCCACCCTCCCAGAAATCAGCCACATGGGTGTACTGCAGACATTGCTGGGATGAGACACCCAGTTTCTAAATACTTCCCGTCTTCTCACCACACACGTGGGCACAGTCATGTGCTCCTTCCTTTGAGCTTTCTTCCAATCCTGTTTCATTGTGACCAACACAGGTAGAAGGTTACAATAGCCAGGATTATGATGCAGAGATGTGGTTCAATTTAATATCTATGTAATACACATATATGGGGTGGGAGAGAAAAAAATATGACAGTGATACTAATTTTTCTGAGTCCAAGGTAACCCTTTAGTAAACAAATCACACTGATGTCCAAAGAGCACAGCTTTTCTACCTGAGCCTCCTCTCGTTCATTCCTCAGCTGTGGAAGACGTCATCTCTTCTGATCACCTCCACTTCCTCACCAGAAACTCACTTGTCACTTGGCAGCACGGCCCCTTTTCCGCTTCTCTCCTGAGCCTCCACCCAGCCTCCTGAATCTTCTCAGATCACATGCTCTTCTTCCAGGGAAGAAGGGCTGTGCCAGTCACAGGTAAAGGAGGCCAGTGGTCACTCATTTACTGGCCATGACACCTTCAAGTCCTCTTTGCCCCTTTTGTCCATGTCTCCTTCCCCTCCCCAGCCATCATCTAACGAGTTCCTGGGTCCCACCGAGTCCCCCTCGCTGGCTCTCTCTACTGTCTGCCAACGCTTTTCCTCCTCACGGTCACGGCAAAGCATAAAAGTGGGAAAGGGGATGCGGCCACCATCAACCCCAACTCTATAACCATGATCTTCTTTCTCTTTGTAGTTTTTTCCTAGGGCTGCCGTAACAAATACCACAACAGAAATTTTTATTCTCTCATAGTTCTGGAGAACAAGTAAGTCCAAAATCAAGGTGTGACAGGTGGGTTCCTTCTAGAGGCCCTGAAGGAGACTCTGTTTCATGTCACTCTCCTAGCTTCTAGTAGTTGCTGACCATCCTTGCCATTCCTTGATTTCTAGACCCATGTCACTTCAGCCTCTGCGTCTGTCTTTATAAGACATTCTCCTCTCTCTGTGTATATTACTGTGTCTCTGTTTTTTATGAAGACACCAGTCGTTGAATTTAGGATCCATCATAATGCATTATGACTTCATCTTGACTAATTATGTCTGCAAAGACCCCCGTGTCCAAATTAGGTGACATTCTGAAGCTCTGGGTGGGCATGGACTTCTGGAAGACTTCATTCAAACCAGCACAGAGTTTCTCCTACTCCTCAGTTTTCACCACAGTCCTTCCCCTCCTATTATTTCCTCTTTCCCCTCAGGGGGCCCTCCAGTCTCACTGTCTCCTGGCTTTGTCCGAGTGTGCCAGTCTTTTGACGTCCTCCAACTTTCCTGTCCAGCCTTGACACACAGTGGATGACCTGAAACTTACCACCCCTTACCATCTCACTCTATGGTCTGCCTCTCTCCATGGGATGCAGACACTGTCATTTGCTAAAAGAAACTTCACATCCCTGAGGTCTAGGACCCTAACAAAACCTCTGCTTCCAACGCGGCAGCCAGGTCCTCCATCCCAATCAACAGTCTTCAGGGATTCTTGCATAGCTTCACCTATCTCTCTCCAGGCCCCAGCCAACTGACCCTCCTTCATTCAGTCTCAGGAGTTGACTCTCTGCTTCACTGAAAAAATTAAGCCAAGAACCTTCAAAAGTGTGAAAAACCTGCTCCCCTTCCATTTTACCTACATTTACAGCTAACCTCACCTCACCCCATCGCGGGTGCACTGCTCTTCTGCTTAGTCCCACCCAGCTCGCTCACAGTACCTAGGACAACTTACTAGTTCAGCCACTTCTGCTCTGTCTTTCAGTCCACACCCATGCCCAAGTCACTCTGGTATTAAAACACACCTTTCTCTGACCCTGTTTTCTTCTAGCTAATTCTCAATCTCAATAAGAGCTGCTTGAAAAAATAGACTCTGTGGTAAACACACCTTCCCTTTCCATTGACTCAGAAGTCACTTGCTCCACGGAGCATACTCATGGGATGTGGTCATTTCTCCCCTAGGCCCCTTTCTCTAATCACCAATGCTCCTTCTTACATGTCCTGTTAGATTCCAGATTTACACTTGCAGACATTTGATAACTGTTTGCGGTACATGTAAAGACTGTAAAGTCAGCAGGCTCTGGGCCACACCGTGTTCCTCTGGCCCAGTTAAGGTATCTGTTTTCCTCGATGCAACTGGATGAATGAAGTGGGCCACACCTGCTGAAGGAGACAAGACAGCAACTTAACAGGACAAGTAAACAGATCCATCTCTCAGGGTCTCCTCCCTGTGGAAGCTGTGCTGCCACCGCCTTCAATGGGCAGCAGCTAGTGGCAGTTTGGGCAGGGAAAGGTGGGAAGGGGATGGGAAGGGTGGCTTTCTCCCTGGTGCCAATGCCCTGCTTACCTCCCTTCTGACCTGATGCTTTACATGTGCACAGGATAGCAGAGGAAGCCTGAATTTTCAGTTCATGTGCACCCTGGTGGGCCCACTCTTTGCCAGCTCACCCCCTCTCCCACACCTCCAGGGTAAACACCTCTCTCTGTCTCCTCTCTTATTCTCTGGGGCGAGAAAAGCCACCAATTATTAAATACTGTAGTCAGGCTCCGAGACAGATGCTTTACATACCACTTCCTTACAGCAATCTAGTAAGGGAGGTACTATTTCCCCCCATTTTAAGGTGAGACATTAAGACTTAAAGAGGGTGAGTACCTTGCCTGGAGTCACGCTGTGGGCCAGTGGCAGAACACATGTGTGGAAACCCTCGCCACGGTGATGTCAGAGCCCATGCTTGTAGCCACTGTCCCAGCCTGCCTTCTTGTCTCCATAGATCAACCTGGATCTCAATTTGCACCTGATTTCACGTACAATGGTGCTGAGGTGTGTTTATGAGGCATGAGCAATTCTCCCCCTTCCCATGTGTCTCTTCCCTTCTCTATCACAGAAATGCATGAATGTTGTTAATGGAGATGAAGAGATTAAAAAGGGGGCAGCAGATATGAACTGGAATCTAATATATTAGATCCCCTCCCATGTGACTAAGCACAAGGACTGGGATGGCATTCTACCAGTTTTCATATCTCTAATGTCCATAAATACATGCTAAATACGTTTCCTCCTGATCAAAATCTATAGGCACATTTGTTTGCCTCATGGTGGAAGCTGTTGTGGACAACCCTCATCCTGACCCTCTTCCTGACGCATTACGGGAGTGTCAGCTCAACAAGACACAATCCTGTAGATGCGCTGAGGGAGGCAGGCCTCTGAAGTCTTGCAGACGGTTCAGACATAAAGTTTTCACAATGATTTAATGTGATAATTTAGGGAAAACCTGGCATAATCTTTACCAACAGGAAAGTGGCTAGTAAAGCATTAATAACAAAACATGAAATGACAAAGCTAATCCTCCACAGCAGTGTCCAGATAAATGAGGCAAAGGGGGTGGCTAGTAACTCCAGTGCCTCTTGAGATGGCTGTTTCACCTTAACTTTGTTCCAGCCCTGATATGTGGCACAGATAAAACCTCATCAGGCCTGCCATTCCACTGCTCTTATGGCTCTCCTTAATCCTCAGGATAAACCCCACTGCCTCCTGTGACTTCAGGCCCTTCGCTCTCTGCCTCCTGCTTCTGGGATCTCACCTCACACCCTCTCCCTCTCCAGTCTCTTGGTTGGGGGAGCAGCCCAGAACCTTTTGATATAACAGCTCTGCCTGTGCTGTTGTATCTTGTCCTCTGGGGATGAGTTAAAGTGTATCTCCTTCCCTGATGGCCCTGTTGTGTCTTTGTCTTTCTTATTTTAAACCACCATATCCTCAAGAATGCCCGGGAAATAGATGTTCAATAAATACTTGATGAGTGCAGGAAGAAACTGAATCATTGCCACTTTAGCTGGGAAAAGTGGTTTTCTCGGAGTCTTTTCTGTTTTAAAATTTTGATGTAATTTAGAAAGATGGTAACAATAACCTTATAAGCGAGACAGCAAAAGAGACACAGATGTATAGAACAGACTTTTGGACTCTGTGGGAGAAGGCGAGGGTGGGATGATTTGAGAGAATAGCACTGAAACATTTATACTGTCATATGTGAAACAGATCACCAGTTCAGGTTCGATGCATGAGACAGGGTGCTCAGGGCTGGTGCACTGGGATGACCTAGAGGGATGGAATGGGGAGGGAGGTGGGAGGGGAGTTCAGGATGGAGAACACATGTACACCCATGGCTGATTCATGTCAATGTATGGCAAAACCACTATAATATTGTAAAGTCATTAGCCTCTGATTAGAATAAATAAATTAAAAAAATAAAATTTTGATGAATATTGTTTTTGTGGTTCAGTTGCTCAGTCATGTCCAACTCTGCAACCCCATGGACTACAGCATGCCAAGATTTCCTGTCCTTCACCATTTCCCAGAGCTTGGTCAAACTCACATCCACTGAGTCACTGATGCCATCCAACCATCTCATCCTCTGTCATCCCCTTCTCCTCCCACCTTCAATCTTTCCCAGCATCAGGGTCTTTTCCAATGAATCAGCTCTTTGCATCAGGTGGCCAAAGTATTGGAGCTTCAGCTTCAGTATAAGTCCTTCCAATGAATATTCAGAATTGATTTCCTTCAGGATTGACTGGTTTGATCTCCTTGCTGTCCATGGGACTTTCAAGAGTCTTTTCCAGCACCACAGTTCAAAAGCATCAGTTCTTCAGTGCTCGGCCTTTTTTATGGCCCCTTTCCTATCCATACATGACTACTGGAAGAAATAGCTTTGACTAGGTGGACTTTTAAAGACAAAGTAATGTCTCTGCTTTTTAATATGCTGTCTAGGTTTGACATAGCTTTTCTTCTGAGAGCAAGCATCTTTTAATTTCATGGCTGCAGTCACCATCTGGAGTGATTTTGGAGCCCAAGAAAATAAAGTCTTTCACTGTTTCCATTGTTTTCCCATCTACTTGCTGTAAAGTGATGGGACCAGATGCCATGATCTTAATTTTTTGAATGTTGAACTTTAGGCCAACTTTTTCACTCTCCTCTTTCATCTTCATCAAGAGGCTTTTTAGTTCCTCTTTGCTTTCTACCATAAAGGTGGTGTCATCCGCATATCTGAGGTTATAGACATTTCTCCCGACAATCTTGACTCCAGCTTGTGCTTCATCCAACCCGGCATTTCACATGATGTACTCTGCTTAGAAGTTAAATAAACAGAGTGACATATACAGCCTTAACATGCTCCTTTCCCAATATGAACCAGGCTGTTGTTACATATTCAGTTTTAACCATTGTTTCTTGACCTGCATACAGGTTTCTCAGGAGGCAGGTAAGGTGGATATAAAAGGTACTAAAACACACACACACACACCGTTCTGTTTGTGAGGCTAGTAGATAACTGTTTGAAATACTTTTAGCAGTCTCTAAACACCATCTATTTCCTGATTTTGCCTGTTGCCCTCACCCTGAGTGCTAAATGTACATGAGCTTAGCTTATGGTTTCCACTGCCGTTTTCTAAGTTTCTTACATGTTGCTATCTTGATTTCTAATTTAACAAGGAAAATCTATACAAATTTTTATCCCAATTAAAACTATTCTACAATAGTAATAAGAATACAAAATTTGTATCTTACTCCAATTGCCAAACCTTCATAAAGAGTTGGTCAGTTCTGGGAACTCCCCAAGAGTCCAGCGGTTAGGACTCAGAACTTTCACTGCCAGGGCCTGGGTTTATTCCCTGGTCAGGGAACTAAGATCTCACAAGTCACATGGTGCAGCACCCCACAACACAAGAAGAGTTGATCTGTTTCAAAAAGAGGCCAGAGTGGGACTGACCTGCAAGGTCCCCTCACCCAGAGCTTGTTAGGATAACAAAGATCCCAGCCAAGGGATAGAGGCAGAAGGTTGAGGGACTTCTGGGAAGTTGAGGTGTTGCTTCTGAGCACCATTAGGAGATGCTCTACAAGGGAGAAGGGAATGAGAAGGATCAGAAAACGTTTCCAAGGGAAAGAAGAGTTAAGGAGAGAAGTGAATGAATGCTTGATAGCCAATGAAAAAAATGCATAAACCAGAATTATAAGGTTTTATATATTCACTCCTCATACCTGTGTACATTTATGCATCCGTTCAACAAACATTAGGTGTACTGAGCAGGCACCAAACTAAGTCTGAGATAATGTAAGGATGACTGAGTCTCGGTTCACATTGTAAATAGCTCACATTACATGGCCAAATGATACGATGATGGTGAAAAGGGCCTGTGAATGGCCCAGTACTGTAATGTGTTGGTTATTCTTCCAACATTTAATACAGTGACTGGCATGGGCAGGTGCTCAAAAACGGCTGTGGAATGAAAAACTAAGGAGAGTGTCTGAATAACAAGTTATAATACATGGGAGCAGGAGACTGTTGGGGCTGAAAACTAAACAGATCTGTGTGTTTCAGTTAAACACCAAACAGGGGTTCTTAATTATTCCAGAGACTGGGAACTTGTTCTCAAGTGTCCTTTTCTTACAACCATGTGATTTTGAGTGATGTGATCTCTTTGGGATTGAGTAAAGCAGTACAACCCTATCCTCAAACTACTACCTTTGATATGCTTTGTGAATTGGGCTTATCCTCAAGTTTGTTCAAGAAAGTAGCTGAAGTTAAAATAATACATTGTAAATTCCTTCAAATCCCATGAAAGAAAGCAGATAAAACTGTTGAACAAACATTTCCTTTTCTGTGTAAGAATGTGGTCATCTCAAATGGGAACCACTGGTTAAATTATAACCCTACGCGGGTGCTTACGTTAGTTCTGTCTTTCCTGGTTGACCTTCAGGAAGCTGCAGGGAGGATTTAGTATCTAATTTGGGAATCAATTAGCTCGTCAGGTTTTGAAACTTGCTAGTTTCAAGAGATTACAATAATTGTGCTAAATTAAGTCCCTCCATTTTTTACATATCATAAAAGTGACCGTTAGTAGACATAAATGCAATAAATAGAAAGTTTTCAAAGGCTATTTGACCATCAAAGCCCATATGCCTCTTAATTTGTGCCAGGTCAGGGAAAAAAAAATCCCAGAGTGAAATGTGGCCAGAAACCACAGCACAGAGAAGTTTAACAATTCCCCAGGTTCCAGAATGAGCTGGAGAGAAGTCAAAACTTAAGCTTACAATCTCATAAATGCTTTATGGCTATCATTATTACTCAAAGCTATCAAATTGTATAGACATGTACTACCACTGTGAACATAAAGTAGTATACATCCAAGTTTTCCAACAGAAAAGTTACATTGATGGTTAATTTGTCACAAGAGGCAAGGATCTATTTATTTTGCATCGAAACAGTTTGACATATCTCCTTCTATGATAAATAAATGTTCATTATTGAAAATTTAGAAAACGTAGATACTTGAAAAAGAGAAAAAAATACAAAATTCCATCTTATGAGGGAAAATCACACATAAACTTTTAAAATTAAAAGTAGGATTATCCTATTTGTAACAGAAAACATACTCAGAACCTAAGATCAAAATTTCTACTTTTATATTGCTGTACTAGAAAAAGCAGCAGCTGGAAAGGCGGAGGGGTAGAGGCTGACACTTGTTTTAAAAATTACAAATACAAAGGAAAAATGAAAACTTAAAAAAAAAGCAACCTGGTCTTAAGCCATATTCATATGTATTATATTTGTATGGTCTTACTTCAGGTCAGAGCACTTAAGTTCTTATTTCCTGTGTTTAGTTCTCACAGACATTATTGAATGGTTTGCTGACTGGTAATGTTCAAGTGTTCCACTTAATCTATTAGGTAGAATAGTCTTTATTATACTCAAGAACCGAGCTTGCTAGGAATCAGCCTAGTACAATGCTTTACACCTGGTAGGTTCTCCATGACTGTTCGTTGAATAAATGAACATATGTATTTAGGTCATAGTTTTAGATATTACTTGAGAGAACAAGCCCAGGATGTTGTACTCGCATGAGTTCAGAGGTCTTATCTCAACAAACTTCAGAACCTTGTTTTCTTAAGAGACTTCACTGACATGCACAAGATGTAGACCGATACTCACAAAGAGTAGGTGACGTGCTTCACAAAGCGCCCCAGAGTTAGTCTGGAAACCTTAACACTTGGCTGCTAAGAGAAAGGTTTGCTTCCTAGCAACAAACAATGAACTATTAACTTTTAGGGAAGATTTATGCCCTTTATCACAAAGAAGAAAGAATGGGCCAAGGATATTGGTTCAACAATTTCCCACTGGAGAATGACAGAGTTTATTTCATAGACAAGGAGAATTCCAGAGATGAGGTAGTGACTTGTTCAAGGTCATACAACTAGCTAATGGCAGTGATAAAATTAGAACCCAGTCTTCTGGAATCCTAATTATTGCTTTTTCTACCACCAGGCTCCCTAATAATAACATATGTCCTAAAAATGCCAGATCAGTGGTCTCAATTTCAGAAGCTCACATGACATTTCTAACCTTGAAAACCAGATGCTTACCATCCTTATGGTAGACAATGGATTCCCAAAGAAGTCCTTATGAATATGTTACCATAAATAGTAAAAGGGACTTTGAAAATGTGAGATTGTCCTGGATTACCTGAATGGGCCCAAAATAATCACAAGGGTCCTTATGAGAGGAATCTGTAATGTTTTGTACTTCTCCAGAAAAGGAGAGATGATCATATAAGCCAAAAATTGAAGTGATGTAGCTGTGACCCAAAGAACACTAGCAGTTTCTAGAAGCTGAAAGAGACAACACATTTTCCCTTGGAGCCTCCAGAAGGAATCAATTCTGATGACATCTTGCTTTTAGCCCAGAAGACTCCTTTCAGAATTCCAACCTCCAAAATTGTATGAGAACTAATCTGTGTTGTTTTAGATCAGTAAATTTGTGGTAACTTGTTAAAGCAGCTAAGAGGAGAATAATACAATCTTTATTTCAAAATAGTTCTATTATTTTTATTAGACTATTGAAGGGTGGAGGTTGAATAGGTGGTAGAAGAAGAAACATTTTTTTGTTCTGTGGGTGGTCAAATAGTTCCTGCTTTGCTCTTTCAAAAGTTTTGTAATAAGGGATGGAATGGGGAGGGAGGTTTAAAAGGGAGGGGATATATGTATACATACCTATGGCTGATTCTGAGGTTTGACAGAAAACAAAATTCTGTAAAGCAATTATTCTTCAATTAAAAAATAAATTGAAAAAACTTTGTAATGTTTTGTATTCATCACATTCTTCTGTTTTTGTCTCTCCTTTTATCAAGCTCCTAGTTACATACCCAATTTCTATTTTTCTACTCCCATTTAAGCAGACTTGTCTTAAAAAGTGCTTATTAGGTCATTTATTGAGTTAGGAAGAATAAAAATTGAGGCTTCTATTTGTGCCTTTTATCACAAAGCTCCCACTCAAATATCATTCTTTTCCCCCAAACCAATTCTTTCTTCTCTTTGATTTTCTTTTTCTCAAGATTCCCCTTTCCTCCTGCACCTTTTCTTCCTGTGCCTCTGCTCCATTAAATTCCAGTTAAATTGCTTAATCATCCACTTGCTTCCTTGTTTTTCCTCTGGAGCGGTCTCTCACCACGTCACTTCATGAGTTTCCACCTGATCTTGCTTAAAATAGTACACTTTCCCTACTCCCCATGTTCTTCTGAATTTCTCATCCAGTGACTGAAAACCAATCCGGGAGTTAGAGATCCTTCAAATTTCAAGGGGTTTCAAAGATCATCATGTCTAACTGCTCATTCATATTTGAATTCATACCTCCTTCCTGATATATTTGACAAATAACCTTCTTCTTTCACAGGAAGAAACCTCATTTCTTCCTCTTTTGCTTTTTAATGTCTGTGTTTAAGGAATGTGCTTAGCCTTTGTTTGAACACCCACAAGATGGAGAGCTCATTCTTTTAATGAGGCAATCCTTTACGCCTCTGGATAGCTCTGAAGGAGAAGTTTTTCCTACTCTCCAGCTAGAATCTTTTCTGACTCAGGGGCTTAATTCTATCCCTTAAGTCACATGGAACAATATGACAGTTCTTCAATATTTGAAAATAATTTTATTTACTCTGGGTTTTCCTCTTCAATAGTGAGTGTCTCTAATTCTTTGAATTATTCCCCAACTGAGGCTGAGCCAATCCATTGTCATTGGTCGTATAAGTACACTTGCCATATAGTGGGAGAAATTCATTTTATGTTAACAGGGAAGCCTGCTCTTTGCCATTCTTGATTCTGACTTGTGACTATGACTTTCGAGTCCAGCTCAGTCTTCTCTGCTGATTGTACTTCCTGGTCTCCTGACTGCATTCCTGGAGTCTGGAATCCAGTTTCCGTGCTGATCTTCCATAGACCTTCTGCTTGTTCTCATACAGTATGTGTTGATTAGTTGTTCTATCAGCAAGTACGAAACACAGAGTGCCAGGCAGGAGCTGCACTGGTTCTGTGCGGAGAGAGACAGTACTTTCTACAGCATTAACTGGTCTCCGGCTCTAATCTGTCAAGCCTGCAGTTTTGCTTCCTGTCGCTGACTTCTTATCTCAAACTGTATCTTGGTCTTATTGTTTGAAAGCATGATGGAGATGGGCTGGGAAGATGGTTGGGGAGAAGAAAGAAGAACTAAGAGAAGTATTTTGAAATTCTAGGGGGGGAAAAAACAAACATAAAACCACATCAAACTTCCTAGAGTTTACACAGTCTTTTGCTAGGAAAAGATATGTAAAAACTTCCTAATCATAAACTTTTCATGGACTTCCCTGGTGGTCCAGTGGTTAAGACTTTACCCTTCCACTACAGGGGTTTGATCCCTGCTTGGGGAAGATTCCACACGCCATGGGGCTTGGCAAAAAAAAGCTTTTCATGACCAGTAGTCAATGTGTCTGTCTTTAACCATTTCCTCCCTCTTTATAGCTCCACAACCTTGTTCCTCATGTTCAAAAACATTGTCTGTGGAAAATCCAATATAACAGAAAGAGGCTCTGGATTTTGTTTCTGTTTTCTTGACTCCTTTAAATAGTCATATTTAAGATAGTGTTCAGGCTCCCCTGGTAGCTCACATGGTAAAAAATCTGCCTGCAATGTGGGATACCTGGGTTCGATCCCTAGGTTGGGGAGATTCCCCCCTGGAGGAGGAAATGGCAACCCACTCCAGTATTCTCGCCTGGGAAACGCCACGGACAGAGGAGCCTGGTGGGCTATAGTTCATGGGGTTGCAGAGTCGGACACGACTGAGCAACTCACACACACACACACACACACAAAGGGACAAGATAGTGTGCATCTCATTGGGAATTATTGGTTGAAAAACATATCCCCTTTAAAGGCGCCTCTGGCAGGATAGGCAAAGGGAGTAGAGAAGAAGACAGAATGGCCTTAGGGCGAGAGGGCAGAGGAAGCTATTGCTCAAGGGTAAATCAGTGCAGTCTTTCTTCTCTAAGTGCTTTGGGGTACGGATTCTCCAAAAATAGTGTCAAATTGCCCCAAACAACTTTTGGTCAATCAAAGTTAGTTATGGACCGGTTCTCTGCAAGATTCTCCCCACATTCCAACTTATCCCAAGGAAAGGAACTATCCTTTATTTTAACTTTCTAAGGACAGGCTCTCAGATGATCCTTTCCAGGTGTTAGCTAACTAATTCAAAGAAATAATCCCCACAAGCGTAAGACTAGAGGGGACATAGAGACCTTAGAAGGGTCTCTCTTCTGGGGTCACTGGTGTGTTAGGTCTTTGGGAAAAGAGCTGGCAGGGGCCCCTGTTGCAGCCACAACACTGGGGGACATCCAGGAAAGATGGGAGGGAAAGGGGGACCCTTCATCCCCTCTCTGATAGAGGACTATTTTCTTGTTTCGAAAACAGAGTTAGGCAACATTATATGTCTATCCATAAAGCCAGGAGCAGTAACAGGAGGTTCTGAGGGAAGACCAGGATCAGGAGACCTGGTGCCTTGTCACTGTCCTGTTGGAAATGTGTCTTTCTGGAATAGTCAGCCATTTCTTTTTTCTGAGACTCAGATTTCTTCATGTGTAAGATGGGAGCATTGGACAGGATCAGTGTTTTTCAAACCTCAAATCAAAAGTCATTAGTGGGTTGTAAAATCAATTTAGAGCTTTTGTCAGTAGATTGTCAGCAGATTATTTCAATGAAATAAAATAGATCAGAATGAAGGGTTGTACTTACTATTGTAAAAAATTGCTTTGTTAAATTTTTGTCCCTGTGTGACTTATGACATCATAATGGGCTTATGACATCTAACGTGTTTCAAACTATGGATTGTGGTTAAAAAATATCATGATTCCTGAGGTTCCTTCTGCCTGCTGTTTTAGGTTTTCCCTGTGTCTGCAGAAGGCACTCCATAGGGATTTACCTGCATGGTGATTTTGGAGAACAAGTTTCCATGACACCACCCCACATTCTCAACCCAAGCAGCCAGTCTTTGTATTGAGCCCATGCTGAGCAAAGCCACTAAGAATGAGACGGGGGCTGAGGAGTAACCCTGAGCCCCACTGTTACACAGCGGACTCCATGACGTCATGTGGGCTTTGCTATACGCGGACACAGTTTCTCCAAGTCGTATACTCCTTGTTTCTGCTGTCATGCTTCAGAAGAGAGTCTGCTTTAAGCAGACAGTTAAACAAAATAATAAGATCCCTTCTCTAGAAGAAATATTGTATGATTCCAAGAATACAAAATTTCAAGAAACATTTACAACTAAAGACATTCTTTCGGCACCAAGAATGCCACAGCCCCTCCACAGGGACGCACAGGTCACAGACAGCTCCTGTTCATTTTCCCACTTCATTTCAAGTCTTGGGACTGTGGGTGGGCTGCTTGTGAAGGGTGGAGTCAGGACTGGATTTCAAATCTCCTTCCTCAAAAACCTTCTTAAATTCCATTGCACCACAGGGAGAAGAACTACCATTACCAAATTTAAATTATCAATATGTTTTCCCTTCTCATGACAGTAAATTTCATTTTTAGTATGCTTCAACATTAGCCAGGCATGACTGGTGGGATGCTGAAGTCAACAGATCTGTGTTGGGCAGTTATGCTTTGGGGACACTAGGTGTAGATGGACAAAGCATGCAGAACCAGAGGCCACCAAGAGGACACACTCCTACAATTTGGGATAGAGTTGGACAATGTTACCCTCTGCAAAAGAAGCTGATTAAGTATCAAATCCACAGTTCTCATTGCAGAATATTTGCAAAGATGTTGCTGCTAAAGGATGGGTTTCCCCAAACCTCTTTAGTGATACTAAAACATATCTGAGATGAACTGCAGTTATGACTAAGGTAGTACTGTCATGATGGAAAGATGGAGTGTGGGGTGGATGGATTGGGTTAGACCTTGAGGAATTGTGTTTAGGTCTCAAACATTGACCTGCAGATAGTCAAGTGACTGGGCCAAGGTCACACAGACGGTGAAGTAACAGAAATTCATCTTCTGATTCCAAGATATTCCAAGATAGCCTGTGTCTTCTGTTGGAGGATATCAGCATAGCATAGTTTAGAGACATCTTCTCTGAAGATTATTCAACCTTCTTAACCTGGTTTTGGATTCCCTAATAGGGGTTTGAGAAGGCTTATGGAACAATCAACAGCATAAACACTGATGCACAGTGTTTAGCTTTTAAAGACATTTTATATAAAAATAAAATACTTGAAGAAAGAAGTCATTGCATTAGAAGTTGCAGTAGAAAAAAGGAAATGGTGAAGTTACTTTCAATTAGGAATATAAAATGGGTAAATGGGTACACACAATTGAAGTGTATCCATTTAAGATGTAGGACTGCATCTAAATTAGCTATAAAATGATAAGGATTTTTTTAAAATTAGGCTGGTATGCATTATCTTAATCCAGTAGGTAATGCTTTATTGTCAAAGTTAGATCAGAGTAAGAATAAAAACTTAATTGCTTTTTAGTGTATTAGCAATTGGTGATGGACAGGGATGCCTAGTATGCTGCAGTCCATGTGGTCACAAAGAGTCAGACACGACTGAGTGACTGAGCTGAACTGTATTAGCAACAACCAGTGAGAAGTTCTCATGAAAAAAGTCCATTCACAAAATCAGTGACAACATCACCAGCAGCTTTAAAAACATGAAAGTGAAATGCCTGAAAAATAATTATAGAAAATTTAAAAAAATGAAAATAATCCTATTATTCCACATTTCCTGAGGGGCACTAATATGGCATTCTCATACAGTGCTAGTGAGAGTATAAATTGGCAAAGTTGCTTTCAAATTTATCAACGTGGTTAATGTCTTAAAATATTCATATGAGATATGTTTCTCATATTTAGAAATGTATTCTAAAAAATTATCACAGATGCTGATGAAGATTTGTGTGTAAGGATGTTTATTGCAGTGTTATTTAAAATGATGAAAAACCTGAAATATATATGTATAGGTATGATAGGAAATGATTAAATAAATTATGGTCCATTTCTATAGTTGAATCCTATTTAGCCACTAAATATATTTTTGAAGAATATTTAATAACACAGGGAGTTATTTATGATACGATGGCTTAAGTAAAAAATTGCAGGTTACAAAATCGTTCTTAGTTATGCATCTTAGTTGGGGCTTCCCTGGGGTCCCAGGTAAAGAATCTGCCCACCAAAGCAGGCCACACGGGTTCCATCCCTTGTGTCGCGCCCCTGAACAAGAAAATGGCAACCTCCTTCAGTGTTCTTGCCTGGGAAATCCTGGGGACGTTGGGGCCTGGAAGGCTGTAGTCCATGGGGTTGCAAAGAGTTGGGCATGCCTTAGTAACTAGATCAGCAACAACAATGTATGTTAGTTTACTGGGCTGCCATAACAAAATATTTCAGACTGGGTGGCTCAAATAATAGAAATTTCTTTCTCATGGTTCTGGAGGCTAGAAGTCTAAGATCAAGGTGTCAGCAGCGTTTTTTTGTTTGTTTCTTCTGAGGCCTCTCTCCTTGACTTGCAGATGGCTGCCTTCCTCCTGTGAACTCACATGACCTTTCACTGGTGTCCTTCTGTGTCCTAATCGCCTCGTGTCAGATTGGTTTAGGGCCCACTCAAATGGCCTCATTCTAACTTAACTACCCTTATTATAGGCCACATCTCCAAATATAGTCATGTCCCCAGGTACTGGGGATTAGGGCTTCAAAATGATTTTTTTTGGCAGGGTGGTAAAGAGTCAGTCCACAACATTGTAATTCTGATTTTATTTAAAAATACAGGGCACTACCCTGGTGATAAAGTGGATAAGAACCCACTGGACATGGGTTCCATATGACCTGGAGCATCTATGGCCATGAGCCACAACTACTGAGCCCGTGCCATAGAGCTCTTGAGCCAAAACTACTGAAGCCCGAGCGCTCTGGGGCCTGGGAGCCATAACTCCTGAGCTGCAACTAATGAAGCCTAGAGTCTGTGCTCTGCCATAAGGGAAGCCACTGCAGTGAGAAGCCTATGCACCTCTATGAAGAGAAGCCCGGCTTGCTGAGACTAGAGAAAGCCCCCGTGCAGCAACCAAGACCTGTGCATCCAAAAAGAAAGTAAAAACATAATTTGTAAAATTGAAAACAACAACAACAACAAGACTGTAAGGAAACAGATTTGTGGCTTTGTGAGAAATCCTGAAGATTCATAATATGTGGTAACTTTGCAGATGTACAAATCGAAGTCAAATGGACCTTTGAAGATGGCCTATGGCAAAGTCTCATCTCATTGGGCTTCTTTATGTTTTGTTCATTATTTTGGATGAAGTCATTTTCATTAAGGGTAAAAAGACTCATGTAATTTTTTGCATGATGCCAAATCATATTTTATAGGGGAAATATGCTATAATGGTAGCTACAAAATGGATGCTCTATTTTCCATAAATACATAAATAATTAAAAACAATTAAATGTTAAAGAGGTTATTTGAGTGGTGCAATAATACATTTAAAAAATTTTATTATTTTTTATGGTAACTGCTAAAGCCAGCATGTATTACTTTTACAAATGGAAAACAAATTCATGTTGTTTAAAAAATATTGAAAATATTCCACCTGAAAATATGGGACCAAGTTGGTGTGCTCAATTGCATACTTTGTGATTCTTTAATTTTTTTAAAAAATTCATTTCAATTTGGTTAAACAATTATTTGTTGTGCCCCTACACTGTGCGTTGTGCTATGGTTCAAAGCTCCATGGGACATCATCTGGCCTGTCTGAAAATTCTTAGTTAAGGAAATTGAAAACCACTCTGCAGCTGATTGTAAAAACTGTTTAAATAAAGTATGGAAGTCTGGAGGAAGAACCAATAAAGGTAACTTCATTTTAGAGTTAAGCCTTGAAGATAGAGTGAGAATTCATCATTCCAAAAAGGTGAAAGACAATCAGGCAAGGAGGTATTTATTTCCCCTTTTACTTATGTACTTAGTCATTTACTTATATCAATATAGATCATGGGTATCTATTTTATATTTTGTGCTATAACCCATACCTTTTTTTTTTGTGTGTGTGTGGATATGCTTTCTTTGTTCAATAAAATATTATAACTTTAAAAGTCAACAGAGGTGACTATCAAAACTTTTAGTGGTTATGTAGTACAGATGCATGTTTTTGCTTCCACTTTTTATTGCCAATAGTGCTGGAATAACATCGTTGACACTAATTTTTGTGCACTTGTGTGACTATTCTTTAGTTTACCATTCTAATCCCATCCTTAAGACATATTATACTTGATTTTTGTTTCCTGCTTCTCAAGCATTCCTTGCTTCCCCTTCGCTTCTGCTATCTTCTCTGCCTAGAACACTCTTCCTCTATCTTTGCCCAGTAAAGCTCCTAGTATGATTCAGGGCTCAGCTCAAAGGCTGTTTGCTGTAGAAGCTTTTCTCTAATGTGTTGAAGATAATTTAATGGCTCCATTCCACTTCTCTTTGTTGTACATGTATTGTGACACTTATTATGTGACATTCCTATTCTATCCCAGGACTTCTTCCTACTAGTTTTTGAACCGGTAGGGGCAGAAATGTGATCACACTCATTTATGGACCCCATCATAAAGTAATTAGCATACTTTGACTTTTAAGTTAAGAATTTGAGTGACTGAGAAATTAAGAATTGTGCCCAATATTATACAACCAGTTACTCTTCATTTCTTTCACATACCTGGTTGTTCCATGCTTTAAGGAGACAGAGGAGTTGAATATAGGTGCTAGTTTTTGTCTGAAGTGCAAACAACTGTGCTGTAGTTTAAAAGTAATGTTTTTTTAGCCGTTTGTCAAAAATGTTTGTTTCTTGAAGACTTTGATATAGCTGTCTGTGTCTTCCAAAATGAGCCTGTTAAATATGCCAAGCATTCATAGGAAATCATGTATGAATGTAAGAGAAATTAAACAGGGCCTCTGATCTTTCTGACTCCCTTTTCAAGTCAGCAGTTGGCATAATATATCTTGCGTATTATAATCAGTAATTAGAGGTGAACGCCAGAAAACAACAACAAAAAAGAAAACAAAGGGACAATGTTTGCTGGTGAGGGGGTCAGCGGACTGGGACTAAGGAAGGTCCCATTCTGTGGTCCCGAGGACCCAATGCAGCCTGCACCTAGGAGCAGACGCGCCCCTTCCGTTAACACTGTGACCTACTGGAGGGGTGACCTACACCTCTGTGACCCCCGCGGGAGAGGAGGCGGCCCGGCGGCAGCGCGCGCGCAGACACCGCCACCCGCTGGCACCTGGGGCGCGCGCCGCGGGAGGGGGTGGGCCCCCCGCGTCCTCCCGGAGCCCAATCGCCGGGCGATTCCGGGGCGGGTCCCGCCGCCGACCACGCCCCCGGGAGGTGGGGCCGGGGGGCGTCTTTAAGAGCTGGCGGCCCGGCCTCCTGCGGAGTCCGGGTGCGGGGCCGTAGACCCGGAGGTTCGCGTGTGAGCCCGCCGCCGCCCGCCCACGGGGGGCTCCACCGCCTCGGCCTCGGCCTCGGCCTCGCTAGCCCGCCAGCCCGACTCGGCGGCTCCTCCGCGAGCCCGCCGGGAACTCGCGCCCCTCGCGCTCCCCGGCGCCCGAGGGGGCCGCCCCGGGCCATGGTGCCCTCCCAGGAGGAGCCCGCCGCCGCGCGGGGGACAGGCGAGGCGCAGCCGCTCGGCTCCGCGCCTCCGGGGGCCGCTCCGCTGCCCGGCGCGGGACCCTTCGACGGCCCGGAGGCGGCGGCGGCCGAGAAGGTGGAAGTAGAGCTGGGTGGGTCGGTGGGCGCCGAGCCCCTGGAGCCCCCTGAGCCCCCTGAGGGCGGCTGGGGCTGGCTGGTGATGCTAGCAGCCATGTGGTGCAACGGGTCGGTGTTCGGCATCCAGAACGCCTGCGGGGTGCTCTTCGTGTCCATGCTGAAGACCTTCGGGTCCGAGGACGATGACAAGATGGTCTTCAAGACGGGTGAGGCACAGCGCCCGCCGCGGCCAGCCCCGGGGGATGGGCGCGGGATGCATCCTGCGTGTGGAGCGAGCTTCTGCGCCGCCTGGTGCGCCCCTGCGGGTCCGTGTGTGTGGAGGGTGTGAGGGGTGGGTCTGTCCAATTGCAGAAGCAGCCCTGCGGCTCCCGGGGCCTCTGTGCCCCTCTCTTTGTGTTGAATCCTGATGAAGGGACTGTGTGTGGATACAAGTCACCAAACTTATTTTGCCTAGATCTTCCGGCTTCCCCTTCCGCAGGACAGAGGCAGAGTCGCTGGTAGACTTTCTCTTAATTTTTGAAAAGAAACAGACTCTTCCAAAGCCAGTTAGTTACACCGCTCCGTTATTTTTACAATCTCTTTCGTGACCGTGACGGTTGGGTTTTTGTTCTTCTGCCCCCGGCGCTGCAGAGGACTGTGTGTGTTGCGGGGAGGCGGAGTTGGCGAGATGAAAGATCTGTATTGCAAGGTCTTGGGAGTTCTGAAGGGAGCCCTGAAGGAAACAGGGTTTCGTGGTGTTTTTTTTGGGGGGGGGGGGGGGGGGGGGGGAGGGGGGGGTGGCACTCTGCTAAATATAGAAAGCATAGGAGGCAGCCAGATCAGGGACTGTGAAGAGGAAAGTGAAGGGTTGTCCTTTGCTGTTGTGTTCTTTGTCATTTTTAATCATATACCAAATTAGATGAAAAAGGTGCAGACTCAACATTTTTTCCCTGTAGATGGTTACTACCTGATCTCCCAAGCCCAAGACCTTCTGCATAACTTTTACATGCATTATTTCATGTCATCCTGTGAGGCAGGCGTTATCAACCCCTTTTAGGCAAGAAAAGTGAAGCTTGTTGAAATAAAGTGTTTTAATAAGTCCAGAATGGTGATGAAACATATCTTATTTAAAGGGCCAAGTGATTTTCATTACTAAAACATGCTTCCTCCTTGCCATTTGGGCAACATTATATGGTTAATGAGTGGTAAAGTGGTGGTTTAGTGGTGGAGAACCCACATGCCAATACAGGAGATCTGGGTTCGATCCCTGGGTTGGGAAGATCCGTTGGAGAAGGGAATGGCAACCCACACCAGTATTCTTGCCTGGGAAATCCTATGGACAGAGAGAGAAGCCTGCTGGGCTACAGTCCACAGGAGTCCAACATGAGTTAGTGACTAAACAACAGCGACATATGGTCCTTTTTTTTTTAAACTTTATTTTTCAGTTATTTTTAGAGTGTGTTTTCCTTAGCTCTTTAGTGTGCATACAAAAAAATATGCTAGTCTGTTATAACAAATTGTAAGGGAGAGGTGATGTTGGAAGTTTTAAAGACTGATATTAAAGAGTATTATACTGTTGTTCTGCAGCTTTTCTTCTACTTTGTGTTGTGTTTGCAGTTTATCCCCATAACTTCTCATTATGAACTGGTAGCTTAAATTCTTTACATTTTAATGCCTAGTTTTCCATTGTATGAATGTATTATACTTTATATGCATTCTTTCTTTAATAAACATTTAGGTTACTTTCAAAATTACTATAGACAGTGTTGCCATGCATATTCTTGTACATTGTCTCCTTGCACATGTGAATCAGGTACCATATTTAACCTGGAATTTCTGTTCCTTAAATAGCTTTTAAAGCTGTTGTGTTCTTTAGGTCACAGAGCTAGGTACGAAAGTGTTCAAAGTATAATATCATGTACTTGCTTGTTAGGATAGATATGCATATGCAGTAGTAAACAAAAATAACTTTGTGTATTTTCTCTATAAGTAGCCAGCATTTGGGAGAGAAAAGGGCACTGAGGCAGAATTCAGAGTCAGCATTTTAAGACTAGTTCTTTCAACATTTAGTATATTCTTGCCTGGGATTACATTTTGATTGCAGTCAGAACACCAAAACAAAAGACTCATTTGTTTACCACAGGTTTTGCATACTCAGGTGAGTAGATCCATTGTTGTTTGTGGAATGTCTTATTTTTTTCTCCTTCCTAACTTTTTTTTGAGAGCGAGCGAATGAGTGAGCAAGTGAGCAAGTGAACAAGCAGTTGCTGGAGAGACCATAGCTTCATCAGGAATCAAGAGTTTTGTGATGTCGAAGCCTCTCTCTCTTTGGTCCCAGAGATTCCTAGTGACACCGATAGCCCAATTCTGGATAGCTGAAGGGTAGGGAGGCTACAGGGACCCATTCTCTTCAACTTTTTGAAACTCTGTGTTTTCAGCTTTGATGAATATCTTCATTTACTCAGCCTTGATGGCTTTTCAGTCTTGTTTGTGTATGTGTGGGTGTGTACTACACAAACAGGTTTACAGGTGTGCGCATTAAATAGTGAAGACTTTGCCTGACTGCCGTACGTGGTTGGTTGTACCCTTGCACAAAGGTACACAGCTCAGGGTCGGTGCTGAATGAGAACCACCTGTACTCTGGGTGCTCTTTATCTAATTCCTGCAGAGGGGCCCCGTTCCCTTGTAGTGGTCCTGTGTAACACCCCAGTGAGATGGCACAACAGCCTGTACTTGTACTTGATTGGTACGTGAAACATGTACAGCAGATAAACTTTAAGGTCTGAGGTCACCTCATGAGTGAAAAAATGGAGACTGGGTAGCCTTTAAGGCAATTAATGTTTAGATTCCTGCTCCCGCCCGTTTCTGTCTTTCCCTCCTTTCTGCCAGCTCTCCCTCCTTTCTCTCCCCCTACTCTCTGTCTCCCCCTCCCTTCTTCCCTTTCTCTGTGTCTATCTCTTCCCTCATTTAGTGTCTCTCTTGCTTCCTTCCTCCCTCCCTTCTTCCCCCGTCCATCTCCATCTCCCTCTGCTCATGCACTGTCTCACACACGTACAGGTGTTTCGTATAAAGTCTGTATCAACAACAGGTACTGAAGGGTTTGAGAATGCTTGCTTTGAAGTTTCACTCTGGGTTTTTTATTTTGATATTCTAACGCTGAGTCATCTGGGATCAAATGTATGCTAGCTTCAGGTACAACGTAAAACATGTCTGGAATTATTTAAGACTTAATTTTTCAAAGTTTTGGTCCATTTTCTATTACCTTGTTCATGATAATTCCGGCGTTAGGGGTCAGTTCTTTCTGTCTCCTCATGCTCATTAGCTTCCTCATAGTTATAAGCTCAAGGGTACACAGGGAGGTGGTGGTGCAGTGGGAACCTAGGTTGCCAAACAATGGTTCATATTGCTTGAGAACCTCCCATGTGCCAGGCCCAGTGCTAAGCACGTTCCATGCTTTCCTATTTTAAACCTTAGTGTGACTGCATGAGATAGGCTTTATTTAATCTTTCTTTTCAGATGTGGAAACTCAGACTTATGGAGATTAAGTAAGCAGTGGACCCCAGGGTTCAACCTCAGGTTTATCTGACTCCAGAAGCTAGGTTTTTAATGACTGATCATATTACATGGGTTGGATAACATTCTGTTAATGCAGCGTTCTTTATGTTTGATTAATTCAAGCTTTAGAAATTGAAAACTGTATAGGAATTCTGGAGTTAGAAAAGAAGTCTGAAAGATCAAGATCCCTGTTTCTTGATCTCACTTGGCTGTCAGTTAAGCAATTGCCAGTTGTTAATGTCTCACTGAAATAGGTTTTTTGGAGTTCCCTGGTGATGTAGTGATTAGGATCCAGTGCTTTCACTGCAGTGGCTCCAGGTTCAACCCCTGGGTGGGGAACTGAGATCCTCCAAGTTGAGGGGTGCAGCCAAAATTTAAAAAGATTTTTGAAGTGTAGGGAGATGTTCATGGGAAAGCAAGATAATTTGTTACAGCGTTCAAGCCAGAGTCTGGAGTTTCCTTTGAAGAACCAGACTCCTTTAGACTGATCCATAGCAGGACAGTATTTCCAGATGTTAAGTGAAGAGGAGCCTTCCTCAGGCTTTAGTTCTGCTCTTCAAGGCACTCTTATCTCTTTCTGCTCCACTGATGATCCTCCCACAGTTTCTCAGGAACAGGCATGGAGAAATTCATTCACACTAAGATATAAGTGAGTTTACACATCTTAATGTTACTCCTCATTCATTCTACAAATGTTTACCGAGTATTTGACACCCTGTGTGCTGGGCATAGAAGGAGGTAATTGAGAGAGAGACAAGGTCCTCTGTCCCCAAGGAGCTTTTGATCTGCTATGGGATACAAAAGTAAATAGAGTATTTCTCTTTGCAATATACCAGGACACAGTCTTAGGGAGATTAAGAGGCTGAAAGTCTAAGGAAATTCCCACAAATGGTGGAGGCTGGGAAAAACATTTGATGGCCTCTTTGCCTGTGGCAGTAGATCTAATTTTGAGAAATTAAGACTTTGGAAAGGGGAAGAAAGCTGAACTCTGGTGGAGTGCATCACAGCCCCATTACGTTATCCTGGTTGCTGATGACATGGCACTCAGAGATATGCCTTGCATTTACTGCTGTGTTAGAAAGGACCATCAGAAGGAGCAAGCTGAGCTTGAGTTGTCTCTCTTCAACTAAGTTTTTATCTGTTCATATGTGCCTGCTAGACTGGAACATTGTTTTCCCTTAGAAATTACAACTTACAATTACAATTTAGAAATTATAATTATTGGAAAACCTATTTTTAGTTTTTTCATGAAACTGTAAAAGGTTCTAGGGTTCTTTTAGTGCTGTGGACACTCTCTGGCATCTTACTAGGGTTTTAGTCTAGTTTACTTATCTGCTTTCTTCTTGGAAAAAGAAAAAATACTTTAATGGTATGTTGATATTTAAAAACATGTATTTAAAACAAGTATGTTTTCAGAATCGGTATTTAAGGTCACTAATGATATTCTTTTGAAGAAATTATGTCTCTCTGGTCCAGAGGCTGAGTCAAGAAGACCCCTACTATTTCCAGTAGTTCCGAGAATGTGTTCTTTAATAGCCTTTCTTTAACATAGAAGCCTGTGGTTAAATAAGTTTGAAACACTGCGCATTATCATCTTCTTTTGGATATTCTGATTACAAATCAAGGTATTAAAAAAATTCAGTAGTTTTAAAGGAAAATGGGCTATCAAAAAGGTCTTTGGCTATCATCTTTAATACAGCTCTACTTTCCCCATGTAGAAGGAAATTGCTCTTTAGATAGTCATAATCACAAAATAGGATTTTTAGTAGCATTGAGGGATGGATGCATCTTGCAACACCTCTCAACATAGTCTTTTTTTTGGTCTTTATTCATTTTTGACTGTCCTGGGTCTCTGTTGCTTTGTCGCGGGAGTTTTCTAGTTGTGGTGAGGGGGGCTGCTCTTTGTTGTGGTACGGGGTCTTCTCACTGTGGTGGCTTCTCTTGCTACAGGGCACAGGCTCTAGGGCTCATGGGCTTCAGTAGTTGCAGCACACGGGGTCTCTGGTTGTGGCTCTAGAGCGCGGGCTCAGTAGTTAGGCGAACGGGCTTAGTTGTTCCACAGCATGCGGAATCTTCCTGGAACAGGAATCACACCCGTGTGCCCTGTATTGGCAGGCAGATTTTTATCCACTGCGCCACCAGGGAAGTCTTCAACATACTCTTACTGGAACCTCTGAAATTTTTAAGTCAATCAGTTTTTCCTAAAGGTTTCTTTCTTTCTTTCTTTTTTTTTTTTTAAGTTTTTGCATTTACGTACTGATATTATGCTGATATTTAAATACATACTGCATTTGTGTGCTACACCTGAACTTACAGGAGGTTTTGGCTATAGTTCAGAACTGAACTTCTATGTCTGGTTTTTATGCTAAGGATTTTATTTTTGGTGGAAAAACCTGTCTGCATAACTAATCATTTCTGTGTTATAAGAAAGTTTTTTTAGTAGTGGTGTTTTGTTAAGATAGTTACAGTGAACAAATGATCTGATTCATGGTCCCATACTGTACACATCTTTCACTGTAAGGAAAATGCCTGACTCTTATTTGCACTCAATAAGAAAAGCCAAGAAAAGCCAAGAAAGCTCTCTTATGGCAGATGATATGAGGCTTGAATTTGCTTCATTCTTTTCCATCTTAAAACATCCAACTTTATATTCCACGAATTAATCTGAACTGCCTGTTAAAATAAGTTGTTAGGCCACAAAAATAGTTCAGAATTTTGGAAAGAAATGAGCATGGTATGAGCATTTCATACTTCATTTCCAGAATGTTTCTGAATTTAGAAACTTTCCTATAACACAGAAATGGTTAGTTATGCAGACGAGTTTTTCCACAAAAATAAAGCCCTTAGCATAAAAGTATAAAACATGAAAAGTGTAAATAGTGTGTAGTGAATTCTGCTTAAGTACAACAATATGAGTATTCCTGTGGTGTTTTATCATGGGATTTTTATCAGTAGAATTAACTGCCAAAAGAACCAACTCAACCAGAAATAGGGTAGGGATTATTTCAGGAGAGATTTTGAGGTGTCTTTTGTAAGGAATTGTATTCTGTACTCTTGATGTGATTTCTTCTATCATTTTATATGGTTCTTATTGAATCCATGTTGCAGTTCCTTGAGACTTAGTCCCAGCCATGTGCCTGCTTCACTTTTCCTGCCTTCTCTGGGTGTCTCGTATGCTCTGTGGCTCAAACCACTATCTTGGGGTTGTTATTTCCAAATTTCTTTGTGTTCAAGACCCATGTTACCTATTTCTGGAAAATTCCATTTGGATGCACAGGTATATTGTTGTTTAGTTGCTAAGTTGTGACCAACTCTTTTGCAACCCCATGGACTTCAGCCTGCCAGGCTCTCTGTCCATGGGATTTCCCAGGCAGGAATATGGGAGTGAGTTGTCATTTCCTTCTCCAGGGGATCGTCCTGACCCAGGGATTGAACCCCAAGTCTCTTGCCTTGGCAGGTGAATTCTTTACCACTGAGCCACCAGGAAGCCCCAAGTATATCATACTCAACTAAAATTAACTCATTTTTTAGCCACCCCACATAGTGTTTTCACCTACCATCAAAAATAACAGATCATCTGTGGGTAGATATAGCCTTCCTTCTGAATTCTGTTAGTGTATAACACCCCTGGTTGCTCACCTCAAATACCTGGACTCCATCTTAATTTCTTATTTCTTCTCTTTCCTATTTTGTTAAATCAGACAAGGTCCTTTTGTGTTTACCTCCTTAATGCCTCATAAGTCAATCCCCATCTTATCCTTTAGTGCCATGCATTAATTTGTGCCTTCATTACTTTTGGCCTCAATTACTGTCATAACCCATTAATGGGTCTACTGGTCCTCAGTTTAGACACATGAGTGATTTTTCTAGAACATTAAACCATATCATTTTTCTGTTTAAAAGCCATCAGTCATACCCATTAATTTTGGGAAAATCAGAGTCGTTTGAGCGCTGGCCCTTGCCTGACCCTGTAACCTTGCTTCTCACCGCTCTCCCTTCTTGCACAGCATGTGGGATCTTAGTTCCTCCGCCAGGAATCATCCCAGACCCCCTGCAATGGGAGCACTGAATCCTAACCACTGTACCACCAGGGAAGACACTCTCTTGTGCTTTACACTCCAGCCTAGAGGGAGGAAGTCTTGCACTTTCCCAAATCTGTCTTGCTTCTTTGCCTCTGTGTGTGTGCCACTTCCTCTCTTTAGGGTGATCGTTGGTCCTTATAAGATTCTGATGAAGTGGCCTGGCTGTTTTATTTCTTTGATCACAGCTGTGGGATAAAAAAATGCTTTTTTGCAACTGTTGTTATGTTCTTGATGCACATGGAATGTTTTGGGGGTAGCATGAATTCAAATGAATTATGAATTCAGCTTAGAGTGGAAGACAGAGAACCTAATTCCAACCCATCCTAATCTAGCATTCTGTTTAAGATAACCCTATTTGTTCAAGTGATAATTTGTGTAGTCCTTTACCATAAAGGAAGGGTTTTCATATACATTACTTGATTTTATTTTTTAGAGTAGCCTTGTAGTGTGTTGTTACCTCATTTATAGATAATAAAGTTGCAACTTGCACAGTTTAAGGTTGGACCACATGATATCAGTATTTACATTCAATAAGTTGAATTTAAGAGCATCTTTTTAGCTGGACAAAAATCTGTCCTCTGTTAAAGTTGTCTCAAGATGTGGAATCCTGGCCTTTTGTCCCCTTGAAACTATTTTCTGCGTATTTACCTAAATGTTCTCTAGAACCCGTGTAGTGTTTCCTACCCAGGCTACCAGAAATCCTGTGAAGTCATCCAATCCATCCCATTTAGAGTTGTCATAACCCAGCTAGAGATCTGGTCTCATTTTGAAGTGAAACAAGTAAACCTTAACAAAAACAAGCTAACCCCCAGACACTGCTCCAACAATCGGCTCACCCCAGCTCTGAGCACCCACCTAGCCTGTTGCCACCCAGGCAGGAACCGTGGGTGTTTTTATTGGCAGTGTTTTGGAAGGAGCAATCCAACCCTCCTGGGAACTGTGCAGAAGCACCACCCAGGACTGGGTTAATGGAGGAGAGCAGAGCTGTTTGTCATCTCTGTACCACATGTGTGTGAGCAAACCTTAGCTAAGCCAACTTCATTAACAGCAAAATGCCTACATCCCACCTTGCACGTGGGAACTAGAACTAGGGAACTGAGAAGGTGGCTTGCCTTATTCCCAATTGGAAGTCTTTTTGTCATTTCACTAATGTAAAAAAAGAAATTGAAGTATAATTGATTTACAATGTTGTATTAATTACTGCTGTATAACAGAGTGATTCCATTATGTATTTATATAAAGTATTCTTTTTCATTATGGTTTCTCATAGGATATTGAATATAGTTTGCTGAGTTGTATAGGACTTTGTTGTTTACTCATTCTGTATATAAAAGCTTGCATCTGCTAACCTCAGCCTTTCACTCCACCCCTTCTCCAGCCCCCTCCCCCTTGGCCACCACCAGTCTGTTCGTTATGTCCTCTGTTTCATGTTGTCGTGCAGTCACTCAGGCGTGTCCGACTCTTTGCGACCCCACAGACTGCAGCTCACCAGACCTCCCTGTCCTTCACCGTCTGCTGGAGCCTGCTCAGACTCATGTCCATTGAGTCGGTGATGCCATCAGCCATCCCATCCTCTGTCCTCCCTTTCTCCTGCCTTCAATCTTTCCCAGCATCAGAGTCTTTTCTAATGAGTCAGCTCTTCACATCAGATGGCCAAAGTATTGGAGCTTCAGCATAGATAGGTTCATTTGTGTCATGTTTTAGATTCCACATATGAGTGATATCACATGGTATTTGTCTTTCTCATTCTGACTTATATCACTTAGTATGATAATCTCTAGTTGGTGTCCATGTTGCTGCAAATGGCATTATTTCATTCTTTTTAATGGTTGAATAGTACTAATTATATATTTGTACCACATCTCCTTTATCCATTTGTCTGTCAGTGGATATTTACTGATAGACTGTTTCCATTTCTTGGCCATTGCATTTCACTAGTTCTTAATTATGGGGAAACACATGAAATAAATATTTGAAATAATGTATGTGGACTAAAGCAGTGTTTCTAACCCTTTTGTTCCCAAACGTAAGTCTTCTCATAGCCCTTGAAAATTTTAATATAAACCTCCAAGGGTAATTTACCTTTTGAGATTCCCTAAAACCCAGAAGATAAAGCCATGCTCTTTGTTTTTCCACCAGCTAAGATTTTGTCACATTACTTTTACTGGCGTTATTATAATTAGGATTCTTTTTTTTTTTTTGAGTTGCACCTTGAGGCATGCAGGATCTTAGTTCCTGGGCCAGCTCTGTGAAAGTGCCCAGTCCTAACCACTGGACTGCCAGGGAATGTCCTAGGATTCTTTTTTGTTTGTTTTTAAAGACAAAGTTATAATAGTGAATATGCTTTTTAAAACTAAGTGTGCCTCTTAGATCTGTTCTTATTAGTAAGGGGGAACCAGCCTGCCTTCCTCCTACTGTCTCCCAACTTGAGAATCAGTAACTGGAGTTTTGAATTGAATTCAAGGCATGCTTTTCTATCATTAGTTAAATCCAAATGAAAGGTCAGCAGTTAAATTAGTGTGTAAAACTCAGGGAAAGGTGAATTGATCTGTGGTTCAGCTATTACCCATTTTTTTTGGCTGAGGAATAAATTGCATCAACGGTGCTCTGCATGTGTTTAGAAAGTAAAAAATTTATTTACTTCTGACCAACTTAGACTCGATCCAAGAACTAGTTCTGAAATACGTTTCATGAGAGTAGAAAACTACTACTCATTAAACAGATGTATTTATTGACTTTTCTGGGTAGACAGATAGGTATTAATGCCAAAGTCAAGTGGGTTAGTCTGGTGACTGGTTTTAATAGTGAAAACCTTTTCATCTTGTTTAATTATCCTTTTTATTAGTTTTGAGTTTACGTTCCAGTTTCAAATGGCAGCATCTCAAAGGATTCACATTTGTCAATGGTTGTTTAAACAACGGCATTCCGCGAAGTTAATTGCTATTTTAGCGCAGATGGGGACAGAAAGTTGCCGTTGTTGTTCTATAGCAGTGTAACACTTGACCTGGGGCAGCAGTTCCCCAACTCTGAAGTTAGCTCCCACTGCCAGGCTTTTAGGTTTCTTTCTGTTGTATCTGTAGCTTTTCATTTTGCTCACTTTCCTGGTGGCTCAGACGGTAACGCGTCTGCCTACAATGCGGGAGACCCGGGTTCAAACCCTGGGTTGGGAAAATCTGGAGAAGGCAATGGCACCCCACTCCAGTACTCTTGCCTGGAAAATCCCACGGACGAAGGAGCCTGGGAGGCTACAGTCCATGGGGTCGCAAAGAGTTGGACACACTGAGTGACTTCACTTTCACTTTTAGTTTTGCTTTGTTGAACGCGTATTGCTTTTATACTAGGAAAAGTATTAATATTGAAAATAACTATTAGCATTAGAATATTAACTTTAATGACTGTCATAGTAAACTTGCCCTAAGATTAAGTAGTTTTATAGGAATAAACGATAGATATATGGAGTTTTTATTGTAATTGTTAGGTTTGTCTCTCTTTTCAAGAGAAAAATGTTAGTTATGAAATAGTCTAGAACTGATATATGGAACTGATTTTATTTTTATAATGAAAATCTTTCGTTAATCATATATGAACAGATTAGGAGGAAAGGTTTTTTTTTTTTTTTTTGGCCATACCCTGCAGGCTGAGGTATTTTAGTTCCCTGACCAGGGATCAAACCCATGCCCCCTGCATTGACCAGATAAGTCCCAGAGAACTGATTTTAAATCACATCAAGGAAATGGCAATCCACTCCAGTATTCTTGCCTGGAAAATCCCATGGACAGAGGAGCCCGGTGGTCTACAGTCCATGGGGTCTCATAGAGTGGGACATGACTGAGCAACTAAACAACAACAACAGCAACATTATTTAACCATGTTTTGTTTTGGATCAAAATGGAGATATTTACTGTCAGATGCTCAGTGCTAATCACACCTGAGCCCCACACAGACATGGCACATGCAGTTCTTATTAATGTGTCTCTTTTTTTTGGGAGGGTGTAGAGGAACTCCAGGAAGGTCAGAAGAGATAATAGATGAATGTTTGTGTTTATATGCATAATTGTATCCAGAATATTATATAATTACTAATCTAAAATCCTCTTGTTTGGTGGTTCTTATGTACATCTGGTACACAGGCTGCTTTTATGGGGGCAAAGGCAAATAGAGCATTTCCCCACATTTTGTTGCTGGCCACCAGGAAAAAAGTCTCAAAGACACATGTGTTGCCATCAGAAAAAAAAACTTGGAAAAAATGGTTACATAGTAAATGATCATTTAAACTAAAAGCTTTAAAGTAATGCTTTTAAATGACTTTAATTTTAGCTCAGTGTTCTTTATAAAATATATGCTCATCATTTCTTGCAACAAACTTGTGTCTGTAAGTGATGCTCAGTAGAACAGAAGACTGACCCTTTTCCAGAAATGTTGTAAAATCTTCTTGAATCTAAGTGAAAAGAAATTATGATGAGTTCAGTTTGATTGGTTTGGAATTTGTAATTATTTGGAGAGGGATATGGTTTGTCTTTTCATACACTCCTGCATATATAACACTATAAGGAATCTTCCTTAGAGAATGCGCTCCTTTCAAACACATTTTTCAACAAAGTCAAGAGATACCAAACCTGAACTCTTTAAATTTACAACTGATGTCATTAGTTCAGACCCACAATCTCTTATCTGGAACTCTTGGGGCCATATGTGTTTTGGGGTCAGAATTGTTTGGATTTTAAAAAAATAACCAAGTTCATACACATTTTTTTTTAACACACTCTTCCCCCTCCAGGAGTCTGAGGCAGCACCCTGTAGTCTAATAGATGTTTTTGCAGCAAATGTATGGCTGTTCAGAGTAATTGGGACAAATAGAGACCATAAGTAGCTTCATGTCAATTCAGTTCCTGTTTTACCTCCAAGTGAGTATTGATGCTATCTTACAAAAGAGCTTGGGCTTGGAATTTCAGAATTGGCAATAAGGATTTGTAGATTTATATGTGAGTATTTTGTTTTCCGTTTCTCAGTGGACATTCCTTTTAAGATACATTTTTCTTTTATCAGATAGTGAAACCTGCTTCATGTTTTCAGTAAATGTGACATCCGGCTATCATACTGATCTATCCTAGATTACTCAGCTTGGCCTCCTTTGCCGGGTGTTTGAAGTGTAGGCTGTGTTATGCAATGTAAATGGCATATCTATATACATCTTTGAACAAATTCTTTCCCCCTTTTTCGAATTTCTTCCATAGCATATATGTCCAAAAGTGAGATTACTCGTTCAAAGGGCATGAACAACTTTATAATGTTTGTTGTGCTTAGTCTCTCAGTCGTGTCTGACTCTTTGCGACTCCGTTGTCTCTGTCCATGGGGATTCTCCAGGCAAGAGTACTGGAGTGGGTTGCCATGTCCTCCCATTGTCAAATTGTCTGTTAGAGAACTTGAATCCGTTTACTGTGTCCCAGCGGTATACTGACTTCCTGAAAACCCTACCAATGTTAGGTTTTATTTTTATTAATATTTGCTACTTTGATAATTGCTAATTGTATTTTTAAAAATTGGTTGAAGTCATATTTCCTTGCTTTTAGGGCAGTGTATATTCCCAGTTTTTGAGCCCTTTAGAAGCAGTAAATGGCATCTGGAAATACAAGAGGACACCTACCAGTGAAAATATTAGAGTAAAACTTTCTTAACCACAGGTGGGAACCCTGGAAAGGCCTGAGATTATCCTGGTCCTTAGATTCTCACCTGACACACCTTGGCAGGTGAGGCATGCCCTTGTTCCCTTTCCTCTGCTCTCTAAGTGCAGCCTAGGTGTTGATCGAGGCCTTTTGTGGGGGTGGGAGTGAGGGTGGAAATTAATCATCTGGGAGGCTTTCCCATGAGGACTTAGTGACTTCTCTAGGTGACATGTTGTCCTTGAGAGGCCAGAGCCTGCACGAGCAGCCCTATCTCATTCTCCATCTGTGCTGTAGCCTTGCCTCAATCTCTTCCAGACCCAGCTAATTCTGTTGAATTAGCTTTAATTCATTAATTTGGGTGTATGTTTAAAGTGATTTATTATTAAAAGTGATGTAAAAGTCATTTGAGCCCAAACTATGTATTAAGGCCATGTAAGAAACAGAAAGGAAGTTGGCATATTCCATACTTTTGGGAGGTTATGAGGAAAGACAAAGTGCTATGTACATCAGTAACTTGGAGAGAGTATGCCACCCATGTTAAATGTGGCATAAACACGGTATTGGATTTTTAGGGGAAGGCAAAATGGCTTCTGAGGGAGATGATCAGGGAAGGCGTTTGGGAGGTAGCTTTTGAGTTAAGACTTCAAAGGATTGGTAACTTTCTTCAGCAGACTTAGCAGAAATGGCATCCCTGGAATGGGTACACACTGATAGTAAATGTCTTACTGTATGTTTTTTATTGCTTTTTTGATCCTGTGGGGTAATTGCTATGATGAGCCTCGTGTTTCAGATGGGCAACTGAAGGTGGATTTGAATTCAGTCTCTGGGATCATTATACCCAGCAACACAGTGGGCCCTAAATGACAAAGAATTTGGTTTGGCTGGAGCCCAGGATTTGTAGAGGAAAGCCCCCAGAAGATCAGGCCTGGAAAGAATGGAGAGGGGAAGGTTTGAGTGCCGAGTTAAGAGGTTGGGATGTGACTTAATAGGCAATGGGGAGATACCAAAGATTTCTGAAAAGTGTGCCTTGAGAATCATGACTGGGTTTCTGAGGGAAAGAAAGAGGAGGTCTTGGCTGAGAGCCAACGCAGTGATGGAAGTGGGCAGGGAGGGGTAGATGCAAGACACTTGAAAAGACAGAGTGAGGCACACCTGGCAAGTGATGGGTGTGGACAGTGTCAGGGAAACCGAGACGATGCCTTTGCCTGGGGACTGCGTCTGAATTTTGAACGAGGGGCTCCAGGTTTTTGTTCTGTACTTGGCCCTCCGAATGGGTCAGATAGTGCTGGATGGTGCCACTGACAGGACCAGGAGCGTGCAGAGGAGGAGTTGATAGGGAAAGGCTGACTCAAGTTGTTTAAAAGTATCAGAACTTCATCCTTAACATCTTTTCAGCGTTGAGATTTCTCTAAGACTTGCACCTTTTGAAAGTTTAGATTGTATTTTTTATTATCATTGTCTTAAGTATTTTCAGAACGTAACCTTAAGACTTAGTTTCTCTCCCGCCTTCAGTTTTACATGTTTTCCGAGACTATTGGAATTTGCTGTTTCTACATTAATGATACAGTGAATTAAGCTGGTCTCTAAGTCTGACTTTGCAGATATTCTAGACCAAGAGCCTGTGGTGAGAGTAGCTTAAAGTCATTTCAACTAATTTATAGAATTCTAATTGTAAAGTATTGATAGTGATAGAAAACTTGTTCAACAGGAAGGTGTTATCTTGTAGATCGGCCTTCTGAGCCTAGGAACTGAGTCAGCTACCTCTCACAATTGATAATGAAAACAGTGTAGGCTCACTCTTTAAAAAATTTGTCTAGGAAAGCTACTAGAAAAGCAGTATTAATGAAATGAAGTTTGCTGTTGACTAGGACTGGGGTGGAATATATTATACAGTTTCTTAAGAAATAGGACTTCTCTGTGGCATGTTCACGCCAGACATCTGAGGTTTGATTGCAAGGAGGGTGTCTTGTGGTGCTTGCTGGCCAGAAATGGAGTTAGTTTGCGTTTAGGGAAAAGCAGAACACCTGGCTACACGCCGGACTGTTTTCACCTTGGTTTCGCGCAGCCGAGCAGTGAGACTCAGGTAAGATAATGTCAAAGTGCTTTGGACGCACAACACCCTTGAGATGGGCCAGACACTCTTGTTACTGAGTAGGTTGGTACAGTCCCTGTGTGTGTGCGTGTGTGTTGACTCACGTGCTGTGCTGTCATCTCTCAGAATTCAGGTCCTGAGTTGTTCTCTTGTGATGGAAGCACAGCTGAAGTGCTGTAAATACAGTGACCCTGGAGGAAGAACCAGTAAAAGCAGGGAGTGGGTGAAAGGGAATTAACTGATGGTTGTGCAAGAAGACGGTATCTGCCTGTTTTGTAAGCCAAGACACCCCTACCCGCATCCTTCCTTCTAGTAACTGTTTCATCTTTAGTACCTTTTGACTTCATTTACAAGGTCTGTATTAAAGCACGTGTCAGGATTTAAGGCAGTATTTTGACCTTGCTTGCCTGCTGTTGTGCTTACTGGCGTGAACTGAAGTACTGGCCTGCTGACAAGTCAGTTTGATATCCAGTAATCGTGGGGAGGGGAGGCCAACTCAAGTATTTTTTTTTTAACCAACAATTTGTTTTGGTTGTGCTGGGTCTTCATTGCTTTCTCGAATTGCAGCAAGTGGGGGCTAGTCTTCTTTGCTGTATGTGGACTTCTCATCCCAGCAGTTTCTCTCATTGTGAGCACAGGCTCTAGGAGCATGAGCTTCAGTAATCGCAGCTCTTGGGCCCTAGAGTGAAGGCGCCAGTAGTCATGGCACAGAGGTTTTAGTTGCTTGTGGCACGTAGAATCTTCCTGGATCAGGGATTGAACCCATGACCCCTGCATTGGCAACTGGGTTCTTATCGACTGTACCACCAGGGAAGTCCCAAGTCAAGTATTTTTTCCTCAGAATTTGAGAAACAGAAACCATATAGTTTGTTAAATCTCCAGAGAGATTTGCTGATACCAAAGGTTAGGAATTGCAGAAGAACAGGGTATGCTTTTTGGAACTGACTTCAAAATACACTTGTTTTTATAACTTAGTGTTCATTTGTTATGTGTATGTTAACAAAATCATCATGCGTTGGTATAATTAATGGTAGTTGTTTTTTGTAGCTTTGATTAGGAAACAAATATTGAGACACTTAAAGCAAAAGGCAGACTGTTACTCTTTTGGGGGAAAAAATCAGATGAAAGTAATGCTTAATCCAATTAACCTGTCTTCTTCCTCCAATTCATCATGATGACTTTGGGTGTCTGGTGGCAACTGAGAATGGGTTATGGAAAAATGTCAAGGCCATGTAATCCCTATTATTTATGGTCACTTAAGAAGATAAATTAATCACTGGCCACTAATCTTTGGATAATTACTGTATTTAGCTGGAAATATCCTTAATTTTTTGGAAAGCAAGTTGGTAAGTTAGTAGAACTGTCGGAGTTAATCAGCTTTTCTAAGACTAATAATAAGTGAATGGAGATTAGTTGCCTTCTACCTTTTCTCCCTTGCATTATAGCATGATCATTCTGAAACTCAGGAAACTATGTGGAACCACAAGGAACATACATTAATACACTGTCTTGTGGTTTTCAAGTAGACAATCATAGGCTTACCCCAGCTAAGGATTAATAGGGTTGCCTTAACAGATGAAGGCTTGCAACTTGTATATATATTTCTGGTTACTAGGATTAGGGAAATTGTGATAACATTATAAAATTGGTTTGAATATAGATTGTTTAGGAAGTGAGTCTTTTGGTGACAGCAGTTCCACTTATGCACTAAATACTTTTTGAAGGAGTCAGCATAAAAGTATCATATATATTAGGTACTCGGGTTGGGGTGGGCATAAAGAAAGATGTTTCAATCCCAAGGGCATAAGGTAAGGAGGAAGTCCTTGTTTTGTGTTTTCCACATGGGAAAACAGTGTCTGAAAGGCAGGCCAGTATTTACCTTTTGGAGTTTGTGGTCTTCATTTAAGAGGTTCCCCAAGAACCTTTTTATCTGAGTACATGAAATTGCTATTCCGGTGGAATCAGAGGCACACGACTTATTTACCATGACCAAGATACTACCATTTTGATAATAACAAAGTTCACCCACATTGTAACAAATTGTTGCCTTAATAAGGTTTCTGGAAATAAAACAATTCTGTGTATTGTTTCCAGTCAGAGGATTTGTATTATTATAAGCCACACGGTACTCTATATAGGACTGAGTTACTATAGAACTAACATATGAATTAGGACTATGGAAAATAAATGTAGACACAGAAATTTTAACTAGGGTGTAGTTTAGAAGACTCACTTTAATTTTCAGAAGCTTTACTGAGGGGTAACTTACACGTGGTAAAATTCACCAGTTCTAAGTCTACAGTTTGAGCCCTGACAGTGAGGTGACCATCACTGCAGTCATGATACAGAGCCCCCATCACCCCAGGATGTTCCTGCAGCCTCTTTTCTGTCAGCCTTCCCCTGCACCTCTGCTCTTGGCAACCATTGATCTGCTTTCTGTCACTGTAGTACTGCTGTTTCTAAAACTGTCTATCAATGGAATCCCGCAGTGTTTTCTTTTGTGTCTAGCTTTCACTCAACATGATGCTCTTGAGATTCAACCGTATTGTTGCAGGTGCAGCTGGCCCTTCACACCTCTGGGTTTAGTATCCTGGGTTCAACCACCCATATGTAAAAAATATTCAGAAAAATTCCAGGAAGCTCCAAAAAAGAAAACTGCAATTTGCCCCATGCCAGCAACTATTTTCATAGCATTTACATTAGGTGTGATAAGTAACCTGTTACTGGACCAAATTGGGTCTGCCCACCTCAGGCCATGAAGGCAATCTGCTGATACTAGGCTATGGTGAAGGAAAGTGCAGCATTTATTGCTGAGCAAGGAGTCCAGGAGAGCTAGTGCTCAAAGCACCTGAACTCCCCACGGGTTTCAGCAAAGCATTTTTAAAGGCTAGGTGAAGTGGGGACAGTCCAGGGTGTGTGATCAGCTGATTGGTTGATGGTGAGGTTAACAGGGTGGGGTAATAGGGATTAATATTTTCATTCCTCAGGCTCCAGTTAACTCTGGAGGCTATGTGCTTATGGTCATCAAGTAGTTAACTCCTTCCATTTGGTTGTGGTTTTAGATCCGTAAAACAACTCAGGAGATGTGCATCAGATGCTGTTATCTATGCACTCCAGAGAGGAGCTAAAGCAGAGGATACGCAGGATGTCTGTGCCAGGAAGGCCCATAACGTCCTGCAGGGCTATAGCCTAGAGATGGTTTAATGCATGTATATAGGGCGATGTGCATAGGTTATGTGTAGATGCTTTTTTATTTATATAAGGGACTTGAGCATCTGTAGATTTTGGTATCTGCTGGGGTCCTGGAGCCAACTCCTCTTACATACTAAGGGACAACTGTACCTGCAGGTCAGTCGTTTTTATTGCTGAGTAGTATCCCATTGTTTACCTGTATCCATTCACATATTGGTGGACATTTGGGTTGTTTCCAGGTTATGTCTGCTCTGAATAGTTGCTACGAACGTTTGTGTGCAAGTCTTTGTATGGGCATATGTTTTTGCCTCTTGTGCACCTTATTTAATTTTATATGCTTATCTGTATTTTTAAATTTAACAGGTAGATAATACTATGTATTTGTGTGTTTATATGTATTTGCATGTGACTGAATGAGGTGAAATAGCATGCAAGGGCTTTGGAAAAGCAGGTTTTTCACTTGGGTGATTTTGGGTGAGTGGGGGTGCTGCCAATCAAGTGAGTGAAATATGGCTGAGATTTTCTTTTTTTTTTATTTAAAGGAGGTCCATTGAAATGAGTCAGTGGGAAATGACTGATGACTTCAGCTAGCAGACACTGCTTGGCCTGGGTATGCAGGGAGCAGGGCTTGACTATAGTCTGTGGAGTAGTGAATGGGAGGTAGGGGTGGGGGTTCAGGCTAAGAAAGGAGGGAGGGGAGAAATAGGATGGTTGCTGGAAGAGAATTAAGGTTGGGGGTTAAAGGGATAACAATTTTTTAAACATGGGAGTACTTTGAGGAGAAAGAACCTGTAGAGAGGGAGAGGTCAAGTTACCAGTGGCTAACTGATGGCTAACTGAGCAGGTCTCAGGTGAGGGAATCCAGAGCACAGCTGGTGTGGGGGTGGGCAGAGCATTTGCCAGAGGTACCATCTCTTCAGGACCTGGAAAGCCTGGAGAGAGAGGAAAGTCAGAACAGAAGCAAATGGAGGTAGGGTTGGTGAGAATCACCAGCCTGTGCTTCCTCTGAGGAGAAGTCGTGTGTTAAGTATGGCCTGTGGGACTGAGCAGCAGATTTAAGAGAGTAAAAAAGATTGGAGCTGATTACCGATAAGGAAAGGGATTGAGAACAGTTCTGAGAACTGAACCAAGATTAGAAACTGTGAATTTGTAGTGAAACCCATGTCTAAGGTTGTGGCTCCCCGCCGCCCCACCCCTCGGTGAGCAGAGCAGGTGAACTGAACAATTCAGTAAAGAGGAAAGAGAATCAAAGCCAAACCGTTTCAGATTTTCTGTCCGCTTTCAGCTGTGTGCAGTATGGCTTCCTCTTCTCTCCAGCTTTTAAGCACCGTTGAGAGGCCTGAGTACTCATGTGTTCTGAGCCTTTGTTAAATGTTGAATCAGCTTCACCTCATTAATCAGTCTAATACGATTTTAAAATGCTGTGTTCTTTTTGTAGTAAAATATATATGACATAAAAGCTACCATTTTATCCATTAAATTTTTTTTTTTTTTTACTTTTATTTTTGGCTGTGCTGGGTCTTTGTTGCTGCCCATGGACTTTCTCTAGTTGCAGTGAATGGGGGCTGCTCTCTAGCTGTGATGCGCAGGCTTCTTGAGGTGGCTTCTCTTGTTCCAGAGCATGGGCTCTCGAGCTCACGGACTCAGTAGTTGTGATACATGGGCTTACTTGCTCCGCAAGCTGTGGAATCTTCCTGGGCTGGGGTTCAAACCCATGTCCCCTGTGTTGGCAGGCGGATTCTTGACCACTTGTCCATGAGGGAAGTCCTTTATTCATTTCTAAGTGTACACATCAGTGGCATTAAGTCCATTCATAGTGCTCTGTGACGACCACCACTAGACCACAGTTTTAATCTGAAGCACGACTTTGTCATCTCTCTTCTCTCCTTTGATGTATAAACTTAACATAGGGAAACTCTACTGGGGAGACTACTTGTAATTGAGGTATTGATAACAGTATGTACTGAGCTTAACCCTGGCAGGTACTATGCAGGGCACCAGTTGAGACATTAGCTTTCTCGCTATTTGACTGTAATTATTTGTTAGTGTTTGTCTTCTTTACTAGAGTGTAAGGCCCATGAGAGCTGGGGCTATCTGTCTGCCTTGTTTATAGTTATATCTGTGCTGCCCGGCACAGTTCTTGGCACATACTAGGTGTTTAGTCAAGTATTTGAACAAATGAAAGTCCTTCTTCACTGAGACAGTTTAATAAGTTATTTCTGAATGCTTCATATGAAGTAGGCAAAACTTGTATTAATACATTAATACAGATTACACAGCATGGCACATTCCAATGTCTAGTTAATAAGTAAAAATTAAAAAGGGTTTATATTTGCAGTTTCACCTTGGAGGGTATTGGAGCAGACCGTGTATTAAACAAATGGTTGTACAGAATTGGCAGCAGTAATCCCAAAGCTTGAAGACTGTAGGTTAATTAGGATAACTTGGCAGAAAATGAGTTAATCAAAGTTGAAAGAATGTTCCAATAATTTATGTTTAAACACACTTCAAATATGTCAGTAGGTAACGGGAACTTCAGTTGCAGAATGCTCTAAAATACCAGAATACATGTGGATTTTATGGCTGACAGAATGTTTTGGAGAAAGAAAATAAGATGGTTGGGGATTGTTTATATGAAATAAAATACATTAGAGTTTAATAGGTAAACTTATGGCTGATTCATGTTGATGTTTGGTAGAAACCAACACAATACTTTAAAGCGATTGTCCTTTAATTAAAAATAAATAAGTAAAATATTCCAGTTAGAAAAAAAAGTTACTATGAGGAGTTTCCTGCTGGTCCAGTGGTTAAGAATCCGAGGGCCACTGCAGAGGACGCAGGTTCGATCCCTGATCCGATCTGAGAAGATTCCACATGCTGAGGGGCCGCAGAGCCCACGGGCCGCAGCTCCTGAGCCTGAGCTCTAGAGCCCGTGCTGTATGACAAGGGGAACCACCTCAGCAAGAAGCCTGTGCACCTCGGCTAGCGAGTGGGCCCTGCTTGTCATAACCAGAGAACGCCTGAGCGCAGCCGTGAAGACCCGGCATAGCCAAAAATAAATATATGAATAAAAAAGGAAGTTGTCTGGAGGGCTGTTTTGGTGCCCCTTTAAATCTGGTACTCAGAAAATGCCTTGCTTGCCTCACCCTCCCTCTGGCTCTGTGGCTCCTGCATGGTTGGCCTTCAACAAGTATTTAGTTTTTGAACTTCTAATTTTGTATTGGGGTATAGGCGACTAACAATGTTCTGATGGTTTCAGGCTAGCAAAGAAGAGACCCAGCCAAACACACATGTATCCATTCTCCCCAAACCCCTCCCCTGCAGGCTGCCTCAGGACATTGAACAGCCTTCCCTGTGCTGTGCAGTAGGTCCCTGTTGGTTATCCATTTTAAACACAACAGTGTGTACATGCCCACCTCACGCTGCTTAGCTATCCCTTTCCCCCTGGCCCCTGTAAGTTCGTTCTCTAAGTCTGTCTCTTACTTCAAGTATTTGCTGAGTGAATGAAGGTCCCACATGTGAGGCAGATAGTCATATCTCTGTTTCTAAGATGAGGAAGGGGAGGCTCACGGAGGTGAAGCCCCTTGCTCAAGACCCAGAGAGAAGCTGCGATTTCTTCCTGGATTGTCTTTCTCAAGTGGAAAAACTTGGAAAGCTTGGGCTTTCCACTGCATCCAGCTGTCTGTCCCCGTCCTCCCCGCTTCTGGGTCTCCTATCCTGAGGTGGACCCTCCTGGGGGTCCACTGGGGGGACAGATGTCGGGGAAAGGAAGCCAGTAATGAGAGGAAAGTCGAGAATTTGGAGAAGGCATAATTTTCACAGTGTCCGGATGGAGACGTATGATGGCCTCCTTCCACTTGAGACAGACTGCTTGCCTCTGTTGCTCATTGTAAATTGTCCCCCAGTCACTGGGCTGACAAAGATGGACTCCCAATAGAGATGGACTCATGGCAAAATGAAGCTTTCTCAGGCGTCTCATGGTGGGAAGAAAGCAGATGGTTTGCTTGTGAATGCTTGGGGTAATTTTCTAATGTCCCTTCTGCCATTACAGAGGCTTGGCTCCATTCTCTCATGTAATTCCCAATGATTTCTCTGTTATGTCCTATTTTATTAAAGTGTCATTGAAGTGAAAAAAGAATACACTAGAGTTTAAAATATAACCTTTGTTAAAGATAAAAAAAATATATTTTATTTTTCATTAAAAGCTCCATTTATTAATGAATTCAGTAATGCTTTTATTTAAGAAATATGTGTAAATATGGGCTTTGTCAGCTCCTGTTAGATCAGGTAGTGTCATGAGCTCCTGGCTAAATGGAAATAAAGGAGCAAAATTCACATGTAAGTGTTAATTTGTAGTATTATACATTTGTATAAGAATCATGGCAGTATGTCTTCTGATACTGAAAGGTAAGGGCTCTGTATGTGTATTTGGCCTTTGAGGCTCCTATTAGGAATAAAATCTGCCTCCATCAAGGTATTTTTGTGTCATATGGAAAGAGAAAAGAAAAAGTTATTAGGAAATCTAAGTTTATTATTTCCTTATCTTTTAAAACTCAAGGTAAGTTAAAACTGGAGTTTGGCTTTAGGAACCAGTAATGGAAGTTTTCTTAATGTCCCATCAACAAAATTTATTCCTGATTGATTATTATGACATTTCACTGAGTGATTGTGTGTGTGTGTGTGTATGTAGGAGAGCAGTCAGTGGACGTAGGTCTTTGAGTGCATTTCTCAAGTAAGTAATTGAAAGGAGGAACACAACTGAGCAGGGGAGGGAAGTTGGGCGGAGGAGGTGAGATGGAGGGGCAGGGAGGAGCAGAAGTAGAGGAAATAGCCCGAGGCTGCAGTCCCTGTTGTGTAAGTGCCACTTGGGTGTCTCTCTGTCCCTGTGGCCTGGCCTGCCCTGATGCGGGAGTGAGAAGAGTTTGCTGTGTACAGGCAGGGTCTGGGGTCTTAGTGTTGCCTGGCTGACATGAGCAGGCTGCTTCTCCATCTGGGCTCTGAAGTAGCAACAGCACAGGTTTCCTGGGAATAGTTCCTCCTGTCATCATTTTTACTTCTGAATAATCATGTTTGGTTATGCAGTTGTCTGCTGTCCCCAGATACTTAGGCATCAAGGAGCCCCTTCTGTTTAATCTTCTTTCCTTCCCTTTTTTTTTCTTGTTTTCACCTTGTCACTCCCTGATTTTTAGCCAGGCACACACATTTGAGCAATAAAAGTTACCATTTCCATTAGCTACCATTCTTACCTAAAGGACTTCTAATTTTGTGGCGTGTAACAATGGAAAATCCCAGGCTGGAGGAGCTTGGAGGGCTGCCGTCTCTGGGATCTCACAGAGTCGGACGCAACTGAAGTGACTTAGCGGCAGCAACAGCAACAGTGAATTAAGAACATTTAAAGATGCTGCATATATGTTGCAACATTAGGAAATCTTGTAGTACTGGGTGAAAATTTGAAGTTGTAGAATGTTTCATTTGATACTATTTGTGTTTAATTAAAATGGGAAAAAAATAGTACCACAATTCATAGAGTCTAAAACACTGTTGATGCTGAGACACACCCCTAGTTTAGGTACACTGACAGAGAGGAAAATCTACGGATTAAATTGTGATGTAATCCTTTGTTATGAATTGTAAGACGCATTCCAATTTTAGAGATGTTATAGTATGAAAAGGCTTTCATTTTGGAATTAAATAAGGTAAATGTATTTTACTGAAACATACTTATAATAAAAATATAAAAACACATAGAAATAATATATAGCCAATTCAGCATGTAGTTATCTCTATTAAGAGAGGGAGGAGACTAGAAGGCTACACAAGGGGCTTCAATTCTGTTTTTTAAAATCTAAAGCAAATATTGCAAAACATTAAGATTAGATAAAGCTGGTTGGCGAGTTCCTATAATTTTTTGTAAGCTGTATATATTTCATAATGAAAAATATATATTTAGAAGCTACATAAAAGGCAAGTTGCAAAAGCCTATGTATAGTGGATTCTGTTTTACTTTCTAGCATAGTGTAGTTGGCCCTCCATGTCGACAGTTCTGCATTCTCCAATTCAACCAACCGTGGATAAAAAACACTCAGAAAAAAAACTCCATAATTTCTAAAAAGCAAAACTTGAATCTGCCACATGCCTGAAAATCCTTACATAGTATTTACAACTATTTACATATTAATCATGTAAAAAGTTATTTATATGTATTAAACTACTACTGTGATTGTGTTTTCAATCTGTCTGCCCTCTGATGGAGAAGGGTAAGAGGCTTATGATAAGGACAGGTGATAGTGAAGAGTTCTGACAAAATATGGCCCACTAGAGAAGGGAATGGCAAACCACTTCAGTATTCTTGCCTTGAGAACCCCATGAACTATATGAAAAGGCAAAAAGATAGGACAATGAAAGATGAACTCACCAGGTTGGTAGGTTCCCAATATGCTACTGGAAATCAGTGGAGAAATAACTCCAGAAAGATGAAGAAAAGGAGCCAAAGCAAAAACAACCTCCAGTTGTGGATGTGACTGGTGATAGAAGCAAGGTCTGATGCTGTAAAGAGCGATATTGCGTAGGAACCTGGAATGTTACGTTCATGAACCAAGGCAAATTGGAAGTGGTCAAACAGGAGATGGCAAGAGTGAACGTCAACATTCTAGGAATCAGTGAACTAAAATGGACTGGAATGGGTGAATTTAACTCAGATGACCATTCTGTCTACTACTGTGGGCAGGAATCCCTTAGAAGAAATGGAGTAGCCATCATGGTCAACAAAAGAGTCCGAAATGCAGTACTTGGATGCAATCTCAAAAATGACAGAATGATCTCTGTTCGTTTCCAAGGCAAACCATTCAATATCATGGTAATCCAAGTCTATGCCCCAACCAGTAATGCTGAAGAAGCTGAAATTGAACAGTTCTTTGAAGACCTACAAGACCTTCTAGAATTAACAACCAAAAAAGATGTCCTTTTCATTATAGGGGACTGGAATGCAGAAGTAGGAAGTCAAGAAACACCTGGATTAACAGGCAAATTTGGCCTTGGAGTACAGAATGAAACAGGGCAAATGCTAATAGAGTTCTGCCAAGAGAACACACTGGTCATAACACCCTCTTCCAACAGCTCTAAACATGGACTCGTGTAGAGAAGACTCTACACATGGACATTAGCAGATGGCCAACACCGAAATCAGATTGATTATACTCTTTGCAGCTAAAGATGGAGAAGCTCTATACAGTCAGCAAAAACAAGACTGGGAGCTGACTGTGGCTCAGATCATGAACTCCTTATTGCCAAATTCAGACTTAAATTGAAGAAAGTAGGGAAAACCACTAGACCATTCAGGTATGACCTAAATCAAATCTCTAATGATTATACAGGGGAAGTGAGAAATAGACTTAAGGAACTAGATCTGATAGAGTGCCTGATGAACTGTGGACGGAGGTTCGTGACATTGTTGTACAGGAGACAGGGAGCAAGACATTCCCTAAGAAAAAGAAATGCATAAAAGCAAAATGGCCCTCTGAGGAGGCCTTACAAATAACTGTGAAAAGAAGCAAAAAGCAAAGGAGAAGAGATAAGATACACCCATTTGAATGCAGAGTTCCAAAGAATAGCAAGGAGAGATAAGAAAGCCTTCCTCAATAATCAGAAATAGAGGAAAACAATAGAATGGGGAAGACTAGAGATCTCTTCAAGAAAATTAGAGATACCAAGGGAACATTTCATGCAAAGATGGGCTCAATAGAGGACAGAAATGATATGGACCTAACAGAAGCAGAAGATATTAAGAAGAAGTGGCAAGAATACACAGAAGAACTGTACAAAAAAGATCCTCAGATGGTGTAATCACTCACCTAGAGCCATACATCCTGGAATGTGAAGTCAAGTGGGCCTTAGGAAGCATTGCTATGAACAAAGCTAGTGAAAGTGATGGAATTCCAGTTGAGCTATTTCAAATCCTAAAAGATGATGCTGTGAAAGTGCTGCACTCAATATGCCAGCAAATTTGGAAAACTCAGCAGTGGCCACAGGACTGGAAAAGGTCAGTTTTCATTCTAATCCCAAAGAAAGGCAATGCCAAAGAATGCTCAAAACTACCGCACAGTTGCACTCATCTCACATGCTAGTAAAATAATGCTTAAAATTCTCCAAGCCAGTCTTCAGCAATACATGAACCGTGAACTTCCAGATGTTCAAGCTTGTTTTAGAAAAGGTAGAGGAACCAGAGATCAAATTGCCAACATCCACTGGATTATCGAAAAAGCAAGAGAGTTCCAGAAAAACATCTATTTCTGCTTTATTGAGTATGGCAAAGCCTTTGACTGTGTGGATCACAATAAACTGTGGACAATTCTTAAAGAAATGGGAATACCAGACCACCTGACCTGCCTCTTGAGAAACCTGTATGCAGGTCAGGAAGCAGCAATTAGAACTGGACATGGAACAACAGACTGGTTCCAGATAGGAAAAGGAGTACGTCAAACTGTATATTGTCACCATGCTTATTTAACTTATATGCAGAGTACATCATGAGAAATGCTGGGCTGGAGGAAGCACAAGCTGGAATCAAGATTGCCAGGAGAAATATCAATAAGCTCAGATATGCAGATGACACCACCCTTATGGCAGAAAGTGAAGAACAACTAAAGAGCCTCTTGATGAAAGTGAAAGAGGAGAGTGAAAAAGTAGGCTTAAAGCCCAACATTCAGAAAACTAAGATCATGGCATCTAGTCCCATCACTTGATGGCAAATAGAAGGGGAAACAGTGGCTGACTTTATTTTTTGGGGCTCCAAAATCACTGCGGATGGTGATTGCATCCTTGAAATTAAAAGACGCTTACTCCTTGGAAGGAAAGTTATGACCAACTTAGATAGCATATTAAAAAGCAGAGACATTACTTTGCCATCAAAGGTCCATCTAGTGAAGGCTATGGTTTTTCCAGTAGTCATGTATGGATGTGAGAATTGAACTATAAAGAAAGCTGAGCACCAAAGAATTGATGCTTTTGAACTGTGGTGTTGGAGAAGACTCTTGAGAGTCCCTTGGAATCCAAGGAGATCCAACCAGTCCATTCTAAAGAAGATCAGTCCCTGGTGTTCATTGGAAGGACTGATGTTGAAGCTGAAACTCCAATACTTTGGCCACCTGATGCGAAGAGCTGACTCATTTGAAAAGACCCTGATGCTGGGAAAGATTGGGGGCAGGAGGAGAAGGGGACGACAGAGGATAAAATGGCCGGATGGCATCACTGACACAATGGACATGGGTTTGGGTGGACTCTGGGAGTTGGTGATAGACATGGAGGCCTGGTGTGCTGTGGTTCATGGGGTCGCAAAGAGTTGGGCATGACTGAGCGACTGAACTGAACTAAAACATTGAGGAATCAAGAGCTGAAGGAGTGTAGTGTGTCTTTATCATACTACCTTTGGTGATCATTGCTTCCCACACCCATGAAAAGGTAATATTTTTCATATCCCATAACATTTTTGTTTTATTTATTTATTTTGGCTGTACCACACTGCGTGCGGGATCTTAGTTTCCCCAACTGGGTATCAAAACCTGTCCCCCATGCCGTGGAAGAGTGGAGTCTTAACCACTGAACCACCAGGGAAGGGAAGTCCTCATATTATTTTTAGCATCATACTTATGTTTGATAATCCTTACTGTTTGACTGAAAAAACTATTTGGCAGGGTCTGTTAAAAAATGCCAAATATAGTTACATCACTTGACCCAGAATCTCATTCCTTTCGATCTTGCCTAATGACTCCTAAGAATTAAAAAAGCATATGCATGAAAATCTTCATCATACCATTACTGTAAAAAAGTAAAACTTTGGAATCAAATGCCCTCAAGTATAGGAGTGGGTAAATAAATGATGTTGATCTACTTTATGAGTTACGTTGCAGCTAACTGATAATGATAGTGATGTTTGTGTAGCAACATGGAAAATTTTTGGTGAGAACAGGATGTATCACATGATGTGACTCTAAAAAGTTGCATGAATGTGAGTGAAGATGTATATGGGAAAAACAAGCAGTAGTTGTATTAGAATGGTAGGGACTTTCCTTGTGGTCCAGTGGTTAAGGCTGCCTCTGTTGTTGGGAGGAAGTGCATGTTTGTTCCCAGATCAGGGAACTAGGGTTTGGCATGCTGCACAGAATGACCCCACCCCCCCAGAAAAAATAGAGTAGTAGAATTTTGAGTGGATTTCTCCCCTCACTGTTTGTTTAAAACAGTACTGTTTTGTTTTTGGTTGGGGAGCTAGATCTTTTAAAGAAACATTTGAATTTCTAAGAAAATGGCAGATGTTAGGATAGGGGATATTAGAAAATGCAGAGTAGAGGCCCTTTTGATGATAAAACTAAAACCTTCTAAACCAACAGTGCTTTAGCAGTGCACAAATTGATTATTTAAATTTTGTCTTTTTAGAATTAAGTTGGCTGAGGGCAATCGTGTGGAAATCAGAATATTGAGGATTGGTACAAGAATTGGGCGGATCAGAGCTAACGTGACTAGCTTATTCTTCTGCACTACCAAATAAACCAAAATTTTGGACTGTGTCTGGTTGGTCAGTATTTGGTTATTTGCTTTGAAGCTATTTGTTTGCAATAATGCCATTAGCATCCTGAACAGAACCAAAGTCTGACCCTGAGATGGTAGAATCTTAACTAATTTTATCATTTACACAGACACTGAAACTTCTGAGGGCATGAAAGACCATTTCTTTTTTCTCTATAGTTCTTGTTTTTGATTTTTACATCACCACTGATTGATTTATGGCTACCAGAAAAAAGAGTCCTGTAATTAACTCACAGTTAAGTCATCTTGCTGTCATAGGTAGATTGAAGCTGGTGATAACCAGGAAAGGATTAGAAATAGACTGAAAGAATTTTAGACATCTAAGGCCTGCTGACCAGTCAGTCCAGTTCGTTTACTTTATATGTGAGTAGATAAGACCCAAGAACTTAGCAATGAACCTACGTCTTAGGGCTCCAAATCTAGTGTCTTTTATGCTATACCACAAGGAGAGAAGGAGGGAAAGGGAGAGAGAGCAGAGCCAAGTGATTGACATTTTATGGGGCCACTTTTTCAGGATGGGTGGAACATTGGGTATGATGTCATTCTCATCTTAAGTTAGTTTTTACAAAGGCTACCACCTCAAAACAGATATCAGCAGACATCAGCAAAAAGACATCAGCAGACAATTTACCAAAGAAAAAAATACAATAACATGAAAAAATATTCAATGTTGTTGAAGAAATGTAAATAATAAATGTATCTTGTTGCCTCAGGGTGAAACATTTATAGATGAACTTTATTTATTTATTTATTTATTTTAAATAGAATGCTTTATTGTCTTCAGGTCAGTTGGGGACAATTACCTACATTTATGCTTTATGATATTTCATCTCTTTGGAAAAAAAGATAGATGTTACGTTAGAGACCTTTCACTTTCATGTATTTGCTGCTCTGGGTGGTGAAAACGTTGCATTCTTTTCTGCAATACGGGATTCAGTATTAAAACTCATCAATGAAAGGTGTATGCCCCAAATTTCCACTTGCTGCCATTGACTTCCGGCCAGTGACAAACTTCTTTGCAGCATTTATGACATCAGCATCAGCTACTGCATCAATCTGCTGAAGGACTGTGGATGGCGGCATGTATGAACCAGCAGCTAGAGCCTGGGATCCAACTTCATCCAGGAAACCCTCAGAAGACTCCACTGACATCAGGTACCCAGCTTTCAGCTTGTTCTTGGCAGCTTGGACATCTGGATTAGAAAGGTTTCCTCGAGCAATTGTTTTTACTTGGTTATAAGCAGCCTTGAGAACATCTCCAGCAGATGCGGTTTGTGAGATAGTGTAGAACCCAGAGTCCAGAATCGGAGTAACTGGCGTTAAAAGCGGAAACATCAAATGGCTGGTGAACTCCCTTGGCAACAGCCTGGTACAGAGAGCTGGTGGCACTGCTGCCCCTCTTAACATGTGGTCTGGCACTGAGGACATGCTGGAGAACACTGAATGCATTTGCTTCTGAACTTCCTATGGCTGCACTCTCTGCTACAAGAGCAGCGTGGACGAGACCGTCTCCATTCTGTTCTCGAATTTCACCTCCACGGTACTTGGCTTTTGCACCAGATAAACCAAGGCCACCCCTTATGTTAAGAAACTTCAGCAACTTGCTTTAGAACAGGATGACTCACACCAAGTCCAATCAAAGCCATTCTTGCACTTGTAAAATGATTCTGTACATAGTCATGTAACTCATCTGGTGTCACTTTTCCAATCCTATAATCAGGACAATATAAGGAATTAGCCAAGGCATTTCTGTAAGCGGCAGCATGCAAATTTTCAATGACGTGAGCCTGTGGATTCTGAAAAGCCACAGCTTTGTCAATCCTTAGCTGAGGCTGAAGGGCAGCTACCTCCCAGCGTCGAAATTCTGGTGCTGTGGTGACATTGAGCAGGAACTCCATTAGAATATCAACATCATCCCGTAGGCATTCCACAGTATAGGCCATGTTTTCCCTTGTTGAAGTCACGCTTAATTTACCACCAACTGCTTCAATTCCACGGGTTATCTTGAAAGATGAAGCCCCTTTTGTAGTCAAACTGGATGCAAGATGAAGCAAATGAGAAGTTCCTAAATTGTTGGAGTTCTCATATCTGCTGCCTGCTTTAATGAGCAAACCAATTCTTGATGCAGGAGCATAGTTTTCGAGAGAAGCAATCACTAACCCATTTGGTAACCTGGTAAACTCAAGGTCCTGAGGATGTGGAGGCACTCCTGCAGGGGCTGCTGTGGCTTTAGCTTTAGGAGCAACTTTGAGGGAATAAAATCTCGCGAGGGAGCCGGCTCTGGTTAACAGCTTCATTGCTCAAGACTGTCCTGGGCCTCTGTCACGGTCACCTCGGAGGAAAGCAAGATGGTGGCGGACAGCCGCAGCGGCCTAGCTTTCCTATAGATGAACTTTATTATTCATTGACCTTGTAGGGCTTCTTGCTAACAGTCTGCTCTCTTTCTAGGAAATGTAGTTATAATCGAAAGAACTGATCATAATAGTGAAAGGCACAATACAACCTGGAATGTGAATGTCATAAAAGTTCTGTTAGCTTTACACCTCTTTTTATTCATTCACTTAGTCCTATCTGGCACCTATGGGTGATTTACCCCAGGTGGTGGTTGCTGACTGTGGACCACTAGGAAGAAAGCTGTGAAGCGCTCAAAGCAGTTGAGAATAGATGTGTGTGCGCGCTAAGTCGCATCGGACTCTTTGTGACGCTTTGGACTATAGCCTGCTAGGCTCCTCTGTCCCTGGGATTCTCCAGGCAAGAATACTAGAGTGGGTCGCCCTGCCCTTCTCCAGGCAGGTCTTCCCGACCCAGGGATCAAACCTACATCTCTTACCTCTCCTGCATTGGCAGATGGGCTCTTTGCCACTAGTGCCACCTGGGAAGCCCCTGAGAATAGGTGTCTGCCCCTAACTTTATGTTCTTACCCTGCCCCACACAGTTAGAGAAGCTGGTTCAGATCTGACCAAGGAAATGTCCTCGTGCCCATCCAGAAGATACTACAGGGCCCCAGGAAGATGAAACCAGGGAATAAAACTCGTCAAAACAGGAGTGGGACCAAAGGCAAGCACAGTAACTGGAGGGTGTGCTGCTGACAAAGGTGGGGGCGGGACTTTGCTGTGACTCTGAAGGCAAATGTGGTTCAGTGAACCCAAGATTAAGGGGTATGAGTGGTCTGTCTGTCCTTGGTAACCAAGGGCCACCTCTTTACAGACCTTATTATCTGGGCCCAGGAGTTCTGATAAGAGGATTGAGCTTAATACTATGGACCCACAAATAGGTCCCTTTAGACTCTAATTGGAAGTAAACAGGGTGAAAGGGTTGCCTTTGACCACATAGAGATGCTTCGCTCTATTTAATTGTTTGTAGCAAGAGCTGGAAAATGAGTTTTTCACAACTACTTGGCTCTGCTGTTGTGCAAAAGCAGCCATACCCAGCATCTGAATGATGGGTATTCCTGTGTTTCAGTAAAACTCTACTGGCCATTGACATTTGAGTTTCATATAATTTTCATTTGTTATGACATACTTGACTGAATAACAAACAACAACTCTTTTGATTTTTTTTTTAGCCATTTAAAAATGTAAAAGGCCACAGCTTGTGGACTGTACAAGGACAGTGGGTAGATATGGCCTTCAGGAATAGTTTGTTGATGTCTGCTCTGCAGCAGCACCGCCAGTAGAAAGATAACACAGCCATGTATATAAATCAAGAACTTCTACTAACTGTATTTTACACAGTAGACAGGAACAGGTAAAATTAGTTTTAATGCCTTTTCTTTTTTTAAGCCGCACTGTGCAGCTTGCGGCATCTTCGTGCCCCAACCAGGGATTGAACCTACATCCTTGCCTTAGGAATATGGAGTCTCAGCCACTCGACCGCCAGGAAAGGTCCTAATACTTTATTTCAATTATGTAATCAGTGTAAAAGATTACCATTTTGCATTCTTTTTTTTTTCTGTATGAAGTCTTTGAAATTCGTTTGTTGAACATTTTATAGCACATTTCAGTTTGAATGCTTGATGCTGATCTTTAGAGTTCTTAAAATGGTACAGTTGGAAAAAGTAGACTCACATAAATAAAAAATTTCAGACATACCTAAAAGTTTTCCAGTAAGTGAACTGCATATCAGGTGTAAGTTTAATTTTCCAGTGTGCATTCGCCACATGTGGCTAGCGGCCGCTCTACTGTACAGTTCATCTCAGCAGCAGTCCTTTGTATGGATGTCCTGTAATTAACTGGGCCCCTCTGATGGACCATTGGCAGTTTCCAATCTTTTTCTTTTCTGAACAGTGTTGTAATAAATATTTTTATATATGTAAATTATTAGCATATGTTGGTAAACTTGTAGATGCATCCTAAGAGGGAAAGTTCTGGGTCGAAGGGTTTTCATTTTTTCACACATTGAAAAATTTTATATTTAGCAATAAAGTTGTGAGAATAAGAATAATATAAAGAACAGTTGTAAACCCTTTATCGTCTCTTAACATTTTATTCCATTTGCTTTATCATTTGCTCTCTTCTCTCTCTTGCTCTGCGTGTTTGCATGCATGTGCATATAGATATAAGTACATTTTTCTGAACTGTTTATAAGTTGAATGTATTATTGCCCCTTTCCTTCAAATACTTAAATGTGTGTTTTCTCAAAATAAGGATATCCTCTTCTGTAACCATAAGTTACCAACTTCAGTAAGTTGAACATGGATACATTTCTCTAATTTCCAAATTGATTTTCATCATTGACCCAATAATAGGTCTCTGGAATGTACTTCTAATTTTAATAAAAATTACCATATTGTCTTCATAGAGGTGGTGCCACTTTACATTCCCAAAAGTAGTACATGAGAATGCATGGGAGAAGGCGATGGCAACCCACTCCAGTACTCTTGCCTGGAAAATCCCATGGATGGAGGAGCCTGGTAGGCTGCAGTCCATGGGGCCGTGAAGAGTCTGACACAACTGAGCAACTTCACTTTTACTTTTCGCTTTCATGTATTGGAGAAGGAACTGGCAACCCACTCCAGTGTTCTTACCTGGAGAATCCCAGGGACAGGGGAGCCTGGTGGGCTGCTGTCTATGGGGTCGCACAGAGCCGGACACGACTGAAGCGACTTAGCAGCAGCAGCAGCAGCAGCAGCAGGAGAGAATGCGTGTACAATTTACCCTTAACTGCACTCGCACTGTTAGTTAACAGTAAGTTAGTGAAATAATGTTATTTAATGATAACATGTTTTCCTTATTCTGGATAAAATTATATCATGGGCAATTGTAGGTAATCATTATGGCATCTTATGTGGGTAATTTTAATAATTATAGGTAAGATGGAGGATCTTTCTTGTGTATGGAGAGTCACTTATTTATATTTCCATTTTGTAAGCTGCCTATTATATCCTTTGTCTGTTTTTCTACTGGGATGTTGGCTTTTTTATTTTAATTTTTTTTTAGGAAGTGAAAGTGTTAATTGTTTAGTTGTGTCCAACTCTTTGTGACCCTATGGACTAGCCTGCCAGGCTCATCTGTCCATGGGATTCTCTAGGCAAGAATACTGGAGTGGGTTGCCATTTCCTTCTCCAGGGGATCCTCCTAACCCAGGGATCGAACCCTGGGTCTCCTGCATTGCAGACAGATTCTTTACCACCTGAGCCACCAGGGAAGCCAATTTTTTAGGAATTTCTACTTTATTGGAAAGCTCAGCTGTTTGTCAGTGATATGAGTTGCAAATTTTTCCCAGTTTGTCATTTGCTTTTTGTCTTTATGGTGTTTTTAAAGTTGTTGTTGCTGTTTGTTTGCATTTGGGACATTTTTGGAACCATGATGTACTGGGAAGATATATTTTGAATATTTTGTGTTAGATTTTATAATCAAATACACAAATGTGCTTAGGCTATCAGTAGATACCCTAATATAAGAAAAAAAGAGGCAGAGTTTCACTTCTTAGTGTAATTGAGTAAGCTAAATAAAATAAGATACTTTTATTTTGTATTTAAATAATTTCCATTAACCACACTGTGCCATGGGTTGTTACTGAGAACTCTGGCTCTCAGGGAAAAAAAAAACAAAACAGTTATGGTGACTATATGTAATGTTTTGTGAAACTTAATAATATCCAGGCCTTATCTAGGACTTGGAATTTCAGAAACTAAAAGAACACTGTAACCTTACTAGTTTGGAAACCATGGTACTGGTTGGATTTCTGGTCTCTATTTTTATCAGTTTGCATGTCTTCCTTCAAATATTTTGTGCATCCGCATTCGTAGTTTCCATAATGGAAGGAATTTCTGTTAAAGCTGATTGGGGCAGTTTTTAAATATGTAGTTGGTTTAAACCATTAAGTAGTATTAATGGGAACATCCATCATAAAAACTAACAAGATATTTAGAAATATTAAAAATGTGGTCATAACGGTATTGCTTGAATGTGTTTCTGTAAAAGGTGATTAGTACATGTCTTCATATTGCAGAATCACACTGATACTCAGAGAAACACACTGACGTTATTCTTTCAATGGCTCTAGTTTGGGTTTCATGAAGCGTTTTTTTCTATTTCTCCTTTTCCTCTGTGTAATACTTGCTCACATTCTTAGAAAAATAATCAAGACATTTTCCTCTGGGTCTACTTATAATCACTGGCATAACACCAGCATGAAAAATGGTCATTAATATTGTTTTAAAATATACAGAAGTACACAGAAATGGACCCCTACACCAGAGGTTAAAGTTGATAAATGTCAGTTTTCCAACATGTCACTATTGTAGAGATTTAACTTAGACTATGGACTTACTTAGGGCCAGATAACTCTGGCAGCCTTTGCATTTTCCATATGTTTTTCTATAGTTGAATTTCTACACAGTGTAAATTTCATACCTTAAATGGAAGTAGAGTAAAATGCCAACAGGAATCTATTACTGTGTGTGTATCTCCAGTCCAAAATTACTAAAAAAGGAAAAGCAGACATACAATGTTGGATTTGTATTTTATATTATAAATGTATCAGACATAAAATTCCCCTTTCAAACTGTTATAAACACTTATAAATACTCTGTTTCCTTAGTTGTCTTGTTATGAGTTGCTAATAAATAGCTGATGGACCAGTACTCACCCATGGGTCATTTTAAGCATTGGTTGTGGTGAATTTAACTTATGCTATGTGCCAGCAGGGACTGTAGGTTACTTGATATCCTTTTGAAAAGAGGATGACTATCATGTCTTAGTGATGATTATTAGTATTTATTTGAACAGGATACTAGAGTTCTAGAGTTATTGCAATCCCTGCAGAATGGTTAATTTTTTTTTTTTTTTTTTTAGTAAAAATTTGATTTGATGGGACTTCCTTGGCAGTCCAGTGGTTAAGACTCCATGCTTCCAATGCAGGGGACATGACCAGGACCAATCCCCTGGTCAGGGGATCTAACATGGTATATAATGTGGCCAAAAAAAAAAGAATTGATTTGGTAAAAATCTATCTTAAGGTGTCAGGGTTATTTTTACTCTTCAGAACTTCTGATATAATCTGACCCTCTCTGAAATAAAGCTTATTTTGTGGGGAATAATTTTAAAATTATGTGTGTGAGTGTGTGTGTGGATATAAAGCAAATAGGAATTTTATTTCCCTAATGGAAAAAAATATAAAGTGTTCAGTCAAATATTTCTGTTCATTTATTCAAAATATATTTGGAATGTTTATTGCCAAGTGATTTTGTGTATGCGTGACAACTGTCTTCTTAAACCTCCAGTTTAAATGAAGTAAGTAAGTAAGTGTTAGTTGCTCAGTCACGCCTGACTCTTGGCGACCCCATGGACTGCAGCCCACCATGCTCCTCTGCCCATGAGATTTAACAGGCAAGGATACTGGGAGTGAGTTGCCATTTCCTTCTCCAGGGGATCTTCCCGACTAGGGGTTGAACCCGGGTCTCCTGCACTGCAGGCAGATTCATCTCTGACTGAGCTACAAGGGAAGCCCAAGTTTAAACGAGTCATGTGTCAAATAATGACCTGTAAGATATGATGACAGAGATCAAATTGCCAGCATTTGTTGGATCATAGAGACAGTGACTGCAGCCATGAGATTAAAAGACACTTGCTCCTTGGAGGGAAAGCCATGATAAACCTAGACAGCGTATTATAAAGCTGAGACGTCGCTTTGCCAACAAAGGTCCGTAAAATCAAAGCTATGGTTTTTCCAGTAGTCATGTACAGATGTTAGAGTTGGACCATAAAGAAGGCTGAGCGCTGAAGAATTAATGCTTTTGAATTGTGGTGCCAGAGAAGACTCTTGAGAGTCCCTTGGACAGCAAGGAGATCAAACCAGTCAATCCTAAAGGAAACCAATCCTGAATATTTTCTGGAAGGACTGATGCTGGAGCTGAAGCTCCAGTACTTTGGGCACCTGGTGCAGAGAGCTGACTAATTGGAAAAGACACTGAAGGCCAAAGGAGAATGGCACAACAGAGGATGAGATGGTTAGATAGCATCACTGACCCACTGGGCATGAATCTGAGCAAGCTCTGGGAGATGGTGAAGAACAGGGAAGCCTAGAGTGCTGCAGAGAATGGGGTTACAAAGAGTCAGATACGACTGAGCGACTGAATAGCAACAACAAGATATAATTACAGACATGCTTCCCTCACTCGGTTGGAGGACTTGAAGCAGCCTAGTTACCCTCCAGGCCTTTATTAGTTAAGTTCTTTGGCAGCATTATCAAGATTTCATTGTATTTGGAAGAACATAGTTTTTAGAGAAATTCTATGTTATTCTTCCATTTCCATTTAAAGCTTAGTTTAAGGGAACTTCATGGAAAGCTACAGACTAATGGCCTTTAGTTTTTTTCTTCATGTTACAGCAGAGAATCAGTCAGGGCTGGCTTCCTGGACATGTGACCTGTGCAGTCACACAGGGCTCTGTGCTCAGAAGGGTTCCATGCTTCATTTCATGCTTTGCTGCCAGCATGTTGAATCCTTGATAATTTTATATGTGATCTTGTTTTGTAAATGAGGTCCAGTGGGACAGTGGAAGCTGTGCTGGGGGTCTGGGGCCTTGGCTCATGTGTGGTTCTACCTCTCCACCTCCCCAGGCCCTGCCCTGCTTCCCCTTCCCAGCCACCAGCCATGTCCATTGCCACCCTTTCCCTGGGGCTCGTGACTGGGTCAGGTTGGGGAGGAGGAGGCCCACGTTCTGCTGTCACCCTCCACCTCTTGTTGTGGCCTGGGTACTGTTTTAGGGAGGGTTGGGGTCAGGTGCCTACGTCTTGCAGTGTCGTGGGGAGTGGTGGGAGCCAACCCTGCCCCAGGCTGGAGGCACACTGGTGCATTTGGTGGGTCAACCTCTAGCTCATCCCCAATCCAAGTGTCTACTATGCCCAGGTGTAGAGGTTTAAACAACCCTTGGGCATCCCTTAGCATGGTTTGCAGGGGCCGGGCAGTGGGCAGGGGCGATGCCTGGCTCTGCTTCCCCAAGCCTTGGTCTGGTTGGTGATCAGAAGGGAAAACCCAGCAGCCATCAGATCTGAGTATATACTTAGAGTGCCACCCCCTTCCCTACCTGCCCCTTAGGAGTCCCCACTTATCCATGAGTATCCTTGTGCCCAGAGGAATGCTTCTGGTGGTTTCACTACATGCCCAAGGCATCCTTTCTTCCTCCTGCCAAGCAGCCTTCCTGAATCTGGCTTGAATTTTGTCTCTTCTAGCTAGCTCCAGGTTCCTTCTGGGGATGGGCTATGAAATGTGAATTGTGTAACTTCGTGATTCTGTGTATGAGTTAAACATTCTTAGACTTGCATTTAAGACTGTCATCGCACAGCATAAAAATAGTGACAAAATTCATGCTACTAATTAAAAATTTTTATTTTTCTCTTCTTGTAACTGCATGGTTTCAGTGGCCTCTGTTGATTTGTTTCAGATAGCCACCAGGGAAGTCCCCAGGGAAGCTCTCTCTTCAAGCTGGAGCATACATGAAATCTGATGTGCAATAAAACAGACCTGTGAAGCTTTTTGATCCAAAGAATAATTCTCCTGAATTTACTATATTCCTAACATACACAGTAAATTCTGCAGGAACACATCTTCACTATACTAAGCAGGTGGCTATACCATGAGCATGTAATGCTAGGAATGATTTCTGCTCCAAAATGAATTTCTTTCTTGTCCCTGTGCCTGTCAGTGTCGTGGTTTCTGACTTTTGGAGCCCCTGAGCTTTTTGACCATGTCTTGCCTTTACTGTTGCTTTTGAGTCTCTTGGTCTTGATAGATTTGGCCCTTCGTTCATGCACTTCCCTCACTGACAGCCTCCTGGGTCTTGTTCTTGTATGTCCTGAACCTGGGCCTGACTCTGCCCCTTCAGTCTGCTTCTTGGCATTCCCTAGAAACCCACCTTAGTTGCATAGAAAAAGGAGATGATTTGGGATTTTAAAGATGGAACCATCTTTATGGTTCTATATGCTGACTGTCAGAAAGGAGTTCCAGTTCTGGCTGGACTCAGTCACTGATTTTCTAAGCAAGAGAAACTTTAATGCTTGTTGGACTGCACACAGGGAGAACTCCCTTCCCCACAGTGGCTCGCTAGGGAGGAAATCTGGCTCTTTTATCTCCCTGTGCTCTTGAAAGCTTCCAGGAAACGATTGCCATCTTTCAGGTGCAGCTCTTCTACGCAGACTTAACATTTGGTTTAGGTGAGCGCTCTCGTTGCCCGGTTCTTATCATGTCCTTAGCACACTCAGCATTGCTTCTGCTTCCTGCTTCCCGGAGAGAACTGGAGGGTTCTTTACAGGCTGTTGGCTGGGTTGGAGTTCACCCTCAGTTGCCGACTGTTGCCCATCTCCTGGGAGAGGATGCTGAGCATGACAAATGCTGCTGCTGGTATTTTATTTGCTACCAGTTCATCATCGCTGAGAACCATTTCATTTGGAAAATAAACATTGCCTCACCTGTTCGTAGCACAGTATTTTCACATTTGCCTTTTACTCACATGTTGTGTATTAACTTTCCTTCTGAAAAGATCAGCATAATCTTGGAGCCGGTTCGAGCTGGATCTTATTACTCCCACTGTGTGTGTGTTTATCATCAGGCATTTGTTCAGACTCTAGCCTGTTCCTCCCTCCCACCTGTCACCCTAACAGGCAGATCTCTGCCTGGTTTCCACAGTGACTTCACTTTTGGATTTTTATTTCTTCTCCGTCAAAGAAGTCTCTTCAGATTACTACAGCGTAAAAGAATCCTTTCTCTTTCAGCCTGTGGATCAATTATTTATTCACTTGTGTAATTCATGTCCAAGCTCAGGTGTGGTTCCCTCTGGAGAAGGGTCTGTATCTGACCTTAGCCTCCTCCCTCCCTGTCTAGTGAGGACTAAATTGGGGAGACCTACTGGCTGAGACTTAACTGCCGCGTCAGTTACTTGGTTCACTGTTTGAGCCCCAGAATTAGCAGCTGTAGTAACCTCATCTGATTCTACTGTATTCCAGTAGACCAACAACCAGAAGTTCCTAAATATTCTGCTGTTAGGTCTAAGAGGCAAACAGGAGTCTGAATCGGAGCCTCTTATCAGAGGTGGTTTCCCTGGGGTGCTGGATTTGTCTTTGTCCTACTTCATACAAACTTCTGTGACCCTCAGTTCAAAGGGTACTTTCTCACCTCGATGCCTTCTTGAAGAAGGCAGCAGTATTCATCCATCAGAAAAAGAGCAGTACAATTTCCATTGTGTTTTTGACAGGGAGATTCTGGCTTAAATCCCACCTCTCTCCTCCCCTTTTCCTTTTTAAATCTCCAAAAAGGCCCAGAGCTGGGGGTCAGGGCTGGATGAGAAGAAGCAGGAAAGTTACCCAGTCGGGCTGGAGAAGAACTTGGTCTCAAAGGATAATTTTGAGTTCGGAGCCATGGGCTTCAGGGGTCTGCTCCAGGACACAGTAAGAGGAAGCATTAGGGCAAACCACACACTCTGAGGTCCTCAGAGAAAATTAGAGCTCCATGTCCAGGGTTATCTCAGCCCCAGATATAGGTGGAGGGGTTCTTGATTAGCAGTGGGCTTCCTAGTTGCTGTGAAGTAGGTAAACTTTGAAAGTGAAAGTTGCTCAGTCATGTCCGACTCTTTGCGACCCCATGGACTATACAGTCCATGGAATTCTCCAGGCCAGAATACTGGAGTGGGTAGCCTTTCCCTTCTCCAGAGGATTTACCCAACCCAGGGATTGAACCCAGGTCTTCTGCATTGCAGGTGGATTCTTCACCAGCTGAGCCACAAGGGAAGCCCAAGTAAACTTTGGGTGATGGGATTGGTCATAGAAATATACAGGACCCTATGCTTTCAGCTCTTAAGTTTGGGCCTTTTATCTGCTTATTCTGAACCTAATTATTCGGGATTGGTTGATGCCTGAGAAACTGACTTTTGTACTTACTGCTTGAAAAAAAAATTTCGTTTTCCCCAATAGAGTGCTTTTCCTTTGTTGAATCCCTAAAACTTTATTCTGGCTTAAGTTATCAAGTGGGAGTAGCAGAGGGTGGTAATTTTTAGTTTGATCTTTAGTAAGATGTAAAAATAAGTCTCTGAAGCCATGTAGTAGAAAATGTTCTTTACAGACTAGCTATAGGAAAAATAAATGTTCCTAAACTCTGCTTATCAGTTGTTTGTTTTTCCTACCTCTGCAATTTCATCCATTAATAACTGTCAAAGTTTCACTATGCACTATCTGGAAATTTTCCCCTCTGTTGATTAGTAAGATTTTGAATCAGAAGTGTGCTTGTGTGCCTGTGGCACTGAAAGCCAAACTCCACAGAAGGCATTTGCAGCGGAGTCAGGGGCTTCCCCGGTGGCTCAGTGGTAAAGAATCCTCCTGCAATGCAGGAGAGGCAGATTCGATCCCTGGGCTGGGAAAATCCCCTGGAGAAGAAAATGGCAACTCACTCCAATGTTCTTGCCGGAGAAATCCCGTGGACAGAGGAGCCTGGCGGACTGCAGTCCATGGTGTCACAGAAGAGTCGGACCCGATTTAGCGACTGAAACGGCAAACAACAAAAGGGCTTAGAGCAGGGCCCCAAGCATGGGGGCGGGATACAAGCCTCAGACCCACCCCAGCTTGGTCTTCGAGTTGGAGATGTTTTAAAAGGGAAGAACAAAGCATCTGGGGTTAGTCATCGTCTTCTGACATTTCTGTGACATTTCTTAATTGTGATTTCAGGAGACAGGATGTCTCAGTTTACAATTCTCTGCCCAGGTGGTCCATGGCTCTGGAGATTTTGAGCTGATCTGGACCTGGAGAGATAATCTGAGTTTGTACCTTAATGATAATATCTACAACAGCAATTTTAGTGCATTAGCGATGTTATCAACAACAGTGTCTTAGTCATCAGACTCTGGTTGATTAATGTTCAGTTAGCACAGGATTGAGGTCAGACGGGGCACCAAAGGGAATAAAGTTTTGAATAGTGAAAGTGTTGGTCACTCAGTTATTTCTGACTCTTTGTGACCCCATAGACTGTAGCCCACCAGGCTCCTCTGTCCGTGGAATTTTCCAGGCAAGAATACTGGAGTGGGTTGCCATTCCCTTCTCAAGGGGATCTTCCCGACTCAGGGATCGAATCTGGGTCTCGTGCATTGCAAGCAAATTCTTTACTGGTCGGAGCCAGCTGGGAATAAAGAAATCAATCATAAACTTGATAAGGCAAATCAGTTTTAGGGGTGCTTGGCTTCATAAATGCTAATGGCTAAATAGTACAATTCATTAAAGATAGTCTGACTTTTTTAATCTTAGAACTACTATATGGGGAAGATGAAATAAAGTTAGAAAAGTGTCTTTTTTTAAAAAAATTTTTTCTTTTTTTATTTGGCCATGCCAGTTTTTATTAGCAGCATGCAAGATCTTTCAGCTGTGGCATGTGGGATCTGGTTCCCTGACCAGGGATAGAATTCAGGCTCCCTGTGTTGGGAGATGGAGTCTTAGCCACTGGACTACCAGGGAAGTCTCTAGAAAAGTATCTTATTACAGTATCTTAAATTTTATTAAAGTTAATTTTAACCCTGAATGAGTCTTTACTTTTGTATCTAATTCCTCAACTAGATCTAAATAGATCATGAAATCTGCAGAGACATGTTTTAATTTGAAGATCTTTCTGTTTCTATAGCTAACCACACTAAAGCTCATGTTATCAACCTTAGAAACAGTGTTATTAAATGACAGAGCCTTAGTTCATCTCCAGGGCTAATGGAAGTACCTTGGGGCAAGCCTTTGTAGAATTGGTAGTGTTGTTCTGTGCTGAGCTTAGTTGCTCAGTCGTGTCCGACTCTTTGTGACCCCATGGACTGTAGCCCGCCAGACTCCTCTGTCCATGGGGATTCTCCAGGCAAGAGTACTGAAGTATGTTTTGATAAATGTGTATGGGCATGGAGTGGGTCTCTCTTACCTTCCTTGAAATTGCTAGAAAGGTATGTTCTGGGCAACCAGGATATGTTTACAATAAGATATTAGGATTAACACTCATTGAAAAACTGTCCGACTTGAGTTCACTAAAAAACTACTCCATGTCTCATCAAATTGTACTTGAGATCTTTTTGCCTCTATTAAGTTTTTCTAGACAGTCTGAATAAGGGAGTGTACTTCTTTGGATATTTCTATGGTTAAATAAGTATTTCCTGCAACTCTCTTCATTCCTGAGTATGAGTAAAAGTTTTTATCTTTATTGGATATTTGCTGTTAGAATTGCCAACTACTATACAATAAGTGTAAAGTGTGTTAACTGCTTTAGGTTTTCTGGTGTATTTTTGCATAAATAACACCCTCAATCCTAACTTGACCAACACGTAGGATGTGGTGGTATTGTTAGTATTATTATCATCAGTATCCTCATCCTCATTGTACAGGTGAGGAAACTGAGGCTCAGATTGACTAGCTCAAAAAGGAGGCACTTGGAGAACCTAGGGCATAAACCTGGATTTTTGGACTCCAAACTCCTAGTTCCTTTTTTTGCTCCATTTCAATTGACTTACATCATACATTCTTAGTGAAGATACGCGTGGCAATTATGACTTGAGTCTGACACAGGTACATGCACATTTTATGGCATATGTTTATATGTGTATACTATTTGTTGTAAATGTTAAGAATTATAATCAGCAGTGCCTTAGTTTTAGATTTACAGATGAGAACCACTTACCGTTTTAGTGAAAATTATCTTAGAGTCCTAGAATCAGAGATACTAATATTTTGAAGACTGCTCCAATTATCCCGTTTACTCCACATGATGAATGAGGAAACACTGTGCTGATATTTGGTTATGGTTATAAAGGTGAAGCTGACTTCGCAAGGAGTATTTTCTTGGTATTTATAGGTCTTCTTTTGGACACTAATCCTTTGGTTGGCTTCTTCCCCGTATTTCATAATTATGTAGTTGCAGCTGAAGGATAGGTGGAGAGAACAAGCATTGACTTATGCTAAAATATATCTTGGAGTGTCAGATTCATGCCGCTGCTGACAGCTGTGCCAGAGATGAAGTGTGAGATTAAAGGATTTTATTGCTTATTGAGTTTCTTTTTGACCTAGTTAGATGTATCCTGTGCAGTTTGTAACTATTTTAAGATACGGTAATACATCTGCATAGCCACTTTATGTTTTCCAATCTGTTTTTATATATTTGTTCCTTATAATAAACATGTTAAGTCATGTGAGATGGCATGGTTATTATCATATTACAAAGAACTCTGACTTGGAGATAGTGCAGCATCATGGCTAAGAATATGTTCTTATATTTATGAATCGGACCAGAATCCTGGCTCTGCCAGTCACTGTCTGAGTGATTTTACCATCACTCAGAGATTAACAAGTTGATCTCTCTGAGCTTTGGTATTTTCATATGTAAAACGGGGGACCTTTTAAGGTTGTGGGAATGTTTAAATGAGATATGGGTGCAAAGTGTTTAGGATGGTGGAGGCAAATAGTAGACAATCAGTAACTATGAGGTAGCATTATCATCTTCAGAGATTGTCACTCATTTATTTGTTAACTCCACAAAAATCAAGAGCCCTTTCTTTGTGCTGGTGGCTGGGCTAGGGATCAGGGACATAGTGATGAACGAGACAGACAGGGTCCTTACTCTAACAGAAGTAGGAGTGATAAGTGAGTCAGTATGAAGTTGTTTGAGTGGTGAGGACTTTGAGGAAAGTAACAGGAAACAATGCTTTGAAAGGGGCATTCTTAGTTGGGAAGTCCTGTGGGAGAAAGTGCCGTTTGATCTGAGTCCCGAGTGGCCATGGTCATGTGAAAATCTGTGGGAATAGCCAGGGCTCGAACCCAGTTCTCCTGCATTGCAGGCAAATTCTCTACCATCTGAGCCACCAGGGAAGCCCTCTTCTAGGAGAAGGAAGAGAGACGTGCCAAGGCTGAGAGGCAGGGTGAGAGTGGCACAGAGTGGAAAGACGCTGTCCAGTGTGGAGAGGTGGAGGGGCCAGGGTAAAGAGCTTGAGTTCTTTTTTGAAGTGTGGGGCCTTGAGCAGGGAAGGGATGTGTACACATGGGGGCAAGCCCCAAACCAGGTGCTGTGGAAGAGACAAAGGTATGGATGAAACATTTTTCTTCCTAAAACTGGCAGTCTTCTACGTTGTAAGACTAGTGTGTAGCAGATAAGCAGTTAGAGCACCACCCGGTGTTCGGCCGGTCGACACTTCATCTGATAATGAGTGCCGTTTATCGTGTATTCTCAGAGTCAGCTCTCCAGTGCCACGGTTTCCTGTTACCTGTTTCTCTAACAAGCTGTCTAAAGGGAATGGAAGACATTGCTTCCAGGTGGAGGGAAAGGGTAAAGAGGCTGTTTCTGAACATTGGATATAAAATAGAGATTCGAAAGTGCAGGAGTGAAGGGAAAAGCAAGATTGTGTTGTGCACAGAGATGAGGGATGCTGTTTAAACTTGAGGTGACCTGAGGGAGGCTGCATGGACCACTTCTCTCCCAGGTTCCCTGTGAATTCAGGCAGCACAGCCCCGATGCGGCCGGCTCTGTGGTCTCAAGCTCCATCAGTACTTTTCTCATCTCCGCCGAGGCCAGAAACAGGCCTACTCCTGCGTTTTCTTTTCAGAACAGGGTTCTAGTCCCTAAGAAGTTTGTTTCTTTGAATTATTCCATCTGTTTAGGTATGATAATTATCAATAAATGTTACAATCATATATAATTATTACAGTAGCTAACATTTACTGAGTGCTTATGGAAAGCTAGTTACATACGTTTTTTTTTTTGATACTAAGATCTGTTATTTTAATAACTGCTTGAGACAACTTGAATATGGAAGATTTAGAGCCACCGCCTCCCTCCTCCTCCTGTTCTTCAATGCCAGCCTGAGTCCTTTTTGACTTTCATATGGTGTGGAGAATACCAGCATCAGCTCCATCATCCCAACAGAGCTTCCCTTTCCAGGAAGAGAAAAGGCTGAAATTATTTTTTAAAAAAAAATCACATTAAAGAATTCATAAGATTGTTGATTATCCTGTAGAAACCTATCTTCCTGTTGCATGACATGTTGGAAACATCAGGATTTTTTGGCCTCCACTGCATAGAGGTCTGATCGCTTCTGGCTTAAAATGGGGATTTGTTGGCGTATTTCAGCCAACTTCTTCAGGTCTATATCTGCATACATGATTGTTTCTTCAGTGCCAGCTTTGGCGAGGACTTCCCCCCAAGGACTCACAACGGTGCTGTGTCCCCAGGCCACATAGGAGGCGTTTTCATCCTGGGCAGGAGATGCTGTGGCCACGTACACCTGATTATCAACAGCCTGGCCTAGCTGAAGCAACTCCCAGTGGGCTGGCCCGGTGGTCAGATTAAAAGCTCCAGGATATACCAGCAGCTGGCAGCCTCTCTGTGCGTAGATCTGTGCCAGCTCTGCAAAACGCATGTTGTAGCAGATGCCCAGGCCCACCCTGCAGTAAGGAGTATCAAATGCGGAGAAACTATCACCAGGACTCAATATTTCAGATTCTTGAAATGTGATTTTCCCAGGAACATCAATGTCAAACAGATGGAGCTTTCTGTGCTTTACCAGTAAAGCTCCATCAGGCCCAAACACGGCGCAGGTGTTATATCATTTCCCAATATCCTTTTCAGGAATGGACCCTCCAGTGACATATATGCTGCACTCCTTTGCTACTTCAGAAAGCTTCTGTGTGGAGTCACCAGGAATTTTCTCTGCATATTCAGGAAAATATTTTGTGCCATATGGAGAATTAAAGCATTCCGGCAGGAAGACTATCTGGGCTCCTTGCTTCGATGCCTCCCGGATGAGGCCACAGGCTGGAGTGAGGTTCTCTGACTTGATGGAAGAAACCTGAAGCTGGACGAGGGCCAAGCGGAAAGCTGAAAGTTCAAAGTCCAGGTGTAGAAACAAACAGCCCATTTTTTTTGTTGTTGTTGTTCAAGAGAAGGCAGCATTTCCCAGTGGGTGTGAGGGGGGCGCATAGCCATGGCTCTGCTGGGAAGTACCCACACTTTTCTACCTACATTATTCTACTGATCCTTGAACCATCCAGGGTAGGTGCTGGTCTTTCCACTTTTGAGGAGATTGAGGCAGAGAGAGTTTAATTAATCTGCTTGTGGTCCCAGAGCACGTCAGTGAAGCCAGGGCTCAAACCTATGCTTAACTCTAGGGTAGAAACTATGCTCTTAATTGCTTCTTCACACTTTTATATATTTATCGGTTTACTAATTGGTTATTTAGTGGTCTGATAAGCTGGGGGAGTGGCACTAGCTGGTCAAGAGAATACCAGTTAGTTTTGAGAAGGAGTATAGAAGTTCATTCCATGGACCATATAATAAACCTCTCTATTCTGAAGAGTTGTGCCTGTATGCATATGAAGTGCACTCCTTTAGGAAAGGCTCCTTATTGGTACTTCCTTGGTGGTCTGCTGGTTAGGAAATCATCCGCCAATGCAGGGGACATGAGTTCGATCCCTGGTCCGGGAAGATCCCACATACCATGGAGCAACTAGGCTTGTAAGCTGAGCGCCTGGAGCCTGTGCTCTGCAACAAGAGAAGCCCACACACTGCAACAAAGAGTAACCCCTGCTTGCCACAGCTGGAGAAAGGCCATGTGCAGCCACAAAGACCCAGCGTAGCCAAAAATAAATAAATAAATAAATTTTTAAAAGGCTGTTTATTGAGGAGAAAATCAGTACCTCTCTTTCTTCAAAAGGGTATGTGTTATCCCTTACAGAAGGGGGCTTAACTAATGACAGATTGTGATTATTACCTCTTGAGGGGTTTTTACTGCAGAAACAATATAATAATAGTAATTTATAAACAAAGAAAAATCTTTATCCTAGCAAATTAGCTGTTTTTATTTTTTCACATTCGCTTCCAGTTCTTGTGTTTGTTTGTGTATAATTTGTACATAGTTACAGCATATTCATTTTTCATTTAACATTATGTTACCACGGTTTTTAAGTTAGGTAATAAGCCTCTCCAGTGAGAAGAGTGGAATGTGAAAAGGCTACAGGGCATTAATAATTGATTGGGGTGATGCCTACCAGGCAGCCACGTCAGTTTTAGAGCCGGCCTTGGAAGGAGCAGCTGTGTGTTTGGACCTTGGAAAGTCTTCATCTTTCCATGCAGTCTGTCAGGCTTCCAAGAGAGCCAAGGGGAAATGGAAAAATACAATGATTTGGAGACATGTGAAACTAACAGTATGGTTAAGTTCAGTGTTGGAAAAGAGGAAAAATAATCCCTACCTGATAGGGTACTTTAGCTGAGGATAAAGCTTTAGTGAGCAGGCAGTGCATCAGGGTTCGTCAGAATTATCAATGTTTTACTTTTTTCGGTGGCTTTAATAGTTACTTATTGTTTATAAAACCAGTTTTATCAGAGTGGAAGAACAAAGTACATACTTGACAAATACTATTTTAGTGATAAGCTGTTACTCTGTATTTAAATTCAGTTTAATTCAAAGTGGTTTTTCAGTTTCAAATTTGTATAACTACAGACTAGCCACTTGGGACTCAAGTCTTCCATGATGTAAAGCCAAGCACCCTGAGGATAGAATCCCATATTCAGGATGTTTACTGATAGTTCCTCCATCCAAATTACCCTTTTCCTCTTGGGTTTTTGTATGTGACAAGAGGTAAGGGAAAGGCAGTGGGACAAAGTAATCAGTAGAAATCCTGTTAAACTTGTTTGGAGAAGGTCTGAAACAATTGATAGATTATTTCTTCATTTCTCCATCATTACTTTGAAATTTTGCTTTTTAGGAGGGGAGGGAGGTAGAGAGAGGGACCTTGGCACATTGGATTCCATCTGCTTGAGGGAAAATAATTTACTTAACGAGAATTTCAAAATTAGATTTGATGTTAATTTCAGACCATCACACTTTAAATTATGGAAGCCTACATTTGAGTTATGAACTGGAATATTTAATTATGAGACACATCACAGTATCAGAATATCTAGTTTGCTTTAAAGCACCTCTTTGTATGGAGTATACAAAAGCGCTCTATTTTTGTTGCAACAGAAACATGAGGTGCATGTTGGTACTGGAGCGTGTGTGTGTGTGTGTGTGTGTGTGTGTGTGTGTGTGTGTAGGTCAGGGAGAATGCGTTCTAGATGCATTGCAGTGCAGTGGAGTCAGCACACTGAGATTTCTAGGGGAGCAGGACTTCCTGTTAAATTCGCATAGAAGTTTTCTTCTGCAGTGTGGAAGCTTGTGTGACAGTCTTCAGTGAACCTGTTGCTGAAGTGTGGCCATTTTTTTGTGTGTTTACATATGAATAGTGCCTGGAAAGAGGCACTTTTCCCCAAGCCTCTGCCTTTTTTCCGGGGCCACAGTTGATTGACTCTGCACCAGGCATCCTGTTGTGTGTGTTGAGCTGCCTTGTGGTCTGGTAGGGCAGCCCACTCCTGTACTCTAGCCTGGAGAATCCCATGGACCGAGGAGCCTGGTGGACTACAGTCCATGGGATTGTAAAGAGTCAGACATGACTGACGGGACTCAGCATGCACACGCGCGCGCGCGCACACACACACACGCACGCACGCACGCACGCACGCACGCACACAGGCATTACATCGGCCCTCGGGGAGGCTGCAGTCTTACTGGACGGAGAGGCCACTCTTGTTTGCTGCTATTGTTGACCTCTGTTTCTGCCAGCGCACCCTTATCCACCGGCTTCAGACTTGAGTTCCATTTAGCCATCATCCATGCTGCCACCTGCCCATCTCTGTTTTGAGTCCTCTAGGATAATAGAGTAGCTTTTTCCCACCAGGATAATCTGGTGCAAAAATCTTGTTTTTGTTTGTTTTTCAGGATTATCTGTTTTTTAATAGGTAGCAATGTATAGTGGTTAAGAGCGTGATCCCAACTGCTTGTGTTTGAATCCTGACTAGGTTACTTACTAGCTGTGTAATCTTAGGGCTTCCCTAGTAGCTCAGCCAGAGAAGGCAATGGCACCCCACTGCAGTACTCTTGCCTGGAAAATCCCATGGACGAGGGAGCCTGGTAGGCTGCAGTCCATGGGGTCGTGAAGAGGCGGACATGACTGAGCGACTTCACTTTCACTTTTCACTTTTGTGCATTGGAGGAGGAACTGGCAACCCACTCCAGTGTTCTTGCCTGGAGAATCCCAGGGACGGGGAAGCCTGGTGGGCTGCCATCTATGGGGTCGCACAGAGTCAGACACGACTGAAATGACTTAGCAGCAGCAGCAGCAGTAGCTCAGCTGGTAAAGAATCTGTCTGCAATGCAGGAGACCCCAGTTCCATTCCTGAGTTGGGAAGATCCACTGGAGAAGGGATAGGCTATCCATTCCATTATTCTTGGGCTTTCCTGGTGGGTCAGATGGTAAAGAATCCGCCTGCAATGTGGGAGACCTAGATTCGATTCCTGGGTTGGGAAGATCCCCTGGAGAAGGGATCTACTTTAGGGTCCACTCCAGTATTCTGGTCTAGAGAATTCCATGGACTGTATAGTCCATGGGTTCACAAAGAGTTGAACACGACTGAACAACTTTCACACACACACAATCTGAGGCAAATTAATTTCTCTGTTTCCTTAGGTAAAGGGAGGATCTTAATGGTGCCTTCCTCATAGGGTTGTTGTGAGGATTAAATGGATTAATAGTTAAAAAAGAAAAACAGAACTATCTGGCGTATAGTACATGTTGTGTGCTTAGTTGCTCAGCCGTGTGTAATTCTTTGCGAGCCCCATAGACCCTAGCCTGCTGGGCTCCTCTGTCTATGGGGATTCTCCAGGCAAGAATACTGGAGTGGGTTGCCATGCCCTCCTCCAGGAATCGAACTGGGGTCTCCTGCATTGCAGGCAGATTCTTTACCAGCTGAGTACACATTATATAAGCATAAAGTGAGACAAATGCTATTTTAAAATAATTATTACCTAGTAAGAGTTGGAATGAACGAATAAATGGGTACGGGATGGCAGGAGTGTATTTCAGGCAGGGAGGTGTGTGATGTTAAGGAGCTGAGACTAGAATCTGGTCATCTTATTCATCTTAATGGTTTGCCTGTTTTTCAAATTCCTAGATCTTTCTTCCGTCATTGACGAGTCAATCAATTTGGTGTATTTGGTGAATGAATCCTCAGCAAGCTGGCCCTGAGCCAGCACTCTACTAACCAGCTCTGTGGCTTTTTGGGGAAGTAATCTTTGTGAGCTTTAGCTTTCCTCTCAGTGAAAAGGAGTCCATAGTCTTGTCTGCCAGAGCTGCTGCAAGGATTAAATGACATGCGTATGTGGAAAGCCCTGGGCTCTGTGCCTAGCCTGTCAGGGTGCTGCTTGGATGTTCTTTCCCTTGGTTTCCCTCCCAGCCCTTCGGATGGTATTGGAGTTGGTCTATGTAGACGGTCCCTCCCCTCCCTGGTTGCCTCAGCAGGTGACATCCTGGAGAGCTGTAGGTTTGGTTCAAATCCTCCAAAAGCTGAATTCTTATGTAAACAAAGTGAACGTAGTGACTCCACCCATTCTTTTTTTTCCCCTTTGGCTGCACTGCACAGTCTTCGAGTCTTAGTTCCTTGATCAGGGATCGAACCCTTGCGCTCTGCAGTGGAAGCACCAAGTCTTAACACTGGACTGTCCAGGGAAGTTCACCAGGATGGATAGTGTTCATCAGTGTTGTGACCTTCTGAGATGCTTTTTCCTTTTCCTTTCCTCTTTCTTTTACTGTGAAATATAACCTATGTATAAGTGAAAGTTGCTCAGTCGTGTCCGACTCATTGTGATCCCTATTCACTATATAGTCCATGGGAATTCTCCAGGCCAGAATACTGGGGTGGGTAGCCTTTCCCTTCTCCAGGGGATCTTCCCAGCCCAGAGATCGCACCCAGATCTCCTGCATTGCAGGCAGGTTCTTTACCAGCTGAGCCACAAAGAGACCTGTGTATAGAAAAGAGCAAAAGCTTGCCTGTATATTTTGAAAGATAATTATAAACACTCTTATGAAGAAACAGAATGTTGCCAACTCAGCCTGCTTCTAAAGTACAAATGGAGTCATACATACTGTATGTCTGAAAATGGTTAAGATATGCTCTGTACCTTGACAACCTTCCTTCATAGCAACAAAACTAGGAAATATGTAAAGTTGTGGCTTTAAATAACTGAAAGCAAAATATCAAAGATAATTGAATTCAATCAGTTCAGTTGTCAATTCAGTCATTATTTTAAGTGTTTTCTTTTGATAGACCTGTGATGTTTGGAGGAATAATAAAATAAAGACAGATATTCAAAACTTACTGTGTAATTATTCTATAAAATTATTTACCTTATTTCAGCAAAACCACTGTTATCAAGATATTTTGGTGTCCTAGTAACATGACCTAGTCTTATGATGATTTAAGGATTAAAAAATAATGTATTCAAACAGTAATCTTTGAATAATTTTCTACAAAGATGTAAATTAAAGTAAATATAAGGGTGGTAGAGTGGTTGGGAGTCTACCTGCTGATGCAGGGGACATGGGTTCCATCCCTGGTTCGGGAAGATTCCACATTGCTGAGCGCAGCTGAGCCCATGAGCCACAACTGCTGAACTCAAGTGCCATATCTGTTGAAGCCCAAGTGCCTGGAGCTTGCGCTCTACAACAGGAGGGGCCACCGCAGGGAGAAGCCCACACACAGCAATGAAGAGTAGCCCCTGCTCACCGCTACTAGAGAAAGCCCTTGTGCAGCGGCAAAGACCCAAGTGCCACCAAAAAGAAAAGTAAATGTAGGAAGTCTCTGGTCGTCCGGTGGTTAGGACTCGGCACTTTCACTGCAGGGAGCACGGGTTTGATCCCTGGTTGTGGAACTAAGATCCCCCATACCTTACGGCGTGGCCAAACAAATAAATAATAAATGTTAAAGTATAAACCAAAGTAGATAGTGTATGATTCCAGTTATGTAAAAGTCTGAAAACTAATCTACAGAGACAGAAAATGAATCAGTGTTGTATGGGAAGTGACAGGAGGGACGAATCACAGAGGGGCATGAAGAAACTTTTTGAGTGATAGAAATATTCACTGTCTTGATTGTAGAAGTGGTGGCACGAGCATATACACATGCCAGAGCTTCTCATTGAACACTTTATGTGCAATTTATTGTGTAACAGTATGTAAAACTAAAAAATAAAATTTTGTTTTTAAAATGGTATGATTTTTGTCCTAAATATTAAAAATTATTAAGACAAAGCAAGCCAGAACAATTCAGTGGGGGATAGAATAGTCTTAACTAATGGTGTTGGAACAACTGGACAGCCACATTAAGAATGAATATGGACTCTTTATCTCATACCATATACGCAAATTAATTAAAAATGGATTAAGGACTTAAAAAGCTGAAACTGTAAAACTATCGGAAGAACACACAGGCATAAATCTTCATGACCTTGGATAAGGCAGTGATTTCCTAGCTATGACGTTCAGAAGCACAGGCAGCAAAGGAAAAAAATAAAAGAAAATATATGTGCCCGTAGAACACATATTTGTATACAAATATTCACAGTAGTGCTGTTCAGAATAACTGAAAAGAGAAAACAATCTAGGTGTCTATCAGTGAATGAATGGATAAATGGCATGTGGTATATTCATAAATGAAATATTATTTAGTCACAAAAAGGAGCAAAGTACTAACATATTCTACAAATTGGATGAACTTTGAAAACATAATACTAAATGAAAGAAGCTAGACAAAAATTGGAAGCATGAATGGAGAAACAGGCATAGAGAATAGACTTATGGACATGGGGAAAGGGGAGGAGAGGGTGAGATCTATGTTGAGAGTAACATGGGAACTTACATTACCATATGTGAAACAGATAGCCAATGGGAATTTGGTGTATGTCTCAGGAAACTCAAACAGGGGCTCTGTATCAACCTAGAGGGGTGGGATGGGGAGGGAGATGGGAGGGAAATTCAGAAGGGAGGGGATATATGTATACCTATGGCTGGTTCAGGTTGAGGTTTGACAAAAAACAACAAAATTGTTTTTGTAAAGGAATTATCCTTCAATTAAAAAATTAAAAAAAAATGGAAACATGTTTTACATCCAGAATGTGTGCGTGCTAAGTTGCTTGAGTTGTGTGTGACTCTGCGACCTAATGGACCATAGCCTGCCAGGCTCCTCTGTCCATGGATTTCTCCAGGTAAGAATACTGGAGTGGATTGCCATGCCCTCCTCCAGGGGATCTTCCTGATCCAGGGATCCAACTTGAATCTCTTAAGTCTCCTGCATTGGCAGGCAGATCCTTTACCACTAGCGCCACCTGGTAATCCCTTATATCCAGAATGATGAAAAATTTCTCAGTCGTGCCTGACTCTTTGCAACCCTGTGGACTGTGGCCCTTCAGGCTCCTCTGACCGTGGAATTCTCCAGGCAAGAATAATGACATAGGCAATTCTATAAAGACAGAAAGCAAATTAGTGGTCACCAGGAGCTCTGGGGAAGAAGGAATGGAAGTGACTACTAGTGGGTACAGGGTTTCTGTTTGGGTGTGGAAAATGGTCTGTAATTGGATGATGATGGTCGCATAACTTTGTGAATATACTGAACACCACTGACTTTTATAAGAGATTAATTTTATGGTGTGTGAATTGTGTCTCTTTAAAATTGTTACACAAGAGAAAAAAATCAAAAGGCAAAATAGAGAATATCAAGAATTTTAATTTTGAAATACAAACTGTGTATAGCTGAATTTGACTTATTTTTGAAACTCATTAAAATCTTATTAAATTGTGTAATAAAATCAGAAATGTTCTAGCGTTCAGTGTATGTTAATTCCCTGCGTAAGCAGTGTCCTGTGTCATTCATATTACAGATTCACCAACATGTGTGTGTATTCACCGATAGTTAGGAGAGCCACGTGGCTCAGTACATCAGAGCCGTGAATGGCACAGGAAATGAACACTCAACACTGCTTTGAAGTAACGCTTCATTATGAAAGAATCGATTGTGTTGGGGCTCTCTCGGAGGAAGGATTTTGCTTTTCTCTTACCTCTTTAGCTGCGTGCTTCTCCTGCTCCTGCTCTGCAGGCATCTAAGGCCCCTCTGGTGCCAGTCTGAGTTTGGCAGTGGCACAGGCACAGCTTACCTCATGACGTTTAGGTGAAATCTCCTTTCGCTTCCTGGACATAGGACAGCGGGTGTGGAGATGTGCTCCTCTGAAGCCTGATCAAGGAAGAGTATGCAGGGTCGTGAGTCTCACTGTTTGATGATCAGTGCCGTCTGATGGAGGCACCAGGGCAGGGGTCCCTTATGTGGCTCTAGCTCATCTCATCGCACCCATTCTAGGCCTTGCTTGGTTACCTGTCTACTTTTTCACTGTTGTCCTTTCAATAGCTGTCTGATTTTGAAATTAAACAGAATGGCAGAGATAATTTTGATTTGGCTAAGACAATTCTTTCTTTAGTGCCGTGAGCAAGAGAGAAGGATTTCTATCAAAACTGCAGAAAGATTTCTATCAAAACACCAGTCAGAATGGCCATCATCAAAAAGTCTACAAAGAAAAGTTGCTGGAGAGGGTATGGAGAAAAGGGAACCTTCCTAGACTGTTGCTGGGAATGTAAATCAGTACAGCAGCTAGGGAGAACAGTATGGCCGTTCGTTAAAAAACTAAAAATAGAGCTACCATATGATCCTTCAGTCCTACTCCTGGTCATATATCTGGAGAAAACCATAATGTAATTAAATTAGATTGTGAGCTTCTCCAGGGTGGGATAGGTTTTTATTGGCATCAAGTATGGTATCTGGGGTTTTTTTTTTTTTTTTTTTGAGGGTTCAGTGTGTTTATATTATATACATACATAGTGTGAAATGGTTTCCACAGATAGGTTAACACATCTATCACCTCACATGGTTGCAACTTTATTTTTTGTGGTAAGCATTTTAGGATTTATGCTCATAGCAACTTCCAAGTGTACAATATTGTACTGTTAACTGATAGTTACCATGCTGTACATAGAAATTTACAATATTACTCATTTGAGTCCTGTCTTCTTTTTTTGGTTAGTCTAGCTAAAGTTTTGTCAATTGTGTTTATCTTTCCAAAGAACCAGCTTTTAGTTTTGTTAATCTTTTATATTGTTTTCATATTTTTTCATTTCTTTGCTATTTAATTGTTTTAAAAATCAAAGTATACAAGGTGTTAGTTTCTGATGTACAGTGAAGTGATTCAGATATATATATATTCAAGTATATATATTTCATATTGTTTTTCATTATGGTTTATTACAGGATATTGAATAAAGTACCCTGGGTTGTATAGTAGGACTTTATTGTTTATTTTACATATAGTAGTTTTTATCTGATAATCCAAAATTCCTAATTTATCCCTCCCCAACCCCATTTCCCCTTTTATCACCATGTTTGTTTTCTGTGTCTGTGTTTCTGTTTTGTAAATAAATTTGTATCATATTTTAGACTCCGCACATAAGTGATATCTTCTGGTATTTAGTATTTTTCTTTCTCTTTCTGACTTACTTTGCTTAGTATGATAATCTCTGGGTCTGTCTGTGTTGCAAATGGCCTTGTTTCAGTTTTTATGGCTGAATAGTATTCCATTGTATATATGGACACCACATCTTTTTAATTACCCGTCTGTCAGTGGATGCTTTGATTGCTTCCATGTCTTGGCTATTGAAAATAGTGCTGTAGTGATCATTGGGGTGCATTTTTCCAATTAGAGTTTTTGTTTTTCCAGATATATGCCAGGAGTGAGATTGCGGGATTATATGGCAACTCTGTTTTTCATCTGTTAAGGAACCTCCATACTGTTCTGGTTGAGGGAAGGAGAACGGGGTGACAGAGGATGAGATGGTTGGACGGCATCACCACCTCAGTGGACGTGAGTTGGAGCAAACTCTGGGAGATAATGAAGGACAGGGAAGCCTCGTGTGCTGCAGTCCACGGGGTTGCAAAGAGTCAGATACTGTTCTCTACCATGGCTGCACCAATTTACATTCCCACCAACAGTGTAGGAGGGTTCCTTTTTCTCTGGTGGATTTTTTTGTTTTTAATATTTGTTTTGGATGCACTGGGTCTTTGTTACTGTGCACCACGGGCTTTCTCTAGTTGTGGGGGCGACTCTTTGTTGTGGTGGGTGGGCTTCTCATTGTGGTGGCTTCTCCTGTTGTGGAGCACAGGCTCCAGGTGCACAGGCTTCATTAGCTGCAGCATAGAAGGTTCAGGAGTTGGGTTTGCTGGCTCTACAGCAAGTGGGCTTCTGTAGTTGTGAGATAGGGGCTCATTGGTTGTGGCTCCTGGGCCCGAGAGCGTGCAGGCTTCAGTAGTTGCAGCTTACAGGCTCTACAGCGTGGGCTCAGGAGTTGTGGTGCATGAGCTTAGTTGTTCCACAGCATGTGGAATCTTCCCAGACCAGGGATCAAACCCGTGTCCCCTGCATTGGCAGGCAGATTCTTACCCACTGTGCACCAGGGAAGTCTGGTGGATGTTTTTTAATGAAGGACTTTGGGCATGTTTTCTTATTCCCTTTTCCACCTGGAATCTCCCCAGAGTTGCATAAATAACTTTGGCAAGTCGCTAAATACCTCTAATCTGTTTTTTTCCCCACCTTTAAAATGAACATAATACCTCACAGTGTTGCCTGAGAATCTGATGACAGTTTTATGCAGGCACTGCCCATGGATTAAGTGGCATTTTGTGTGTGTTAGTTCTCCTTCCATCTTTTCCCACCCCAGTCTACCCTCATAAGTGACTAAAAATTTCACTGGCAGAGCAAACAGCTTTCTGCAGTTGGTGTTGGATATAGTGTTCTGTAAATGTCAGTTAAGCTGCTTGATGTTGTCATCCAGACGTTTATATTTTGGTCTTCCTGTTCTATTAATTACTGAGAGTGATGTGCTTAAATATACAACTGTGACTGTGGATTTGTCTAGTTCTCCCTTTAGTTCTGTCAGTTTTGTTTTGTGTGTTTGTTTTTTATGACATCTATTTTTGTTGTTCTTGTTGAAAACCTCCATATAGGTTTATATTTTTTCCTTCCACTTTTATTGAGATGTACAGTGCTCTGTGTCAGTTATAAGATTATACAGAATAATGATTTGACTTACATACATCATGAAAAGTTGATCACAATTAAGTTTAGTGAACATCTACCATCTCATATAAATGTAGGGTTTCTCATTTTTTTTAAAGCAACATTATTGTATAATTGACATGAAACAAGGTGTATTGCATGAAATAAAGTAGGTAATTTGAAGAGTTTTGTCATATATATACACCAGTGAGACACAACCACCACAGTCCAGATAATGAACATGTCCATCACACTCAGGTTTCTTTGTGTTTTTGACAATCTCTCCCTCCGTATCCCTCTCTACAATGCGGTGAACACCGATACTCTTCCTGTCCTGTATATTGGCTTATGTTTTTAGGAAATTTTAAATAAGTGGAATCATGCTTTATATATTCCTTTTTTGTCTCTTTTTCACTGTGTATGAGTATTTTGGTATTCATCCACGTTGTTGTATTTATCAGTAGTTCACTCCTGGTATTTTGCTGGGTAGTATTCCATTATGCGGGCTTCTCAGGTAATACTAGGGGTAAAGAACCTGCCTGCAGAGATAGGAGACATAAGAGATGAGGGTTCGATCCCTGGGTGGGGAAGATCCACTGGAGGAGGGTGTGGCAACCCACTCCAGTATTCTTGCCTGGAGAATCTGCATGGACAGAGGAGCCTGGTGGGCTGCTGTCCATGGGGTTGCAAAGAGCTGGCCATCACCGAAGCGACTGAGAACACATGCACGCATGTTCCATTGTATGAACGTACCATTATTTGTTTATCCAGTCACTTTATTTCTGAATATTCGGACTCTTTGCAGTTTTTCACTATTAGAAATAAGACAGCTATAACCATCTGTTCACAAGCTTTGTATGGACATATGCTCTTGTTTCTCTTAGGTATATACCTGGGAGTGGAAGGCTGGATCATTTAGTAGGGGTGTATTTAGCTGAAAAAAAAAATTCCTATTCAGTTTTCCGAAATGGTTGTCCAATTTTAAATTCCCAGTAGCAGCATATGACATCCTTACATCCTAACATCCTTACTGACACTTGGTATGATTAGCCATTTTAGCCATTTGAATAGGTATGTGTGGTTTTTTTCATTGTTCTAGTTTATATTTTCCTCATGGCTAATGCTGTTGAGCATCTTTTCAAAAATGAATATTTTCCATTTGTATACCTTTTGTGAAGAGATTGTTCAAATCTTTTTTTTTTTTAACCTATTTTTAAATTGGGTTGCTTGGTGTTTATTGAGTTTTGAGAATTCTTTTTATAATCTGGGGGCAGGTTTTTTTTTCTTTTGTAAGATATATAACTTGCCGGTCTTTCCTCCCAGTTTATGGCTTGCCTTTTCATTCTCTTAAAAGTGTCTTTCAAATAGTAATTCTTAATTTTGCTGAAGGGAAGTTTTTTTCTGTGGATTATGTTTTTGATGTTGTGTCTAACAAATCTTTGCCTAACCCAAGGTCACAGTGATTTTCCCCAATGTTTTTTCCTAGAAGGTTTATACATTTCAGTTTCAAATTTCATTTTTATGATTCACTTTGAGGTAAGTAAAAATATGGTGTAAAGTAGAGATCAAATTTCCTTCTTGTGTTTCTGAAGCTCTGTTATATTAGGTGTATATAGGTTTGTCATTGTTATATCTTCCTGATGTGTTGAGACTTTTATCATTAGAATCCCTCTTTATTTCTAGTAAAGCTACTTGCGTTGAAGTCTGTTTTGTCTGGTATTAGTGCAGCCATTCTTGTCTTCTTAGGGTTATTAATTCATGGCATATCTTTTTCCATCTTTTTTATTTCCAAGTTATTTGTGTATATGTTTTTAAAGTGCATCTCTTTAAACAGGATATAAGTGATTCTTGATTTTTTTTTTTTTAAATCCAGTTAGACAGTCTTTGCCATTTGCTTGGAGTCTTTATTTTTCTTTAATATCATTACTGATATGGTCGTATTTAGGTCTGACATTTTGCTATTTGGCTTTATTTGTCTCATCTGTCTCTTGTTCTTCTGTTCTTTCTCTTCTGCCTTCCTTTACATTAATCAAGTAATTTTTAGTAATCAATTTTAATTTCTCTATTGGCTGTCAAGCTGTATTTTTGCATTTTTTAAAAAGTGCTGTCTTTAGGGATTACAACATATATCTCAGTGTACTTTAAGTTGATATGGAACTGCTTCAGGTAAAATATAGGAATCTTGTGGTAGTGCATTTTCATTTACTTCCATCTTTAGTGCTGTTATCACATGTAACATATGTATCATATATGTATTATAGATGTATTATAATACATCTATCCCAGGTGGCTCAGTGGTAAAGAATCTGCCTGCCAGTGCAGAAGCCACGGGAGATGTGGGTTTGATCCCTGGGTCAGGATAATCTCCTGGAGGAGGAAATGGCAACCCACAGTATTCCTGTCTGGAAAATCCTATGGACAGAGGAGCCTGGTAGGCTGCAGTCTATGGGGTCACAGAGTCAGACACGACTGAAGCAACTCAGCACTCCTGCACGTACATTGTTATAGTTTTTGCTTTAAATAGTCATATCTCTTATGAAGAAATGTGAGAAAGCAATGTGGTGTGTGCTCTGTTTCAGTCCTTCCTTTGGACCTGAGTTGTCAACTGGTGTCTTTTCCCTTCAGTCTGTGGAACTTTCTTTAAGATTTCTTGTAGTGGAAATCTCCTAGATTTCCATTCTAAGATCTCTGAGACTTTGCTCATTCTCCTTAAGTATTATTTTTCTCTTTTCTTATATTAGGTAATTTTTGTCTTCAAATTCCCAGATTCGTTCTTACGTATGAGCCTATCATAATGCATTTTTTCAGCTGTTGTACTTTTCACCCCTAAAATTTCCATTTTCTTGTAGTTTACATTTCACTGTTGAGATTCCCTATCTCTTCACTCAGTAATTTCATATTTTACTTTTAAAGTATTATCCATTAATATCAATACTTCTAACATAATAGACATTTTGTAGTTTGTTTTCTGAATTCAACATCTGAGTCCATTCAAAGTCAGTTTATATTTATTATGTTTCTTTGCATGTCTGGTAATTTTAGGTTGAATACTCGAACATTGTAGATAATATTTGAAACAACTGATTCCATTGTGTTTTCCCAAGTGTTATTGAGTTTTTGTTACTAGGAGGCAGTTACTTTGCCTGGACTCAAACTGCAAGTCTGTCTGTCTGCGGTATGTAGCAGCTGATATCTCTGTTCAGTTCATGTAGTTTCCAACTGTTGCTTTTTTCCCCCCCTCCAGCTGTTGCATTTCTTTAGTCTGGCCCCTTACTAGTCCACCCAGCATCTGCATAGTTTGTTGATCTTCAAGAAGGCCCACAAACTGGCAATTTTTATTTCTTCCAGATTCAGCTTCTCCAAGTGTAAAAGGGAAATGGAAGTGTTAGTCGCTCAGTTGTGTCTGACTCTTTGCGACACCATGAACTGTAGCCCGCCAGGCTTCTCTTTTCATGGGATTTTCCAGGCAAGAATACTGGAGTGGGTTGTCATTTCCTTCTCTAGGGAATCTTCCCAACCCAAGGATTGAACCTGGTCTCCCACATTGCAGGCAAGTTCTTTTTGGTCTGAGCCACCAGGGAAGAAAGCTCTCTCCTCCAACTTCTGTTTTAAAACATTTCACAGTGTGTTTAAATAAGTCTTTTTCCCTCAACACAGTTATTATCTGTAAGAGGACTTACTTGACCACTTCACTCTGCTGCCATTAACAGAAGTTGATAGCAAATAACTTCAAAACCACTCCTAAGTGAAATATTGCTACCAAATAACCTTTCAGTTGGCAATAAAATGGTCAAGTCAAGTACAGTTTACTCGTTTCTGAATTTTTGTGTAGTTGCCAGACAACACCATGCTCCAAAAGTCATTGGAACTTTGTTAAATAATATTTAGATGTTTATTTGAGGCTATTAGACCAATGTTCTATTATAGAGCAAAGCTGTTGTGAAAAAGGCCAAGATCAAGTGGAAATGGGGGTTGGAGCTCTCAAAACAGGGTGAAAGAGTGTTTATCAGCCTTCAACTAACTACAATAATTCTTCCCTTTAGGTATTTTCAATTGTAAACATTTTGTCCTTGTAGTCATTTACATCCACATAATTATAACATTTTTGTTTTACTTAATATGCAGTAAACTCTTTTTAAATATTAAACCTAACCACTTCTGAGTGATTTGCATTTTCCCTGGCCATGCTGAGAGATGGGGATTTGTTCTTAGTATGGAGTAGTAAACAAAGAGAGTCTGGATGGGGAAACTGGAATGCTGATTGTTACTTATATATATATGTGTATAATATATTTAGTTATATATATTATATTGTATTACTATATATGATATTATATTATTATTTATTGTATATAACTATATATTATAGTTTATAATTTATTGTTTTTTAAAATTTGTATTTAATTTTTACTTTTATGGTTGCCTTACTATAACTGCTAACAGTTACATGGAATTTGAATTGAATTTGTATTTATGCTAACCACATTGATTGTTACTTTATGAAAATGATTTTCTTACCTGGTTTTTCTTTTTTTTTTTTGGATGCTTCTCTCTGTTAACATCAAACACACATTCAAGTAAGGGTATGCAAACACGCTCTAAAGTCTTTCTTTCTTTCTTTCTTTTTTTTTTTTAAGGGGAAATGGACTTTATATAATAGCTAACTTGAATCCTATAAAAATGCCAACAACCTCAAAATCAATTCATTACATACCATAGGTATGCCACTCTATAACAACAGTAAAATATAAAAATACAATTCATTGAGAAATCCTATTAATGCCAGAGAGGTCTACTATGAAGTCATTAGCATTTTAAAATATCTGAATTTTATTACTAACATAATCTATATATATTTTAAAGACAGTATTGCAAATGAGAAGAAGATACAGCATTATGTAACAAGCTTCGCTGATTAGGGATTCTAAGTTGGTAAATATTCAGGAGATTTTTAATCCCTTCTTTATTATACATTTTTTGAAATCTGTATCTCTTAAGACATTTAGCACTTTCTATATGGTGTTCTGGTTGGACCTCTATTTCCATATGTATATTACTAGATGGGAATTATTGGAAGATAGAAAAATATTTTAGCTGTTTTAATATTCTCAGGAGGCTATGATAGTGCTGAGAACATACATAATAGGCACTTTTACTTGGAATGGAGAGAGTGTTGTTATTCCATATTTTAAATAGTATCTCTTCCATTGGAAAATATTTGCTCTTCAACAGTATTAGGAAACCCAGTGTGGATGTTTGATCAAATTACATGGAGGGATTAGGGCTAGTTTGCATTTTTTAAACAAAATTTTACCATGCTGGATAGAGTGACTGTGTCTTTCAGTTTCTCAGTTTCTATTATTAATAGTAATCATAGTCAGACTTGGAAGGGTCAGAAGAGAAAAACAGGCTCTCTTAGTTTTACGGTGTGTAGCATAATCTGTAAAACCTTGGATTCTTTGTTATGCCATGTTAAAATGAAACATGTAAATTATCATGTGAAATGAATCGCCAGCCCAGGTTTGATGCATGATACAGGGTGCTCAGGGCTGGTGAACCGGGATGACCCAGAGGGATGGAATCGGGAGGGAGGTGGGAGGGGGGTTCTGGAAGGGGAACACATGTATACTCATGGCGGATTCACATCAATGTATGGCAAAACCAACACGATAATGTAAAGAAAAAAATAAATTTAAAAAAATTTTTTACAAAAACAGTGCCAAGTAATAGATTCATTCAAGAATTAATATTTTTGGTCATATAATCTATGACAGAGGCAGTAATATACAGTGGAAAAAAGGCAGTCTCTTCAGTACATGGTGCTGGGAAATAGGACAGCTAAATGTAAAAGAATGAAATTAAGACACTTCCTAATACCACACACAAAAATAAGCTCAAAATGGGTTAAAGACCTAAATGTAAGACCGGACACTATAGAACTCTTTAAGAAGAACATAGACAGAACTGTCTTTGACAAGATCTTTTTTGATCTACCTCCAGAATAATGAAAATAAAAGTAAAAATAAACAAATGGGATCTAATTAAACTTAAAAGCTTTTGCATAGCAAAGGAAACCATAAACAAAACAATAAGACAGCCCTCAGAATGGGAGAAAATATTTCAAACAAAGCAACTGACAAGGGATTAATCTCCAAAATATTCAGCTCATGTAGCTGAATATATAAAAAAAGCCCCAATTATAAAATGGGCAGAAGATCTAAATAGACATTTCTCCAAAAAAGACATATGGATAGCCAGAAAGTACATGAAAAGATGCTCAACATCACTATTAGAGAAATGCAAATCAGAACTACAATGAGGTATCACCTCACACCAGTCAGAATGGCCATCATCAAAAATCTACAAACAGTAAATGCTGGAGAGCACGTGTAGAAAAGGGGACTCTCCTACACTGTTGGTGGGAACGTAAATTGGTACAACCACTGTGGAGAACAGTATGTTGTATGGGGGCTCCTCAAAAAGCTAAAGATAGAAGAACTACCATATGACCCAACAATTGCACTCCTGGGCATATACGCAGAGAAAACCATAATTTGAAAAGATGCATGCACCCCAGTGTTCATTGCAGCACTGTTTACAATAGCCAGGGCATGGAAGCACCCTAAATGTTCATCAACAGAGAAATGGTTAAAGAAGATACGGTACATATATACAATGCAATGTTACTCAGCCATAAAAAGAATGAAATAATGTCATTTGCAGTGACGTGGATTTACCTAGAGATTATTATCCTGAGTGAAGGAAGTCAGACACAGAGAGACAAATACCATATGATGTCACTTATATGTGGAATACACAAGAAGGGTATAAGTGAACTTATTTATGAAACAGAAATAGAGTCATGGGTGTAGAAAACAAACATGATTACCAGGGGATGGGGGGTTAAATTGGAAGGTTGGGATCGATATATTATACACTGCTGTATATAAAATAGATAACTAATAAGAACCTGCTGTATAGCACAGAGAGCTCTATTCAGTATTCTCTAATGGCCTATATGGGAAAAGAATCTAAAAAAAAAAAAGTGAATATATATACATATATATATATATATATATAACTGATTCACTTTGCTATATGTCTAAAACTAACACAACATTATAAATCAACTATACTCCAATAAAAATTTTCTAAAAAGAGATTTTCTTGAATTTCCTGGTAGTCCAGTGGTTAGGATTCCCCTGCTTCCATTGCAGGGGAACTAAGATCCCTCAAGCTGTGCAGTGTGGCCAAAAAAAAAAGGTGTTGCGAATTTAGCTGAGGCATTAAGGTACAGAAGTGTGAAATTCAAAAACGGGATAGTTCAAGGATCAGTTAGAGGCTCTAAAACCCAGAAGAAGGATATTTATGGGTCAAGGAAGAACATTTTGTGAAGATTCTTTCATGAAATTATGCTGTGGCTTCCTTCCACCCACCCCTCATGGGAGAAGTTGATAACCTAGTGAGAGGAGAAATAATCTAGTGAGAGGAGCTTTAGAGGGACCACTTAGAGGTTTAAAGAATTCTCTTCAGTTAGGGGATACAGAGGTCTGAGGTCTGAATCCCGTGAGAAATCCAACAAGGAGAGAACTGCAGCTGGCCGACTGCTCCCACAGCAAGAGGAGGGCTGCATGGAATTTGCCCACACTCCAGTGTTTGTCAGGGCAGAGGAAACATGAACATTTCCTGCAGAGCAGAGGCAGGCTGAGTGGAGGAGAGAGGAGCTGTTTTGATCCCTGCCCAACTAAACCGTCTAGAAGGGCAGCGAGGCTCCAACAGTGAGTCTTTTAAGTGACAGCCAGAAAGCCAGGAGGAGAATGAACTGGCCTTGTCTGTGGCGCTGTAGCCAGACGAACTCTGAGGTGAGACTTGGAAGAACCCATGCAAGTGCAGCTGAGGGTAAGCGTCCGCCTCGGACGTCTGCCGTTCAGGCCTTTGGCAGGACCTGTTAAGTCGGAGTCTCCTTGCCTTGTCTCCGAGCAGCCCTCTGTCTCCTGCCCGCCCACCCTTTGCAGAGAACAATAGCTAGGGAGGGGAAGAAGGGCCAGGCAAAAGATACAAAGCTGATCTTCCTCTCCTCCAGAGTAAAAAAGACTTGGTTCCCTAGTGAAGGTTAGTTTGTAACCTAAAGCAACCGAGGCCTTTCTGTTACTCAGCACTGGCTGCAAGGATCGTGTGGGGCTGCTGAAGTGCTCACGCAGTGGCAGGGGAACATTTTCTCCATGCGTGCATTTTAAGACGATAGTCGAGACAAAACTAAAGTTGTATTCGATTATATCCTGTACTTAGTGCTTGCTCAGTGGACATAAGATTCTGTAAAAATTTTCACATTTGGTGTTACAGTAGACCAACATCTAGATAATGCATAAAGACTTCTTGAAACATGCTTTGACTTCTTTGAACATTAGTGCAATATAAATATTTGCTCTTGGATTTCTTAATGTGATTTCCTGTTTAGTGTTGGCATTTCACTTAATTGTCAAGTACCTTCATCCAAAAATAAAGGTTAGGATGCTGTTCTTCTAGTCTGACTAGACTGGTTTAGATTGTTTCATCAACATGATAGATGACTAAATTTTTTTTGAATGAGATTAAATGATTAAAAATCAGTAACATTTTTATATAACATGGACTGAAAAAAAATCATACTTCTTGAACGGGTGCATTTGGGACTGTGAGTGTGCTAACATCTGGCCCATCACCTCTTCCCTGTCCACTTCTGAATCCCTCCCACCAACACCTAAGCTAAGCCTGCATTGTTTGTACAGTCTCTTCATTGTGTTTTGTCTCCTTTCTGGTAAGGGAAGAAAGGAAAGAAATTATGGCTGATAAAATATACATAATTAAAAAATAATTTAAAATGTAAGAAGGCAAAGAATTAAATGAAATTGTTAGTCTGGTGAAGCTCCGTTTAGATACCATTATTAGCAAATAGTCATTTGTACAGGGCCTGTCTGGACTTAACTTCCTTTGCTAAGGAAATAGAGTAGTTTACTAGTAGACTGTCAGAACTGGGTGGAATGCTGGAGATCAGTTCATTTTATAAGACAATTTGTTGTTGTTGTTAAAACTCTGCATTATTAAGCACTCTGTGTTAGATATGGAGGTTTAGACACATTTTCTCTAATCTTTAATAATTCTGGAAAGATCTGTGTTCAGTCCCCTCTCAACGTGAGAAAACAGACTCAGAGGAAATGACTTGCCAAAGAATTTGTTGGATAGTTCCAGAGCTGGGGACTTGAGTCATTTGTTTGTTTTATAGCTCATGTTCACTTATAGCTTATGTTCACTAGTTCATTATACTTTTTAAGAATTTACAGATTCAGTGTCTTACAAGATCACTCATTTCTTTGGCACAAATTTATGATCATTTGTACTCAGTATGTCTCTCTTTTGCTTTTGTCTTTACAGTATCAGAACAGGAAATTATGACCTGATTCTTAAATCTTTCCTATTGTGAATGATAACATACTTTCAAAAAAGAAGATAAACTGTGTGTATGGCCTTATGAATAAAGTGAATATACAGGAACTGTTATCTAGGTCAACAAATTGCCTGTGTGGATTTGATTCCTTTAACAAAAGCACGAAGCCCAGACTCTAGGCAGGTGTTTGATTCTTAAGTACTATGTCCATATGATTAGAACTCCTTTTCTTCAAGTTTCACCACTGTTTAGTTTGGTGGTCATCATTTCTTTGCAGTCTGATCACCTAGGCATGGCTTCCTAAATATATCTTAATTTTTAAAGACAGATTTCTTTTCACAGATTAGAAGTTGTTTAACACCATAGATATCAGGATAAAGATTAGCTCCCAGGAGAATGTTTGATTTATTTAAGGATACAAGCTTTTTTCAGAAGTTCCACTAATTGCTTTGCTAATTATAACGAGTACTTGCCAACCCTTTGATCTATGATTCAGATTTGTTACTTATTTTAACTCCCCCCCATTCATCAATCTGAGTAATATCTTTCCTGCCCTGGTACTTTTCTCAATATGTCCTACATTCTATGAGATAAGAACAACTTGAATTCCCTGTGTCATAATGTCCCCCATCTCCCCCTCTTTTGCAGCATGGGTTAGTTCTCTCTCCATGGGGATGATTTTCTTCTGCTGCCCGATTGTCAGCGTCTTCACAGACATATTTGGTTGTCGGAAAACAGCTGTTGTGGGCGCTGCTGTTGCATTTATTGGACTCATGTCAAGTTCTTTTGTAAGGTAAGGACTTGGTTTCTTCATGTTGCTTTTCAAAATCTGTGAGCTATCTTCCAGATTTCCTTTCAGAAACTTTGCTGTTTACAAGGAAAAAAAGTCCTCCTTTTCAGTGCTTAAAACTTGAAGCGGTGTCACTTATGCATTGTCCACAGCAGCAAATCAGAGCTTGTAAGTTTGGATGCTTTTGCTCGCAGTGCCTCAGAGTGAGATGCCAGTTAGGGTACATGTGTTCCCTGGAGCCAAGAAAAAATATTTCTCCTTTTGTTTTTTTCCATTCACAGAAAAATCCCAAAGAACGCAAATTCTAGCAGTAAAGTTTTCTAAAGCAATGGCCTTAATTTAAGATCAACTCATTCTGAGGCCCAAAGCATACAGAGATGATATTTTGAAGTGGTTGTTCATAGGCTTGATGTGAAATATTTTTATTAATGAGATCTAGACTTTGCTGTTTATTTCAACCCAGGTAGAGAATTTCTGCCTGTACTTCTCTTTTTTTGGGGGGTGGGGCGGGGAGGGGGAAATAACAGTGCTGAAATTTAAAAAGATCATGACAAAATGAAATGATCCAAAGCAGCTTAAAATAAAAATTTCTATCAATATGTTGTTCCCCGTGTCTATTAGAAGCACTGCAGAGGAGCTAACTGCAGAGAGCTGGCGGGCACAGTTAACTGTGGAAGCACCTCTCCCTCCAGCTCCTGTTTTCCCTATAAATTCTCTTTCATTGTCAGGATAATGCCCAGATAGAGAAACCCTGGTTTAATGGGTAGCTGTGGCTAACAGGCAGCACTTAACAGAAAAACCCGTAGATGATTTCCATCCTCTGTCTACTTCTGTGGTTTATCTTCATTTCCTGTCCCTTTCTCTTCCCTAGCTATCTTTGAGCTCTAGTTGAAAAGCATTACTGTAGTTACTAGGAAAAAAAAAAAATCAACTTACATTGCTTGCCCTGTTTATTTTTTCTAATTTAAATTTTAAAAAAGCTGTTTCTTTCTTTTTTTTTTTTTTGCAATGTTGTGTTGGTTTCTGCTGTACAACAATGCAAAACAGCCATAATTATACTTACATCCCTTCCCTCCCTAACCTCCCTGCCCACCACCCCCATCCCATCCCTCCAGGTCATCACAGAGCACAAGACTGGGTTCCCTGTGGTACACAGCGACTTCTCACCAGCTGTCCTTCTTACAGCTAGTAGTTTACGTATGGTGATGCTACTTTCTCCATTCATCCCACTCTCTCCCTCCCCCACTGTGTCCACAAGTCCATTCTCTACATTTGTGTCTCCATTCCTTCCCTGAAAATAGGTTCATCAATATCATGTTTCTAAATTCCATATATATGGTTAATATACTATATTTGTTTTTCTCTTTCTGACTTACTTCACTCTGTATAACTCTAGGTTCATCTACCTCATTAGAACTGACTTAAATTCATTCTTTGTTATGGCTGAGTAATATTCCATTTGTGTGTATCTCTCTCTCTCACACACATCTTCCTTATCCATTCGTCTGTCAGTGGACATCTAGGTTGTTTCCATGTCCTGGCTATTGTAAACAGTGCTGCTGTGAACAATGGGGTACATGTGCCTTTCTTGATTATGATTTTCTCAGGGTATATGTCCAGTAGTGGAGTTGCTGGGTCATATGGTAGATTTATTCCTAGTTTTTCCATATTGTTCTCCATAATGGTTGTGTAAGTTTACATTCCCACAAACAGTATAGGAGGGTCCCCTTTTTTCCACATCCTCTCCAGCATTTACTGTTGGTAGATTTTCTGATGCTGGCCATCCTGCCTGCTGTGAGGGGATACCTCATAGTAATTTTAATTTGCGTTTCTCTGTTAATTAATGATCTTGAGCACCTTTTCATGTGTTCATTGGCCATTGCCCTGTTTATTTATTTATTTTTGTTTCTTTAATCTTTGTTTTGGCCCTACCACACAGTATGAGGAAGCTTGGCTTCCCAACTCGGGATTGAACCCAGGAACCTATGGGAAAACTCGAGTCCTTAATCACTGGACCACCAGGGAAGTCTCACCCTGTTTATTTTTAAATATTCAGAATCAACAGAATCGCTGGTTTACTGATTTTACCCTCACTCTCCCCACACATACCCCTTCTTCAACTCTAAAGTGAGCCTCTTTCTTTCACCTTAGACATTTTATTTGGATTCTAAACAATTATTTTCATTTCTCATTAGAAAATAAATATTCCACCTTTAAGATTGCCTTTCTTCTTCTAAAATTGTTTTTTAAAGAAATAAGAAACTAGTTTTGTTTGGGATAAAATTCTGCTTAGGTAGTTCTGTGAGATCATTTACTTTTAGTTCTTCCTTCGCTCTAATACAGTATTGTGTTCTTACTGCCTCATCAGATCCCTGCAGGGTCCCGAAGCCTCCAGATACCAATTGTCAGTCAGCTGCCTTAGCGTTTGCTGAAGTATTAACACTGAGGTTTTGGTGGAGAGAGAAACTAAGAGATAAGAAAACTCACATAACTTATTTCCTCGTTTGGTAGACAGAATTCATATGCGCAAACCGACTTACAGCAAGCAATGTTTCTCAAACTTTTTTGACCACTGAGAAATAAAAATTACAAAATGTATTTGACGTGGTGACCTAGTTCTTTTTCTCTCTCTTCCTCCCCCATCCCTACCCCTGACTAAAACAAACTGTCTTGAAGGGATCTTTACCTTCCTACATCAGATGCTCTCTTATCTTCTGTTCAGTTTCATTATTTAACCCACTGATCAAAAGCTGCTGTACTTTCAGAGCGTACAGAAGAACAAGGGGAGATGTGGTGTAAATTCCAAGTGTTGAACAGTGGACTGACCCTGTTTTCCTCTAGTTCAAATTCTGCCTTCTTAAGAAAGCCTTCTCTAGCAATTCCAGGCTGCTGCGTCAGTGTCTCTTCTTTGAATCCTTTCCCCACACATACTTGGTATCTTAACTGATTTACACTGCACTACTCAGTCGTCAAACTTTAACAATTTGAACCATCTGTTACTGAAGTGGAAATCAGAAGTGAAGAAGGTTCCAGCAGCAGTGAAAATGCCATCACAAAGCTGATGTATTTTACTCTGCCGGAGAGAGACAAGGCTAATCTTACCCAGCACTCCGTATTTAAATGGTGTGCAAAAGGATGTCTCGGTTTCGTCCACGGCTCTTTGGTTTTCCAACTGACAGCTTTATAATAATGTAGTGTGACTATAGATATTGCCATTGTTTATGACAGTACTGCGCTGTCAATACTATTTTTCACATACACTTGGAAGAAGGCAGAGAAAAACGTGTTTAGATTTTTCGTTTAAAAATTGTTAAACTAAATTGGCACCTTGAGAAATTTGTTGCAGTTATCTGGAAAAATACTTATGTGAAAAAACTGATGCAGGATGAGTGAAATATTATTTATGTTTTGTTTTACATTCTTGTTATTTCAGGTAGGTGTCTTGTTTCACTAAGCAGACTAGAAGTAGGGCATAACCCCATTTAAAATATTTTTTTTTCACCAAGTATCTGGAACATAGTAGCTGTTAAATATATGTTTATTGAATAAGAGTGGGGTTTTGGTAAAGAGTGATCAGAGTGAGGTAAGATTAATTTGGGAGAATTAGGGACTGGCTCTTGAGCCTGATTTGAAAATGGTTCTTACGTAGATTAATAGACAGGAAAAGGGCATCTCGGAGTGAGAGGAATGCCAGCCTGCCTTAGTTTTATCAGATTCTCGAGTTCCTTGTGATTACCTCAACATATTGCTAGGCTACAATTATTGTTCAAAATTTAATTATTAACCAACTTTATCTATCTTAGTTTGTAGTCAGGAGCTTGCCTTTACTACTGATACACAGCCTTCTGAATTTCAAAAGAAAAAAAAAAACAACTTCAGCATTCTTTTACTCCTTAATTGTCTCAAAGAATGTAATGCTATGTTCCTTTACTTTTTTAAAACTTTCCTCCACTTTGCAGCCTCCTCTTGCTTCAGCCCTTCTTTTCTTTTGTTCATCTTCTTGTTGTTGTTGTTGCTACACCCTGCAGCTTGTTGGATCTTAGTTCCCTGACCAGGTATTGAACCCAGGCCCTTGGCAGTGAGCGTGCTGAGTCCTAACCACTGGACTGCCAGGGAGTTCTCTATGTTCCTTTACTTTCATCAGAAGTGTGTAATTAAGTTATTTGGTTAAATATAGAATTCTTAACCCTTGATTATTTTTGTTGAGACTTGCCTGGCCCTAAAGCTTACAAACTGGGATCAGTAGTGAATGCACTTCATTTAGTAGTCTTGCAATCAGAATATGATTTCCCATTATCTTGCACAACACCGAGAACAGTGCCGCTCAGGGCGAAGGTTGGTCTGCAGCCCTCAGGCCAGCAAAATGCAACAGACACACAACTGCTTCTCCGTGCAAACGTTCCTCGCAGAAGCCTGGGGAGAAAATATCAAACGTAGCCTTCTCTTTGAGTAGATCGCTGATTAATAAGTCCCTGGGGAAATTCCATTAAGGAAAAGAGTTTTCATAGTTAAATTCTACTTTTTAAAAGCTTTTATTGAGACTAGGTCTTTTTTTTTTTTTTTTTTTTCTTTTTGGTAGTTTAATCATTGTCAGTGTCACTCAGGCCCTTCCTGGCACCACTCTTTATTTCTGCGTTGGAGAGCATCACAGTTTTTACCCAGTGCTGCATGGTTCGCCTGAGAGTTGATAGAAAGAGGAGGAGGGTTCAAATCACTGAGGACCTTAATGATCCTTTTCCCCATATTTGTTCAGATGAAATTAAAACATTGCAGTGTTATATTCTTATTAAGATTTTAACCTCTGTTTTTGGTTAATTTTTATCTGTAGGAAAAATGTTGATTCAACTGAAACCCACCTTGACCATAAAGCTTCATTCTCCCAAGCACACGATAAAAATAATGAAAGCTGCTCTACATCTTTTTCATCTTCGCACAGCTCCATTGAGCCTCTGTACCTGACCTATGGAATCATATTTGCCTGTGGCTGCTCCTTCGCCTACCAGCCTTCCTTGGTCATTTTGGGACACTATTTCAAGAAGCGCCTTGGACTGGTGAACGGCATCGTCACCGCCGGCAGCAGCATCTTCACGATTTTGCTGCCTTTCCTTTTGAGGGTCCTGACCGACAGCATGGACCTCTTCTACACCCTCAGGGTCCTCTGCATCTTCATGTTTGTTCTCTTTCTGGCCGGCTTCACCTACCGACCTCTTGCTTCCAGTGCCAAAGACAAAGATGGTACAACCAAAGGAGGTGACAGACTCTCCTTCTTTTCCAGGAGAAAGTTCAGTCCTCCAAAAAAAGTTTTCAATTTTGCCATCTTCAAGGTGACAGCATATGCAGTGTGGGCTGTTGGCATACCGCTTGCACTTTTTGGGTACTTTGTGCCTTATGTTCACTTGGTGAGTATGCCCCTCTGGCTTTGCTCGTAACGGATATTATTATCTCACACAGAAAAGCTTCTCAGAAGAGCAAGAGAGCTCACATTGAAGTTGGCCTTAAATGTCATCCTGGTTGTAATTCAGGGACTCTTGAAAGTCAAGGTCTCCTAAGACAGGGTCAGCACAGTCATCTGATCATTAAATAGAGAATATGTTTCATGGTATGCTTTGGTATTTAAAAGATCGGCCATCCTACACAAACAAAACCAACTTTGTTTTTTTTTTAAAGAACACTAAAATGTTGGAACAAATGTCATCTATACAAAAAAGTTGACAGGTCACTTTTTGTTCAAGTGGTGTATTAATCATAATCAGGGACAAAGATGGTGCAATGATTTTGTTGACACCAATAAATAATTTTTCAACAAAAGGGTGCAAAAATTAGGTAAATAGTAAAAGCCAGTGGCTTTGACACAAAGAGGCACCTTGTCTACTTGTGAGATACTTCTGAGAAAATGGAAATTCCATTTGGAGGATTATTTGAAAAATGTTAGCAAGTTCCAAATAACAAGAGAGAGCAAGGGTTTCATAGGAAATCAGGATTGCAAGTGCTCAGGCACTTTATATTGCTTATTTATATTGCAAAGGCAAATTTCAACCTCTCTATAATAAGAGTAAGCAGTGTCTAAAGTATTTGCCCCTGGCAAAATTTGCTCGAAAGTGCTTATTATTATGTTTCTTCCTTTATTCTTGTTGTTATGACTGAAATGTAATTATAGTTCAACATAGTTGATAAATGATAAACAAAAATGATACTAGGATAAGTTTTTCTTTTATGTTTATACTGTGTTTGTGATTTGGAGTTTTTCTAGCTTTCAGTAAACTTTTGGATGCTTGTGCAATTTTTCTTTAGTTAAAATTCTGGCACAATTTGGCTGTGTAGTTCAGAGACTTACTGGGGTCAAGGGGTCAACTAGTAAATGACATCATCAATCCTTTGTGGATCTAAGATAATTTGCATTCTTAAATTCTCCTATTCTCTTTTTGCCAGAGGTTTTAAGGAGGCACCTGGGATGATCATTGGGGAGACAAGGAGAGGACTAGTTTTTAGGACTCTGAACCATGAGGCATTTTGCGGAGACTGAGTTACTAGGTAAAATGACCTGGTATGTGACGCCTATCACAGATGAAGTCTGTGGCTACATCTTGACCTGAACACACACATAGATCCACTGTGGGAAGATCAACCTTACCAGTTACTTCTTCCATGGCTTCTGTAGATAAGAAAACATTTGTTATGTCCTTTTCAGAAATGAGTAGATTTTTTTTAAAAAAAATTGTGTTTTTACTATAACATGAAAACACTTAGAGAAATCATTATCTCAGCTTTGCTGCTGCTGCTGCTGCCAAGTCGCTAGTACCTGACATTTACCAAAGGACAAGTGGTAGTTGATTATCTAGTTATTTCTGATAATTTCTAGTAATGTAATTTGTCAACGAATTTACATATATTATTTCATTTGACCTTTACAGTAAACTTGTGAGGTAGGCAGAATAAATAATATTAGCTCATGATTTATAGGCTGGAAAACAGATCCATCATTAACAAAGACTTTGAGCAGCTTCCCCAGAATCATGGCCGAGCAGGGGCTGGTTCCCTCCTGCTATGTTTACCTGGGGAACACACCTGGCATGGTCTTCCTCTGGGGCATACCAGCTCCCGTCCTCAAGATTTACCACTGGATACATCCATCATATTGAAGGGGGAGTGAGTGTTCCCTAAGAAATTTCATAAATATGTTATTGGTCTTTTTCTTAAAGTAAATGAAATTTCATAATGATTTAGCCAGTGTTATAGTTACTACTGTCATCAGGAGGCTGTAAATCAGATTGTACACAGAAAAACAAGGTCTCTGTTAACTCAGATAACAAACCAGGCCTTATTGCTCTCCCTCCTTCCAGGCACGTTTTCTTACAAAATGTGATATTTTTTTCATTTGGGATTTTTCTGCCTTCCGAACCCTTGTGGCACTAAAGCTGTGGTGGAGAGGAAACACCAGTTAAGTGCCGTGCAGGTGGTTTAAAGCTTATGTTTGATGAGCGCACTGAGTTTGTCACTGTGTCGTGGTTTAAGGTTTGGATTAGGGAGATTCGATGCTCAATCCAGACTTCATGCAGTGGGACACCACCTCCCTCCTTAGAGCGGGGAGAAGGTGTCTGAAGTCTTTCCAAGGACTGGTAAGATGGTATTCAATTCATGTTGAATGTTGAAGGGACAATGCCCGTAAGGCGTAAGAACCTGTGCTGAAGGAGCATAAAGTCTATTCTGAGTAGTTATAGCGACAGTCATAGTTTATAAAGGAATTTTACATACATTACCTCATATAAGCTTCACCACAGTGCAGTGCCTGTAGGGTATCCTCCTTATTTCATGAGTGAGGCACTGAGAGGTATAAAAACTCGTCCAGGGTCACAAGACAGCGACTGGTAATTATTAGTAATACTTTCATGCAAGAGGCAGTATTGCATAGTGAATAAAACAGATGCTGGTCTTGTCCCTTTATACTTGTGTAACCTTAGGTAACAGACTCTAACCATCAGTTTCAACATCTATAAAATAGGGATAAATCCAATTTTGCAGAATTGTTGTAAGGATGACCAAAAAAACATGTATGTAAAGCGCCTCTCCAGTTCTGGTATAAAAATGAGATTTATTCAAATTTAAGATGACATGATGGTGAATTGTCTGGTTTTAGTGGAAAAATCAAAGGAGAAAGATGGTATCTTTTTGGATAAGTGGTTAGTAAAAGCTTCATAGGATTGGAATTGGTCCTTAATCATGAGCTTTGCTGTTAAAACTGCATCTTTAATTAAGGAACTGATTTCTCTATCTAGGTCTCCTTTGAAGGATTCAGAAATACAGTGAAGTGCTTTCATGGTTATATTAAAAATTCTCAGGTCACTTGCTTATTAGAGTATGTGTGGTGATTTGAGAGAAAATATGTATGCTTTGTGGCATTCTTACTCTCAGAGCAAGGTTGAAAGTTTTCTTTTAGGAGTTGAATTTTAAAAATGAAGAATTATATTGCTTCCTAGAAGGGGTCAAATGATCTCTTTTAAGCCTTCCCAGTTGTAATCTCTATTGTGAGGATATGAATCTTTTTTCTTCTAGTTTTATTGAGATATGATTGTCATATAGCACATTATAAGTTTAAGGTATACAGCATGATCATTTGAATTGTATACATCATGAAATGAATATCATAACAAATTTAGTAAGCATCTCATATCTCATAGATAGAAAATTAAAGAAATAGAGTAAGGGTACAAATCTTACAGATGAATTTTGATGAGATATAACTTTCCAAATAACCATTCCCATTAGCAGCTGCTTTAGTTTTTCTGAATTGCCTCTTTTTTCCTGAGAGTTGTTTTGTTTTGTTTTCTAGGTTAAGGGTTTTTTTTTTTGACTTTTTATTTTATATTGGAGTATAGTTGAGTATCAGTGTTGTGTTGATTTTTTAGGTGTATAGCAAAGCGGTTCATGTATCTATTCTTTTTACATGTATCTTTATACATGTATCTATTCTTTTTCAAATTCTTTTCCCATTTAGATTGTTACATAATATTGAGCAGAGTTCCCTGTGTCATTGTTGGTTATCAGTTTTATCTTATTTTTTATTTTTTCTAAACTTTTTATTTTGTCTTGGAGTATAGCTGATTAACAATGTTACAGTAGTTTCAGGTGAACAGCAAAGGGACTCAGCCATACATATACATGTATCCATTGTCCCCCAAACTCCTCTCCCATCCAGCCTGCCACATAACATTGAGCAGAATTCCATATTGCTATTTAGTAGGTCCTTGTTGGTTTTCCATTTTAATTATATACACTGTGTACATATCAAATCTCAACTCCTTTACTTCCCCTTCCCCGCTGTGTTTCCTCTCTGGTAACTGTAAGTTCATTCTTTAAGTCTGTAAGTCTGTTTTTGTTTTGTAAATAAGTTTATTTGTGTAATTTTTTTTTTTTAGATTTTTTTTAGATTTGTCTTTCTTTGTCTGACTTACTTCACTCATTATGACACTCTACGTCCATCCATGTTGCTGCAAATGGCATTATTTCATTCTTTTTAATGACTGAGTAATACTCCATTGTATGTATGTCCCACATCTTCTTTATCCACTCCTCTGTCGATGGACATTTGGGTTGCTCCCATGTCCTGGCTATTGTAAACAATGCTGCTAGGAACACTGGGGTCCATGTATCCTTTCAGAGGGTGTTTTCCTCTGGTTACATTCCCAGGAGTGGGATTGCTGGCTCATATGGTAGTTCTATTTTAGTTTCTTAAGGAGCCTCCATACTGTTCTCCATAGTGGCTGTACCGATTTACATTCTCACAGACAGTGCCAGAGGGTTCCCTTTTCCACACACCCTCTCCAGCATTTGTTGTTTGTAGCTTTTTGATAATGGCCATTCTGATTGGTGTGACGTGACATGTCATTGTAGTCTTGGTTTGCATCTCTCTAATAATTAGTGATGTTGAGCATTTTTCGTGTGTCTCTTGGCCATTTATATATATATAACATAAAGTGTATTAATATTTCTTTGGAGAAATATCTGTTTGGATCTTCTGCCCATTTTTAGATTGGGTTATTTATTTATTTATTTTTTGAGCTGCATGAGCTGTTTGTATATTTTGGAGATTAATCCCTTGTAGGTCACTTGGGTTAAGTTTTTATGGTTTCTTCTTCAGTTTTTCTTCACTAGCTTCCAGAAACATAGCATGCTTTTAGTTTTCCTCCTACCTCTCCATCATTCCTCTTATTAATAGTTTCTTCTGGTTCCTTCTTTTTCACCCTGACTCTGAATATCAAGGGACCTGCCTCTTGATCTTTTCCTATATTAATTCCAAATGATTTCATCTAATTTCCTGAGTCCAGATATCATGTATATGCCAGTGGCTCAAAATTTATATTTAGTCCAAACCCCTTTTCTGAATTCTTCACCAAACGTTTATAGCCAACTGCTTACTTAATATCTCCACTTGGAGGATTGCTAGATGTTTCAGATGTAACATGTCCAGCCCTGAAGGTTATCCCCTGTCCTCAAAACCTGTTCTGCCCTCAGCCATCCTTATCTCAGGAGATGGCAATTCCATCAGGCCCCAAACCTTGGAGGCATCCTTGGCGCCTCTTTCTTTCACTCCACACTCCTGATCCAGACCAGAAATCTTGGTGGTTCTCCTTTCAAGATGTATTTAAAATCTGTCCACTTCTCAACATCATCATTACTATACCTCTGACTGGGCCAGCACCTTCGCTAGCCTGGATCACTGTAATGGACTCCTATCTGGTCTCCCCACCTCCTTCCTTGCCCTGCTGCAGTCTGTATGCAGAAACCACAGGTGTTCTTTCAACACAAATCTCTCCAAATCTTTTAGTGGCTCCCCATTGCTCTGAGAGTAAAAACTTTACTCCTTCTGGTGGCTCTCAATGTAGGGTAAGGAAATTAGAGAAAGCCAGGTTCAGAGAAAGAATGAGACTGGCACTTTACAAGAACAAATCACCTTTAATGAGGCGAGGAGGGGCAGCAGTCAGATTAGTGAGCTGCTGCACTAACCCAAGAAAAGAGAAAGTATATAGAGGCATACGTGTGGAAATCTACAGTCTTAAGGGGGCCTGTTCTTCTCCAGGGTTGTTCAGATTAGTTATCTCTTAAACGGCTGGGGCAAGGAATTCTGGAGATGGGCCAGAGGCTGGGACCGGCTGGGAGCTGGGCGTAATCAATCTTAAAGTCCATTTTTTTCTTTGGGTGAGAGAGTTCTTTGTTTTATATAGAATGGTGGGGAGGACCCGGAGGGGAGTTTTAACTCCAGGCTGTTTTGAGTGTCTGACTTTGCTTCACTCCAAGTCCCCCGTGGTCTGTCCCCTCCTGTCTCCCATCTCCTCTGGCCCACACCCCTCACAAACTCTGCTCTCACCTCTCTGCTGTCTTTCCTGTCACCTTTTAATGAGGCCTGCCCTGACCATCTGGTTAAAACTCCCTTCATCCCTTTCCCCTCCACACACTCCCAGCTCTCTCACATTGCTGCTTCTTTGTCATACCTTCTAATGTGTTGCATTACTTAATTGTGATGGTGATTGTTTGTTCTCTGTGTGTATACCTCTGCTAGAATGTAAATGTCGCGGCCGACCAAGGGTCCTTCTCTGTCTTGTTCAGTGAATGAACCCAAGCACCTAGCACAGTGCCTAACATTGCAGTGGATGCTCAAATATTTGTTGAACGACTAAATATCTTATGGATAAATCAAAAGTGACACCAGATAAGCACTGTTCATCTTCTCTTCATTTTGATCTTTAAAATTCTCTACTGTGATACTAAAATGATGTTTCATGTGTTATACCTGTAGTACATGATACTCCACAGTTAATCAATAAGCTCAAACTCAGCAGACCCCAGACTTAAATACCAGTAATGCCATCTGTTGATGGAGAAAAGAGTAGATGCATTTTGCTTTTGACCTATAGCTAAATATACATGTAGAAATTGGAAATTTATAAATGGAGGAAATTTGTGTGTCCCTGTCACTGTTGTGTGTGGAAGGATGGCATGGCCATCCCCATCAACAAGGAAAGCTAGACAGCTGGTGTCTGCTCTCCTGTATAGCAGCTGAAAGCCTTGCAGAGCCTTGGGTGGTGTGAGTGAGAACAGGGTGGGGATACAGGCCCAGAGCACTGGCCACAGGGCCGCGTCTGTCAGATGCCTGATAAATGCCTGCAAATGACAACGACGCAACTCTTCTCAGCGGCATAGAACGTCCCATCCTTAGTACGCGAATGATGACTTAGTTTTTATTGCTTTTACGTCTCTCCACCACTACTCACCTTGAAAAGCAGCACTTTGTTTGACTCCAGAACATATGGCAGTGCAGTTTTAGGTTTTACGCTTTGACCCACATAGTTCTGTATCAGAGAGACAACTGACTCATGTGTTGAAATTTGTGTTTATTAGCTCATTTTCGAAAAACTCCATAAGATGTGTCAGTTTTGTGGCAGACAGTAGCTGTCCTCAAAAGAAATTCTGATTTGGTATGACTATCCCACTTACCTGAGACTGTGATTAAAGGCACCCTTATTTGCCTGCTGACAGGGCAGTTCAGTGGACACCAAGTTCAGCTGTAATTGGGAACAAACAGTTGTGTTTTTAAATTAGGAATGTAATCTGTAGGCAAACACGCCAATCAATGGGGCACGTAGAACCTCAGGAGATATTTTATGGCTTTGGTTCATGCCAGGTGCTCCGTGGCTCAGTACTGGAATGCACCTGTTAGACTTCACTGGCCAGGTTATCACTGGCCAGGGTCACAGCAGGAATATTGCCAAAGGTAGAACTCAGGGTGCTGAGCCGTGTAAATAGGAACAGCAGACATGCTCTCGGCTCTTTGTGGCTGCCTCAAGCGGAGATTCGGGCGACATTTGTCAAGAATCTGTCATGTGCCAAACATCTCTACAAAATCTCACATAACCATCACAAGGTTGAGGGTAATAAATGTCATAAATCATTATATACTTGGAGCCAAGGAAGCGACTTTGCTAAAATAAGCTATGCTTAGTCAAGGTCATGCACTGAGTTTGCTCAGAGCTGGGATTTGAACACGGGTCTCAGACTCTGAATCTTGTGTTTTTTTTGTAAAGAGTTTTCTGTTCCTTCTTTGGGTCACCTGAGAGGTGGAGTGCTGCCTACCATCAGCCACACTGGGCCGGGACCAGAATTTTCTTTGGCGTGCGTGTTTCCCCTCTGTTCTATCAGAACTAAGCACAGAAGCAGGGCTGGACCATCCAGGCACTCAGAGGACGCCGCGGAGCCATGGAGAGAACTCCGAGCAAATGGGCTGGTGTGGATGGCAGGGTGTCATGTAACTGTTCTTTCAGCCCCTGTGTCTCCTCTTTTGGTCTCCAGGATGTTGTGAATATGAGAAAATCGAATTGCTTATGAAATATGCATAGTTTTTTGTTCAGTTTGATTTTCTACAATAGACATCAAGCATAGCAGAAGAAAAAATGGACAAATAGACAAATTTATAGTAAAATGTACAAATGTATTTGATTGATAACGGAGTACTATTATAGGAAAACGCGAAGAAACAAATTGCTTGAGTTTTAGAGTTACATGTAAACTCTGAAGACTCTGATCTTTAAGTGTCCTGTGTGTGTGTGTGTGTGCTAAGTCACTTCAGTCTTGCCCAACTCTTTGCGACCCTGCGGACCGTAGCACACCAGGCTCCTCTGTCCATGTGATGCTCCAGGCAAGAATGCTGGAGTGGGTTGCCATGCTCTCCTCCAGGGAATCTTCCCAACCCAGGAATCAAACCTGCGTCTCTTATGTCTCCTGCATTGGCAGTCGGGTTTTTTTTTTTTTCTACTAGTGCCACTTGAGAAGCCCTGGGAAGTTTCCTGAGAAGGCCCAAAAAGCATTGGAGAGACTGTTCCTTCTCTTGTCCCCTCCCCATATCTATAATGTTTTTTCTTTTTTTTTTAAATTGAAGTATAGTTGATTTACAATATTATATTAGTTTCAGGTATACAACATAGTGACTTAATATTTTTATAGATTTTAAAAATCTATGTAAATTTATTATAATCTATATAAATTTATTTATAAATCTATAATAAAATTTATTAAGACATTTAAAGTTATTATGAAATACTGGCTTTGGTCCCTGTGCTTGTAGGTTACTTAAGCGTAGTAGTTTGTACCTCTTCATACCCGATGCCCTGCTTTGCACTCCCTCCTTTCCTCTCCCCAGTGATAACCACTAGTTTATAGGCTGTATCTGTTTTTCTGTCTTGTTAATATGTAAATTTCACCAGGTCTTTTGTGTTTAGTTGTCTCATGTTTTATTTGTTAAAATATAAAATTCTCTAGAATAATCTCAAAATTTCACTGTAATAGGGATATTTGCTTTATCCCTCAACTTGTGGGATTAATATCAAAATTTGTTCAAGTTTGAGGAATCTAAATTTAGCTGATAAGGGGTCCTATCCTGATTTTTCTCTCAACTAGAAAATAAATTGTTATGATAGAGAATTAACACAAATAGAAATCTTAATTTGAAGACTCTTAAAGGTATGAGGGTGTACTTGGACATTGCCTTTTACTCTGCATTTACCAGCTGGCTCTGGTGGGTGGGGAGAATTATCTGATCAATTGAGAGTACCTTCTGCTAGTTTAACCTTCTCTCTAGGTTCTGGGACGTCTCTTTGGAAAAGCCCTCACAGACACTAACTCCAGTGATTACAGAGTATCGGGGGAGAAGGTCCCTTACGTATTGATGATGTAGGGAAGTGTCTCTAGATCCAAAGAAAGTTTGAGGGGTGCACAGTTCTTACGTATTTGCCCCCAGATGCCATTGTCGCTTTCCCCCTTTGCTTTCCAGCCCCATTATCTGTATCTAGTGTTTTCACTACTCTACCTTTTGGCAACTCACTTATCATCAGAACGTTTATATTCCCTCATAACAAACTGGAGAAAAGCTCATTTAATGGTAGCTGGTTTGGAGGCAAAATTGCAAACATGGGCAACTAATGTGCAGTTATATAATCCAGCTGTGTCTGCATCCATGTCAAGTTGAACTGATTTATTCTCAGAGTAACAGGGCCAGAACAACTGCAGCATTCACTCTTCAGAGCATGATTTAGCATCCTGTATGCCCAGTCATCACAGCCACACGGGGGTTTATTTTAAACTCTAAGTTTCTTTTAAACGTAGTATTTTTATTTCCCACACTTTTATTAACATTTACTTGAGTCTCCCACAAGTATTATCTCTCACTGGAGCCTCAGAGCCACCCTATGAGATGGGCAGGATGAGATTCCATTTAGTAGGAGAGGAACTGGACTTGGGGTTATTAAAACAACTTGCTCAGGGTTGTAAGGCTGGTGCCTGGTGCAGCTGAGGCTTGAGCCTGGTCTTCTTAAATGTGTGGCTTTGAAGTAAAATATAAATATTTAAATGCCTTTTAAAAAAAGTATGATAGTAATTTAGGAGTTGAATAGAGTGTACAGGTCATTTAATTGTACTTTAAAAAATAAACTGGTAATTAAGACACAGAAAGGTTAAGTTGCTTGCCCAAAGTCACAAAATTATAAAAATGGTAGAACCTGGCTCCCATAACATGCAAGGAAAATGAATGGACGCTTATCCTAGCCTGAAATGTAAATGTATATGTAGTAGAAACTGAATCATTAGGGCAATGAGGTTGGCTTATCTAACATAACCCTCATCAGTTTATGGGGTTCATTTCTCAATCTGCAGGTCACTTCACCATTTTGACACAGTCCAGGTCTTCAAAGTTGCCAGTAGCGATCGTACTGGTTTTGTCATCTTTCTTTCATGGATATATTTAGAGCTCAAAGTTATAGTTATTGTGTGGCTGAGCCCTGAGAATTTAGGGTTCATAGCAGAATTCATCTGAACCAAAGGTTACTGTATATAGGGCCAGGTCTGGGCAGCTGAGCTGACCTCACCTGCTTTGTTTATCTGTTTCTTGTAAGGTTCTGACAGGAGAAAGGCCTGGAGGCCCATTACATGTCCTCAGCCCTGGGAGGGTGACTGCAGAGTTTTGGAAACATTTTTAAAATGATTTCCAAAGGGATTATATAATCTGAAGAGTTGCCCTATCTATCTCAGTCTTCTGGCACTATAACCAGATAAAAGAGGCAGAGTTGACATTTTAATTTTGATTTTAGCCTGGATGCTAAACAATAAAATTCTAAATACTAGGGGTTAAATTTCATTTTCCCTCCCTCCCTCCCTCCTTTTTGTTCTTGATTTTGGTTTATTATTCTGATTATCTTTATTGTTACTTTGACATTTATTAGCTATGCAGAATGTTTTGGTACTTTGCAGAATAAAAAGTAATCAAGATTTTTCACCAAGATTTTCTAACTTAAGTAATTTTGTTTTTTCATTCAAAAGCATGCTTATAAAATTTCCTTGACAACAAGAATATTTCTTTGTATAGTGTATTGATTTAAATATCAGAATTAACTATTAAGATTCACTGTGTGCTGATCATAAACACACATACCTGCTACATTTTTTCCCTATTATGTGGAAATGTTTTGTTGTTCATTTATTTCCATTTCATTTCATTCATTCATTCCCATCCCAGTGGACTTCCCTAAAGAATATGAAGGAATTCTCTTCACAGTTATATTTTGATTCAACTCTCACAGCAGCCTTTTATGAGGAAAGCAGCATTGATCCTGGTTTCTCCTACTAATAGATAAGAACCTGGACCAAAAGAGAGGTTATCTTTTGCTCAGAGTTTCACAGTAAGTGGCAGGGATGTTACTAGGATAGAATCAGGGTGAGTTATTCCTTCCTGCCACCGCTTTATTCTCTCGCACGTATGTGACCTTCCTCTCAGGAATTACAACTCTGTTGTGCAAATTCAAGTTGAGCCGATTCAAGAACACACCTGATAGATACTCACGGGGCACCCACAGGTGCCTTTAGATGTGGGATTGCAGTGCTGAGAAGGGATGTAGTCTCTACTCTCAGGGAGCTCAATAAACAGTAACCACGTGAATAATCAAGGTAGTTTTCAAATAGTGACATTTTCTTTGAAGGCAGTAAAATGAGATGGAAGGTGATGGTGGGACGTAACCTCAGTTTGTAAAGTCAGAGACAACCTCTTTGAGAAGGTGCTAGTAGATGCATTCTCTGGGTGAAGGGCAGCAGTAGGTATTTAGAAGACAGAGAAATGAGATGGCTTCCTGTTGCCCGCAGGAAGCCTGTGGCATGGAAATCCTCTAATTTCTGTCTTTAAGGCCAGCCAACAGTCAATGAAGTTTTTTATTTAACTTATTTTTATCTGATGTATTAAAATCTGTGTGTTAGAAATGAAAAATTCTTGCACAGGACCCAAGCGTTGCTTTTTCTCCAGATACTTCACTGACTACTTAACATCTTCTAACTGCAGTCCCTCAGTTCTCCTGTGGTTATTACATGAGTGAGTAGATATCCTCTCACCATCACTTTACCCCCACTTTTTTCAGATTTTCTTCAGTGGTGTCTGTGCTTTTCTTGCTTTTCTAACCTTGCATTTATTTCCCTGCAGATCTCACCATCTGCTGCAATTTGATTACTCAGGTTAGTGAAAATTTGCCCACTTACCAGTTTTGTGCCTTAGGCAGTATTCACCAGCATTCTCCTACTGGAGATGAATAAGGATCTTTACTTCTCTGGCCACTTGTGACTCATTAATGGTGAAGTTCCATATCTATAAAACAGTTTCATCCAAAAAAAGCTAGCTAGTTTTTTGAGTATTTTTTTCTTCTGAATTGTAGTACACTAGTATAGGAACCTGATAGGAAGACAATACATAATTAATACATAAGAAATCTAGAAAACGAATCATTTACAGATAAATGAAAACAGAGCTGCTGCTTTTACTAAGGTAGAGTAAGCTTGTCATGTCTTCCAATTTATATTTAATAAGCCAAAAATATTACGTATTTACAAATAATAATATGTATTTACAAATAATTCAGTGCTAGTTTTTAGAAGTGATGGATGGTTTATTCAGGCATGACAATTACCCCTAGAATGTGGGCCCCATACTGCTGAAAGATTTAGGATTTGTGGTAGAGAAAGAAATTTTCAAACATGTAAGAGTATCTGATTTTACGTTAAGGTGGAACACAGCAATAGTGTGTTTTGGTTAGGCCCTTGTACTGTATGATGTGTTCAGTGTTAAGTATGGGAAAGGCTGGTGAAGACTGTAGATTTATCTACAACATACACTGGGGCATTTTGTGTGGGGAGGGTCCTGACACCTCACGAAATGATAAAGAAGAACCAGGGAAGGCAGATGGACAAGGGTAGGGACACAGCCTCCTCTTCACTGCTGCATCCCAGCCCCCAGCATGCAAATATTTTTGACCAGTTTGAGGCTGAGCTTATAGGTTGGTTGAGTTGCTGGAGTATGATGTCTAGTAATTCCCCTACTCATGACAGTTTTCCGTTCTGATTGTGCTTTCTGTTCTTCAACTGTCATGTAGAGGAGTTAATTGGTTTTGAGACTTTCTCTGATCACACATGTGTAATTAGTGACAAGATGTCATTTAAAGCTTAAATAGTAGAAGTAAAAGTATGTTTATCTAGACTAGTGTCGATGTGGAGTAATTTAAAAATACGGAAATGGGTAGCTAGAGGTATATAGTCAGCCCTGCTAAGGTGGAATACCCTCTCTCATACCTTGTACCATGTGCTTCCAGGAGAATGGGGTGTCTGAGTGGACCACCACCCATAGACTAGCAGATTCTTCCCCCGCCTCATGACCCCTGCACATATCTGTAGAATGTAAAATGCTCCCATGTGTTGATTATTTAATTTATGAAGCACTGTAAAACCCTCAGCATAAATGGGGTAGCCCTGGGTCTGCTCCTGTGAACACACAGCTTCCTTTCACTTTTCTGACTCCTCAGAAGCTGTCCTAGGGACTCCTCACAGTTCCCTGCCGGTGTCTCTTGGCTCCTGGTCTCCAGCTTTTGGAGCCACTCTGAGTCCTGCAGTTGGGATGCCCAGACCTGGGGCCCCCATCCCACATCTTCCTTGTGAGGTGCCTTCTAAGTTCAGTGTCACATTCACCTTCACAGCTACCCTGTCACACATCTAGAGGAGTGTGTCAGACCTGGTGCCTCCTTTTCTCTTCTGAAACCAAATTCCTAGGTCATAGAACCTACCTGTATACATAATTTAAAAAAAATCAGTAACACTTGTAACACTTGTAACATAAAAAGAAATAAAAAGTAATTTTGGGGTAAAATAATATGTATTTTAAAAGGTAACGTTTGGGATACATATGACAACACAGAGGAACCTTGAAGACATTATGCTAAATGAAATGAACCAGATACAAAGTGTCTTCACTCAGATGAGGTCCCTAGGGGAGTCAAATTCAGAGAGATGGAAGTACAGTGAGGGATCCCAGGGACTTTGAGAAGGGAGAATAGGGGAGATATTATTTAATGGAGTTCCAGTTTGAGAAAATGAAGAAGTTCTGGAGATGGATGGTGGTGATAGTTACATAAGAACGTGAATGTACTTAATGCCACTGACTGTATACACTTAAAAATGGCTTCAATGGTAAATGTTATATGAGAAAAAAAATTATTAAAATAAAAAAATTGGAAAAAAGGCAATGTTTGGACACAACTATATCAGATAAAAATAGCCTCCATAGATTTCCAGAACATCCCTCCAAGGGAGTGAAGCAGTGTGCAGGGTTGGCTTGAAACCAAGAAACTGACGTCCAAGATCTTAGACTCCGTAAGGAACTGCGCTCACAATCTGACTCCAAAGACTTTTTTTTAACCTGCTCTGCCTAGGCATTCCACCTCTCAGTCCACAAAAGTTTTTCTCTGTGTCATGCCAGCTGCCTTAATCCAGACTACTCAGGCTTTCTACTTTCTTATCTATCCTACAGAGGTGTGGTCCTTTTCTTCCTGAACGCTTTAAAATCACAAGACAGGACGGAACATGTCTAAAATAATGTCAGTCACCACCACCTCACCCCGACTCTGAAGTAGCCTTATTCTTTAAAGATGGGGTAAAAAATTGGGATAGACAGTTTCAGAAGTATGTGAAAGTGATAACAGTGGAAGAGAGACTGATCTGAGCTTAATCCTAATTTTTTTCTTTTTTGGCCATCCCATGAGGCATACAGGATCTTGGTTCCTTGACCAGGGATCAGACTGATGTGCACTGCAGTGGAAGTATGGAGTCCTAACCATTGGGCTGCCAAAGAATTCCCTAATCCTAACAATTTTTTAAAAATGTGATCCTAGGGAGAGAATTTAAGAGATAACTCTTAGAAGTAGTAAAAAAGACAAGCACCATGGTATGCCTTAGAAAGACTGAAGGAGAAAGGAGGCCAGAAGGCTTTTGGTAAAAGGGTTCTCTAGCCAGCATCACTAGCCTGAAAGAATGTTAGTGAGGAGAGGTTAGAATTTTCGTGGAAGGATCAGTCTTTTATCACTTTAAAATTAAGGGCAAAATTAAGAAGCTAAGTAAGAACTAATAATGCTCCAGGGTCATTATCAAATTACCCAGAATCCTAGTGATTTAAATAATACTTTCTGAAGTTATCCCTTCCTATTTTAAGGCGAAGTCTATCTTAAACTTCAAAAATTCAACCTTAATTGAACTAGCTTTTTGCTAGGTGCATTTGTTCATTTTGGACTATTTTTCTAAATTCATGCAATTCAGCTGTTGACTAGAAACTCCATAACCCACACCTGTCTATCTGCATGTACATTTAGCTGATGGGTGATTTTATTGCCAGGTGAATCCAGCAGTAAGTTTAGAAGAGCATATAGCACCTCCTCTCTTAAAAAAAAAATAAATGAAAACTCAGTAATGCCTCAGAAAAGCATTAACCACAACCAGGGGTCTGCATCTGTGGAGACCTTGCTGTCCTGAAGCGTTAGGCAGTCATGCAGGCATGCTCAGGACCATAGCGGAGCTTTCCCGAGCCATCCCGACCAGAGTAGAGGCACTCTGCCTCCCTCACAGATGGGCCCTGTCTTAACAGTTCACAGTCCACTGTGTTCATCCAACCTAGCCAGGAACCAGGGGTCTGAGGGAGTGGTGACCTTGGTGTGCCAAGAATGAGCCTCCAAGAAAGCTGTTCAGAATCATATTTGGATTTGGGTGGAATGAATAAAAATTAAATCAATCAACAGATTAAACATCTTTCATAGTTTAGGAAGGACGAGAATAATTTTTGATAATTTGAGAACTGTCTGGCACGGATATTATTGTCAAGGTCACTAATAACTTCAAGTTATGTAAAGACCCTAGTGATTTATTTTTTAAGATTAAGTTCATCTTAACTTCTATAATTTAGGATTATTTGAATTGGCATCTAAATCCAGATTGGTTTTGACAGATAATTCCTTTGAAACATTTGCCAAATCTCATCTAAACAATACTGTGTCAAGGATGAACTTTGTTTTAATCAAAGGAAAATTATTTTTGGAAAAAACAAAAAGAAAAATAATCAGGTCTTAAGAATTTTTAGAGTTAGAAAATGTTTTCCAAATCAGACCAGGGATTTCCAAATCATCAGTTACTTTCCTTCCTTTAGAACTCTTCTTTTTATACCCCTTGGTGGCTGTTAAATAAGTTCCTGGACACTCTTCCCTTTTCTCAGTCTTGACTTTTATGTGTCTTAATAGGGCCGCGTGTGATTACCGGCACCATGGAAACCCATCTCAATGAAATGGAAAGACTGGCTGTTTAAAAAAACAAACAGAGCCAACTGCCCACGCCTCCCAGAGTCCCGCCAGGCCAAAGGTCTGCCCTCCGCTGGGTTAGCTGCTGGGGAGGCAGGCAGTACCCATACCACGGGTTTAATCACAACAGGTACCTTATTAGTAAAGAGACAGTGGGCTGCCTAAGGTGTCAGTCCTTAAAAATGCTGGCAGGCAAGGAGATTCTGTGTTTTCACCTCAAGTACACCTTAGAGCTGTTTTACTTCAAAGCACAGTTGATCAAAGTGAACATGCTAAAGTGATATTTTGAGGCTGACCTAATCAGCACCTGTCTTAGTGGCCATAAAGTCCTATTTCAGTATTAAATGATGTAAAGGGATTAACTTTATGTACCCAGATCTGTGGACTTGGTTTCTTGCTCTCTTTTAGTCACCTCACTGGACTTGGTGGTGTACTGTGCTCACGTAAAACTTTCTCAGGGAATGCTCTGCAGTTCTAACTTACTTTCTTAGCAAAAACAAAGATGGAGAAAACACAATTATTGAAAAAAAAAGAAAGAAAATAACAAACCAAACCCTCATTCCATTCAGATTTCTCTTCATCTTTCTTTGAAGTCAAAGGGTAATATAAAGTTTTGATCTGCAACAAAATCTGAGATTATCCATTAACTATTCTAGCAGCCTTCTACTACTGCCTTTCAAATGTACATGTCATTTTTAAAGGGACCAGGCTCTTTTCTTTGGGTTTACCTTTTTAAAAAAAAAGTATATTTAAGTAGAATACCCTTAAATACTCCCATCTTAAAGAGTTATGGAGTAGTGTTTCGGGTGTTGAAAGGATGTGTTCTTAGAAATTAAATTGCATGGAAGGAAGAGGCAACAAGCTGAACCTGCTAATCTCAGGATGACGAGCAAGAGAGCAAAAGTGCTCAGAACTCAGCATCCCTGTGGGGAAGTGGGAAGCTGGAGAAATTCTGAATTCCACAGCCCCTGAAAATATGGTGCAGCATTTATTATCCCGTTTTGATGGTACCGTGTAAATGTAAACGACACAGGTCCCTTGTCCCCACCAAGAGGAGGCAACAGGACGACCTGTGGTCCACCTCCTTCTCAGCTTGACGGTGTGGATCTGATGGGGAGGGCAGAGGGTTGGGGAATGAGATGCCCACAGGCAAGGACAGGTAATGACTGCTGCCTGGAATCTGTTATCTCCCAAAGGGCATAGTAACTGCAACAACAGTGGATGATAAATAGGGTTTTGTTTTTTTTCCCCTCAGTTCTGCAGAGGCAGTTGTTGTTCCGTGAGTCCCATAGCCTGCAGTGCTCTACTGGGCCTGTTTTTACCCTGCTTTCCTGGCCTTCCTGAAATACTGCCTTTGTTAGCACTTGCTGCTTGAGTCAGTCAGCTGTTACTACAAGTCTGCTGTCAGAAATAAAGTTGTTTTTGTTTTACACCTTCAGTAGTTTTCCTCCTCTAACTGCTATCCCCTAATGATACATAATTTAACTTGTATGTACCAAAGTTTTATCATGTTTTTTTGGTAATAAATTATGTAAAAGATATTAAATGAAGACCACCCATCCCCTTAAAATGGTGCTGGTGGAGGGGAGGACAGTGAGGCTAACGACTGTTTATAGCATGGCCAGATAATCACACAATCTTAGAAAGTAGTACTGTAGGTAGTTATTGGACATTTTTTCCCCCACACGCTGCCAGCCTTGTGGGATCTTATTAATAGTTCCCCAACCATTTATCAAACCCAGGCCCTCAGCACCAAGTCCTAATCGCCGGACTGCCAGGGGATTTCCTAGTTATTTCATCTTTTGGACCAGGGAGCTGCTTGTTTTGCAGCTGCATAGCGTCACTGGATTTCAGGGGCTTCCGTAGATAAAGTGAGTTGAGGTTCCCTTCTGTTGGGCCATCTTCTGTTGTGAAACCATTCGTCAAGGAGGAGCTTGAGTTTCTCGTGCACTGCGTCAGCTGTACTGGAGCTGGTTTCATGCTATGGCTGCCTGCTGAGCCTCCTTCACAGTTGACTCTCTGAGCCAGAAGACTCGCCTGGCTTCTCAGTGGAAGAACACTACCTATGTCTCAGTGTCTGTAACTGTGGCTCCCCTGCAGGGAAGAGGTGAGAGGGGGAGAAGCTGGCCGAGGCCAACGCCGTGGGAGGGTCACTTTCTTAGGCGCTGGCTCTGGGCTCTAGTGAGTGGGGAGGAGCTTCTCCCTTCCCTTGGCTGGTCACAGTCGCGGCAGCCATGGAGAGAGGCGGAATCGTCATTTACTTGAAGTGGGGATGGTCAGGAGGGAAGGGGGTAAACTGTGTCTTGTTTCCTTCTTTCACCCATGGATAAGGAGTGAGAAGCTATGATGGGACTTAAGTTCTTGCTTATCTTTGGATAACAAAACAAAAATAGGGTTTCACCCAGCCCAAAAATGGCTTCTGTGATGGATGAGGTTAAGTTGTTGTTGGAATGGTGGAAAATGTTTCAAGAGCAGGCAGCACCCAGGCGCTGGTCATCCCTGAGAGGTGTGCGCCCCGGAGTAAACACATGGTTAGAACAGGAACAAAAGACTAGCTCCTGCCCTAAAGGCACTTCCACATTTGGACAAAGTCAGTTTTAAAACCACTGTTCTAAAGATGATGTTGTCCCCTGTTGAAGTGAATTGTTAGTCTCTCAGTCGTGTCTGACTCTTTGTGACCCCATGGACTGTAGCCCGTCAGGCTTCTCTGTCCATGAAATTCTCCAGCAAGAATACTGGAGTGGATTGCCATGCCCTCCTCCAGGGGATCTTCCCCACCCAGGGATCCATCCCAGGTCTCTTGAATTGCAGGCAGACTCTTGACTAAGCTTATTCCCTCTGTAGGTAACGGCTTCTAATAAGAGCTTTGTATTGGTTTAAGTAAGTTAGGTTAAATATGGGAACATCTGGTCAACATTTTCATATTTCCTACCCATGTGACTCTTATTGTAAATACCAGTTTTGCCAGTACTGATGCCTTCTGCTAAACTAAACTGTGTGCCAGTCTCCAGAGGGTGAAGAGTGGGTGGGGGTTCAGGGAGTAGTTTGCAGCAGTGGTGGGGGTCCCAGGCTGTGGGTAGAATATACCAGCTCTTCCAGGGGCTATTTCCTCAATGAGGAAGGATCTCTGGGACCAAGAGATGCCGCCTCCCCAGATGCTGTTCTCCAGTTCCCTTACTTCCTGCCCAAACAAAACCAAAAGACAGAAACAAAACAAACCACAACTTTGCACATTTTTGCTGAGGGTAGGAAAGGAGGTATTAGAAGCTGAAGTTCTTGCTTTATTTCAACAACAGTAACAAAATTCAATGAAATAAGGCCCGTTATAGTTGAAGAAGTAAGTTTCCACTTAAACATACTTTGAATTTACCAAATTTACCATTATTTCAAGAGACCCCCCCCCCAAACATTTATCCTCATTATTCCTTTTAAGGATTACAGAGTGTAGAGCAGGGGGAAGAAAAATAAACCACTAATAAAGGATAATAGTTCGCCAGGCATGTGTTCTTAGTTTCATCAAAAGAATGACTAGCACATTCAGTCTGGTTTGAATACTAAAGAATGTCTCTTAAAAAGTTATACTGGATCCTTTGAGGGATTCTAAAGCGGATTAATACGTGAGAGTCTGAATTTAAATTCCAAATAAAGCTAGTGAATACACGCAATTATCTCTCACCTGCCTCAGATCAGGTTATTCATTTTCTTCAGAATTGAGCTGGAATCCATCTCTGATAAGGATCTGGAGGAATTAGCTAGTTTGAAGTCACCTTTATCAACAGCTGTTTTATCTTTGCGTCCACAAGTGAATTTCTTAGACCAGCACTCTTCAATAGAAATATAATGCAAGACGCCTTTCATTTAAATTTTTCTTGGCATATTTTTAAAAGTTAAAAAAAAACAGAAAAATTACCTCAGAAATGAAATGATTTCATATTTTATTTTGCCAGTATAGCCAAAGTGTTAGTTATTCCAACAAAGAATATGTATTTTGAAAGTATTGAGATATTTTACATGGGTTTTTTTTTTTTTTCCCCGCTAATGTTTCTAAATTTTCTGTGTGTTTTACACTTAAAGCACCTCTCAGTTCAAATTAGCTACATTTCAAGTGCTGGGCAGCCCAGCCCACCGTGGGCAGCGCCCACCATTACTGGACAACATGGCACTGGTGTGGATGCATGAGGTGAGGCTTCGCCTGACAAGCCAGGAGTCTGAGCTTTACCCTGAAGGCTGCAAGGCCTCAGTGGTGGAGCAGTGTTATTTAAGATTTTGAACTTCACCTGGTGGTCTCAGGGAATGCAGGTTAGAGATTTAGGAGTGAGGGCCCTAGCCCGCGTAGCACGTTCAAGCGGGTGTAGGGATCCAGGTGAGGAGTGACAGCCCAAAGTAAAAACAGTGTGGGGAGCGGGGACCAAGGGAGGGTGTCTGAGAGGCTTGGGAGGAAAGATCATCGGAATTGGATGGTGGCTACTGGGTTTGAAGGGATGGCGGACGGTCTAGGATGGTTGTCCAGTTTTTACCTGGGTGGTTGGGTTGACAGCAGTGGTGGTGACTGAAATGGAAGCAGGAAGGTTGTGAGCCCGCCAGGCTCCTCTGTCCGTGGGATTCTCCAGGTAAGAATACTGGGGTGGGTTGCCTTGCCCTCCTCCGGGGGATCTTTCTGACCCAGGGATCGAACCCATGTCTCTTATTATCTCCTGCATTAGCAGGCAGGTTCTTTACCACTGGTGCCACCTATGATGCCAGAAGGGCTGTGGAGGGCACTCAGTACTTAGGGCGCCCATGAAGGCTAGGCAGAAACCTGAAGGGGAGGTAAGGGTCAGGTCATCAAGGACAGCTTTATAGAAAAGGCGGGACTTGGGCCGAGTCTTAGAGAACCAGGAGAAGGGGCAGCGGAAATGGTGACAGATGAGGAGGTGTTGGACGTGTCTAAGTGACACCGTGATTAAACCTTCCTGCTGGGCCAGATGGGATTAGCGCTGAGATCAAAACTGTAGACGTGTTGTGTTTGGCACACATGGGGTTGCATCATGCAGTGTTCTAAATTTAAGATAGATGCCAGCATTTCCACACAAAAATCCGGATTTCTGACTTTTCTTTAAAATAAAAGGCGGCCAGGAGGTTGATTTGGCAGCGCGGGTGGCCCTACACAGTAATGATGGGACTGAGGGTACGCGGCAAGGCTCTTTTACTCCTTTCTTCTACCCAGATCCTGTAACATTTGAGTTTTCTGAATCAAGGATTGGTAGGTAATAAAGCTACAGAGATAGATCAGTGATGGATTATGAAGGGCTTTTAATAACAAAGTAAGGGGTATGAAATGTAGTCAGCTGAGGTATAAGGGATCGATGAGATTGAAGCCATGTTTAGGAGAGTTATTCTGTCTGGTTGTCGGATATTTATTTGGATGTGCCAGGTCTTCGTTGTATGAGGCATGAGGTATTGTAGCACGTGGGATCTAGGTCCCTGACCAGGGACTGAACCTGGGCCCCCTGCGTTGGGAACACAGCATCTTAGCCACTGCATCATCTCCTTGGAGAGTTATCCTGGGCCGCTGTGAAAATACAAAAGTGAGGGAGAACAGTTAGCCAGTTTAGAAAGGGGAAGGAGAGGTGTGATGGTGTTGGTTACCCAAGTAGGCCTAAAACTGCAAAATGGAGGTCTTCTAAGGCAACGTTGTCTGCAAGCGCCACAAAGCAGATCATCTGGGCCAGCGTGCTTTCTGGGAAACTGGCTTTGCAGGCTTTCAGAATTCAGGCCAGTGTTTGGTGTAGGGGACAGTGAGTCTGACTGACAACTGTTTGGTGTAATAGCTCTGTGATTGCAGAGAAAGCAGTGGATGTACAGACACGCCTTTTCTCTTTGCTATGAGCACAGGTAGGTGAGCACTGAGAAAGTGGTAGTGCTGAGCAAGAAGTGGAAAGCGTGGGACTTAGGGGCTGTGGGCGCAAAGCTTGTATTAGACAGTGGGTGCTGAGTCACGGGCTCTGTCACCCGGTGTAGCACCTGCTAGCCACACTCCTTTTGACGCAGTCAGGTTGTAGATTTGCAGTCACTGTTCTAAGTAGACTATACATGGAGGGAACAGGTCCTGTAGCAAGAAGGCTAAAATTAATGTCACTCTTAACTTCTTGTCAGGCCCTGAGTTCTTTGCACAGATATTTTATTTAATCCTTACAAACACCTTCTTGAAGCACTCGTGCTGTCTCCATTTGGAAACTGAGGCCCCAGAGTTAATGTTAAGAACTTAACTAAGGTCATAGGGTTAACAAGGGATGGAAACAGGACTTAAATGCAGACAAAATCTCTTGAGCCTTTCTTTTAGCCACCGTGTTAAACTGCTTCTGTATTTTTATCTGTTCTAATGCCACATAGATAGGCAGATCCTCAGGTAGAGAGCCTTATGCTTTTATCCTGGAAGCTCCAGTGTAAGTTATTTCAGTTTGGCTTAGGTCCTCCTAGAAGAGATGAGACTCCAGAGTTGAGCCTTCAAACTGCCTCTCAGAGGAGCAGATGACGGGCTGGGTCCTTGGGTGACCTTGAGGCGTGTGGATTGTTCAAAGGTCTCTTCTCTTCCTCTAGCTCATGGTCCAGTGATAACTGATAAAGGGTATGCTGGTTACCTTTTATTAAAAATGTTTTTAAAACCCTTTTATAAAAATTTTTATCTATACAAGCTAAACCATGTTGGTTTTTCTTCATGTGTTCTCATGAAAAATTATCGTAGAATAAATTTTTATAAAAATTTGACTTTGGAAGGAGAGTCTATTACATGGACAAAAAAAGGCACTTGTACAAAGCCTCAAAACTTGTCAAGTTTTCCTACCACATTTAGTGTGGCTTCTTTCTCTTTGGCCTACAGATGAAACATGTGAATGAAAGGTTTCAAGATGAGAAAAATAAAGAGGTGGTTCTCATGTGCATCGGCATCACCTCAGGAGTTGGACGGCTGCTCTTCGGCCGGATCGTGGATTACGTGCCTGGTGTGAAGAAGATTTATCTCCAGGTACTTTTTTTTTTTTTTAAACGTCTTTTACCATGTAAGGCCTTAAACCTCATTGATGAACCTCCCGTGTACCCATCCCACAGTGTCAACCATTATTGCATGTATTTCCAAGGGAACTAAGAAGTAGTATAGGGAAATGCTTTCAGGTCAGCCTCTGTGAGTGGAGATGGGCTTGTGGTGTTGCTTTTTTTTTTTTTCCTATTTTTGCTGTGCTGGGTCTTCTTGGTTGTGTGGGTCTGCTCTTTGTTGAGGTGCGCAGGCTTCTCATCGCGGTCACGTCTCTTGTCGTGAAGCACAGGCTGTAGGCTGTGGGGCTTCAGTGGTTGAAGCGTGTGGGCTCACTGGTGGTGGTCCGCAGGCTCTCGAGCGCGGGTTCAATAGAAGTTGCTCTGCGGCATGTGGGATCTTCCCGGACCAGGGATTGAACCTGCCCTCTGCGCTGGCAAGTGGATTCTTTACCACTGAGCCACCAGGGAAGCCCTACAGGTACTTCCTTGATAAGCCTTTATTCCTCTAGCAAATTTATCCTTGTCACCTAATGGCTCCTATATGTACTTATTTACTTAGATTCTTCCGTAAACATGAGAACTATTTCCTAGACCCTTTTACAAGCAGCTTTTAAAGGGAAAAATCAGTTATGAGGTCTGGGTTTTCTTTTTGATTGTGCTGCGTGGCATGTGGGCTTTTAGTTCCTTGACCAGCGATTGAACTGGTGCTCTGGTTTGCAGAGGGAGCTCAGAGTCTTGACCACTGGACTGCCAGGGTGGTCCAGAGTTTGGGGTTTTCAGCATGAGAAACCAGCGGACAAACAACAATATTCTTTGTTCTGTCGTGGAACTGCACCAGAACAGAATGGTTTTCTGTCTTTTGCTTTTTTCTAAGAATGCTTTATTTTTGACGTCGCTCTCATCATGTGCCTTTTGCAGCACCCTGTGAAGTTCAGGGGTGTGTGTGTCTTTTGAGTTTCTTTACTGCAGATTGCCTTCTGGGTGTTGTGGGCTATGCGGTCCCGAGACCATACTGATGTTCACTTCACAAGTATTTAAGTGACTCCTCCATGCCGGGTACTGTGCTAAATGCTACAGATGACACACCATCCGTGTGTTCCGTGAAGAATGGTCCCTGGGCGAGACAGATAAAGCCGTATTGCAGCACAGTGGAATGATGGGGCTAGGTGGGGCCACAGAAGCACAGGCACAAAGCAGCTAAATCACTAGAGGATGTCTGAGCAGGCTCCCTGGGCTGGCAGACTTTTGAGAGGTAACAGTTAAATAGATAAGGGAAACAGAGAAAAGTGTTGCAAGCAGAGGAAGCCACATGGGCAAAGAGATGGAGATGTGACGTTGTGCGCTGCGTCTGGGAAACAAGTGTTTGAGTGAACCAGAGAGAGAATGGTAGGTTGATTGGCTGGGGAATAGGCAGGAGTCAGGTTTGGAAGGGCCTTTGTGAGCACAGAAGAGGCTGAGCTCGATCCTGAAGTCTACCAGGAGCCATTAAGGATTTTTTTATACAAGGGAGTGACAAGAGTGGTATTTTATAAAGCTTAACCTAGTGGCTGTGAAGGGTGAATACAGAGGAGGAGGGGCCAGGGTACATACAGTCACAGAAGGCTACGTACTGTGTGGTCCCCTTTATACGCAGTGTCCAGAATTGGCTGATCAGGGACAGAAAGTGTAGATCAGTGGTTGCTGGTGGCTGAGCAAAGGAGGGTCTGGGAGTAATTGCTACTGGCTGTGGGGTTTCTTTCGGGATGATGTAAATATTCTAAAACTACACAGTGGTGATGGTCCGTGAGCCGAGTGCGCCTTTCCTCCTTGCCCAGCCCTCCAAGGTGCGTGCCACTGCATTTAAACAGATCTGAACACAGCGGGACGGAGGTTGCCTCACTGTGGGTGTCTCTGCAGATCTAGGCGGTCAGCGCAGTAAGGAGGCTGGTCACATAGCTGGAAGGCTGGGAGAGTACCACCTTTGAAAGTATTTCTGTGTCACGATCATTCCCCCTTTTATTAACACCTTAACTCTGTCGAATGGCTAACAGAACAGTCTTGTTCTCAAGTGTCAAGGGAGCCCTCTAGTGGACTTCTGTTGCCTTACAGACTTTTGGCTTCCTTTCATTTATTAAAATATGATTGTCTACTGTGCCCCAAGCACCACCCCCGACCCTGATGGGTGATACAAACACGATACAGATATGGTCCCTGAGTTTCTGGAGTAAGACCTGAGGCAGGGAAAAGCTGGGTATGACTGGCAACTCAAGAAGACAGGGAGAGTGGCCTGGGAAGAGGCTGGAAAACAGCAGGGAATGGGAAGGGGAGGGGCCAGATTAAACAGGCCTTGGGATACACAGTGGAGACATTTTACTTTAAGCACAGTAGGTCCTTGTTGGAGCATGACGTGATCTTGCATTTTGAAGTTGGCGTGGTTGCTCCGTTGTGTGGAGGACTGGAGACTGCGAGGGAACCGCGAGTGCAAGAGGGAGGGAGACCAGGGAGGAGGTAATACAGTCTCCAGGTTAGAGAGGATGGAGGCCAGACTGTGGTGATGCGATGGATGACGTCAGGGCGTGTTTGTGCATCACCGCTTTACTCCCAAACGACTTTGACTTTAGAAAGGTTTCCCCCCTACCCGTGGGGCAGTCAGGTCATTTTACAACATAACAGGGGGTAGATGCATCATTAGTAGTTAATGTAACTGAGGAAAGAAAACAGCCTTTCCTGACTTGGCCCACGTGTGGCCTGCAGTTACACGGAAGTGAGTGAAGAATGAGTAATTTCATTTTGGATGAAAGGTTAGCCACAGCTTGGCTTAAGTCGCATCTAGGTTTTTTTTCATCCAAATGTGGTACAGCGTGTGTCACACCTGGAAGTCCGTGCTGAGTCACAGGCGAGGCGACTGCAGTTCAGGGAGGCCCGTGGAGCAGAAGGGAGGCCTTAAGTGTCCTGTACTCCTGGGAGCCACCAACAGCCCTCCCTGCTCTCTCTCCCCGCTTCCCCAACTCCCGAATATTCAGTGTGGTTTCTAATTCTTGGCTCTTCTCTGCTGTGATCAAGTCCAGCTCTGCCTGTCGGCTTATTCCTCCTCCTCTCCCTGCCTGCCTGTTTGCCCTCTGGCCCAGCCTTCCTTCCTCGCCTTCCTTTCGTGGGTGCTGGGTTTTCTCAGTCACTTCTTGCTTCTGTTACAGCTCAGCCCTGTGGGGGCACGGCAGTTCTCCTCCCTCCCTGCCCGAGACACCCGTTTTGAGTAGCTTCCGGGCCTAGAACAGTTTGCAGCATCCCATGTGGTCTGCTTTGGGGGCACAGTCATCTAGGGTTTGGGGAGGCTGCAGAGCAGAAAAGCACAGACTCTAAAGTGAGATACAGCCTGTCTCCAGATCCTGCAGAGGGCTGTGTGAGGATTCATGGTGACAACTTATGTAAACTGCCTGCCCAGGGGGATCATTAATAAACCCTTGCTTTTGTGAGATTTTAATATTCTATTAAATACTGAGACAGATCCTGATTTGGAACACGTCTCAAGAAAGGAGACCTTGGTTTTTCTGATTTGGGGATCTTTGCTTATAGGTAACAGAGTTTAGGAATATATCTTACACTTTTGCTAAAGAGTTCTGAATTTAAACTTCCAGCATGGTCTTGGGTTCCAAGTATTTTTGGCCTAACAGTTCTGAATACTGAGCAAAGAGGTGATTGAAATGTATTCTATAGAATAATGCTGGGTAAAGAGACTCTCTGCAGAGGTTCCTGGAGTACTTCATTAGGAGAGGGAAGACTGTGTCCTGGCATCTTCCCAGCCATCTTTGTTAACTTCACAGGCCTGTGTTTCTAGTCACCAGTACATTATTGCAGATTCCTGTCTTTATTGTGTATCTGTTTCAACAGTGTGAGAGTGTTTCAAAAGTTTGGAAGTTGTAACTCTAATGAAAGAATGGAAAGCTCTGGATAAAGATCACTTTCCCATTGTGTCAGATTGCTCTGTGCCATGGACATACCAAAGTGTGGACATCATATCCATGTATGTAAGCAGACGAACCCTGCTGAGTGCACACGGGAAAGGTCTGGGAGGACCATCAAATTATTGAGCGGTTATTCCTGACCAGGAGTGTGGGTTGAGGGTGGGAGGGGGTTGAAGGAAGACTCATTTATTACCGTATACATTTTTCTACAGTTTGAATTTTGTGAGGAATATATTCATGAGTTACTTTTGAAATGCAGAATTGTTTTTCGTAATTTAGGGAAACTAATCACTTTTAGATCCATCTTCCTCTGGAAGTCACTTCTGGTTGAAGTAGAATGAACTGAGCTGCGTTGCCCAGTTTTGCTGCTGCTGCTGCTGTGTTTTGTTCCCTTTTAGTATTTGATGTTTTCTGAAAGATATACCTTGGGCTAAAAGGTATCTGCTTTACCAAACATAAGCTACTTCTACAATGGTATCTAGATATTTAGCAGTTCCCCTGCCTGAACAAGGAATCAGACTGTGATTCTCTCTTCTCACCTGGGCTGTGGCATTGGGGCTGGTTCCTCCTCCAGGCAGAAATGGTATTTATGTGCAGTAGGAAGGTTGAACAGACTTCTGGGTGAAGCACTTCCACAAGACTGCGTGCTTTAGAAGAAGCTGGATTCTCGGCTGTGCCCTAAAACACTTCCCTTTGGTGTGATGGACCTGAAGACCACTGCTGCCAACTGGTGGGTTCCTAGCCAGAGGCTCTGAAAGTCTGCAAACTTTACATTGAATAAATTCACAGGAGCAACACTTGTTTCTAACTGTGGCCAAGAGAATATAAATGTGGGGGCAGTGGCACCCCACTCGAGTGCTCTTGCCTGGAAAATCCCATGGATGGAGACGCCTGGTGGGCTGCAGTCCATGGGGTCGTGAAGAGCCGGACACGACTGAGCGACTTCACTTTCACTTTTCTTTCTCATGCATTGGAGACGGCAATGGCAACCCACTCCAGAGTTCCTGCCTGGAGAATCCCAGGGACAGGGGAGCCTGGTGGGCTGCTGTCTATGGGGTCGCACAGAGTCGGACACGACTGAAGTGGCTTAGCAGCAGCTGAAAGTGCCTTCTGCTTATCCAGGTGCAGCTCATTTTTTCCTCTTCCCTCATTATGCTTAGATTTCTGAGCAAAATTTCCACTGACATTTCCTCCAAAAATGTTCTTTGTGACAGAAATGGGAAGTGTAATAGCAAGGAATTTTGTTGTTGCTGTCCCTAGGTACATAAACTAACTGAAGCAGGGGGTTATTCTTCTAGAGATTGTAGTATTATGACAGAAGATATTTCCTGTATAGTTTTAAGAAGCAGAAGCAAGAAAGACAGCTCAACAGTCAGTGTCTCATTAAATGGCAGTGCCAGAGCCGAGAAAAGGGTTAGGAACCTTTGAATCTCTTTTTTAAATCTAACCAGAGCTACTGTGTTTGGGGTGGAAAAAAAAGACTGTAATACTAAATTACTCACCTTTCACACTGGGGGCTCGTATCTCCAGATCAGTATAGTTGGGGAAGTGATGAACTTCCTACACACTCAGTGCGCTAAACCTTGGCTGGCGTGTCCGAGTGTGGGGAACAGGTATGTCCTTGCCAGCTTGGCCTGCTACCTCTGAACTTAGCTACATTTAGGGTAGTGACACCTGCTGAGAAACAGCAGCATTTCTCACTACTCTTTAGCTGCAAATAAGGCAGAAGTAGCCAGGTATTTTCTGAGAGATACTAAAGAATAAGTGTGTAAATGTCTATCAATTCAATTCTTAAAGGAAAACCAAGAAATTTTACTTTAAATAACAATAATTTTTATTTAACAATTACTGTTAAAATTTAACAGTTTTAAATACTAATTGTCAAACAGTTGAAAAAGGGAGACTATAAATCAATATAATTTGAATTGAGAAAAGGAGAGCTTACAGTCAGGTAAAGTATTAAGAAGTGATAATGTGCTCAAAATATATAATAATAGACTTGAAACTCTTACATGAATGATTTCTTAGAAAACTGAACAAAGAATAAAAATTTGAAGGGAATAAAAATGAACAGAAAAATCAGGATAAGCACTGTAAGTGCCTGGGTCTCATGTTAAATGAACTGGGTCCAAGAATAACATTTGTTTATTCAGCAAAACTGACTTTGTCCTATAAGCTTTCAACATTCACTCTGGTTGTCTTACAACAAAATATGACAAGAACAGGAAGTGCATTCTAAGCTAACCTAGCAGAAGCACAGTGGTGTGGTTGGGCATTAAACCCATTGAATCTGGCCCCGTGATGTCTTAACATTTTATTCCAGGTTCGCTGGAATTTTATCTCCTTTGTAGATAGAGTAAAACTGTATCTAATAAATAATATTAGGATTGGTCTAGTTAGTTTTTCAATAAAAACAACTCCTTAAATCTAGATGGTAGATGGGAAGCATCAGGAGGTCTTTCTATCAGGGTCACAGAGATCTGGCACCTGGCCTGTCCTTCCCAGCCTTAAGGCTGCAAACCCAGTAGTTAGCCAGTCTGTGTTAGTCACTCAGTTGTGTCCGACTCTTCGCAAGCCCGTGGACTAGCCCGCCAGGCTCCTCTGTCCATGGAATTCTCCAGGTAGGAATACAAGAGTAAGTTGCCATTTCCTCCTCCAGGGGATCTTCCCCACGCAGGGATCGAACCCAGGTCTCCTGAATTGCAGGCAGATTCTTTATCCTCTGAGCCACCAGGCAAGCCCAAAGCACTAAGTAGCAGTAAGGAATTATGCTTCCACTTTAATAGAAATTGGACTGGAGGAAAAGATGTTTAAGTAGAGCATAAACAATCAGAATGTGGAGATCATGTTCTTTAGGAAAAGATGTGAAGTGCCAGACTTCTTTTTCAAATAGCCAACTCTGAGTCTTAACTAATTCTACCTTAAAGCTATATTTACTCAGCTATATAATACAATGGTGCCAGAAAAGAGACCAACTTGGATTTTTTTTCCCCCCTCGCCTCACTGAGGGGTATGTGGGATCTGAGTCCCTTGACCAGGAATCAAACCTATGCCCCCTGCATTGCGAGCACGAGCCTTAACCACTAGACCGCCAGAAAAGTCCCCAACTTGGAGTTTAAAATCTTTTTCAAGAATGTTTCTGATTGTGGGGTCAGTGGATGACGTGTGTCAGTCACCTGGGGAGCTTGTGAAAACCACCGTTGGGGGTCCCTCGGGGATCCTGCTGTGCACTGAGGTGGTGGGGGCTGCCCCGAGGCCCTGCCAAGCTTGGTGTCCGCCACAGATGTGCTCAGTGAGCCCTGGGAAAACAGAGCAGGTGAAGGTGTGTTCCAGAGTGCTGCTCTCTGTGGCCTCTCCCTTCCTTCCCTGCCCCACTGTCATCAGATGGAACCCTCTAGGAACTGTTCCACTGCCCCTTTGCTACTTACTGCCCATGCAGACCATGGGTTCCAGGCTGGCTCCATCTGGGGTTACTAAACCTCCCAGCATCACTCGCTTCATCTGTAAAATGGGGAAGATATTAGGGCTCACCTCATAAAATCACCATCTAAAGTCCTTAGAACAATGCCTGCCTGCATTTCATAAGCATTAAATAAATGATAGTTTGTTATATGCATACTTTTTAAAAAGCTGATTCTTTTTAAAACATCTATTCCACCACCGAGTGACTGAATGATATAATTTTAGTTATTTGCCTAAAAAATGGAATTGCCCACTCATTCCCTTTTTGTACCCACCATACTTTGAAAATACAACAAGAACATCTAGAGTACTTCATGTGTACTTATTTATTACACAGTCATCTCTTCATAACCCAATGGTACAAACCAGGTTTTAGCTCACATAGCGCAGTCCAGAGAACAGAGCACAGTGGCTGCCCAATGGCAGGGAAAATCCAGTGTTTGATTCTATTAGTTATTCTAACTGGAAGCGCTGTGAGATGGACAGATCTTGGCTGGTGCATTTTCATTATGCAGAGGACTGACACCAGTAAAGTGCATATAATTTCAAAGGTAAGATTTTTAAATCGCACGTTGGATGAGTGAATTTGAGCTGATATTCAGGGAACAAATACATAATGAGCACTGACCAGGTACAAGATCCTTAAACCTTATTATATGTAGGTCCAAAGACGACTTTTGTACAGATTCTGATCTCAAAGAGCTTACATCTGGGAATTCCTTGTCCCTTAATGGAAATACTGAGAAAGTGTGAGGGGAATTCAGGGAAGATGACTGTGGGGGTTGATTATGTATATAAAATCAAGGTGAAGTGGGCTGGGGAGGTGACTAACCATTAACCACTTGGAAGTCCTGAGCATGTTGTTCAGTAATTGTGCTGTTCCCTTGTTCCGGGGCGGAGCTGACACTGTGGTGTCTGTCCTAGGTCCTGTCCTTTCTCTTCATTGGTCTGATGTCCATGATGATTCCCCTGTGCAGCGTCTTTGGGGCCCTCATTGCTGTCTGCCTCATCATGGGTCTCTTCGATGGATGCTTCATTTCCATTATGGCCCCCATTGCCTTTGAGCTGGTTGGTGCCCCGAATGTCTCCCAAGCAATTGGATTTCTGCTCGGATTCATGTCTGTACCCATGACTGTGGGCCCACCCATCGCAGGTAAATAATATTGTCCTAGCATTGTCTACAGTAGGTCCTGAGTCTCACATGTTAAATATATTATGATTTATCAGTTTCTGTTGTCTTACTGTTATATATGTCTTATCTATAACGTTTTTACCAAGACCAGCAGATGGCACGTTGGAAAAATTTGCCGATGAATCCTCTTACTCTTACTGGTATCTTAAACACCTGCTGAAATGTATAGCAGTTAGCTTCTGGACTTGAAGACCTCAGAGTTCCTATGTTAGTAAGTGTTTTGGAGGACTAGGAAATGTGATTTCTTTCTATCAAGAGGTGAAGATTCTGAAAGATTTCTAAATATGTATGAGTTGTGTAAGAGATCACAGTCCTCCCTGAGAAGTAGTTAAATGAAAAGTAATACTTAACAGAAAAACCCAAATGCCCATCAGTAGATGAAGGAGCAAACAAGATGTGCTGTATCCGTACAATGGAGTTCTTCAGCCATAGAAAGGAACAAAGTGTCACACTGGTACCAGGTACGTGAACCTCAGACGTTATGCCAAGTGTGAAAGAAGCCAAATACAAAAGGTCACATATTATTCCATTTATGTGAAACAGCCAGAATAAATTCAGAGACACAACAGATGCGAGGGGATGCAGGGAAGGGGGATTAGGGAGTAACTGCATATTGGGTGTGGACTTTTCTTTTGGTATGATGAAAATATTTTGGAACTAGAGAGAGAGTGGTGGTTGTACGACATTGTAAATGTACCAGACGCCACTAAAATGGTTAATTTTATGTTATGCGAATTTTACCTTTAGAAATCTTCTGAATGAGGGTATAAAGCTGTCTCATGTTCGGGTACGTGTGGCTCAGTGCAAGTTCAGTTCAATTCATTCTCATATTCAGAACCACACATATCAGCAAATTTGCCAGTTGGGAACCTAGTCATGAATCAAGCAAGCAGAACCACTACTGAGCAGACCAAGTGAAATGTAAGTTCTAAAAATCACAGTCTCCTTGTAGGAGAGCCCTCGAGTCCTTCCCCTCTCCCCCAGGTAACAACCTATTTTTACATCTTACATGCTTTGTTAGGGTTTCCAAGTCCACACAAGTTATAGGAAGCACTTTAGAATAAGTGGTGTTTCTATTTGCCACCGGAAGTGACTATAACAGATCAAGAATGAAGGGGGTAACAGGAAATTCCCAAAGTGGGCAGAAAAACACCAGGAGGTTCTAGGGATTACAGTATTACAGCCAAACATAATCTGTGTTCTAAGGATGCAAGGTTCAGTTATATTATATGTATATAATATATATATATATAGTTATATATATCTGAATATTGTGATTCAGATAGGAAAAGCATATATTTAGATATACTGTATGTTTTGGGTTTCTATTTGGAATGACTGTACACATTTTTTCTTCCCAGTGTGTTGGTATTTACCTGAACAAATCCTTAGCTATTTATTTAGCAGAGTCAGATACTCAGTATAATGTGTTCCTGGAACATTTCTGGTCACTTAGGTTGTACAGTAAAAGTCTGAAACACTAAGATAACTTTTAAAATCTGGATTTTGTTAGAAATAGAAATAAGGAGTACTCTGACAGTTTTCAGAAGCACAGCCCTAGGATCTATTAGAATTTTCACCACACCTATATTCTTACATTTCCCCCTCAGGTGCTGACAGACCTTAGTATCTTTCCAAAATGTATTTAACAATGTAACTTTTTCATCCTCTTAGATTTATAATTTTTCATGATTTTGGATTATAATTTTAAGTAGTTTCATGTTGTTTCATAAACAGGCCCAAGAAAGGTCTGAAAACGTAAGCATTTTGAGGGCTGTGTGTGTGACAGAGGTTTCAGCTTGGTGGGCCGTCCACTTTCAGCCGAAACAGGACCTTAACGCCATGTGTCAGAATACCCAAACGGCCTCTGAAGGGCTTTGAGAAAGGCAAAGCTTGACCGTGGGTGTTCTGTCCCTGTAATATCTTGGTAGGAAAACGCAGAAGCCAGTCACAGATTTGTAACAAGATGAAAGAAATGATATCTTTTCTTTCCTCCTATCAGAAAAGGTTTATCTTTCAGACCCGTTTCCTTAAAATGTCTGCTCTCTGAGGTGTCTGCACTAGCCTGCTGGGACGAAAATACTAGGTTGGCAGCAGGCCGTCCAGGCGACTCATCAGACCCCAACAGTCACACTTGTTTTCTTTCCGTGACATTTTTCTCCCTTCCTAGGGCTGCTCCGTGACAAGCTGGGCTCCTATGATGTGGCATTCTACCTCGCCGGGATCCCTCCCCTGATTGGCGGTGCTGTCCTCTGCTTTATCCCGTGGGTCCACAGTAAGAAGCAAAGAGAGGTCGCTAGAACCACTGGGGGAGAAAAGATGGAGAAGATGCTGGAGAACCAGAACTCTCTGTCAAGCTCATCTGCAATCTTTAAGAAGGAATCTGACTCTGTTATTTAATGTCTTATATACCTCCACCAGACTGGACTTGCTTTCAGAAACTGAAGCAAGTTTTCCTTTTATACATGAATTGCAAATTTCTTATTTTTTTAATCACATCCTAGGAGTAGCACAATAATTGGGAAGTAGAACCCTCATTACTACAAGAACCGTTGGCTGCCACTGAACAGCTGGCTGTCTGATATTTCCATGAGTCTGAGGGCGGAGACTCAGACTCCATTTTCATGTACAAGGAAACCTGTCTGAAAGTCAACCATCATGAGAATATGAGGCTATCTCAGTAAAAAAGCAACTTCGGAAACTGTGAACGCTATTTAGCTTGTACACATACTTAAAAGTACCCCAAGCTATACTGAAAGGGTTGCGGTTTGATTAGGACTGGAGATATTATTTGTTGTCTCCCATTAGTGTTTTTAGTTTTGGTATCTCTGTTCTAATTTCTTCTGCTATTTGGAAACTTCTTACAAAATTTAAGCCGGGATTCTAGATAATATCACATCGACTTAGATTTCAAGCCAATGTAAAAATGGTTTGCCTGCTGTTAATAAGCTATGAAAGTAAGTTATTCCGACTTGCTCCAGTGTCAAGGGACCTTCTTGGAGCAGGTGCTGACAAGGTATTCAGCATCAATATGTGAGATGAATAGGATACTGTTCATAAGGGCAAAACAGTTCAGAAATCAGACATTTCTTCCATTTACATTTTCCCCCTTTGGATTTGCAGTGTGTTTGACTCAAGTTGCGAGAAACACCCCAGATTTCTGAATTGTTTAAGTTGTAACAGTAAAATAGAATGACTGAAAGATAGTCTAGCAATTTTAGCTTAGAATTTTTCTGACTTCTGAATTTGTTTCAGTAGGACCTGATATTTAAAAGAGCATATTATCAAGTTGTGGTTTTAGGCATACATGGGATGCCTAAAAAAAGTCTTTGTGAAGAAAATATCTATTTTTTTTAATATCTATTTCTGATAGAAAGAATTGCTCAAGTTGGTAAAACTTTCTGGCAAAAATTTGCATTCATATATATATTTATCCTAGTGTGTTCCCCTTTAACACTGCCTAGGTTTTTTCTATTTATATACAAGAAAGCAATTAAAGTTTTAAAGATTTAAAGTTAAAACCAAAGTCATGACATGACCTATACTTAACTAAAAGAAAAAAACAGGAATGGGTCCCTCATCCTGAATTATATTTTAGTACGTTTGTTTCTTATTTAGGTCTTTAAAAATTAATAATACGCAAACTCATATTTAAATCCCCAATACAGTAGATCCTCCTCAAATGTGGCTTGTTCACCTGGGAAGTTGCCATCTTTTTTGTAAAGCCCCTTCAGGATACAGGTGTTCTTCAATTCTTTGTGCTGAGAGAAATGCAATCTCCTTACTTTTCTTTTCAGCTTGGATCGTTTGTGAAAGGCAAAATCCTTCCATTCCTGTCTCAAGCTGAGGATGGAGATGCCTGTAAAACATATGGATTTGTAGTTGTTGTTGGGGGAGGAGGGGACTCAGGAGGAAGAGGAAAGTGAGGCTGTTAAGTAAACAACTAGAACATCCAGTAACTTTTTCAGTATCAGCTTTCTCCTCTGCAACCTTGAAGGTTCAGTATAAACACTAAATATGGAATTTATTTATAATAGAGCTTTAAATAATTTTGATCTTAGAGACATTCAGCACTTTACTACGCCATACACACAGCTGCAACTTACTACTTCCAGTACTTCCACATTTCATATACAAACAGCTATGAACAATCATCAAACCTGCCGCTATAGAATACTTATTTTTTCCTACAGTTTCAGCACAGACTCCTGACTACCCTGTGATGTTACAGAAAGAATAGATCTGAAAAACTTATTCTGTAAAGACCTTCAGGATGGTTTTCCTTTCATTATTTGGCTGATATTAGGGGGAAAAAAAGTAATTATCTGAAACTCAGACTTGATCTTGTTTATTTTCCATAATAAAAGAGCAACATGACAAATATAACTTAGATCTCAGTCTCAGACCATTGTGTTTGTGTATAATATTACACATATGTAGTTTTCAGTCTAATGGAATGAATCAAACAGGATCTATAACACTGAGAAGGCTCCACTAAAATAGACTCTTACGGAGAGTGCTATGCTGTAATAATATAAAGTTAAAAGTATAGAAGATAAGATGCTAAATTACATAAAATGCATATTTAGTAATATGTTGTTTGGTACAAAAAACTCTAAAAGTCTAAAATACAGCCTAAGAAAAAATACCAGTATTCACAAAGATTTGTTTTAGACCAAGGAATGTTACTTTAATCTTCCAAACTAAGGCCTAATTTCTAAAGACTGTTACTTAATTGCAGTAAAGTGACCTGATGGACATATGTTTTGTTGTTGTTAATCCAAGACACTTTTTTAAAAGAATAGATAAAAAAACTTTCTCATCCAATCCTCCTAATTCTGAAAGACCTCAGCAAATTCTCAAATTTAAAAGGTTCTGGCATTTGAGGTCAACAGTATAAAAGAACAGGAGCAGTCATCCCTCTTCACGCACAGTCTGGATGGGGCGTTACTATAACAGGATGCCCAAGGATCTTCCAGAAACATTCCGATCAAGCGTTACTGCAGTGGCTGTTGCTGGGATGCGTCCATTTCAGTAATAAGCAGCCACCCAGATTACTGATACTATTTTCAAAATTTATCTCTTTGATCACAGTTGCAATGCTTAGTCTATAGCCCTGCCACAAGACCTGTAATTTCCCCCGAAAACGGCACAGTGCTTGCACTGAGCTTCAAATCATATTCATAAATAGAAATAAGACTTCATTTGCATTTCATGATCATACATTATCTGTTGATTCATGTTTGCAGATGATCCCATGGACTCTGCCCAAGTATGCGGGGGGGGAAATTAATGCCATTACCTTCAACTTTTAAAGGTGAACGTTTACTTTAAAAGTAAACGTACAGTTGGTAAAATAAATATGTGTTTTCTTCTGGTAATTATACGCCTTTAACTGCACTTAACACTTAAATACGTGCCACTGTTATTTGTAAGCTGTCCCATATTCAGATAACCTGATGATAAATAAAGCTGAATAGAGATGTGCTATGAGATCAGAGGTAGGCACCCTGTAGCATGGGTGTCACTGAAGACTTCCTGGTGGCAGACTTTCACACCCTTTCATACCCCTTTTTATATTATCTTTATCATTCTTTTCCCCTTTCTTCCCTAAATCCTTCAAAAACCTGCTGAAGAGTCAGTGAATACCCTTGCTTAGTTCCACGGGTTGCTTAGTTGCAGTACTTACTGGTCCTGGTGATTTCAGAGGATGGAACCCTATCCAATTTTGTGTAGCCTAGAGAATGGCTTGCTCTCAGTTTTCAACTTAGAGTTCTAAGGGTACACTGGAAAAAAATTATAAAATATAAAAAATATAAAAATTATAGTAAGTTTCATATAATTGTCAACTTTTGTGTTAACATATAAAACTAAATATTTAAGGTAAATGCTTTGAGAGGAACGTGTGTCAAGTTCTTAACATATTTTCAGAGCATACTTTTTTTACTTTGATTTTCGTATTCCATTAAATACGTAATCCTAAATTGTAGTCCTGAGAACACGCCCTGGAGGATGCCTGGGAATCTAGTAGGCCTCTGGGATTCAGTCGCTTGTGGATCTGTTTTAGGCGGGGTTACAGTTTATGGTGAATGGTATTAAGAGTCTAGAGATATGAGTGGAAACTATGAGCAAATTAGCTCCAAAATTTAAAACGTGAATAATTTAAATACATATTTAAAACTATTCATGAGTTTTCAAACTGAAAACTTCATTGTTGCTGCAAAGAGGGAGCAAATAATAAGGCAGACAACAGCAACACACAGCTTCCAGGCTCACTGCGTGTATGATAGTCACAGCCATGTTTTATCACTTTACTTGTTGACAGAGACTCACGCTTTGTTTTATAAATACACTGCAAGTGATAGGTTACAATTTTCAAGAATAAAGGGCCAAATCCCCATAGCTAAATGTGAAGCCTGCATACAGCACAGACTCATTATTACCAAACTACCATAAATAGGGATTTTTATCAGATGACTGCTTAGGACCCATGAAACAATTCACTGCCACATCTCTGAATCACTCAAACCTTGATATTTGGGTTTGAGCCTACTTTAGCTTGTCCTTTAAACATTAATTACCTTGGCCTCTATACATTCAAGGAAGTTTCCTATGGTACTATTTTTTTTTGACAGATATAAAATAGGAGGCTACCTCATTTATGAAACAAGACTTCTGTTTTTTATTAGTATGCTGGAAAGACCGTGAGAATGAAATGAAACCTTTTCGAGTGCTTGATCATGACACTCACCTTGGTCACGGCAGTCCACCTACCTCAGCTTTCGGGGTCTACCCAAAAGCCCAGCATAATCAATTCCTGCATAATCAGTGAGTGAATGGTGATTCTGGAGACTAAAAGGCAAGGGAGTGTAGGCTGTTAAAGAGGGTCGAAATGCCAGTAAAACAAAACATGTTTTGTTCCGATATATAAAAGGGACAAAAATGAAGTATTAACTAATGTGGCCTGTGGATAATCTGAAAAAGAAAAAAAAGAGACGAACCTTATAACCTATATACCAAAATGAACAGTTGCTAAAATGCATCACTAGTGGCTTGTGCAAATTACACCGGCAGCTTGACAATGAGGTCTTGTTTTCATGTTTTCTTTGGCAGGAAGATGGATGATCCCTGACAATACACTGTATGCTTGTGCCTTAGCCTTAACAGCTTCCATGTTAAACTCCTGTAAGAAGCACCCGGTTCCAAGTGGATCAGGGACTGCAGCAATGAGTTTTCGTCTTACTGCAGTTTTTGAAAATGCTACCGCTGAGTGTGGCAGTAGTGTAGGGGTGAATCCACAAGTTCCCAATCTAATGAGAGAGGTTTCTCGCCTTTCAGCATGGTGGCCTATAAGAAGAGTATTTTGGAGTTCAGTGTCACTAAGCGTGCATGTGATATCACTATCAACACAAAACAACATTTAGAAATCAAGTTAGACCTGTGATACCAGTTTGGAGCCTCTGATATATGACTTTTGTCCTTTATCAGATAATATTTTCAGTATCTGTTGGTTATTAAGAGTCAATCTGTTAAATATGTGTGTAAACACATAAGCCTTTTCTACTGTTATCTTCACCAAACATAATCTTCTATAGTAGGTTCTACAATGCAAGACAGTGATAGGTCAACATATCTGTCGTAATTTAGCCTATACCAGAATATTATTTCAGGGACCCAGGGTTTGTTATCCAGAGTGCTGTATTCTCACCCCAGCCTATGAGACCCAGGGTTTGTTATCAAGTGCTGTATTCTCACCCCAGCCTATGAACTCACTGTATTTGGTGCCTTTTTTTCCTACCAGAGAAAGATTAGATCAGGATTGGTGCTAAATTTCATGTTCTTTGCAAAATTCTTATTTTTTAAATATATATAATTCAATAGGAAATATGTATGTCTGGCAGTATTATGCATGTTACATTTTGTATATATGTATCTAAGGGAAAACCCCTCCTATAAAGGAATTATTGAGTTCAAATCTACTAAGAGATATGTAATTTTTATCAGTACAGAAGGCGTTAGGGTACAAAACTCAAAAAATGACCACCAAATGAAAACTTAATGATGGACACAGCCTCCAAAGGTAATGACTAAAGAAAAAGTCCCTGGTCAATGTTGCTAGCATAAAGTTAGCTATTCAAAAAATGTCCTTGTGTGAAAAAAATGTCCTATTTTATTATATATATAGTTATATATGTGTGTGTGTATGTATTATATACACGCACACAAAATAGCTTTCTGTTGGGCTTAAGGAGATAATTTAAGCTATTTTTCAGGCTAAGATTAGAGTTTTGGGAGCCATCAATCTTAAAACCTGGACAATGAGTTACTTAAAAAAAAACAAAACCAAACCTGACATAAAGTATCACTGTCCATCTTTCAGATTTAACATAAAGAAATCAGATTAGAAACAACTGTCTGTCAGCAAATCTCAGACCTATGATTATCCAGGGCTCTGAGCATCATGGTTGTGGCTGACTGTGTGACACGCACCTAAAATTCTACCCCAGATTCCATGCAGGTCTCTGAGTCCCTAATGTACCTGTGAGTAGGATTCAGAGGAAGTGGGGACCACAGATTTGTATTTAACCTTGCTGTCTTTATAGATGTTGCCTTAACTCTATTTTTGTGAAGATATTAAAAATACAAGTTAGAAAAATACTACCGTTTTTCTAATTAGGAAAACCAAACATTTAGAATCTACTAGAATATACTGGATTCACTGTTAACTAATGATAATTCCATTCTACTGTTAACATGATTTGTATGTAAGAGAATGGGGGCCCGTTAATCAGATGTAACAGAGGGAGGAGATTGAGATTGATACATACATACTACTATATATAACACAGATAACTAATAAGGACCTACTGTATAGCACAGGGAACTCTACTCAAAACTGTAATGATCTATATGGGAAAAGTCTAAGAAAGAATGTATTTATGTACAAGAATAACTGATTCACTGTGCTGTAGAGCAGAAACCAATGCAACAATGTAAACCAACTATACTGAGAAAGTTACATTGGAGATGAAATATCCCCTTGGTAGTAACTTCTCATGTAATTGTTATAATATTGTGGTTTGAGAACTATAACATTATTAAGGCATTGCCCAATGCTTGATAAATTTGCATTTTGTCATTCTGTTCTACTATAAGTTTATTTTAGCTTGGAAGTTACAGCTATGACAGACTGAACCCTGCAGTATTACTGAGAGAGAGCTTGGATATTTTACGTATCTCCTAATAGACACTTGTTATGTCAACTTGTTTTAATGTTTAACCGAAAACTAATTTTTAAATTATTCTGCATATTTTCAAAGTTAGGAAACCTTTGAAAGTGTGACCTTAGACATCAAAACCAAATTATTCCAAGTGCATGCTGCAGAGTGACTCTGCTCTATCTATAGGATGCCATTTTTGGCACAGTAGTTGTTTAAATATAGGTCACTTATGTGAAATGATTATGCTGGGTTTGATCAGTGTGCAGGATTTTAGTACTTGCCTTTTAAAAAATTTTATGTTTCTTTTAAAAGAGTATAATTTATAAGTGATTTTTTATAATCTTCAGTTTAATATAGATAACCAATATCTTTTTAATGAAAAAAAGCTTTGTAATCATTTGGAGGATAAGATCATTTTACTGTGGAACAATTGTGATATTCTCAGTTAATAAAAATTTTTTAGCAAATTTCCATAAGGCTTTGTGATTTTATTTATGAAATTCCCTGAGGAGGTGGAGGAGGGGAGGAAAAATGACCAACAGGAAGGAAACTGTGTGCATTGAGTGAAAGAAGTAAGCTGTATGCTTTTAAAGCTTCATATATGTTTTCAAGTGTGTTTGGGTACTGTTATTTCTCTAGGGGAGGTAGACATAAACCACAAGCACTGGATAGTCCAAAAACTATTTCTATTTGAATTTCTTTTTTTTTGCAGTTGACTTAAATTATTGCTTCTTTTACTTATACTGAGTAAACTTATTAAATTCAGCTGGTACTAAGTTATCTCTTTCTCACTGACAATTTCAGGAGGTGATCAAGACCAGGCTGGAGTTTTGTTTTTTTTTAAAATTTCTTACTATTATGGATTACCCACTTGGAGAAAAACTGACTGTAGTCAGAGGATGTTCATTATTTGATAAGACCTAATTACAAAGCAAGTCACTATTGATGTTTAAAGGTGCTAAATATATTTTACACATCAATGTGAAATTTGCAATATGTCATTGAATATTTTAATTATTTATATACCTGCAAATAAGTACCAGACGTGCAGGCGATCCTAAGCAGGGTAAACGTCACTCTCTTGAGAAACTAATTTTTATAGGAAAAAAATAAGAGTTCTAATGTATATAGAAAACAAATTTTCTAGAGGTACAACTCAAAGAATTATCAAAGTTTCATAGGGTTTAAAATTCTCTTGTTTATTCGCTCAGTCATGTCCAGCTCTTTTGTGACCCACATGGACTGCAGCCTGCCAGCTCCTTTCCCCATGGGATAGTCTCCTACAAATGAACCTAAATTCAAAAGTTCTTTTTTTAAAACCCTCGAGAGTCATCAGTGTTTCTCGAAACTTACATAAACAGGAAACTCACTGCCCTAGAGGATGGTCTACAATATCAGAGGGCCCTCTCGCCTCCCGTGCTCACCATCCAGCCCTACCACCTGCCCTTGTCTCAGTCACTTGTCAGCCTCCCTGGTCACTCCTACACACCCACCACGCTAGCACATGGCTTTTGGTTCAATGTTCAATGTTCATATGGAGCAACTTTATTTCACTCTGACTTCACAGGGACACTTGGAACCTTGTCTTCTCTGGAAGTTGCTTCATCTTTGGAACCTTCAGTAGCAATATCCTGGTCTCTTATCACAGCTGATCACTTCATTCCCTCTTGCTGACTTCCCTCCGCCTGCTCCTCAACTTTGTTATCTTCCCATTAACTCCTCCCCTCCCAAGCCTCTCTCAACCAATCAGATCTCTTCAGCCTTTACTTCATTTTTCTAACCCTTAACCCTGGGTCTGGCAAAACTCCAATCAGTTCATTAGCTCCCCAGTATCTCTCCCAACCCCAAATTAAACACTTCCAGTTTCCTTCCTCAAACTCTCTCTTCCCTCTTTTCTATCATCAGTTTTTCCTCTCTACAGGATCATTTCCACAGGCATATGCATATATATGCTATTCTTTCTTGCATTTTGGTGAGGCGGGGGAGTGGAGCTGGAAAGACTTCTTTTAAATTTACATGCCCCTTGTAGCTATTGCCTCATTTCTTTCCATCCATTTACAATAGAAAAAAAAAGCAAAACAAAAAATTCTTGAAACAATTCCTGCTGTCTCCAATTTTATCTTTATCACTCTCTTTTGAATCTGCTCCATCAGGATTTTGCCCCTACCACTCCACTGAAACTGCCCTTCTCAAAGTTACCACTGATATCCACATCCCAAAATCAAAGTCATTTTTCAGCCCTTGTTTTATCTGAATGATCAGCAGCATGTGTTACAGGGAGTCAGTTCCTGATCTCCGAATCAGCGTTCCAGTATCACGCACCTACCTGGTTTGTTTCTGATTTCTAGCCACTGCTTCTCAGTTGGGTTTGCTGGGCCCTGCTCATCTAACCTCTAACGCTGGGAATCCATCACAGTTTAGTTTCTGAACCTCGTCTCTATGCTATCTCTGCTCACTCCCTGGGTGGTCTCACCCTTTCTCATGACTTGAATTACCACCTAAATGTGGATGGAGCACATGCCTGTCTGTTAGACTTCAGACCCTTATACAGCTGCCAACCTAACACCTCCAGAAGGAGGACTACAAAGAACCTCCCAACTTAACACATCCAAAACTGAGCTCCTGATACGCTGCTCTCCTGTACTTGCATCTTTTGCAGCTCTCTTCATTTCCGTTAATGACAACTTCATTTTGCTAGTTGTTCAGAAAACTTTGGAGTTATCCTTAACTCCTTGTCTCTCACCCACTTTCAGCCTGCTATCAAACCTTACTGGTTATACTTCCAAACTATACCCAGAATTTTTTCCGTGCTTCTCCCCTGCTGAAAAAAGAAAAAAAAAATGCCTGGCATAGAGTTAAGTACTCAATAATTACTTGTTGAATAAGTGAATGGTTTCCAAACATGTTAGCATTAGCATACTGACTTCCTCCACCTAGGAATATTTCACTAGAGGACTCAGCCAGTGCAGCTGGAGTGAGCCAGCAATACCACGATCAGGACTGGGGAGGGCCTGGCTGGCCCCAAGCAGAGGAGAGGGCCCACAGGGTGGGGAGCTTTGATTCTAATATGTGGGGCTTCTGGAGAAGGAAATGGCAACTTCACCTGAGTATTCTTGCCTGGGAAATCCAGTGGACAGAGGAGCTGGTGGGCTACAGTCCATGGGGTCACAAAACAGGCAGACACAACTTAGTGATTAAACAGCAACAATGGGGCTTGAACAGGTAAGTAAATAGACTGCAAATAAAAAGAACCAGGTTTCTACCACAGGAGAAGGGAGGCACATGTCTGGAGAGGCAGAAGGCTGGAACAAACCCTGAGGTGGTGGACTAGGACCGGCAAATTCTAGTGTGTATACACAACACATATACACAGGTGTGTGTAGATGTTGTGTTCATATGTATGTTTCCCACCTCCATCCACTGAGGAAGGACAGTGACATCCCAGAAGCAATGAGTATGTCCCCATATTCAACCTTGTAACAAGCAGAGACTCAGATGATAGATAGGACCCTGTATATATTCTATATCTAAATTATAATGCTAGCATGATGGAATCAAAGATGACACTCATGGAAAGTCTTCTAATTTTATAGAAAGAGAAAAGCTTGTCTTTAGACATTAAACAAGAATAAAAAGCACGGACAATCCCCCAATCCACAGATAACTGCCTTTATCATTACAGAATGTGTCCCTTAAGACTCTGTGAAAATGTTTTGTGAAAATGAGGAAATACACACACTATTTTCCAACACACTTTTCTAACTTCCTGACTTTTTATTGATGTTGTCAGGTGAAAAAAAAACAAAAAACAAAATCAAACTGGCTTAAGTCAAAGGGTGAAAAATTCAGGTGTAGTCTGAAATCAAGACGGCTAGGATCTAGGGTCAAATGACGTCATGGGAGCTACAGCCTTGCCATCTCTCGACTACTTATTTTTCTGTAGGCTTAATTCAGGTAAAAACTTAATTCTTCCCAACGATTCTAAGCTATCCTTTTCATCAACTCCAGCAGAAAAAAAAAAGCTTCTCTTATCCAATATTTCGGACAAATTCCTGGGACTGAAACATACTGGTCCAACATAGGTCAGAAGCCCAGCTCTAAACCTATCATTGAGGCTGGAAGATAGCATATGCTAATTCAATGAGGCCTCAGCCTCAGGCTACCTGAAGCTGGCTAGCGCTCAACCCACTTCATGGAACAAGAGGAGAAGTAGGCTCTCTTCTAAGAAAACTGGGGTTCTGTTGTTTGAAAAAGGGATGAATGGATTCTGGGAAGGCATAATAACAGAAGTTTACCACATATATCAGTTAATAAAATTCTACATCTTTTTTTTTTTTTTGGTGGATGCACAATTATCTCATGAGACAGATGAACAGTTAATTTGATGTAACTCTATTAATGGCTATCTGGAGTAGCTTCATGTCCCACAATAATAAACACCCCCACTATGAACAAACAGCTAAATTTTTATGCTCATCTTTATTTCCTTTAGGCTAGATTCCTAGTAGTGGGATTTCTAGGTGGAAGGACAAGTACTTTTGATTTTTACTGTTTTACCGAATTGCATTACCACATGTTTTCTCTGTACCTTTGTAACACTAGGTATGATTATTATTTTCAGGATTATTTTTAAAAATCCTAAAACATGAAAAATTTATAGGTTAAAAAAACCCACTCATTGTAAATCTGCATTTTTGTTGGCTTTCCAACTATGATAAAATCTACTTACCATAAAATTTACCATTTGAACCATTTTAAAGTGTGTTGTGGCATTAAGTCCATTCACACTATCGGGCAACCGTCATTACCCATCTCCTGAATGCTTCAATCATCCTAAATCAAAACTCTACCCATTCAACACTAACTCCCTCCCCTCAGTCCCTGTCAACCACCATTCTATTTCTGTCTCTGTGAATTTGATCATGCTGTGCTGTGTTGTGCTGTGCTGAGTCGCTCAGTTGTGTCTGACTCTTTGTGACCCGTGGACTGTAGCCCGCCAGGCTCCTCTGTCCATTGGAATCTCCAGGCAAGGACACTGGAGTGGGTTGCCATGCCCTCCCCTCCAGGGGGTCTTCCCAACCCGGGGATCAAACCCAGGTCTCCCACACTGCAGGCAGATTCTTTACTGTTGATCATGCTAGGTGCTTCACATGGTGGACACATACGGTCTTTGCCCACTTTCGCATTTTTATGACTAACTGTAAATCTTTTTTCATAAGCTTCTCAGCCATGGCACTTCTTCTTTGGTGGATTATGTCATTATCCGTTGTCTATTTTTCTATTGAGGGTTTCTCTTTTTCTTACTGGTTTGTGAGTGAAAGTCGCTCAGTCATGTCCGACTCTGCAACCGCACGGACTCTACAGTCCATGGAATTGTCCAGGCCAGAATACTGGAGTGGATAGCCTTTCCCTTCTCCAGGGGGTCTTACCAACCCAGGGTCAAACCCAGATCTCCCGCATTGCAGGCAAATTCTTTAGCAACTGAGCCATCAGGGAAGCCTATTGGTGTGTGAGCAATCTTCATATATTATGTGAGACTCTAATAAGCATTGGTAAAAGTTTCCCCAGTTTGTCTTTTTACATTTTTTTTTAAATTAAAGTTTTCACTTTATAGACTCATTGCTTATATGTTTAGTAAGGCCTACCCTTATTATGTAACTATATTTTAAAAATCCCTTTTCATATCTTTATGGCTTCATTTTTACATTAAATCTCTAAGCTGATTTATTTTTGAAGTATGAGGGAATGGCAACCTACCCACTGCAATTATTTTGAAGTGCAAACTAGGTCCTCTTGGATCACAGTGTGTACCTGTTCCTGTGAATCATGTTGAGATTTGATCTTTGTTATGGACCTAGTGACAACAGAAAATGGTTGTCATGGGTCTTAAGGAGAGGGAATTTTTTTTTTTTAAGGCATCTGTCCCAGGTGACATTATCACAGTTTTTAGACTAATCTCTTTTAGATACTAGATAGCAAGCAACTTTTATTGGGAAGGGAAGTTCTGCAACCTAGCAATGACCATCTTTTATCACTGTATGTCTCTAAATGTTTTGAAGCTTAAGAACAAAGGTGGTTCATACGTGAATTTCTTACCATGTACGAACTTTTAATATGAAGCATCTTGTAAAAGAATACCTTATCTAGAATTCTAATAGCGTACAATAGAAATGTCACTGTCTTCTGTTGCCCCAGTGAGAGAACACTGTTGGCCAAGCTTTGAGGCTGACATTTGACATGAGCAGTTTTCAACTGAAGTCCTACTGTACCCAGAGGGTACTCTGGGAATCTGTGAGGGTGTAGATTAGTGGTCAGATGTCAGAGATGCTAGACATACTACAATGTAGTTGGATACAATGTTGGGTAGTCCCACACACTGTCAACTTTTGAATGTCCTGCTAAGTATTCTTTGAGTGAAAAAAGCTTGTTTTTAAGTATCTGAGCTTAGATTCTAACTCTCTTGTACATGAAAACACAAAATTTTTTGCATAGTTTCAATAAAACACCAAATTTGCCAAGAACATAAATTATTATGTAACTCAAGGGATCAGTATGTTTTGTTTTAGCTAGAACGTTACCAAGAGTGGGTCTTGATTTTGTAAAATCATCAAAGGAATGGCACTCATGGTGTTTGAGTAGTCAGTACTAAAGTTATCTAAGACAACTTAAGTCTGTATCTATAATGTGGCATTTACAGCAATTTGTCTATAAGAATATACTTATTTAGTCTTTAATTAATTATAGAGAAATATCTATATTCAATTGAATATTTCAAGTTGGCTTTTATATCTTTGCCCACAAATGAACAGTTACTGTATGCTCATTTTGTTAACATGTTTTTCTCTAATGAAGCAATGAAACAATCAGAATTAAGTGACCACTTTACAGGGAAGCATGGTGAAAAGTTGGCAAAGATAACAGCATTCTTCTGACATAAGGCACTCTGAAAAGTTTAAAAACTGTCTTACTATTTACTGGAAGGTATAACAAACTTTTCCTAATCAGAAAGACAGTTTCATCATTTCTTTCAGAATAACACAAATGATTGCAAACTGCAAGCTTCAAGACACTGGTCTTGGTAATGTCACCGGATTCCATGAAATCAATGATTCCATGAATATGACACCAAAAGCACAGGCAACACGAACAAAAATAAACAAGGGCAACTACATCAAAGTAAAAAACTTCTGCATAGCAAAGACGACAATCAGGGTGAAAAGGTAACCAACAGAATGGGAGAAAATATTTGCAAACCATATATGTGATAAAAGGTCAGTCTCCAAAATATACTACAACTCCTGTGGTACCTGCCATTAACAGTAATGTACTGTGCATTTAAACATTTGTTAAAAGGAAGAATAAAGCAACCCTATACGAATCTGAAATCATCTACAGACAGAACCTGAAATTTAAAAAAGCCTTACAAATGACAAGACTGTTTGATATTCTGTGTTAGTGGTAGTTTCCTTATTTGTAAACCGGGACTATTAATAACTACTTTCCAGCTGAGAATTATACGGAAAGTGCTTCATGGTTTTATACTCTCTAAGAAGTAGTAGCTTAATTGGTATGTGTACATGTGTAAGCGTATATGTGCTTTTTCCTAAATGTTTAATAGTAAAATCACCTTTAAAAAGGAAATATAGGCCTATAATCCCTTCTCTGGCAGCCTTGGTTGCACATGTTTCAGAATCCAGTTTTTTTTTTTTTATTATGGGAAGGTATATAGCAATATATTGTCGATTACATAATACTCCCGATGGGACACATAATCAAACATTAATATCACATTCCCACCAAGTAGATAAAAAATCATAAACAGCCTCATTTCAGCTTGGGTCAGGTTTTGCTGCCAATTAAGGGTTTTTTTTTTTTTTTTTTTACTAAGTTTTTAAATTTAGTTGTATTGGGTGTTTGTTGCTGTGTGCAGGCTTTCTCTAATTGTGAGCGGGGCTACACTCCAGCTGCGATGCGCCAGCTTCTCGTGTTTCGGAGCATGGGCTCCGGGAGTTGTGTCACGGGGGCTTAGTAGCTGCGGCTCCCTCTGGAGTGTGGGCTCCGCAGCTGTGGCGTGTATGTTAGCCTGTTCTTCTCCTCAGAGTCTACAGTAGCCATACTCTCACTTTTGGTTGCTTTGTTTTTATTTTCCTGATATACTGATTTTGGCTAATAGTCGTACAGTACAGCAAAGATTTTATCGGATCAGTACAGTCTAGGAGACCGTTATGACAGTAGATTCAGAGAGTCCTGCAGCCCTAACTGTTACAATGCATCCAGCTAAAGGCAATTTTAAGTTTATATTTTTAAAAAGAAATTAACTTAAGAATCAGTAAGTTTAGATTTTTAATAAGTTAATTCCATCAAACAGACACCAATGTTAGGTCCTTTCAATGCTATTTCTAACTATTCAAAATACATAGCACAAACATGAAAGTTACCTTACTGAAATTAAATCTTTGAGTTGGTTTTAACAGGCTGGGCTTTTAGTGATGAGGTTAAAGAAAGATCATTTAGTATACTGATAGAAATAGTTATGATGACAGTTTTTCATGATGCGCTTTAAGAACTGATGAAACTTATCTGATAAGTAAAAAGGATGGCCCTTCCAGAGAATAAAGAGTAAATAGGTCCTAATAGTGATATGTAGTCCCTAAACATAATCCAACTTCTCATTCTTGTCCAAAGTAAAATTTTAAGTTGAAGGATGAAAAATCTGCCTCCCTGTTGCCATTTCACAAATATGCCAAGGTAGTATCTACTAGCCACTAAGACCCAGATATTTATTTTCTTCATAAATTGTCATAGATGTTGTAAAATATCCATTTTTTCCCAAGGGAATCAAAACTATATTTATTTAAAGAAAGGCCCATCAATGTTTTTATTTTTCTTGAATTGTCTCATTAAAAAAAAAATTATCTTCAGTAATGGTTTAAAGAGAAGCCTGCATGAAGCAATGTCCTATTTTAATCACCTCTTTTTAAAAAAAGGTGGTGAGTGACCTCTGGAGGCAAGTGGAAAAAGTATCCTGCTGCTTTCTGGAGTGAAGTGGGTAGAATGAGAAAGCAGATCTTTCCCTAGGAGGAAAAAAATTATTTTGATGTTTAATCAGGGTGAATTAAAACATTTAACTTTAAAATTAGTTTACTGAACCTCAATGCAGGGAAGCCTGGAGTGATGCAGTCCATTGGGTCACAAAGAGTTAGACAGAACTTAGTGACTGAACAACAACAGAAAACCTCAATTCAATTATATAATATTTATAAAATATATAATACAATACAACAGGGGAGAGAGAGACGTAAGGTCCATAGTCCATCTCACTGAGCTTACAATCTCCTAGGGAACTAAAAATAAGTGTTGAAACAACTGTAACACAAGCTAGAATGTTGAGAACATTTAGGAGTAGCATTCAGATTTTTGGTTAGGTTGTTCAGAAAAGGTCTACTACATTCAACAAACATTTACTAAAGACACACTGTGTCCCAGGCACTATGCTAAAGACTAAATAAGACATAGTCGCCTTCCTTTGGGCACTCCTGGTATAAATAGGAAGTTGACACATAAATAGGAAAATTCTGTATTTGTGAATTTATGCCTAATTCTAATAGGCCACTGGCTTCTTCACATAGAATTTTCCTATTTATGTGTCAGAGGGAAACTAAAACAGACCAGAGACTAAGAAGAGGGTCAGAAGAGGCTTCCTAGAGGAAGTAACACCTCACTAGACTCCTCAAAGACAGGGAGGGACAGTTCTGGTTCAGCGCTGGCGTCCTAAGCCTACTCCAGCCCATCTCCCCTCACGATGAAATACAAAGAGCAAAAGTCAACAAGGGACGGGAGGAATCAAGACTTACAGAAAAGAAACCTGCAAGGCAACGAACTGCCTGGCTTTCCTCACCTCTCTTTTCTTGTAGCTGTGTTCTGAGTAGCTAAAATGCTGATGGAAACCCCATCTTTCTGGTCCAAGGAACTGAGAAATGGAGACTGTGGACTGGAAAGTGAGTAGGGAGGGGAGGAAGGGAGAGCTAGAAAAGGTGACCCCTAAAATTTTGTGTGAACCATCTAAGTCCCTTGGGTTTGCCCCTGTGCATGTGAGAGACCCGAGGCAGCACAGCAACAGCTCCGATGCCTGGTCTGAGAGGTAAACCACTGCCCAAGTCTCAGGTGAACCCGGGAGTGCTGCATGTTCACGACTGGCCCAGAGCAGCACTGCACGGGCTTTGACAACTGAACTGAGATTGGCACCCTCACCCACAGAAGGCTATAGGAAACTTGCAGCCTGAACTTAACCAGGTTGACAGCCTGCTTAAATAAACATTCTCCACAGGATTTTAACAGGACCTGGAGTCTGCACAGTATAACTGACATAATGTCCAGGATACAATAGAAAATTACCTGTCATACAAAAAAACTAGGAAAATGTAACCAAATTCCAAGGGGGAAATAACAAGCAACAGACACAAACTCTGGGATAACACAGTTGCTGGAATTTCCAAACACTAAAGCAGCTATTATATGGTCCAGGAGGTAAAGATAGGCATCTTTAGTAGAGAAAAAGAAACTATGAAAAAGAACCAGGTGGAAATTTTGAACTAAAAAGTACAATATCTGAAATAAACAAATTCATTGGATAGGTACAATATACTTGAAGATAGAGAAATCAACAGTGCTTATCTAAACTTAAGAGCAGAGGTGGAGAAAAATGTCTAGGGGAAAAAAAAGGAACATGAGCATCAAGGACCTTTGTGACTATATCAAAAGGTCTAATGTACAAGTCATTAAGAGTCTCAGAAGAAGAGAAAGAAATGGAGGCAATCTGGATTTCCTCTTAGCAATTTGGACCTAACCCACCTCTCCCATATCATATTTTATTCTCTTTGATATATGTATATGGCTTTTGTTTCAGCCCCATTAAACTTAGAGACATATTCCCTGACTCTGAAATCTAAAACAGGTTCTCTTAAGTCATAGCACCTGTACTTTCTGATGTACATGGGGAAAGTGCTTAATGACCAAATCAATGGGGCTGGGCTGCAAGGGAAATGATGACACTCAGGTGTGTATAATTGGGATCCTATGTGGATGAGCTGAGGACTAATTAGGTGGAAAAGAATATTCCAGGTAGACGACAAAGAGAAATACACATTTGGTCTGTTTGGTCAAGGAGCAAAAGGAGACAAAAAGCTAAAGTAGGATACAGAATAGGTTTTTTCTTTTCCACTGGTATAATCTTATCCAGTTCAGTGCTTCATGCGCTGGACTCCCTGCGACCCCAGGGGGTGCAGCCAGCAAGGCTTCTCTGTCCATGAAACTTTCCAGGCAAGAATACTGGAGTGGGTTGCCAATTCCTACTCAAGGGGATCTACTCAACCCAGGGATGGAACCTGTGTCTTCTACGTCTCCTGCATTGGTAGGCGGATTCTTTACCACTAGCACCACCTGGGAAGTTACTCTTTGGGGATTCTGCAAATCGATGCCCTTCTCCACTTCCTTACAACAATGGAAATATTTGTAGAGATTGGGGCAAGAGTGTGCTGGAAACCTCAGCTTTGGCTCCAGATTTCTTTTTTGAGCTACGGTTACACTGTTTATGAACAGCCACTGCTTCGCTCACTGACCTTGGGCAAGTTGTTACTTTCTACGTCTCCACCCTCCTGTCTGTAAAACCAGGATAATATGGAATTTAGGGTGTTGTTAAGAGGATCAATTGAGACCATACACGTGAAAGTTTACATAGTGGCTCAACAAATGTGGAGCGACGGGTGAACCACAGATCAATAGTCGACAGAACTCCAAGGAACTAGGGCAGAACTTTTGTAAACTTGTATGAGAGAGAGATCTTGGGGTTTCCTTTGCCCCACCCGCCCGGCCCGCGAGGAGACCCGGGGAGCGGGCGCGAAGCCATACCTTGCGTTTCTCGGCCAGCAATTCCTCGTGACGGCTCGGCTGCATCTTACCTCCTGGCTCGTCCCTAGCTGCAGCTTCAGCTCGCTCCGCCACGGGGCGCCCGCCTGCAGGGCCTCTGTGGGCTCAGCTAAGTGTGACGCTGAGACCTCAGAAAGAGTGAGAGCGAGGCGTCGGATCTCCTGGGCAACCACATCAACTTCCGGTTGGGGGAGGGGCCGCGGCTGGCGAGACGCCACATTTCCGCCACGTGACCCGCGCAGGCGCCCTGCGTGAGGGAGGGCGCGCGGCCGCAGCCTGCGACGGCCGGCGCGTGCCGAAGTTCGACTCCTCCGCGCGGACGAGGGCCGCCCCCGGGGAGGTGGCGCCACCCGGGACCGCTGGCTCTGGAGGCGCGAGGCCGGGGCAGGGTGCCGAGATCCCGAGGCTCCGCTGAGAAGCCGAGCGGTAGCGGGACCGCTGCCCGGGAGCCGCCACGCTGGAGCTGGAACTGGAGCCGTGTGGGGCCGGGGCCCCGGCTGTCGGGCAGCGGCTTCTCCAGGCCGAGGCGCCGGCGGAGAATGAGCCGGAGGCAGTGGTGGGCTCCCGGCGGAGCGGCCGGGCTGACAGCTTTCTGCGCTGGTTCATCACCGTCCTCCTGTGTGCCGCCTTCCTGGGGCTGGTGAGAGCCGGGACTGGAATCCCCCCCCCCCCCAAACCGAGACGAGGGCAGACATTCTGCAGGGAACGTGGCCTTCCGAGCTCTTGTCTCCGCCGCTTGCAGACTCTGACCTTGGGCTCACCCATCTGCCTGAGCCTCGGTTTTGCAGCCTGTAAAATGGGCACAGTCACGATTTTCGAGAAATACTGTCAAGTGTAAAATAGATTTTCGTAATATATAATGTTATCCAGTTCCAGCAAACCTTTCAACCTCTCTGTGGGGTCAGGGGAATGCAAGAGGGGTCGCCAGGTCTATAGCCGCGCACCCTCCCATCTCCTGCGCTCACCCAGCCCCCAAATAATTGCACAAAGCTGCTTTATTGGGTTCTCTTCTTCGTTTGACTGAATTGACCCCTTATTTTTGCAAATGGGGAAGTAGACCCAGACAGGAAAAGTGACTTTTTCGGACCACACAGCCAGTTAAGTGGTTGAGCCAGGAATAATGTAGTCCGCCTACAATCATGTAAAACAAATTTTCTGATCCTTGAATGTTTTTCTTGCAACAAACTGCAAGGCTTGGCCGTCTGGCGATTACCTTATTCCAGAAAACTTCCCTTAGTCGCTTGTCTTAAATATTGGGGTCCTGGGGAGTTGGGAGGGTGAGCAGTTACTTCTGGCCACTTAAGTGTCCTTCTCTGAGGCACAGTTGATTCTTAGAGTATTTGTATTTGAAGAAAAGTTAATGCAAACGCCGTGCCTCGTCCTGTTAAATGCGTTGCAGGTGGGACTGATTTGGTTACAGCCTTACCCTCAGGTACTAGGCTCTCGCTCTCGCCTTTGTCCCCGTCTGGGGAGGGGCTACATCGAAGCGTTTAGAGTCGAGTTGTGCAATTTGAATCACTTATTCTCGAAATGTAGACCGATTGGAAGCATTTTTTTAAGTGTCCAACCAATTTCCTGTGAAAGCCAACTGCAGCCCCTAATTTTTGCTAAAATTACATGTCTTTGAATAAAATTTTATTTTTAAATCCGTTGCATACAGGTGTATGTAATATTGTCTAGGAAAGCCTTACAGATTGTTCTCTGAGGCTTTGGTTTTCTTTGAAGAAAATGTAGATTGAGAAACGTTCAAATTGTTTCTCGCATGTTTTATATGTATAATTTTAAAGAAGGACCCCCATGTACATCCAGAAACTCTTCTGTTTTAACAGCATCAACAATGGGATAATACTTTGATGGCTTGAAAACTTAAATTTTTAGCATCAAAATTTTTGTGTTACTTGTGCATGCAGTGTGTTTCAGACTACTTAAAACTTTCAAAAACGTTTTTTAATGTTACATTTTACTGTTAATAGAAATACTTTCGTCTTTTCTAGTATTGTTCAAAAAGGAAACAGAATCACAGCAAAAAGCTAAAGGAATTAACTTTTTAAAATTTTAATTTGAGAGTTGTCAAGATGAGAAAAACCATAGGATTTGGCACACCAGAAATAGTCTGTAGCTCTAGTAGTACTATTAGTAGGTTCATTGTGAATTTAACTATGGGACTTAAATCTCCTACCTTCCATTGAAGTCCCTTCCTCCCTTTTTAGTACTGAAAAAAGTTATATACATAGACATTATTTTAATGATTGTAAATAAAAACTTCTGTCCTTTTGAATTTTAGGGAATGAGTGTTGCTATACTGGGACCCACGTTTCAAGACTTGGCAACGAATGTGAACCGCAACATCAGCAGTCTTTCTCTGATTTTTGTGGGCCGTGCCTTTGGATACCTGGGTGGCTCTGTGATTGGTGGAGTTCTGTTTGATAGCATGAATCATTTTCTCCTTTTGGGTAAGTAAACTACAGTTTCAGCTTCTTTGAGACTTTCAAGGAATTTACAGCTTTTTTAAAAATATGAAACATACTGGCTTGCAAAATGGTTGACAGCTTAAAAGTAGTGTTTAGGCATCCTCAGTGGAAGCCAGGTTTCTCTGCTGCCTGCTTTCATCTTGGCAGTTGCTTGGAATCTGGGCTGGATGCCTCTGGAAATTTAGGTTAGTCCTAGTGTGTTAGTGAGTCTTAGCCCTCCTGACCTTCACTGTGGTCCAGATACCACTGCTGGATCACATGCCAGTTGTTTAAAGAGCTCTGTTGGTCAGTGTTTAGGGCAGATCTTCTGGGGCCGTAGATAAGAATAAACTCCTCAGACCTGCCCAGACTAGACACTGGGCTGAGAACAAAGGTGGGAGGGGATGGTGGGTGAAATGATGAATGCTAAATTTTTGTCCCAGCTGCTGCTTGTGAATGATCAACGGAGGCCTCTCCCCCTCACTCTCAAAATAGATAGCAAAGCTTTTAGCTTACTGTTTTTTGGATAAATTGACATGTTTAAAGAAAATCTGGATTAATCGGACAAAACTGCTTCGAAAGTAGGGAGATTATTACTCTTGTTGATGAATGAGTAAATAATCCCTCTGATTTCCATAGTGGGTTGAAGGAATGTATTTCTTACATTTCCCTCCCTAGTCTTCAAACAAATTTGTTGTGCTGCATGCTCAGTTGATCAGTTGTGTCTGACTCTATGTGCTACCATGGATTGTAGCCTGCCAGGCTCCTCTCTCGATGGAATTTTCCTGGCAAGAATACTGGAGTGGGGTGCCATTTCCTGCTCCAGGTGATCTTCCTGATCATGGATTGAACCCGTGTCTCTTGTGTCTCCTTCATTGGCAGGCAGGTTCTTTACCATTAGTGCCACTGTTTAATACATTTCTGCTGTGAACTACTATAATAATTGCATTTAATTTTTTACCTTTATCTAAAAATCTCTTTAGGTCCTCAAAAATAAATAATTTTTGAGCTATCTGTTTCACTATAAAATTTTGCCTTGTGGTATAATGTATGGTTTGATTATTAGCAGTACTAGAAGTGTATTTATATTAGAATAGCTTACACTTTATAATTCATAAAGATGATAGAACCTTTTAAATGAAATAACTTTGTAGAAGCAGAACCTTTCCTCCTTATTACTCAATTTTAATTTGACCTGTTTTGCATTTTTGAGAATTTTTATGACATTAACTTGATCCATGACCCGTTACCATAAACAGTGTTTTTCATAGCTGACTTTGACCTTTCTTCTCAGGGGTGTCAATGTTCGCCACCACAGTTGGTCTTTATCTTGTTCCATTTTGTAAGACTGCAGTGTTACTTGTCATCATAATGTCCACCTTCGGTGTTTCAATTGGCATTCTGGATACAGGTTAGTGAGCCCTTCATTATCATCTCTGGGAGTAGCATCTTTCTACTAGAAAAAGAGCAGATGATATTAAATTGTCGCTCACACTGTCCCCTAAAATGACACTGACCTCCTGTGTTTTTCCTGGGGGCTCCCAGTCAGTACCACCTTCCTGCCAGGTAGAGTGCCTGTTTTTCAGCAGCCAACCACAGAATGAATTCAGAGGGTTTTGTTCTTTGAGAGTCTGTTGATTTACAGTATCCAAAGAGGAGAGGGGCCCCCGTGGGTGATTACATTCGTGGGTGATTACAGTGCAGAGGAGCAGGCTTCCAGTTGGGCTAGGTCTTTATCATTGTAATGTGGCAGGAATTGATGAATCAATAGATGAAACCAAGTTTGGAACCATTATATGGCTGAGGAAACATAGAAGCAGCTCTCCAATTTAAAATGCACTCTGCCTTTCGAACTAAGAGAAACCTGTGTTGTGTCTTATTTCCCTTTTCCTTTCCTCTCAAAAGTTTCTGCCCTCGTGTATCTTTATCTTTTAAAATACATTAAACGTATGTGACATTTGTTCACCCCTAAAGCCAACTTTCTCCACCTCTTCCTTGGTATTTGATAGGTTGGAGAAATGTTTTTTACTTTGGGCTTAATTTGGTTGTGAAATTACAGGATAGAATTGTATGTTTATGTGCAAATATATTAAAAAGAAAGAAAATGTTGATACTTCTCGTCTTCGCGCTGTAGACACATAGGCAGTATAACCACAGATGTTAGAAGGCATCCTTGTTACTTGTTTCTTGTAATGGGCAAGAATCCTGTAGTGTTCAGGTTTCTGAATGTGTGTTTTGCATCTGCTGTATACATAGTTTTCCTCACGTGGCTACTGGTTTCCAGTATAGAAAAATTTGGTCATTTGGCTACTATATGATGATAATATATATTTAAAATATTTAGAAGTAAGTAAATGTAAATATCCTTCCCTACCCTCACTCCTCCTATGCCTGGTATTATTGTTGTTCAGTTTCTGAGATTGCAGCACACCAGGCTCCTCTGACCTCCACTATCTCCTGGAGCTTGCTCAAATTCATGTCCGTTGAGTTGGTGATGCTGTCTAACCATCTCATCCTCTGCTGCACTTTTCTCCTTTTGCCTTCAGTTTTTCCCAGCATCAGAGTCTTTTCTCATGAGTCGGCTCGTTGCATCAGGTGGCCAAAGTATTCAAGCCTGGTATTGGGACTGTATTGTAAAAAGCCTTGGGCTAATATACTTGGCTCTACGAGGTAGTGCTTTACTAGATTACAGAATTCCATTTGTGAGTGTGCGAGGTTCCAGTGCTGAGAGTTCCCTAGTAGTGTTGGTGAGTTAAGAGTTCCTTACTCATAGAATTGGCTTAGTTGCCACAGTTGATAACTAAGAATATTATAATTCTTGTGCCATGTAAAATATTTCTTTCTGATAGTAATGAACTTTTTTCTTTTTTGCCAAGTTACTATACTTAAATCATTCTCCATCTTTCATTGATAGGTGGTAACGTCCTAATCTTGGCTCTTTGGGGGGACAAAGGAGCCCCACACATGCAGGCCTTACACTTCAGTTTTGCCCTAGGTGCCTTTTTGGCGCCACTGCTGGCTAAATTGGCATTGGGCACGACGGTGTCTGCTGAAAATCACACAGAGGCTGACTTGAACCAATCTGCCTTCAACCAGTCATCTGAAGCTGACTCAGAATCTCTATTTGGAATACCTGACGATATGAATTTACTGTGGGCTTATGCTGTTATCGGTGCTTATATTTTTGTAGTTGCTCTCTTTTTTTTTGCTCTGTTTTTAAAGAAAAGCTCAAAGCAGGAAAAATCAAGAGCATCTGCTCAGAGGTTTCGAAGAGCCAAATACCACAACGCCCTTCTCTGTCTCCTTTTCCTGTTCTTCTTTTTTTATGTTGGAGCTGAGGTAACATATGGCTCTTATGTTTTCTCATTTGCAACCACCCATGCTGGCATGAAAGAAAGTGAAGCTGCCGGGTTGAATTCCATCTTCTGGGGGACCTTTGCAGCCTGCAGGGGCATGGCAGTCTTTTTTGCTACGTGTTTACAGCCTGGAACCATGATTGTGTTGAGCAACATTGGCAGCCTGACTTCATCTTTATTTCTGGTGCTTTTCAACAAGAGCCCAGTTTGCCTCTGGATAGCAACTTCAGTGTATGGGGCCTCAATGGCAACCACGTTCCCCAGTGGAGTGTCTTGGATTGAGCAGTACACGACCATCCATGGCAAAGCTGCAGCATTTTTTGTAGTTGGTGCCGCCCTGGGAGAAATGGCTATTCCTGCAGTAATTGGAATTCTTCAGGGCAAATACCCTGATTTGCCTGTAGTTTTGTACACCTCTTTGGGGTCATCAATAGCCACTGCTATTTTATTTCCTGTGCTGTACAAATTAGCCACCTTGCCGCTTGATCGTCAGCGAAAAGAACATAGGAAAAGTGAGGACCAGAAAGCTTTGCTTTCTAGCTCTGGGCTCAATGACTATGAGGAAGAGAATGAAGAAGATGATGCAGAAAAATGGAATGCAATGGACTTTGAAGTGATTGAAATGAATGATACAATGAGGAATTCTGTAATAGAGACATCTAGAAATATTTTGATGGAGCCTACAGCTGAAGTCCCCAACCAGTCCTACTCAAATGTGTTAATGTTTGAGTCCTCTTCAGTTAGTACTTGCAACTCCCCTGTGAATTACCTTGCAAGAAACCAGGACAAAAGGGATTAGTGCTTTGAGAGGATGGATTATTTACTGACTCCTCAAATAATCACCAGTTTTAAGGAGGCCAGTCAGAGCAAAGCATAACAAGCTTTGAGGATCAAAATTTCTAGGTCCAAGTTTAGCAAATGCCAAAAAGCTTTGAAATGTTCTGTAATCCCCAGAGCCTTTCATAAAGAACCAATGATCTCATAAAGCAGGATCCTGTCGTGAGGCTAGTGTTTGGTGGCATGTGGCTGATTAGGTAATGTTTTATGGGCTTCACCCCTCCTCAGAGCATGCGGAGAAGGCATTTGTTTTTTGAGAAGTTGGGTGTGCCATTCGGATAAAGCAAAACTGTTTAGTAATTGAATCGGTTAGCTAAACAAGTTGTCCGTCATCAGTATTCTGCTAGCGAAGTTGAGAATCATTTCATAAAAAGACATCTTTGAAAACAGAGATTTTCTATTAATTGTTGTACTCTGTAGTGTTAGATCAAAAAATGGTAATTACTGATGTTTTCAGATTTTATGAAGAGAGCACAGAACAGGTCCTAAAGACCTGGCTTCAAACCTCCACTCTGCTTCCTAGTCTGGCCCTGTACTCAGTCATCTGACTTATGTAGGCCTTGTTTATCTCATGTCCTGATTTGGGTCTCTAATGAAGGTGAGATGACTTTCAAACTGGGAATCCCTCATTTTTACAGTTTTTGCAAGATGTTTGTCACAAATGAACATAAGTGCCACTCCATTCGTCATTTCAAATGAGATGTGAAAAAAAGTGGATAGCTTTAAGAATGTGCTACTGATTATGAATAACATCAATTTAAGCAACTCAGTATTTAATACTTTATTTGAATAATTCTGAGGAGCACATTTTTAGCACTGCATGTCATTGATTCTGAGATGCACCTTTTTTTCACATTTTTAACATCTCTGAAATCAAAGAATGTGTTGAAATCAGTGATCATTTAACGTGACAAAATTGAGTTTTTTCCCATAGACTTCTATAAAGTAATGTTGTATTTTATAATCAGTGTCTTAGTGAATACCGTGATTCATTCAATGATGGAGATTGTTCTATTTTTACAGACATTTTAAGAAGAGAAGTTATTTTTATATGCTCATTTTCTTTGTGTTCACACGGGATTTGGAGATGCCTTGTTGCAATTTTTAAAGCTGTTTCAGAGTCGCTCTGTTAGTAGCAGGGTTGTGGATCGGGTCTCTAGTGGTCCTTTGCCTACCTTAGTGACAGTCTGGGAATGAGTCTGCTGTTCCAGGAGTTGCTCCTTATTGCGTCTAGTTGGTAGTCACATTGTAAGCACTGTAAATTAGGCTGCTAATTTAGTTTACCATGAGACACAGTCTTTTCCAGTGACTGGAATACCTGTGTCAGCCCTCTAGACCTCCTCTCTCCTGAGTTTGAAATATCTGGGAAATCAAAATAATGATTTGAAAGTGGCTTGGGGGCCTAAGAGGGATCATGAGCATGGTAAATCTTGGTGGGGTATCCTATGATAAATGACTGGCATTGATGACAGATTTTGTTCACTTCACCTTAGCACATTTTGTGCTGAATAATACCTAATTTCTACTTGCTTGCAGTATGTCTACTTTTTAACTAATTTCTGTAAATTTGCCTTTGTTTTTTCTTAAGTAGAAAACAGTACCTTTCTTGACCACTGTCCATTATTGGTTCATTTTAACAATCTGACAGTTTTGGAGAGGGCTGGTGGAGAAATTACAGTGAAAAGCCTATTCTTCTTGCTCTCTTTATCCTTTTCTCTTAGCTAGAACTTGGAGATTAGCTCTGCTCCACTTACTGCCCTTTCTCAGGTTGTTCCAACATGTAGGCAGTAGCAACTATTTGGCATCTGGGTGGCTTGCCAGAATAGGGATTCAATCTGTGGCCTCTACATTTAAAGAGTAAAAGTGCAACTCAGGGAAAGAAGATAATGAGAACATGGTAGGAAACTTGGAAATCCACAAAAAATGAATTAGAATTCCACAAACCAAAATGTGAATGGGCATATGAGATTATAGGGATTGTTAAAGTTTGGTGATGTATTTCCATATTGGAAAGATAAGACAGTACAATTCCAGGAATTAGCCTTCATCCTAATAATCAGTTGTTAGTTAAGTAAGTGTTTGCCGATACTAAAGTAACCAATACCGAAGTTTTCTATTTCTGAGTAACATTATTGTATCACAAATTTAACAGCTTGAAACAACAGACCTTATATTTCTTCAGCCTCACAGTTTTCTTGAGTCAGGAATCTGGGCATGACTTCACTGGGTTGCTCAGGATCTCATGGGCTGCAGTCAGGCTGTTGGAAGAGCTGTGCTATGTAGAGCTTGGGCTTCCCTACTACGCCATGGGGCTTTTGACAGTAGTTCAGTTCCTTGAGGTAGTAGACTGAGATCTCCATGTTTTTTTCTGGCTGTCAGCAGGCACCTGTCTCCATTGCTAGGACCTCCCGTGTGGCCCTCTCAAAGATCCTTTTGAAACATGGCAGCTTATTTCTTCAAAGCCAGCAGGAGAATGTCACTGGAGCCGACTAAGCGGGGGTCTTTAATGATATATTGTAATCATGAGAGTGACATCCTCTCCCCCTTGCCAGATTCTGTAGACTAGAAGGAAGTCTCAGAGTCTGTCCAGAGTCAAGGAAAGAGGCTAGTATATGGATGTATCTGAATACTGGGGGTCACCTTAGGGTATGTCTGCCATACTCAAGTGTCTGCAAAACTCAAGGGAGCCAGAAAGCTTGAGCTGGGGGAAAAGTCCTTCAGCAGTCAGCAAAAGTGATAACAGATACAACCCAGTGAATGTTGTAGTGCAGGAATGAAAAACTCCCCATAGACCAGGCCAATAAACCCAACTCAGAATTAGCCTTTTTTTTTTTGAGATTTGATTTTGTGCCCTTTTCCACTGTATTTTTTATCCTGTTCAAATGCAGCTTAATATAAGGGAAATTAGTAAGTTTCAGTCTAACTGTATTTTCATAGTACAATCCAAGAAGACTTTGAGAGCATTTTTCAATCCCTGTTATTTTTTAAAGAAAAATCATTTTTAAAAATTACTTTTTATTATATATGAGGTATAAAAAAGGTCATGGTAGAAGATTAGATAAGTACCTAAAATTATTAAGGGACAAATGTAAGTAATCATAATCCTAAATACCTAGAAAGTTCTTACATTTCTAATCAGCTGTTTCCTAAGGCAAGGGTAAAGGGGTAAAAAAAATTTCCTTCTTCCAGATAAAGTATCATAAACAACTTGAATTTTATGTCTAGATTATATTGATACTATATTTGGTGGACTGGTTTTTAGTTTGAATAGTTGTAATTTATTAAGAGCAAAAACAGTATCAACACACTCCTGAAAAATGTGAGACCCAGATTCCATGTAAAATGATTTTGTTTCAAGTAGATTTATTGAATAATCAGGATAGTTTTCTCATAACCAGAACTTTTGTTTTACTATAGCAATGTAGCATTCAGTCCTGCCACTTAAAAATTATTACTAAAATAGAGCTTGAAATTCTTAGTGAAAGTAGATACATTCTTCTGGGGTCCCTTGTGTTTGTTAAGTGCCCTTGTTCATAATATGTGTCCATAATGTTTTGTTGTGAGTGAGTGTGTGTGTGTGTGTGTGTGTGTGTGTGTGTGTGTGTGTGTTTGTGTTTGTATGTGGAGCCCACAGATGCCGTGTGTGTCTGATATTTTCTTATAGTATGGGGATGTCGCAGAGGTCGAGGTGATAGGGAAGGGGTACAGAAACGCTTACTGTGTGATTTCAGTTTGTTACAGTTGTTCTTTTAATTGAAGTTTTTATGAAGGTTATTGTCTGTTTACATGTAGTTGTGTGCAATGTTTTTTTCCACCTTGCTAAGTGAAGAATACTTGCTCAGTCTGGAAAGGTGGAGAAACAGACTGGTGCTTCTCATACCTTAATGTGCATTAGAATTGCTTCTTAAAATGCAGATTCTAATTTAGTTGGACTGGGTTAGGGACTGAGATTCTTCATTTCTAACAAGCTCCTAGATGCTGTTGGCCCATGGGTTGACCACACTTTAGTAAGGTCCACTTTTTGGTAATGTTTAATTTTTTTGCTGCTTCTTTTGGTAATTTCATTTGTTTTCTTTTAGCTTTTCTAAATCTGACCCTAAATCTCTGGGAGTCTTCAGTCCCCATGAACCCCCTCCACGTATATACACTATTCTAAGACTGAGTTCAGTTGTCTCCCATTTGCTGCATTAGCTGTTGAATATTTATTTCACGTGTTATTGAATGCCTCCTGTTTGGTAGTTTCTGTGGGAGATGTACACTGGTGAAAAGATCAGAAGTTTCCTGCCTTCGTGGAACTCACTTCTGATGCAGTATTGTCCAGTATCTGCATTGGCGGGTGGCTGCCGTGTTTAGATTGCACAGGTCCAGGGGGAGAAACAAAGTGTCAAGTCATCGTGCAGGATATTTCTAGGAAGGCTTTATTTCCTGTTGTTCTAGAGAGTAATTAACTGCTATCTGGGATCAGAAGGTTGTGATAGATACCTTGTCAAATGGCATAATATAAATTACGGCATTTAAGAAAGACCTGGTGACCTGAAAGAGAAGGTTTTGGTTTCCTGGGGTGTAAAAGAAGCAAACCAAAGCTAGTGACTTGGTTGTCAGAAGAAATATTTAAGCTCTTTCCTTTAATGCACTTTGGCCAGTTGGCACTTGAGCTAGGTTGAACTTGAGTTGGATTTTTATTTAGGTTTAAATAGTTTCATGTTTAATGATTTAAAACTGTATAGCACTGAATTTTTACAAAGAGAATTGTTCTTTATTTTCCAACATTTTCCTGTGGTAATTGTAATTCTCTTCTCTTGTCCTGCATTTCTGCCCTTTTTCTTTGTTTTAATTCTTCAACAACAACAAGGAGGATCCCTTAGGTTCTTGCACTGTGACTATTGATTCTTATTATTGTCTCCTGTCTTCCTTTTGACTTATATTTTTAATTGCAGAATGCCTCAGTTTCTGATGTCTAAATTATTGGAGCTGGCCTTTGATGCATTTGGTAACGTTAGTTAATGGATGACCTGGAGAAATGATTTGAAGTTGTAAGATGACATGAGTAGTTTAAGGGGTTGGGCTTTCTAGCTTCTGAACAATTTGTTGAGATTCATAAGGTGCTTGCTTTTTTTTTTTAATCCTTTTTAGTTGTGATAAAATTGATCGTTTTAACCATTTTTAAGTGTACAGCTCAGTGGCATTAAGGGCGTTTTCATTATTGTGCTATAGTCATTGCCGTCATCTGCAGAACATTTTTTATCTTGCAGAACTGAAACTCTCAAGCCATTGAACAGTAACTCATCAGTTCCACCCTCCTTTCAGCCCCTGACAAGCATCATTCTACTTTCCGTATCTGTGAGTTTGATCACTCTTAAGTACCTCATTTAAGTGGATATTTGTCCTTTTATGATCAGGTTATTTTATTTAGAGTAACATCCTCAAGGTCCATCTCGTTGCAACATGTGTCAGAATTTCCTGTGTAAAAATAAACAATACTCTGTTGTATGCATATTTTGTTGACCCATTTATATGTTGATGGATACATGCTTTGCTTCCACCTTTTGGCAGTTGTAAATAATGCTGCTATGAACATTGATGTACAAATACCTGCTTTTTTAATTTTTAAATATTGAAGTATAGTTGATTTTACAATGTTGTGTTTCAAGTGTACAGCATAGTGATTCAGGTGTATGTATATTACATAAATATGATATATGTAAATATATACCTGTCTGTGTTCTTTTTAGACTTTCCCCTTATAGATTATTACGAAATATTGAGTATAGTTTCCTTTGCTATACAGTGAGTCTCTGCTTTTAATTAGGTATATCCCCCTAAGTGAAACTGATGAATCATATGATGATTCTAGTTTTAATTTTGAGGGGTGCTTTATTTTTGTTATTCTGCTTAGATATTATTCTAATCCACTAGGAAGAGGGAAACAGTATCGCTTCAAACTCTAGGCAGGCTTTTGGCAGATTATAATTAGCTTAGTATCACCCACACCCTGAGTAAATGAACTTAAATGTCAAGTATCTACCTCACAGTTTTGTTATTTCTGCTTCCAGTCTTTATTTGGTCACTAAGCTTACGCTGAGAGCTTACTTTGTGCTAGGCACTGTAGCCTAAGTATTAATGAAACTTCCTCTCCGGTCCTTGGAGTACCAAGTGTCATTGTCATGTACTTTGGAATTTTGATCCCTGTTTTCTGCTAAATGGCTGGTCTCATGTCATGTTCTCCTTTGTTGGGAAACACAGAGACTCCCCCTGGTCACCTTGGAACAGACAGTGTGTGGTCAGGGAGCCAAGGGCTGGAATGGGCCCAGTGCTGGGGCTGGGCTGCTGTCTGCCTGTTTCTCAAAGCAGCTCTGGCTGCCGGTGGAACTCCTCCCTGTTCCTCCTTCCTTAGGCCCGTCCTCTGTATGTCTTTAGTCCAAATTCCAGAGGAAACCTGTCTGACTGACCTCTTTTCCGTGCTGGGCAGAGCCTGGCCTCAGGAGTTGTTATCAGCCCGTTAATCGGCCTTTCGGGTCAGTGCCTGTCGCTCCCAGCCAGAGAGTGGTCATCTTGACCCTTCTCTCCCTACTGCTCTGATACAGGAACTGTTACAACCAAAAAGGAAGTTCCCCTGTCTGCTCTGTACCTGGGGGGATGCTAGGTTTAGTGGATATTTGCTAGCAGATGTCCAAATGGGATACAAATTGTCAGGCTCTGGGGAGATGGTCTGGTTCATGTTTTGAACCAAAACTGGAAAAACAGTCACATCTAATGGTAGATCTTTTTTGATGATCTTGTTAGACAAGGTTGGTAGTGAACTGTATGATTTCCGTCAAGGACAAAAGCTCTCTCTTAATAGGGTAGCAGTGTACTTAAGAGAGAGAAAAGAGGATTCCCAGTTTGCAAGAGAGCTTATTAAAGCTCTAATCTCTGTGAACCATAAAGATTTCCAAGCCTAAACATTTTGGTTATTTAGCAGGTATCTACTGAGCATTTGGGCTTCCCAGGTGGCCCTAGTGATGATAAACCTGCCTGCCAATGCAGGAGATGTAAGAGATGCAGGTTAGAATCGCTTGGGTAGAGGAGCCTGGTGGGCTATGGTCCATAGGGTCACCAAGAGTCGGATGTGACTAAAGCGACTGAGCATGTGCGCGCTGAGCATTTATTGTGCTCAGTAGTCTGCCGTGGGAGTATAGCAGAGGACAAGCCAGGTGAGATCCTTGCTGGCGTTGAGCTTATGCTTTTTATTATTTCAAGTAAGATTTGCTATGACTGTCTCTATTAGCTGAAGCATCAATAAAGCCTATTGTAAAGCGTTTTACCAGTTCCGGAAAAGCCAGTAAAGTAGCCAGGCTCTTGTTTCCTTGGTGTATGTTTGTGTCTGTTCATTTCCAGTATTTTTCTATGTAATCTCTGGAGTGATTCTTGATTTAGAGCTTTATAAAAATGATGTAGCACAGTGCAGTTGAGGTTAATACAGTGAAAACCTGCTGAAGAAAGCTGCACCAGGGGAGTCTGACACCTTGGGACTTGTTCAGAGGAGCCGAAGGACACGTTTCTGGTTGAACGGGAATTTTGGGTCACACCTTCATGACCTACGGGTTAACTGAGCTGGTTCTCATTCACGTGTAGAGAAGTTTCTTTCCTTAGGTGGGATTACCGAGTTCTGGGTCCACATACTCTTGGGGCCTTTACCCTTGTTGAAGATAAGCTCAGAGACAGAAGCATTTCGGAAAGGAAAAGTTTACCTCCAAGAGAAGGACTGGCTTGCCAAGTAGAAACACAATTATTTAAGGAAAAAAGCAATGTGTACCAAGGTTTCCAAGTTTGCGTTAGTCTATTCATAATGGAAAAGCAGTAACTCTCCCACATGTTTATCATATTCATAGAAAGTGAAGTGAAAGTCGCTCAGTTGTGTCTGACTCTTTGTGACCACATGGACTGTACAGTCCGTGGAATTCTCCAGGCCAGAATACTGGAGTAGGTAACCTTTCCCTTCTCCAGGGGGTCTTCTTGACCTAGGAATTGAACCGGGGTCTCCTGCATTGCAGGCAGATTCTTTACCAACTGAGCTATCAGGGAAGCCTGCACATATTCATAAGAGGTCGTGACATATTCATAGAGATCGTGACAAGTCTTCAGATAGCAGTGCAGCAAAAGCCAGGGATAGAATTGCTTTGTTAGGGAGTCCAGGCTTATGGGAAATGTTTGTGGTTTTATTGTTTCTGAGATCAGAGCCAGTTAGGTGACCCTGTTACTTTTGGTTTTATCTTGATGAGGGGCAGGGGGAGTGTCTGCAGACTGTGATAAGGAGAAGAACTTAGTCATACAGAATCGGGGCAAAGTGACATTTTGCTTTTACACACTCCAAAACCCATCAACTCCAGGAGGAAAAGCAGCCTGAAGGAAAAACATGATTGTAGCATGTTTCTTATCCCCTGGCCAAACGATCAGCCATTTTGCTCCAGTGGTTTTTAACCCTAACTGCTGTTAGAATCACTTAACAGTGTTCAAAATCTACTGATGCCAGCCTTTTCACTTAAATAAGAATTTGATTGCTGTGAAGTGGGGCCTGAATGTAGATGTTTTTGAAAGTACCCTCTAAAGTAATGTGCAATAGCGGTTGAGAACTGCTGCTTCTATCTAATGCAAAGAACTGAAACTTCTAAACTTCTTGCAGTGGTTTTTAAGGGTGATGTACAGCTTGGTTACATCATGTTTCTTTTATGGATGCTTGAGATCCTGTGTACTTTCTCTGAAGAAGAAATGGAGCGGAAGAGCTCTCTTATTTCGTTTTACTGCTGCTGCTGCCTGGTCAGTTAAAGGGAGTAATTCATACTGGTTGAAATTCTGTCCCCCCAAAAACCAAACCCAGATCTTCTGGAAGTTGCCTTTCTAGACAGGTTTTTGCTAGTCACTTTTGATTCGGGGGGCTTAATGGAGGAGGAGTGGTAAGCTTGTGGATTTATTACATTTCGATTTAAGCCTGCTCACTGTTTACATGGTTTTGTACAATGTAAAAGCTTGTTTTAGTAAAATATTGATGTAAATAAACACTGATACTGGTTAAAGATAAGATTCGTGTCTCATTTCATGGATTTTTTAAAAGTTGAGTTTGGTATCTTGTTACAAGTAAACTCACTTATACCAAAAGTGAGTTTGGTATTTTGATACCAAAAACTAGTCAGAAACTAGTCAAGAATATTTCTAGATTTTAGATTATAAGTGCTCCAAAGTGTGTGTGATAGTGTATTGGTTCCTAAAATAGGAATCGTATTTTATTTTCACTTCACATGGATATTTTAGAAATGATATCTAGAATCTCTGGTGACATCTAACATTTTTGGCCCTTCAGCTCCTCTTAAGTTGATGACCTAATTGCTAACCTTGCAAGTCCATCAAAGAAGCTATTCCTAGCTGCAAATTTTAATGTTTTACTTGAATGATATTAATGCTTCCCTTATTAAGAGGATGACAGGTATGTCTCTGTTTCAGAATGGAAAGGAGATTTTCAAATTGCACATCAGGCAGCAGCTGGGCCACCTCTCCTTGCTTTCTTCTGTACAGGGCCCAGCAGCTGAAAGACTGCCTGTTTCTTAACTTGTTTAAAACAACTGTGGTGATAGTTTGGTTAAATACTTCTAACTTGGATTGCGATTCAGGTATACAGCAACTTCCTTATCCCCTTCATACTTTAAGGGGGTCTTAGAAAAGGACATTTTTTTTAAAGTGGGGCATTTAAGCTGAGAGAAACTAAATGACCACGTTCTCCCTTGTCTGTGGAGCAGCTGTAGGTGACATTCTGGATGTCCTCATGACCACTACTGTCTCTGCTTTCAGTGACCTGGTTCACAGCTGTGCACTTCACTCTGCACAGGGATCCTCTTGTACCTTTGCCTCGTGCCAGGTACTGTGGGCAAAGCTTGGCTTTTTCTGGCTCATCATAAATAAAAACCTCTGAAAGCCTTGGCATTGGGCCAGATAGGATTTTAAGCATAACTGACTGTGACGTCCAGCGCCGGTCATCACACGGTCCCTAATGCTTTCATGAGGAAGCAAGGGCTTCGTTGATCGTTGCACACCCATTTCATCTTCCACAAACTTGGCTAGGCATGAGAGTGGACTGAATGGCCACACTCCTGCTCCTCAGGGTTCCCTGGGCTGGAAAGATGGGGTAAAAGACTGTGGTTCACAACGACAGACTTGAGGACCGGCAGGGCCCCTCTGGTACTTTCCACTGGAAATGATAATTGTTTGGGGAGTGGAATTTTTTTTTTTTTTTTGGTGAAGGAGCAGAATTTTTCTGTTGGTTTACTAAAGCAGCCATTTAATTCTCTCTCCTTTGGGAAACTTAAATGGATCCAGAAGAATACATGAAAAAAAATTCATGTGCAGTATAGTGCTGAAGAGTCTATAATCTGGAGCCTGGATGCGAATTCTGACTCTGCTGCCTATTACCTGGGAAAGTGAGAGTGAAGTAGATCAGATGTGTCTGATTCTTTGTGACCCCGTGGACTGTAGCCTACCAGGCTCCTCCGTCCATGGGATTTTCCAGGCAAGAATACTGGAGTGGGTTGCCATTTCCTTCTCCAGGGAATCTTCCCAACCCAGGGATTGAACCCAGGTTATAAGAAGAGAAAGAAGGAAGATCAGATGAAGACACAGAAGATAGCCATCTACAAGCCAAGGAGAGGCCACCTAGGAAACCAGCCCTCCTAATGCCTTGATCTCAGAGCCTCCAGAATAATGGGGAAGATTTCTGTTGTTTGAACCACCTCATTTATGATAGTTTTTATGGCAGCCCTGGTAAGTGAACACAGTTAAGCACACAACGAATGTTTGCTACTATTACTCTTATTCTCAAACCACACAGCCAAAGAAAAAGCAACCACAGTGGGGAATTTTAATAAGAAAATAATGTTCATTAGTTTAGAAAAGCAACCATGTATAAAAGGGAAATAATGAGGTTTTTTTTTTTTTTTCTCCCATACTGTTGTGGCCAGGAAAGCCAGGTGGGATACCCTAGCTAAGCTAATGGGGTTATGGGTCACAGGATACTTAGTTGTCCTGCTAGGTCAGTAAGAATACGTGTGACTGGGAGCCACACTGGGCCTGGTGAGCTCTCTGCTCAGGCACCAGGCAAAGGACGGACTTGCTTGGACCTGACCAAGCAGCTGAGATGACTGGAGCCCACCAGCAACAAAAGAGTGAGAAACAGCAAGAACATACAGTTGTTTTTAATGGATAATATGTGTGCATGGTTAAGAAAATCAACAGTACAAAGGTAAATTTTAAAATGTTGTTTACCTTTGATCTGTTTAAACAGCCATTCTTATTATATTTGTGTGCCTACTAGGAATTTTATCTGTGCAAACATGACGTGTTTATGTGTATACCTGTGTATGTATGCTCAGTTGCTTCAGTCGTGTCCAATTCTTTGCGTCCCCATGGGCTATAGCCTGTGAGGCTCCTTTGGCCATGGAATTCTCCAGGCAAGAATACTGGAGTGGGTTGCCATTTCCTCCTCCAGGGGATCTTCCCGACCCAGAGACTGAGCCCAAGGCTCTAGTGTCTCCTGCATTGCAAGCAGATTCTTTACTGTTTGAGCCATCAGGAAGCCCTCTGTATACCTGTGTGTGTGAAAGTCGCTCAGTCATGTCTGACTCTGTGATCCCATGCACTGTAGCCCACCAGGCTTCTTTGTCCATGGAATTCTCCAGACCAGAATACTGTAGTAGGTAGCCATTCCCTTCTCCAGGGGATCTTATATATACCTATAAATGAGCATAAATAAATGCACTCTGATTAATTGATATTGAGACATCACTGGCACTTAACATTGTATTAATTTTTGGTGTACAACAAAGTGATTTGATGTATGTATATACTGTGAAATGATCAATGCAGTAGGTTTAGCTAGCATCCATCTCCACACAGTTACATAATTTTTTTCTTGTGATGAGAACTTTTAAGATTTATTCTCTTACCACCTTTCAAGTATTCAGTACACTTATTTTCTTTTTAACTTTGGGGGAAGTGTAGCTGATCTACACTGTGGTGTTACTTTCTGCTATACAGCAAAGTGAATGAGTTATATATATATATAGCCACTCTTTTTTAGATTATTTTCCCATATAAGTCATTACTGAGTATTTAGTAGAGGTCTCTGTGCTATGCAGCAGGTCCTTATTACCTGTTTTACAGTAGTAGTGTGTACATGTCAATCCCAATCTCCCAACTTCTCCCTCCCACCCACTGTGGTTAAACATAAGTTTGTCTCTACCATCATGACTATTTCTGTTTTATAAATAAGTTCATTTGCATCATTTTTTCTAGATTCCACTTGTCTTTGACTGACTTCTCTTAGTGTGATAATCTCTAGATCCATCCATGTTGCATGTAGTGGCATTATTTCATTCTTTAAGTGACTAAGTAGTGTTCCATCATATATAGGTATCACATCTTTTTTTTTTTTCTGGAGTCAGGCCAGAGTCATTCCAGATGAGAGTACCACATTTTCCTTACCATTTATCTGTTGATGGACATTTAGATTGCTTCCATATCTTGGCCATTGTAAATAGCACTGCAGTGAACATAAGGGTGACTTGTATCTTTTTGAATTAGGGTTTTCTCCAGATGTATGCCCAGGAGTGGGATTGCTGGATCATATGGTAGTTCTGGTTTTACTTTTTTTAAGGAATGTCTCTACTGTTCTCCATAATGGTGGTACCAATTTACTTTCCCACCAACAGTGTAGGAGGGTTCCCTTGTCTCCATACCCCACTCTGGCATTTATTGTTTGTAGACTTTTTGATGATGGACATTCTGATTGGTGTGAAGTGATACCTCATTGTAGTTTTGATTTCCATTTCTCTCATAATTAGTGATTTTGAGCATCTTTTCATGTGCTGTATGTCTTCTTTGAAGAAATGTCTTATTTAGATCTTCTACCCATTTTTAGATTTTTTTTTAAACATTGAACTATATGAGCTATTTGTATAATTTGGAGATTAATCTCTTGTTGGTTGCTTTGTTTGCAAGTACTTTCTCCCAGTCTGTGGATTGTCTTTTCTTCTTGTTTATTGTTTCCTTTATTGTGCTCAATATCCTATAGTTAACTGCAGTCACCATTGCTTTACTTTATATCCCTAGGATTTACTGACTTTATAACTGGAAGTTTTTACCTTTTGACCTTCTTCACCCATTTTGTCTACTCCCCACCCCTCAACTCTTGCAATCACCAATGTGTTCTATGTATCTATGAATTCAGGTTTTAAGTTTCCACATGTAAGTGATACTATACAGTATTTGTCTTTCTCTGACTTACTTCACTTAACATAATAACTCTAAGATCCATTCATGTAGATGCAAATGGCAGGATTCTCTTTTTTCTGATTCACATTCTACCATACATTCACATATATGTCCACACATATCATATTTCCTTTATTCATCCATCAGTAGACACTTAGGTTGTTTCCATTTTTGGCTATTGTAAATAATGCTGCAGTAAACATGGGCATGCACCTTTCTTTTCAAGAGAGTGATTTCATTTCCTTTGAATAAATATCTAGAAGGAAAATTGGTGGGTCGTATGATAATCTGTTCTGTTTGAAGAGACTCCATACTTTTACCATAGTGGCTGGACCAAATTACAATTCCATCAACAGTGCGCAACAGTTTTTCTTTTTTTCTACATGTTATTTCATACCTTTTTAATTTTGATAATAGCCATTTTAACAGATGTGAGGTGATCTCTCTTTGACTTTAATTTGCATTTCCCTGATGATTAATGTTGCTGAACATTTTTTCAATAACTGTTGGCCATATGTATGTCTTTTCTGGAAAAATGTCTCCTTAGATCCCCTGCCCATTTTTAGGTCATATTGCTTTTTTTTTTCCTTTTGCTTTTTGTTTATATAAATAAATTTGCAAATATTTTCTCCCATTTGTTAGGCTTCCATTTTATTGATAGTTTCCTTTGCTGTGCAGAAACTGTTTAATTTGATATAGTTCCATTTGTTTATTATTGTTTTTATTGCCTTTGATTTTGGTGTCAAGTCTAGAAAATCATAGCCAAGACTGATGTCAGGATAGTTATGACCTATTTTCTTCTAGAATTTTTATGGTTTAAGGTTTTACATTCAATTTAATCCATTTTGAGTTAATTTTTGTATAAAACAGTGGTCCAATTTCATTCTTTTGAATGTAGCTGTCCAATTTTCCCAGCACCATTTATTAAAGAGACTGTCCTTCCCTCATTGTATTCCCTTGGCTCCTTTGTTGTATGTGAATTGACCATATATGTATGGATTTATTTCTGGGCACTCTGTAGGTATAGATTTCATTGGTCTCTGTATCTTTCCCCCTCCCAGCCATACTGTTTTGATTACTCTAACTCTGTAATATGGTTTGAAACCAGTGTACGTGATGCCTCTAGCTTTTTTCTCTCTTTCTTAAGATAGTTTTGGCTACCTGAGATTTTTGTGCTCCTATACAGATTTTAAAATTGTTCTATTTTTGTGAAAAATATCATTGGAATTTTGATCTGGACTGCATTGAATCTATAGATTTGTTTAAGTAATATGGACATTTAAAAATATTTATTCTAAAAAGAAATATTCATTATTTCAGTCCATGAGCATGAATATCTTTCCATTTATTTATGTTTTCAATTTCTTTTTATTAGTGTCTTACACTTTTCAGTGTACAGGGCTTTTACCTCCTTGGTTAAGTTTATATTTATTCATTTTGATGCAATTATAAATTATAAATAGGACTGCTTTCTTAATTTCACTTTCTAATACTTTGTCATTAGTGTTTAGAGACACAAAAGTTCTTCTCTATATGTTAGTTTAGATGTACAGCAAACTGGTTCACTTATACATGTATCTATTATTTAAAATTTTTTTTCCCATTTATATTGTTACATAATATTGTGCAGAGTTCCCTGTGCTATATGGTAGGTCCTTGTTGAATATCCACTTTAAATATAGCAGTGTGTACATTGTGCCAGTGGTCATGTATGGATGTGAGAGTTGGACTGTAAAGAAAGCTGAGCACCAAAGAATTGATGCTTCTGAACTGTGGTGTTAGAGAAGACTCTTGAGAGTCCCTTGACTGCAAGGAAATCCAACCAGTCCATCCTAAAGGAGATCAGTCCTGGTGTTCACTGGAAGGACTGATGTTGAAGCTGAAACTCCAATACTTTAGCCACCTGATGCGGGGAGCTGACTCATTTGAAAAGACCCTGATGCTGGGAAAGATTGAAGGCAGGAGAAGGGGACAACAGAGGATGAGATGGTTGGATGGCATCACTGACTGGATGGACATGAGTTTGAGTGGACTCCGGAAGTTGATGATGGACAGGGAGGCCTGGCGTGCTTCGGTTCATGGAGTCAAAAAGAGTCGGACATGACTGAGCAACCAAACTGAACATGTCAATCCCGAATTCCCTAACTATTTCTCCCCCTCATCTTTTACCCCTGGTAACCATAAGTTCATTCTCTAAGTCTGTGAGTCTGTTTCCATTTTGTAAATAAGTTCATTTGTATCAGGTTTTTTTTAAAGATTCTGCATGTATGTGATATCATATGATGTATGTCTTTAACTTCACTCAGTATGACAGTCTCTAGGTGCATCCATTTTGCTGCACACAGCATGATTTCATTCTTTTCCATAATTGAGTAATGTTCTATTTATGTATGTACTACATCTTTATCCTTTTGTTTTCCTGAACTTTTTATTTTGTGTTGGGGTATAGTGGATTAACAGTGTTGTGATAATTTCAGATGAACAGTGAAGGGACCCAGCTATACATATACATGTATCCATTCTCCCTCAAATCCCCTCCTATCTAGGCTGCCATATAACATTGAGCAGAGTTCCATCTGCTATGCAGCAAGGCCTTGTTGGTTATGCATTTTAAATATAGCAGTGTGTACATGTCCATCTCAAACTCTCTAACTGTCCCTCCTGGCTCCCCTCCCCCACCCCACCGTACAACCATAAATTGACTAGACAGACTTTTGTTGGCAAAGTAATGTCTCTGCTTTTTATTTTATTTATTTATTTTAAAATTTTTATTTATTTATTTATTTTAATTTTCTTTACATTATCGTGTTGGTTTTGCCATACATTGACATTACTCTGCCATGGGTATACATGTGTTCCCCTTCCAGAACCCCCCTCCCACCTCCCTCCCGATTCCCTCTCTCTGGGTCATCCCGGTGCACCAGCCCTGAGCATCAAACCTGGGCTGGCGATTGATTTCACAAATGATGATTAACATGTTTCATTGCCATTCTCCCGTATCATCCCACCCTTGCCCTCTTCCACAGAGTCCACGAGTCTGTTCTATACATCCGTGTATCTTGCTGTCTCGCATACAGGGTTCTCGTTACCATCTTTCTAAATTCCATATATATGCGTTAGTATACTATATTGTTGTTTTTCCTTCTGGCTTACTTCACTCTGTATAATAGGCTCCAGTTTCGTCCACCTCAGTAGAACTGATTCAAATGAATTCTTTTTAATGGCTGAGTAATATTCCATTGTGTATATGTACCACAGCTTTCTTATCCATTCATCTGTTGATGGACATCTAGGTTGCTTCCATGTCCTGGCTATTGTAAACAATGTGGCGATGAACATTGGGGTACACGTGTCTCTTTCAATTCTGGTTTCCTCGGTGTGTATGCCCAACAGTGGGATTGTTGGGTCATATGGCAGGTCTATTTGCAGCTTTTTAAGGCATCTCCACACTGTTCTCCATAGTGGCTGTACTAGTTTGCATTCCCACCAACAGTGTAAGAGGGTTCCCTTTTCTCCACATCCTCTCTAGCATTTATTGCTTGTAGAGTTTTGGCTGGCAGCCATTCTGACTGGTGTAAAGTGGTACCTCATTGTCGTTTTGATTTGCATTTCTCTGATAATGAGTGATGTTGAGCATCTTTTCATGTGTTTGTTAGCCATTTTTATGTCTTCTTTGGAGCAATGTCTGTTTAGTTCTTTGGCCCACTCTTTGATTGGGTTGTTTATTTTTCTGGAATGGAGCTGCAGGAGTTGCTTGTATATTTTTGAGATTGTTTGCCCGTTGCTTCATTTGCTATTATTTTCTCCCATTCTGAAGGCTGCCTTTTCACCTTGCTTTTAGTTTCCTTTGTTGTGCAGAAGCTTTTCATTTTAATTAGGTCCCATAAAAATATGGAACGCTTCACGAATTTGCATGTTATCCTTGCACAGGGGCCATGCTAATCTTCTCTGTATCGTTCCAATTTTAGTATATGTGCTGCCGAAGCGAGCACAATGTCTCTGCTTTTTAATGTGCTGTCTAGGTTGGTCATAACTTTCCTTCCAAGGAGTAAGCGTCTTTTAATTTCATGGCCGCAATCACCATCTGCAGTGATTTTGGAGCCCCCAAAAATAAAGTCAGCCACTGTTTCCCCATCTATTTGCTGTGAAGTGATGGGACTGGATGCCATGATCTTAGTTTTCTGAATGTTAAGCGTTAAGCCAACTTTACTTTCCTCTTTCACTTTCATCAACAGGCTCTTTAGTTCTTCTTCACTTTCTGCCATAAGGGTGTTGTCATCTGCATATCTGAGGTTATTGATATTTCTCCTGGCAACCTTGATTCCAGCTTGTGCTTCTTCCAGCCCAGCGTTTCTCATGATGTACTCTGCATAGAAGTTAAATAAGTAGGGTGACGATATATAGCCTTGATGTACTCCTTTTCCTATTTGAAACTAGTCTGTTGTTCCATGTCCAGTTCTAACTGTTGCTTCCTGACCTGTATACAGATTTCTCAAGAGGCAGGTGAGGTGATCTGGTATTCCCAACTCTTTAAGAATTTTCCACAGGGGCTTAGTATCCAAATTTTACAAACAGCTCATGTGGCTTAAATTAAAAAAACAACAGCAACATAATCTAAAAATAGGCGGAAGACCTAAACAGACATTTCTCCAAAGACATACAGACCACCAAGAGGCACATGAAAAGATGTTTAACATCACTAATTATTAGAGAAATGCAAATCACAGCTGCTATAACGTATCACCTCACACCAGTCAGAATCACCGTCATCCAAAAATCTGCAAACAATAAACTCTAGAGAAAGTGTGGAGAGAAGGGAACCCTTCTACACTGCTGGTAGGACTGTAAACTGGTACAGTCACTGTGGAGAGTATGGAGGTTCCTTAAAAAAATAAACATAGAGCTATCATATGATCCTGCAATCCAATTTTTGCACGTATTTCCAGTGAAAAACATAGTCCAAAACAGTACATGCACCCCAGTGTTCATTGCAGCACTGTTTACAATAGCCAAGACATAGAAGCAACCTAAATGTCCATTGACGGGAATGAATAAAGATGTGGCACATATATACAAGGGAATATTACCCAGTCATTAAAAAGAATGAAATAATGCTATTTGCAACAACATGGATGAACCTAGAGAGTGTCTTTGCTGTGCAAAAGCTTTTGAGTTTGAGTAGATCCTTTTTTTTGTTTTTTTTTTTTAAATTTCCATTACTCTGTGAGACAGATCAAAAAAGATATTGCTACAATTTATGTCAAGAGAGTGTTCTGCCTGTGTTTTCCTCTAAGAGTTTTATAATATCTGATCTTACAGTTAGGTCTTTAACCCATTTTGAGTTTGTTTTTGTGTATGGTGTTAAAGAGTGTTCTAATTTTGTTTTTTATGTTGTTATTCAGTTGCTATGTTGTACCTGATTCTTTGTGACCCCATGGACTGGACATGTCCGGCTCCTCTGTCCTTCAGTATCTCCCAGACTTTGCTCAAATTCATGTCCATTGAGTTGGTGATGCTATCTAACCGTCTCATCCTCTGCTGCCTCTCTCCCTTTGTCTTCAATCTTTCCCAGAATCAGAGTGTTTTCCAATGAGTCGGCTCTTTGCATCATGAGGCCAAAGTATTGGAGTTTCAGCATCAACCCTTCCAATGGATATTCAGTGTTGATTTCCATTAGGATTGACTGGTTTGATCTCCTTGCAGTCCAAGGGACTCTCAAGAGTCTTCTCCAGCAGCACAATTTGAAAGCATTAATTCTTTGGTGCTCAGCCTTCTTTATAGTCCAGCTCTCACATCCATACATGACTACTGGAAAAATCATAGCTTTGATTACACAGACCTTTGTCAGAAAAACGATATCTCTTCTTTTTAATATGCTGTCTAGGTTTGTCATAGCTTTCCTTCCAAGGAACAAGTGTCCTTTAATTTCATGGCTGCAGTCACCAGCTACAGTGATTTTGGAGCCCAAGAAGATAAAATCTGTCACTGCTTTCACTTCTTCCCTTTCCTGTTTGCCATGAAGTGATGGGACCAATTGGCATGATTTAGTTTTTTGAATGTTGAGCTTCAAGCCAACTTTTTCAAGCTCCTCTTTTACCTTCATCAAGAGGCTCTTTAGTTCCTCTATGCTTTCTGCCATTAGAATGGGAGTATAGGCATACCTGAAGTTGTTGATGTTTTTCCCAGTAATCTTGATTCCAGCTTGTGATAAGTCCAGCCTGGCATTTCATGTGATGTATTCTAAATATAAGTTAAATAAGCAGAATGCTTATTGAGACAGCCTTGTCTTACCTCTTTCCCAGTTTTGAACCAGTCATTTATTCCATGTCCAGTTCTAACTGTTACTTCTTGACCTATGTACAGATTTCTCAGGAAACAGGTGAGGTGGTCTGGTATTCCCATCTTTTTAAGAATTTTCCACAGTTTGTTGTGATCCACAGAATCAAAGACTTTGGTGGAGTCAATGAAGCAGATGTCTTTCTGGAATTCTCTTTTTCTATGATCCAGTGGATGTTGGCAATTTGATCTCTGGTTCCTCAGCATTTTCTAAATTCAGCTTGTATGTCTGAAAGTGCTTGGTCGTGTACTACTGAAGCCTAGCTTGAAGGATTTTGAGTATAACCTGGTAGCATATGAAATGAGTGCAGTTGTGCTGTAGTTTGAGTCTTCTTTGGCATTGCCCTTCTTTGGGATTGGAATCAAAACTGACATTTTCCAGTTCTGTGGTCACTGCTGAGTTTTCCAAATTTGCTAGCATACTGAGTACTGCACTCTAAGAGCATCATATTTTAGTGTTTTAAGTAGCTCAACTGGAATTGTATCTAATTTTGTTCAAGTGATGCTTCCTAAGGCCCACTTGACTTCACACACCAGGATGTCTGGCTCTCGGTGGGTGACCACACCATCATGGTTATCCTGATCATCAAGCCTTTTTTGTATAGTCCTTCTGTGTATTCTTAGAATCTCTTCTTAATCTCTTCTGCTGCTTCTTACCATTTCTGTCATTTGTCATGCCCATCCTTGCATGAAATGTTCCCTTGATATCTCCAGTTTTCCTGAAGAGGTCTCTTGTCTTTCCCATTCTATTGTTTTCCTCTATTTCTGCATGTTGTTCATTTAAGAAGGCCTTATCTCTCCTTGCTGTTCTCTGGAACTCTACATTCAGTTGGGTTTATCTTTCTCTTTCTCCCCTGCCTTTCACTTCTCTTCTTTCCCCAGCTGTTTGTAAATCCTCCTCAGTTTGCCTTATCATCTTTTTCTTTGGGATGGTCTTGGTCATTGCCTCTTGTATAGTGTTATGAACCTCTGTTCGTAGTTCAGACACTCTCTCTACCAGATCTGATCCCTTAAAGCTATTTGTCACCTCCACTGTATAATCATAAGGGGTTTGATTTTGGTCATACCTGAGTGGTCTAGTGGTTTTCCCTACTTTCTTCAATTTAACCCTGAATTTTGCAATAAGGAGCTCATGATTGGATGGAGCATCTCCATCTTCAACTACAAAGAATATAATCAATCTGATTTTGGTATTAAAAATCTGGTGATGTCCATGTGTAGAGAGTCTTCTCTTGGGTTGTTGGAAAAGGGTATTTGCTATGACCAGCGTGTTCTCTTGACAAAATTCTGCTAGCCTTTGCCTTGCTTCATTTTGTACTCAAAGGTCAAACTTGCCAGTTATTCCAGATATCTGTTGGCTTCTTACTTTTGCATTCTAATCCCCTACGATGAAAAGGACATTCTTCTTTGGTGTTAGTTCTAGAAGGTGTTGTGATAGTTATAGAACCAGTCAACTTCAGCTTCTTTGGCATCAGTGGTTGGGGTATAGACTTGGATTACTGTGATGTTGATTGGTTTGCCTTAGACATGAACAAAGATACTGTCATTTTTGAGGCTGCACCCAAGGACTGCATTTTGGGCTCTTATTGACTATGGGGGCTACTCCATTTATCTCAGAGATTCTTGCCAACAGTAGTAGTTATAATGGTCATCTGAATTAAATTTACCCATTCCTGTCCATTTTAGTTCACTGATTCCTAAGATGTTGATGTCCACTCTTGCAATCTCCTGCTTGACTATGTCCAACTTACTTTGATTCATGGACCCCTAATATTCCAACTTCTTATGCAATATTGTTGTTTACAGCATCAGACTTTACTTTCACCACTAGAGACATCCACAGCTGAGCATCATTTCTGCTTTGGCCCAGCCACCACTTCATTCTTTCTGGAGCTATTAGTAATTGTCCTCTGCTCTTCCCTGGTAGCATATTGGACCAAGTCTGACCTGGGGGTCCTCTTCCAGTGTCATATCCTTTTGCCTTTTCATACTGTTCATGGAGTTCTTGCAGTAAGACTACTGGAGTGGTTTGCCATTTACTCCTCCAGTGGACCACATTTTGTAAGGAGTCTTCACTATTACCTGTTCATCTTAGGTGTCCCTGCACAGCATGGCTCATAGCTTCATTGAGTTATGGAAGCCCCTTCACCATGACAAGGCTGTGATGCATGAATTAGTTTTTATACATAGCTATCCAGTTTTCCTAGTGTCATTTATAGAAGAGATTGTCTTTTCTCCATTGTAGAGTCTTGTCTTCCTTGTTGTAGATTACTTGGAAATAGGTGTGTGGGTTTATTTCTGGGCTTTCAGTCCTGTCCTATGAATCTATATTTCTGTTTTTGTGCCAGTACCATACAATATTGATGAGTGGAGTCAGTGGACCTGATTTCTCCAGCTTCCATTTTTTCTTTCTCAGGATTGCTTTGGCTGTTTGGAGTCTTTTGTGTCTTTATAGAAATTAAAAATTTTTTGGTTTTAGTTCTGTGGTGATTTGATAGGGATTGTATTGAATCTGTAGATTGCCTTGGGTAGTATAGTCATTTTGGCACCACTGATTCTTCTAATCCAAGAACATAGACTATCTTTCCATCTGTTTGTGCTGTCTTTGATTTCTTTCATCAGCATTTTACAGTTTTTGGAATACAGGTCTTTTGTCTCCTTAGGTAGGTTTATTCCTTGATACTTCTTTTGGCCATGATAGTAAATGGGGTTTCGTTAATTTTTCTTTATCATCTTTTGGTTTTAATATATAGAAATGTAACAGATCTTTGTGTATTAATTTTGTATCCTGCAACTTTACCAAATTCATTATGAGCTCTCATAGCTTTATGTATAAATAGTATCATGTCATCTGCAGAAAGCGACAGTTTAGCTTCTTTCCACTTTGGATTCCTTTTTATTTCCTTTTCTTCTCCAAAGTTCTGTTGAATGAAAGTGATGGGAGTAGATATCCTTGTCATGTTTCTGATCTTGGAGGAAATGCTTTTAGCTTTTCCCCATTGAGTATGATGCTAGCTGAGGGTTGTCATATACGGCCTTTATTATGCTGAAGTATGTTTCCTCTATGCCCACTCTCTGGAGGTTTTTTTTTTCTTATCATAAATAGGTGTTAAATTTTGTCAAAAGCTTTTCCTTTTGACAAGTATATGCTGAGTACATCTTAAGTATGTACATACATACATCTCAAGTGTGTATTGAGATGATCATATGGTTTTTAGTCTTCAATTTGTTGATGTATAACACACTGATGGATTTGCAGATGTTGAAAAATCCTTGCATTATTGAGATAAACCCCATTTGTGTATAATCCTTTTAATATACTGTCAAATTCAATTTGCTATGATTTTATTGAGAATTTTTGTACCTGTATCTATCAATAGTATTCAGTTCAGTTGCTCAGTCGTGTCCACCTCTGGGACCCCGTGGACTGCAGCATGCCAGGGCTCCCTGTCCATCGCCAATGCCTGGAGTTTACTCAGACTCATGTCCATTGAGTTGGTGATGCCATCCAACCATCTCATCCTCTGTCGTCTCCTTCTCTTTCTGCCTTCAATCTTTCCCAACATCAGGGTCTTTTCAAATGAGTCAGTTCTCATCAGGTGGCCAAAGTATTGGAGTTTCAGCTTCAGCATCAGTCCTACCAATGAATATTCAGGACTGATTTCCTTTAGGATGGACTGGTTGGCTCTCCTTGCAGTCCAAGGGACTCTCAAGAGTCTTCTCCAACACCACAGTTCAAAAATGTCCATTCTTCAGCACTCAGCGTTCTTTATAGTCCAACTCTTACATCCATACATGGACTATTGGAAAAGCCTTAGCTTTGACTAGACAGACCTTTGTTGGCAAAGTAATGTCTCTGCTTTTTAATATGCTGTCCAGGTTGGTCATAACTTTTATTCCAAGAAGCAAGCGTCTTTTAATTTCATGGCTGTAGTCACCATTTGCAGTGATTTTGGAGTCCCCTAAAAAGAGTCTGCCACTGTTTCCAATGTTGCCCCATCTATTTGCCAATGAAGTGATGGGACCACATGCCCTGATCTTAGTTTTTTTAATGTGAAGTTTAAAGCCAACATTTTCACTCTCCTCTTTCACTTTCAACAAGAGGCTCTTTAGTTCTTCATTTTCTGCCATAAGGGTGGTGTCATCTGCATATCTGAGGTTATTGATGTTCCAGCAACCTTGATTCCAGCTTGTGCTTCCTTCAGTCCAGCGTTTCTCATGATGTACTCTGCATATAAGTTAAATAAGTCAAGTGACAATATACAGCCTTGATGTACTCCTTTTCTATTTGGAACCAGTCTGTTGTTCTATGTCCAGTTCTAACTGTTGCTTCCTGCCCTGCATACAGATTTCCCAAGAGGCAGGTCAGGTGGCCTGGTATTCCCGTCTCTCTCAGAATTTTCCACAGTTTATTGGGATCCACACAGTCAAAGGCTTTGGCATAGTCAATAAAGCAGAAATAGATGTTTTTCTGGAACTCTTGCTTTTCCGATGATCCAGCAGATGTTGGCAATTTGATCTCTGGTTCTTCTGCCTTTTCTAAAACCAGCTTGAACATCTGGAAGTTATGGTTCACATATTGCTGAAGCCTGGCTTGGAGAATGTTGAGCATTACTTTACTAGCGTGTGAGATGAGTGCAATTGTGCGGCAGTTTGAGCATTCTTTGGCATTGGCTTTCTTCGGGATTGGAATGAAAACTGACCTTTTCCAGTCCTGTGGCCATTGCTGAGTTTTCCAAATTTGCTGACATAATTGAGTGCCGCACTTTCCCAGTATCATCTTTTAGGATTTGAAATAGCTCAACTGGAATTCCATTACCTCCACTAGCTTTGTTCGTAGTGATGCTTCCTAAGGCCCACTTGACTTCACATTCCAGGATGTCTGGCTCTAGATGAGTGATCCCACCATTGTGATTATCTGGGTCGTGAAGATGTTTTTTGTGCAGTTCTTCTTGCCACCTCTTCTACTTCTCTTCTACTTCTCTTAGGTCCATACCATTTCTGTCCTTTATTGAGCCCATCTTTGCATAAAATGTTCCCTTGGTATCTCTAATTTTCTTGAAGAGATCTCTAGACTTTCCCATTCTGTTGTTTTCCTCTATTTCTTTGCACTGATCACTGAGCAAGTCTTTCTTATCTCTTCTTGCTGTTCTTTGGAACTGTACGTTCAAATGGGTATATCTTTCTTTTTCTCCTTTGCCTTTTGCTTCCCTTCTATTCAAAGCTATTGTAAGGACTGCTCAGACAACCACTTTCCTCTTTGCATTTCTTTTTCTTGGGGATCGCCTTGATCCCTGCTTCCTGTACAATGTCACGAACCTCTGTCTATAGTTCTTCAGGCACTCTATCAGATCTAATCCCTTGAATCTATTTGTCACTTCCACTGTATAATCATAAGGGATTTGATTTAGGTCGTACCTGAATGGTCTAGTGGTTTTCCCTACTTTCTTCAATTTAAATCTGAATTTGGCAATAAGGGGTTCATGATCTGTGCCATAGTCAGCTCCCAGTCTTGTTTTCGCTGACTGTATAGAACTTCTCCATCTTTGGCTGCAAAGAATATAATCAGTCTGATTTCAATATTGATCATCTGGTGATGCCCATGTGTAGAGTCTTCTCTTGTGTTGTTGAAAGAGGCTGTTTGCTATGACCAGTGCATTCTCTTGGCAGAATTCTGTTAGCCTTTGCCCTGCTTCATTCTGTACTCCAAGGCCAAATTTGCCTGTTACTCCAGGTGTTTCTTGACTTCCTACTTTTGCATTCCAGTCCCCTATAATGAAAAGGACATGTCTTTTGGGTGTTAGTTCTAGAAGGTCTTGTAGGTCTTCACAGAGCTGTTCAGTGTCAGCTTCTTCAGCATTACTGGTCGGGGCACATAGACTTGGATTACTGTGATATTGAATGGTGTTATCAATGGTGTTAGCCTATTATTTTCTTTTTGTGTGATATCTTTGTCTGGTATCAGGGTGACCCTGGCCTCACTGAATGAGTTAGAAAGCATTCTTTCCTTTGAAATTTTTGGAATAGTATGACAAAGGTAGGTATTAACTGTTCTCTACATGTTTGGTAGAATATCTGGCAATGAACTTTTACTTGTTGGGAGTTTCTTTTTTTTTTAATTTTTAAATTTTAATTATTTATTTTTGGCTGCTCTGGGTCTTCTTGTGCATGGGCTTCTCATTGTGGAGCATGGGGTCTAGGGCATGTAGTTGTGATGGGCTTAGTTGTTCTGGGCTTCAGTAGTTGTGGTGCGTGGGCTCAGTATTAACAACTTCTAGGCTCTAGAGCCCAAGGTCAGTAGTTGTGGAGCATGGGTTTGCCTGTTCTGTGGCATGTGGAGTTTTCCTGGACCAGGGACTGAACTTGTGTCCTTTGCATTGGCAGGCAGATTCTTAACAACTGAACCACCATGAAAGCTCTCTTGGGAGGTTTTTTAAATTAGAGATGTTCAATTTCATCACTGGTAATTTGTTCAGTATTTTCTATTTCTTCCTGGTTCAATGTTGGGAGATTTTATGTTTCTAGGAATTTGTCCATTTTGTCTAGGTTGTCCATTTTCTTGGGATATAATTGTTTGTAATTGTGTCTTATGGGCCGTTGTCTTTCTGTGGTGTCAGTTATAACTACTACTTTTTCATTTCTGATTTTATTGATTTGAGCACTCTCTTTTTTCTTGGTGAGTGTGGGTAAAGATTTATCCATTTTGTTTGTCTTTTCAAAGAATCAGCTCTTGGGTTCACTGATTTTTTTTTTTCTATTTTTTTAGACTTTTTTTTAATTTTTAAATTTTTAATTAGAGTATAGTTGATAACAATGTTGTGTTGGTTTCAAGTGTACAGAAAATGTTTCAGTTATATATATACATGTATCTATTCTTTTGCAAGCTCTTTTTCTATTTAGGTTATTACAGAATACTGAACAGAGTTCCCTGTGGTATACGGTTGGTTGTTTCAGTTTGTAGTTTCATTGATTTTTTTGTATTGTATTTTTTTAGTCTCTATTTCTGCTCTGATCTTTATGCTTTCTCTTCTTCTGTCAATGTTGGCTTTTATTTATTCTTTTCTAGTTCCTTTCGTCATAGTTTAGGTTGTTTATTTGAGATTTTTTTCTTGTTTCCGGAGGTAAGCTTGTATTGCTGTAAACTTCTCTTTTAAACTGCTTTTGCTGTGTCCCATAGATTTTGGATCATTGTGTTTTTGTTTTTATTGGTCTCCAAGTATTTTTCTATTTCCTGTTTGATTTCCTCAGTGATTCATTGGTTATTTAGTAGCATATTGTTTAGCCTCCACCTGTTGTGTGTGTGTGGTTCTTTTTTTTTTTTTTTTAGTTTTTTTCCTTGTGGTTGTTTTTTAGTCTCATGCTGCTGCTGCTAAGTTGCTTCAGTCGTGTCCGACTCTGTGCAACCCCATAGACGGCAGCCCACCAGGCTCCCCCGTCCCTGGGATTCTCCAGGTAAGAACACTGGAGTGGGTTGCCATTTTCTTCTCCAATGCATGAGTGAAAAGTGAAAGTGAAGTTGCTCAGTCATGTCTGACTCTTAGTGACCCCTGGACTGCAGCCTACCAGGCTCCTCTGTCCATGGGATTTTCCAGGCACGTACTGGAGTGGGATGCCATCGCCTTCTCCGTTTAGTCTCATAGTGTCTTCACAAAAGATGCTTGATACTGTTTCAGTTTTCTCAGATTTAGTAAGGTTTGTTTTGTGGCCTAACATGTGATCTGTCCTGGAGAGTGTTCCATGTACATTTGAAAAGAATGTGTATTTTGGTACTTTTGGATGGAATCTTCTATCTGTATATATCTGCTAAGTGCACTTGATATGTCATTTTACACCAACGTTTTCTTAGTAATTTTTTTGTTCTGGATGATCTTTTCATTGATGTAAGTGGGGTATTAAAATCCCCTGCTACTATGTGTCATTATTGGTTTCTTCTCTTATGTCCATTAGTATTTGCTTTATGTATTTAGGTGCTTCTGTGTTGGGTGCATATATATTTGCAGTTGTTTTATCTTCTTTGATTGATCCATTGGTCATTGTATAACATCTTTCTAGGTCTCTTATAAAAGTCTTCATTTTAAAGTCTGTTTTGTCAGATATAAATATTGGTACTCGGGCTTTCTTTTGATTTCAGTTCACATGGAACACCTTTTTCCATTCCTTCACTTTCTCTCTGTCTTTAAGACCTGAAGTGTGTCTTTTGTAGGCAGCATATACAGGTCTTGTTTTGTATCCATTCAGCCATTCTTTGTCTTTTGGTTGGAGCATTTAATCAGTTTACATTTATGATAATTATTGATATATATAGTCTTATTGCCATTTTGTTAATTGTTTAGGGGTTGTTTTTGCAGACTTTTTTCTGTCTTCTTTTGTTCTTGTGATTTGAATGATGACTATCTTGAGTGTTATGTTTTGAGTCTTTTTTCTGTTTTGTGTATCTTTTATAGATTTTTTGGTTTGTGGTTACCATGAATAGGGAGGGGTGTGTGTGTGTATGTATGTGTGTATTAGTGTTTTCTATTGCTGTTCTCTCAATTTCAAATACATTTTAAAAACCCTGCATTTGTAAATCTACCCCTCACAGTTACTGTTTTTGAAATTATTATATATCTAAATAGGTTTTATATCTTTTAACTGCTCATTGTGGATGCAGATTATTTTACTTTTCTATTTTAGCCTTCCCAGTAGCTTTGTATGTGGATGATTTACTGCCTTTACTATATATTTGCCTTAACTTACGAGCTTTTTCATTTCATAAGTTTCATATTTTTAATTGTTGTCTTTTCTTTTTTGCTTAGAGAAGTTCCTTTAATATTTCTTGTAATGCTGTTGTGATGCTGATGAAGTCTTTTAGCTTTTGTTTGTCTATAAAACTTTTGATTTATCCTTCAAATCTGAACAAGAGCCTTGCTGGGTAGTCTTGGTTACAGGTTTTTCCCTTTCAGTACTTTAAATATATCGTGCCACTCTGTTCTGAAAGTGATGGTTGCTCAGTCGTGTCTGACTGTTTGTGATTCCATGGACTATAGCCCGCCAGGCTCCTTTGTCCATGAAATTCTCCAGGCAAGAATACTGGAGTAGGTTGCCATTCCATTCTCTGGGGGATCTTCCCAACCCAGGGATTGAACCTGGGTCTCTTGCATTGCAGGCAGGTTCTTTACTGTCTGAGCCACTAGGGAAGCCCCCACTCCTTTCTGGTCTGCTGAAAAGTCAGCTGTTGGCCTTATGGGAGTTCCCTTGTGTTAACTCCTTGTTTTTCCTTTTCAAATTTTATTATTTTCTCTTTATCTTTAATTTTTTGCCATTTTAATTACTGTGTGTCTTGGTGTGGTCCACTTTGGGTTAATCCAGTTTGGGACTCTGTGTCCTTTCCCAGGTTAGGCACGTTTTCAGCTCTTATTCTGAAATGTGTCCTCAACTTCTTTTGTCTTTTTCTTCTCCTTCTGGAATCCCATACCGCAAATATTTGTACCCTTAATGTTGTCTCAGAGGTCTCTTAAACTGTTCTCATTTCTTTTTTCTTCAGCATCACTGATTTTCACTACTCTGTCTGCCAGCTGATTCATTCCTCTGTATTCTTTAGTCTACTATTGATTCCCACCAGGGTTTTTCATTTTAGTTATTGCATTCTTCACCCCTGTTAGGTTGTTCTTTATATTTGTTGACTGTCTGTTGTAAACTTCTAACTTCTTGCTCTGTGCATCCATTTTTCTTCAAAAGTTCTTTGACCATCTTTATGATCATTACCCTGAACTCTCACTTATAAAAAAAGAAATGGTTAGGTGTAACAAGTCTCCTCACATCATGGAGAGACAGGTAGTTAGGAGGGTAATAATGAGTAGAGCGCAGCTGGCAGGCACCTCCAAGAGGCGCAGGTCTTATTGAGAGCACTCTTCCAGCATCAAAATAGCTGCTTGTGTACTGCGGTCTTCCCCATCTCTTCATTCTTTTCATGGCAGAGCCCTAATAATGTCATTTATAACCAGGTTTATTTTTACTCACATAGAATATTTTAAGAATTGTCACTCTGAAGTTGAGAAATCAACCGAAGTCTTATTTGATTGGCCTTTAAAGAACATCCTTGTGCTTCAGCTATTAAGAAAATAAAACACCGGGGAACAGACAGACAGATGAACATTCTACAGCAACAAGACTCGGCTAGTATAAAGCACAGCTCTGGGAGGGCAGCGTTCTTGACGGCAGGGCATGTGCTTCTTCTGAGACCAGTGAGGACATGTCCTGTGACGATCAGCAAGGTTGAACACAGTCTGCAAACTTGCTCCAGCCCTCACACAACTACCTCCTCAACTGCTCCTCTGTTCATAGTTTGTTTCCCCCCAATATTTTTGCCTTCTTCACAGACACTATTAGAAACTGAAGTTCATGTAAAATTGAACATTACGTGTCAGCATCTGCCTGTTTCCCCTGTTGACTGGGACCTCTCTCTGTGGGAGCAAAGAGGGGAACTTCGCGTTGTAAGTAGCTTTTGTTACTGCTTTACCTCTAGGGAAACACACTGGTGGGAAGAGAACAGAATGAGAGAAGAGTTTTAAAACTTAAGGGGATGTTGAGATTATTCCTTAAGCATAACTCAGAAGGTGAAAGTTTATTTTTTCAATCTGGGTGAAAGAGAAAACTTTATTAATAGCTGTTCTAAAAGGGAGGAAAATAATTATGAAAGTATACTGGAAGCTTCTTACAAAATGTTTTTGGTAAAATGGATCATGTTTCAACACACTCATTGATGACAGTTACTAAAACAGCAAATGCAGCTCATTAAAAGGCTGTCAGGCTACAATCTCTGAGAGCAGAGCGAAAAGGGAACCAGAGATATGCTAAGTGCCTAAAACTAGTTTTGAGCACTAGGTACTGAAAAACCACTTGTTAGTTTGGCTGTGTCCAATTATGAAGAGATTATAAGAATGATTATTCTGTTGGCAATATTGTGTCTAGCTAGTCTGATGAGAAAGATCATGTAAACAGAAGACCTATTTCCAGTGCATAACCAGATGAGCTTTCTATGTTAAAATTAATTTTTGCTTTCCCTCTGGACATATCTAAATGAACATGGGAGATGTACTAAAATGTAGATTTGTAGAACTCTGAAAGCTAAACATTTCCTAGACTACTTTTGCTCCCATTAAAAAAATCTGAAAGTTTGGGTAAGGGAATTACAGCATCAATTAGGATATGAGTTAAATTTACCTTATTAAAAATAATTCAGAAGGGGTGGGTCAGGGAGGGTGTAGGCTTATAGAACAGATGAAGAGCATTCTACTTATAGCAAGATAAAACCACACTGCTATATTTCGTATTTTATTCAATTTTAATATGGTTTCCATTATTAACTTTTAAAACAAAATGATTTCCAGTTTAGAAAACAATGCACTGACCACATATTTCTTTTTTTATATACAGTTATACAAATATTCTAAATACACATTCTGTGTTCAAGATGATGGCAAATAAGATTAACTGTACAGTACATAAGGAAAGAAAATATTTTAAGCATATTTAGAAGCAATAGAAATGTCTATACAAAACAAGCAAAAATGGAATAAAATTTTTTATTTTTAAAGTATTGCAACAGGCCCACAGGTTTGTAACAAAAATGTCTTTGCACAGTTCCTCACAATGCCCCATTAATAGCTAAAGCAAGACAGCGGTTTTAGAAAATAATGTTTCAAAATGCTACACATGGTACTATTGTTTGCACAGTTTGATCAAAATAACAACTCTACTCTGAGTCAAGCAAAACCTAGAAGAAATATACCAAACAACTTGAAAATCATTTGTATAAAATTCATTGCACATTATTTTACTGTTGTTTGAAAAGTAAAAAAGTGTATTTACAAAATATTTCGCAGTCAAAATTATAAAGTGAATGAGTATCTCTAAGTAACACGTCTTGATACAGACAGTTCAAGGAAAACACGAATGTCTTTTTTTAAAGAGGTTTTCAGTGCTCCTTCCACAGGGAAGTAAATACGATCTACTCAAATGGATTTACAAGATGTTACACATACTGGAGCAAATTCAACACCTGCATTATAAAACAATGTTAAAAAGGTGAAAGGATGAGGAATTTGTACATTGTAAGAAGTGAGCTATTCAGAGATCAACAAATACGATTTTTAATTCAGTTATCATAAAAGTCTTCATAGTCTTCAGATAACAGACAGACAATGAACATACTTGACTCGATGAAAGTTGAAAAAGCACCATGCACAACAGTTTAGTGGTAAACACTGAAAAAATAGCACCTGGAATTCTGTGATATTGACAATTTAAAACTGGTCTAGTAATTGCCGGAGATACGGTGCCTTGGATAATTCTCTATTTACTCGGGAGAGTTTGTAAAGTACTGGGCAGTTCAGAGAAACACATGGGATATGTCGATCAAAGCAGCCTGTACAGTTCTTGCATATCTGAAAGTACAAGAAGAGAACATCAGATGATAGGAAGGTTTCTATCTGTATGTGTAAACAGCAGACTTCTATAATCCTTGGTGACCCACCACAAATTACTGGCACATATTACAGAAAAGTTTCATTAGTTTTCCTCTTTGAAGCATAGCCAACCCTAGGTTGAGATGTTTCTAAAGAAAGAATATTATTTCACAAACCATAGAGCATGAAATTCCCTAAAGGATTCATTTCATCCCAGAATCAACTTTCATTTATGGCAGAATCCTACTGTATTAAGATCCACAAAATAGGCTACCTAATTACCATTCAAAGAATGGGTCTTAAATTAGCTATGTACACTGTTTATTCAAGTTACTCTAACGTTTTATAGGTTAATCAAAAAAGTTATCCACTTTCTTATTTCAGAAGAGAAAATGCTAGTATGGGGGGAAAAAAATCAAAGATTTTGAAAGTAGCTGGATAGACCAACAGTTTCAACCCCGGCTGTACATGAGCTTAAAAATAGACTAATGTCTGAGCCTGATCCCAGACCAATGAACCAGGATCTTTGGGTGTGAGAGCTTAAGAATCTGCACAATCTTAGGGCTCCCAGATGATGCTGATGTATAATGAGAACCGATCTAAAGGAAAATATTAAATCACAAGGCAGTTTTTAAAGAAAAGCATTGTAATATCTTACCCAGTGATCAGATTTTAATATGTAAGGTCTCAAGTCTCACACACAGTTTAAAAGTGCTAAAACATGAAAAACTTTAAAGGATACTAGTGAGGGGCCCCAAGAGTTAAGAAAATACAGGCTGATTTTTAATGTGAACAGTTTATCCAAGTGATTTAAAAAAGGGATAGCAATTAGCAGCTGTTACACTAATTACGTTTTAAGAGAGAAATCAGATCTGCTCTAGTTAATTCCCTGGTCTGTATCTAAAAGCTTGTTTTAAGGGCTCACGGGGGAAAAAAAAAAACCCTCCTTCTCTGCCCCAATATTTTTCAGTCGATTGCAGGGCCCATTTCTCTCAGCACCCTGGTTACTTAACCCAGTATTATGATACTGCCACAAGCCAACTGCTCAGAGCCCTGAGCTTCAGTGTGCTTTCTGGAGACTAAATGTGCTGTTCTATTCTGAAGACCTTCAGCAATTAGATCTCTGCCAAGAGACTTAAAGCTACTCCTAAATATAGAATGTCTGTATTACAGCTCCATGTCCTGCAGTTCCATCCAGGTGCCAGAACAAACTGATAAATATTTATATACTCTGTGCTTGTCTGATAAACAAACCAGGATGGAATTACTTCTCTCACTAAACTTGATGTTTAGTTTCAAGATGCTTTACTGGTGATTTAAACCCTGAACAGGTTATGTTTAAAACTGAACACTGCAACCTAGAAACTTTTAGCAGATGCTTAAAAAAACAAAAAACCCTGCTTTAATATTTACTGATTTTTGTTATCCTTTGGCTTAGTTTCTAGATTTTTGAAAAATTTTTAGTCAGATGCTTAATTTTGTTTTTTATGTTTATAATTAAATTTTTAAGGTGATAAATTTTTCTCTGAGATCTGCCATGGCTGTCTAGAATCTTGTATGTACTGTCTGTTTAATAAGGAGTGTTAAAATTTCCAGATAGAAGGATCATTTTGTTTTCTGAGTTTACTAGCTTACAAATACAATACAGAATAGTATTGATAAAATGTTTGTAATATTTCTACTTTCTGAAATTTATTAAGGTTTTCTTTGTAGTCTAAGATATGGTCAATTATTTAACATTTCATATAAATGTTTTCCATAACTTGATATAGTCTCTAATATTGGGTTAGAGAGTTTGATATATAATCAAAAAGTTTACCTTATAATGTTTAGATATTTAGTAATTGTACTTTTTTCTGATCACTTGACTTGTCTTGGTATGAGGGCTGTTTACTGTCACTAATGTTTCTGACAGTTTCTCAGTTTATCTCTTGTAATTTCTGCTTTGGGAGAATACCTACAGGTTATTTATGTACAGGAGACACACATTTTAATTCTCTTAGGAAAAAAGCAATCCTAAAGTTAAAATACCTTTTTAAAGATGATGAACCACCCCTTACTTATGAATAGCATTCCTTTTAAAACTGCATTTTTGTAAGAAATAAGATCTAATATTGAACGAGGGTTCTGGTTAAACTGATGGCACTAATTAGCAGTGTATGGTGCTGGGGGCAGAAGACCCCAGGTCCAGGGAGCTGCCTCTGACTTCAGGAGCTCTGGAGAGCCTGCCCATGTCTGCACCTTTTACTAGAAGCCAACAGGGAGTTTTCTAGCAGGGCAAGTTGCTGCCATTGGGGTAGGAACCTAAACAGAAGTTAGGGACACCTGGTGACTAGTGATTGTACTAACTACAACCACCACTCTGTGGTGGTACAAAAACTGGGACAAATGGGCTGAAAATTGGTTGGTAATCACTCCAGTGACTTACTGCTGTTTTAACTGTGCAATCAGCAAGAAGCTGTTTCCTCATTTAATACACATGTATGACCACCACCAAGGGCTGGACTCTAGGCTAGGGACAGCGGACTCAGCAGTGAGAGGAGGGCAGGACCTCTGTCCTCAGCTGCTCTCTGGTCAGGATGCTCGAGCCACAGGGCTGAGAATGGCCAGGATGGCAGGGGGGTCAGGGTGAGGCTGCTGCAGGAGTTTAGGGAGAGAGAATGGTGGCTGGACTATAGGATGATAGAAGAAGGCAAGGTGAAAAGTTCTTATTTATTCAAGAACTAATTAGTAGATAGATGGGGGAGAAGGAAAAGTCAATTTGTCATTTCAATAAGCTAGGTTTCTATGGTTGCATCAATAAAATCATACCTTTCAGATGCTACCATCCTTAATGAAATTCATTTACTGCATTCTGAATGACTAGCTATATATATATATACACTATATAACTTAAAGAGTTTTCTGCCAATGCAGAACATCGGCTAGGATGGTGCAGAGGAAACAGTCTGTAACAGTCCTTAACAGTCTGTAACAGTCCTTAACCGTCCTTCTCTAACCATACAAACCCTGAACAGCCTAGTCTCCCCAGAGATGTGTCTGTCCTGCTGCCCTGCGTGGGCAGCCTAGGAGGCTGTGGACACTCTGACGTGGACCCTCCTAGGAGGCTGTGGACACTCTGACTTGGTTCAAAAACCTCTACCTTGAAGGGGCCTGGTGCAGAGCCTGGCCTTTACATACTAGTGGCTGGATTACTTTAGAGCAAATGAGCTGCTAGGAGCGATTGTATAGGAGAGTTCACAACAGAAGAGCTAGTAGGGACCTACGAAAGAGCATCAATCTGCATTCTGAGAAATCCGGACCCAGGGACATGGCCAGTACTATGGAGTCCAGACTGAAAATCCGATGTCCTATCAGCTGGATTCATTTTCCACTAAATCACACTGCCTCTTAACCACTTGGTTGGCTTTAAAACATTTCAATAACCTTATCTGTTGCTCATCTAAAGACAAACTACCACAAGATTGTTATTCTTTCCTGAAAGCTAAAAATGTAACTTGAAACACGATGGTATAAAGAGATCTAATCAGTCATTAAGAACAGCAAACCTTCCAAGTAGATGAGCAATTCTCTAAGAAAACAAGATTTCTATGAGAATGGTAAGTACATATGGGAGACAAAGCAATTAGTACTTTGTTTTTTTAGAAATACTGCTATAAAAAAAACTGGATGGCTGGACTGTATAGTTCTATGGTTCTAATATAAACATAGTTTTTAGTGGTTCAATTATGCTATTTTCAGGATTTTAGAAGTTGATTAACTTGGAATCCTTACTCCCCTTTCACATCTCACACACCCCCCTCAGGAGTTGACTACATCTCCCTGAAGACTCAGACTGCTTGGGATCTGGGTCTATTGAACAAGGCTGTACCTTTATAAGTCGCTCTTGCTGACGCTCCAACTCGCGAATTTCTTGGTTGAGGATGACCGCAACGTGCTGAGGCTGGCTGCGACATTTACTGCAGATGCCGTGCTGAGTCAGGTCATCACACACAGGACAGTGTAAGGTGGTGAAATATTGCGCGATAGTGCCTTTCCGCCCTTCAAGTTCACTTCGAGAGGAGCTGGTGGCCTTCTGGATCTATATAAACATCAATTCACAGATGAGTCTAAGCCAGCTTCATAGCAGAGTGGCTCTTCTCATGCTAGTTACAGGACCACTAGGCATTATTTCCTGTGTCCAGCAAATACTGAATCGCTACTATGTATCAGGCACTGTTCTAGATACGCAGCTTTAGAAAAGAACAAAGTCCTTCCTTTATAGCTTATATCATCAGATAGATTGTTTTGTTTTCCTTTTTTTTGGGGGGGTGGTCTCAGAAAGGTACAAACTTCCAGTTGTAAATAAGCCATCAGGATATATAGATTAGGAAAACAGTCAATAATATTGCAGTAACTTTAAATGGTAACAGAAGATAACTAGAGTTTATCATGGTGATCATCTCATTGTCAAATCACTATACTGTATACTTGAAATGAACATCAGATTGTATGTCAATTACCTCAATAAAAAACAAAAACAGTTTCTTGTCACTTGGTTTTTTTGGTTGCAATATATGTATGAAATTATAGGGGGCAAAGGAGATCAGGACAAAGGAGGAAATCCAGGTTGAGAGTGGATACTGTTTTAAGACTGCACAATTTTGGCCATGGAAGCAAGGTGAAAAAGTAACCTGTTAGGCATTAAGGTGCAAAATTCAAGCAAAAGTAAACCTGGAGCATTTCAAATGAAATTAGATACATGTCACCTAAGCTTCCTTCTTTGAAGCTGATACTGGTTTCAGAGATCTGTCTTCTGATACTCTTTTCACACTGAAATAACATTATCCTCTTACTATCATCCCTTTGGTGTATTCCCCTGGTGTGTACAAGTCACTCTGCACCAAAGTTATTACGTTAGCCTTTTATAACTGCCACTGGTTGAACACTCCTGCTGCTGATGTAATGAAAAACACTAACAGCTTTGTGGAGCAGAGCCAGGGCCCAGCGTTACAGATGCTGGCCAGCACAGACTGTCTGAAGCACAGCGTCACCCTCAGTTTCTCAGCTGATTCTCTTCCTCGAGGCCCTAAGTGTGTACTGAGAAAGTAAAAACAGTTTAAGTATTTTAACTTATATCAATTTTCCTGAATACTCTCAGCCTTTCATCGTCTGAGCAAATGACTGACCTAACTGTAAACATCAGGTAACAATTGCTGCTTTCCTAGAGTAATGTCTCCCTGATTGTTATAGAACCACAAATTGTTCCTTCAGGGTTTGGATGGGGATAAACTAAGAAAAAAGGAGATTGGGCAAAACTCCCTTTGGTAAGAGTCCACACTGCATGTTTTATTTTAGTAAAATGATACTTTAATATTATTTCTTTACTCTGGTTTCTACAGAATTATGTCTAGCTACTAGAGCTTATATATTTCTTAAATACCCATTTTGAAGGAATTTCTGCTCTCTTTCATTTTTATTTGCTGTTTGTGATATTTTATAGTTAAGTGGTTACCACTGAAGTAGTTGTGGGATTTATTTTAATCTTTTATAATTTGGCTAATCTGACAGAAGCTGGGAAGGTGTTTGTATAAGATGAAACCAGAAAAGTATAGCACCTTTGTTGGTTTAGGATAATAAAGCATTTGTTCTGCTCTGAGAACATGTAAATAAAATCTTTAGTTCTACTGAAAACGTTAAGTGAACTCTATGGAGTCACAGCACAGGTACTGCTTGGTAGGCTTACCCTTGGTAATTCATGATACCAGCTGAAGACATCAATACCAATAAGAGAGAATATTCTTGCCAGGGGTGGAAGGATTTGCTTGGTGATGTAGTAAGTGGCATTCAGTCTCAGAGTTGGGTCCTGCAGAACTTCCACTGGGCGCCTTACTAGTTGGATAAGTGGTACTCCAGGGGCCCCATAAATGATGACGTATGGTACTCGCTCCCCAACACGAGGCTCAGAGCGCCGATCGTAAGCAAGCATTTTCCTATTTAAATCCAAATAAAATGGTCACTCAAAGACTGTCAAGGAAGGCATTTCTCCAGAAAATGAAGTGAGAATTAAACAATAATGAAGCCATGAGAAACTGACAAGGGAACCTTCAGGGTAGTTTTAACTCTGACAACCATATACACTTCACTTAGCACCAAGTGGGTATGCTCTAAGAGTTTAAAACTTACCCTGTAAGATTACTGTTACCTGGAGAACAGTATGAGTTGGCAGATACTAACTAGCTTAAATTAACTATCATAAATCTAAAAGAGAAAATTTAGCTGGTAGCTGATCTCCTCCTAGAATGACACCACCTCACTACTGTGGTAGATCAATATTAAGGACTACCCGTGATTCTGATACAGGAAACACAATCACCTCCAGCTCTGCAACAGATTACAATTTCACTGAATCCAGTTTTTGCAGGGAAGGCCAGAAGAAGAGCTCTTTTTTCCACCTCAGAGCTTGCAGCATTTGGGGGTCACCCACCCATGTTAATCAGGCTTCACGTGGGCAGAACAGACAACTGTGTATCCGCGCCTGTGGACTAGGTGTCTTTTCCTCTACTCCAAGCCGTTCAGAATCCCAGGGCCACACTTACTAGGGTACTGAGGGCTGTGCGCATCATTACCTTGTAAGTTCCAGGGCTGGCACACAGGCCCCGGGTTTGTAAGAGGCACTTCCTCTGTATTCCTTGGCAAAAATAAAATCTTGTATGCTGGCCTTTCCTTCCAGAAGCTTCATACATTGTCGTTGAACATACTGTTTAATTAAACTTATATCTCTTGTTTCAAACAGCAGCTTCAGAGAACGCTCAAGTATCTTGAAAAGAAAATGGATATGCTTGTAAGGGTAAAATATCCTCTAATACATTTCATCACTGCTGTTACACTTTCACTTACATAACTACCAGAAAACTTCCTGATCTACCTAAACAATCTGCTATCTACAATGACTGGATAATAAAAAATTATTGAAACTGGAAATTATTTGGAGATTTAGCTTGCTATTTTCTAAAAATACAATTATGTAGTTTGAGGAAAATCATATTGGAATGACATGCAGATGAAATGTTTGCTGTGTGTGATGAGCAACATGAAACATTTAAGTTGTCTTATATAGCCAAGAGCACTCTAGGCACAGAAAGCCAGACATGATTTTCATGTATTATTTTTTATTTACTGTTATAGAAAGGGCTGGGTTCAGGTGGACAGAAAGAAGTTTAAACATCACCAAGCAGTGAAAGAAAAGCCAGTCTTGCCTTTTTATAATGTCAGTAAATAGAATCTGTGACAGAATTTTCTGTGCTGCAGTATTTCTATTGGAAAATGACTGACATACAGTGGAATGAATTTAAATTAGTTCCAGGTGAAAGCTCTGTATCTTGAGTACTGGAATCCATAAGTATTTTACACAAGAAGTTTGCTAACTTAGTAGCTAAGGTACTATTCTTCCCTCAGAGAAAGAATGCACTGGATAGTATCTTTCCAGCAACTAGTATGAAATATATCTCAAATTTACATAATGTTACATATATGACATATAGGTTGATTACTGTCAATCTCTTATGCTTTTAATGCTCTCATATGGTATAAACGGAACAGCACTCTACACAATGTTTATTTTTGACGTCCATTATAAAACTTCTCTACCATGAAACTTCAGTTCCTGACCCTGAAAGGCTCCTCTTTTCTGTGAGATGGAAAGTGCCCCCACGGGACCTGGTGCATCATGCACTTTTCACAAGGCTGGGCAAGTACTGGTAAGTCAATCCCTGTGGCATCAAATATCAAATATTTGGTATGCAATTTGATTTTCATAGGTATAGAGACTACTATAATTTTGTCCTTTAATACTAAAGGAAAGGAAAAAAACCTATACATGAGTACTAAAAAATCTGATATCCAGAAATCAAAACCGTATCAAATAATAGTTGTCCTTCAGAACCAAATCTGTGGCTGTTAAATGATGACTTTTTTTCTTTCTCATTCTGTCTTTTAAAAATGAAAGTCACTTAGTCATGTATGACTCATGTGACCCCATGGACTGTAGCCCACCAGGCTCCTCTGTCCATGGAATTTTCCCGGCTAGAATACTGGAGTGGGTTGCCATTTCCTTCTCCATACACACTGAGTTTTATGACAGCATTAAAAGCATAAGAGATAGACAGTAATTATTTTTGGTTTGTTACAGAACAAATATCGGCCTGAATAAAGAAAAAAAGAAATAAAAAAATACTATGACTAAAATTACTGTGTTTGAGAAATTTAGGTAATTTATAGTACCAGTGTTCAGAAATCTCAACTTGTATTTGGTAACCCAAGTAAACAGAATTTCAGTTACTCTAAGATGGATTCTTTTACTTATGAAATGTCTCTGTTCACTTTCTCTTCTTTATCCTGCTTCATGGCTTTTGGGTGTTGCCATATGATAAAATATCATATCATCTCTAGATGATTAGGCAGGAAATTTTTATCAAGTTCAAGTGTTGCTTTGTAGCAACTGTGTAAAAGGTAAGGTGTGGGAGAGGTCAGGAACTAAGGACTTAAATAAGCTACTTCCATTAGAAATGAAACTCAAAACATCATACAGATTCTTTTAGTTAGACATAGTCATATAGACTATACAGTTCTTCCACCTAGGTATGTGCTTAATTAAGGATGTTTACCACTTTCTTTGCCACTTATTTCTAAATGATGAAAACAAGACAGACAGAACTTACCTTAGAAACAGCAGGGCAGGAATCTCTTCTCACTGTTTCTATTCCTTTTGCATCAAATACTGGGTCCTTTTGATCCAGTGTTTCATACATGTAACCCACATACCTCTTTTTTGTTTGTAAGACACAGGGCAAATATACCTGTGATGAGATTAATAAAATGTCTCTCAATAACCACTTTTCCCTCAACCACAAACATCTTATTTTTATATGCCTTTTTCTCTCTTTAACCAGATGTCAATTTTTTTTTTCTTTCTTTTTTTTTTTTCCAGATGTCAATTTTAACAGAATTCTAAACACAGCTTAGGCCCAACAAATTCACGAACAACGCTTGGAGGACAAAGCACACAGAAGGAGTTGCCTTTTCCTGCACTACGAATTTTGCTCCTTCCTCAGCGGACAACCCCCCTTTCGGAGTCAATCATATCTCTCTAAACAATTAAAAAATTTCAGTAACACCTACATATTGTACAAATTAAAAAGTTACAAGCGAATGTACAATAATGAGTCTACCATCCCCTCAATAGAGGCATCCCCTGTTACTGATTTCCTGTATGTTCTTCCAGAGATATTCTAAGTACATGTACTTATACACATAGGGTAGCTTACCTGCCACCTCACTCTGCACTTTGCTTGCATCATAATTTACCTCATAATTTGGTAATTATGTTGGAGAGAATTCCATTTTGAACAAAAAGTTCATTTTGTTTTGTAACTACATAGCAGTCCATTTTATGAGGGTGTATTAAATTTTGTAACAAGTTACCTACTCTGCATCATTTAGGATGTTTTCAATCTTTTGGAATTACAAATAGTGTTTCCCCGAACAACCCTGCATGGATTAATCTGAAGGATAAATTCCCTGAATGGAATTCCTGGATGAATAGGTATGTGTCTCCACCCCTTTTTATATTACCTAACTGGTCCTTTCTTATGCTCCAAGCTCTATCAGTAATCACATTAAATGTTAAGTGGTGTAAAAGTGTAAAAATGGTGTTAGAAAATGTAACTTGTAAAAGGCAGGAATGATCAAATTAGATCCCATCAAAAAGATGCAACAATATGCTTTCTACTAGAAATCTACTTTAAATAAAAAGAATAGAAAAAAGATACACTTGTTAATACTAATCAAAACAAAGCTGGAGAGGATATATAATATCAGAAAAAGTAGATTTCCAGACAAGGGATATTATCAAAGATAAAAATATCAGTTCATCAAGGAGATAAATAACCATAAATGTATATATAGCTAATAAGAAAACTTCAAAATACATGAAATATAAACTGGCAGAACTAAAAGCAAGAAACAGGCAAATCTGTGATTGTATTTGATACTCTGGCCCTCTCCTAGAAACTGACAAAGTCAGCAAAATTGTTGCTGTTGGCTTCAACACCACTATTAATTAACCTAAGTGTTACTGTAGACTGTTCCACCCAATAACCAGAATACACAGGGATTTTCAGGGTCACATGGGAACATGCTGGGCTTCCTAGGGGGTCCAGTGGTTAAGAATCCTCCTTGCAATGCAGCAGACGTCGGTTCCATCCTTGGTTCAGGGAGATCCCACGTGCCACAACTCCAGAGCCTACGCTCAGGAGCTCACATGCAGCAACTACTAAAGTCCCTGTGCGCCACAACAAGAGAAGACAACAAAACGGGAAGCCCGTGCACTGCAACTAGAGAGTAGCCCCAGCTGGCCGCAAACAGAGCAAGCCTGCACGGTCACAACAAAGACCCAGTAGAGTCCAAAAAACAGAGAGAGAGAACATATGCTAGACCTAACAATGAACTTTAACAAATTTAAAAGCACTGAAATTACATAGACTATGTTCTTTCACCACATGGAATTAGTAACAAAAAGATGTCTGAAAATATTAAATATTTGGAACTTAAACAGCATACTTCTAAATAACCTATAGATTGTTATCACTGAAGCATAAAATTCCCAGGTGGCTGCTGCTTTCCTGATGACTCAGTGGTAAAGACTCTACCTGCAATGCAGGATACTCAGATTTGATCCTTGGGTCAGGGAGATCCCCTGGAAGAAGAAAAAGCAACCCACTCCAGTATTCTTGCCTGGAGAATCCCATGGACAGAGGAGCCCAGTGGGCCACAGTCCCTAGGGTCGCAAAGAGTCATGACTGAGCACCACCATCACATTAGTGATTCAAGTTTGTAAATTAAGAAGACAGGAAAAGAGAAGCAAACTAATCCCAAAGGAAGGAAATAATAAAGAGTGGATGTTAATAAAATGGTTCATCAGAAAGTTCTATAAGAGGTTAAACCTCTAGCCAGAATGATCAAGGGGGAAAAAGAGAAAAACATACATTATCAATATCAAAAGTAAAAGATGGGATGATACTAGAGTGTACAGATACCAAAATCACTTTAAGGAAGTATAAATAATTCATGCCAATAAATTTGGTAACCAGAGAAATGGACAAACTCATTGACAATCACAAATTTTAAAACTGACATGAGAAGAGAACCTGAATTATTAAAGATATTTAAATTATAATTGAAAATTCTCCCTCTCCCATAAAATTTCTGGACTAGACTGCTTTCCTGATGAATTTTATCAACCATTTAAGAAAAAACTCCACCAATCTTATGCACTTTTTCTTTCAGAAAGGAGAAGAGGAAATACTTCCAACTCATTTTATGAGGTCCGCTCCCCGGCCCCGTACCCAAAGCAAACACAATACAAGCAGAAAACAAAAACAAAAACAAAAAAAACACTACAGATCAATATTCATGAACATATGCATCGCAATTCTTAACAAATGGTTTGTTTTCTTTGAGAAGCTGTGCAGTTTTTGCTCGTATGTTTAGGCCTGTAATCTTATTTCAGGTAAAATTTCACGTCCAGTGTTAGTTTCTAAGGACACCATGCTCTTCACTTTTCTAGACAGGCTGAATGTCCACAGCATCACACACATACTTCCAGAATAGCACTCAGCATCACTCTTCTCTAATTTTTCTTCCCTTTCTTCCCCCACGTAGAATGCTCACTCTTCAGGGCCGACACCAAACCCAAGTCCTCTCTGAATCTCTCCTAGCACAATTCTTGCTTCAGAGCAGGTGCAGCATAAACATTTGGGAGTCATCTTTGGTTCTCATCTCCCTCTTTCCTCTTTTCCACATCTACTCTCCCAAAAAACTTTTAATTCCTGTCCATCCTTCTTTCTCAGTATCTCTTGACTTGTTTATTTTCACTAGTTCATCCCCCTACTTTAGTATGTACAGGCTGTAAGAGGCATCCTGTCTTGAGATTCTTCTCTTCCACATCCATTCCCAAACCACCGTGAGGCCAATCCTCCCTAAGAGGCTCTGCCATGCTTTTGTTTGATAAACCATAAACCTTACTGAATAAAGTTTAAACACTTTCGCTTGGCATTCAAGACACTGTAACCTGGTTTCAACTTCACTCTCCCAGACTTCTGCTACTCTGTATTCCCATATTGTGCATTTCCAACTCCATATCCTTTTACATGCCATTTTCTTCTGTGCAGAAGGACTGCAGTGCCACGGCTGCATGGCTGGAATTCTAACCATTCTGAGACACACCACAGCGTTTACCTCCTAGGAGGAGTCTCCCCACCTAGCCTACAAGGACACAATACCTCCTTTTCTTTGCACTCTTATAGTGCTTAGGGAGACTGCTCCCTAAGTTTACAATAAAAGACCATTTCTAACCTTTCCTTTTAGACTACTGGCTCTTAGAAGGCAGGACTGTGTTTCTGCATTCCACATTGCTCCTAGGTCAGTATCTTTTATATAGAAAGAACTAAATGCGCATTTCATATCTAAGGTAAAGTGAAAACAGTAGAAGATCCTTGTGGCAAACTGCATTCTCCAAAGAAACACTCCGCACAGCTTCTTACAGTGTGACTCTGACATTCTTCCCATTAAGAGATGGGGGCTTATGTTCCCTTTCATATCTAGATAGGCTGTGATCTGTATGATTCTGAGACTAGGTCATAGAAAGCAAAACAGCTTCTATCTGGTTCTCTTTGGGATGCTCATTCCTAGAACTCAGCTATCATGCTGTGAGGAAGAGCAAGTCGCCTCAGGGAAAGGCCACGTGTAGCTGTTCCAGCTGGTGTCCCAAACAGCAGCCAGCATCAACCCCCAGACCTGGGAGTGAGCAGTGAGCAAGCTTCAGGGGATCAGTCCTGAGCTGTCAGCCGAGGACCCAGACACCGTGGAGCAGAGACATGCCATCCACCTGTACCCTTCTGAATTCCTGGCCCATAAAATCTGGGAGCGTAATAAAATGTTGCTTGTTTTATTACATGGCGTTTGGGGCTGCACATCGATAGTTAAGTGGAACGGTCTTTTCATTTCTTTATATCAGATATTACTAAAAAATTTTTTGTGAAAGCTATACCAAACTAATGGAAAAATACTTCAACATTTCACAGACCTGTATACCCTGAAAATGTATTAAGAAATCAGAAATCTCTAGAAGTTATGCAAATTTTATAAGTGATTTTTAGTATTACATTTCTCTTACCTTTTCAAACTTCAGTTTCACTGGTTTAGGATTGGTAGCAGTTACAGCTTCAGCAATTTCTTGCCCAATCTTAAAAGACTGCTCCTTAGTGGCTCCTTTCAGTAGCACAAATATACTAAGAGGTTAAAAATAGAGTAATGAGGAAGTCGCTGCAACAAAATCTCGTCAATAGTAATTTTCCTGCCTAATACTATAATACTAGGGAAAACCTTTCCCCCTTACTCTTCCTTACTAAGTTGCTTCCTATCTGAGCTTTCTTGTTTTATCACCCTTGCCTTGTGTACCCATGATATATCTTGTTACATATCCTTAAAGCACCTAATGTTTCTAGTTTAGCAACACAGACCAATTAGCACAGCTGCCAAGAAGGTCCTGAGTCATTCCTATACATTTATGGTTTCTTATGACACACAGTTATGTCAGACACAAAATAAAAAATGTGATTATAAAGAAATGGAAAATTTACTTGTGATATGGGAGAAAATTTCCTTTCAGAACCAACCACCCAACTTAGAAAAGAACACACATACATAAAACATGTTCACTGAAGAACAGCTAAAAACACAAAAAGGCACAAAGGAAATAGCCACTTATAATCTCACTTGTCCAGATCACAGACACTAGAAAACCTGTACATCTTTTGTGTACATCTGTAAATCTTTTCTGATTTGGGATTACAGATCATGCAGTTTGCTAACTTTTTCCTTTTATTTAATAGTGTATTATGAACATTCTTCCACGTTATTTAGTTCTTTTACATTATTTTAACAGTTCTATATTTAAATCTATGGATACTGTCATTAAATTTTTTTCTAATATTTCATATGTAATAGTAACATGGCACAGTCTATGTCCTTAGAATAAATTCCTAAAAGTAGAATTTCCAGATAAATGGTATACACTAAAAATACTTTCTGAAAGATAATGTGAAACTGAATTCCAGAAAGCATTGTTTTTTGCAGAAAGTTACTTCTTTATGTACAGTCCCACCAGTAGTATATGCAGATACAATTTGCATATAGTGAAATGAATCTACTGTAAGTGAACAGTTCATGAATATTGACAATGTATAGACTTGTGAAGGGCTGAATTGTGACCCTTCAAGTCCCATGGTGAAACCCTAACCCCCAGTATCTCAGAATGTGACTATATTTGGAGACAGGGCCTTAAAAGAGATGATTAAGTTAAAATGTGGCTCTAATTTAGGTGGTTAGGGTGAGCCTAATCTGGTATCCTTAAAAGAGGAAATTAAACAAAGAAACACCAAGGCTGCACATGAGCAGAGGAAAGGGCATGTGAGGACAAAGTAAGAGGTGGCAACCTGCAAGCCAAGCTGAGAGGCTTCAGGAGAAACCGCACCTACTAACTAATGCCTGCATCCTGGACTTCAGCCAGAACTACGAGAGAGTAAATTTCTGTGCTTAAACCACCAGATCTGTGACAGCCCTAGAAAACCAATACATCTGTGTAACTACCACCAGAATCAAGATATAGGACATTTTCATGACCCCACGGAGGTCCCATGTATTCCTTTACAATAATTCTCCATTCCACTTTGGGTCCCAGGCAGTATGACCTGCTTTCAGTTACTATAATTTTGTTTTTTTCAAGAATTATATATAATAAACAAAACTAATATACTTATGTTGGGATTTTTTACTCAACATAATTTTGAGAATATACCCATATTGCTGAAGTAACACTAACTAGTTCCTTTTTAATGCTGAATAGTATTCCATCATATGGATATGTCACACTTGTTCATTCATCCATTGATGAACATTTGGACTGCAGTTTTGGACTATCAATAAAGCTACAATGAAGAGTTGCATCAGGGACTCGTGTGGACTGAAGCTTTCATTTCTCTTAGGTATATATCAAGATAGGACTGTTGAGTCATATGCTAAGGATATGTTTTACTTCAGATGTAAATACCAAACTTAAAAAAAATTATTATACTTAAAATGTTTAGATGCAACGATGGAGGAAAGTGTTTATACACACTAAGTTCTAGAACACAGAAAACTAAGCTGTGGTAAATGAAATCAGGTAAATGGTTACCTGGGGGTATGGAATGAAAATGAGGGACTGATTGCAGTGGAGCGTGGCAGAACTTCAACAGGGACAGAATGTTCTGTATCTCGACTGGGGCGGCAGCTGATTATATGTGTCTATACACTTGGTGTGCTGAACTGTATACACTGTGTACTTTGTTAAAAACTGTATCTTGATAGAGCTGATAAAAAATGAAAGTTATAAATACTTTACGTGTTTAAAGTTATTATGATAGTGTATATATTTGAGATTTTACCTAGCAGTGTCAGTAGGTTTACGAGTTCATCTATGCTCTTTTGGCCAGTTGTAATTGGAGCTAAGCTTCAAGAGAGGTGACCAGGATTAGTGGGAGTTTTTGGTCACTTAACAGAATTAAGGTGACTAGCCTACAAAGAAAGACTGTCTTAAAGGAGTGATTGTCATTTCACATGGGACGGAGAGTTGAGTGGGGTATTAGAATCACCCAGGAGGCCTTTTCTCAATTACACGCAGATTAATTTCTTGAGGGACTTTTTGCTCTAGTTCCCCAGCACCCTTCTGCTGCCCTGGACGTGTGTGTTGTCAAACATCCTTCCCTATCCTGCCTGAGAAATCACTACTAGAGAGAGCTTCAATAGCTGATGGAAGTAGGTCTGTCCCACTAAGGTGGGACAAATATTGTTGAGAACCACAATTATATCTGCTCTTGAGAAAGAAACACCCTTCTGACAGAGTAATTTTGATGCTTTGGTAACTGATCTCCCTTAGCTAGACTCCAAGATTCATAAAATCAGCAGTCTTGAAATTGGAGAGAGCCATCGGTTATTCATCATCAAGTATCAGATGTGGTCTGATGATAGCCTGAGAGAGGCTAAATGACTTTTTGATGGCCATGCAATCAGTTAGGAGCATAGCTAGAAAGAAACTCCAGATCTCACTCTTGGTAAAGAACTCTTTCCTTCCATCAAGCATACATCTGTTATCCCTAGAGCAGTACTTCTCACTATGGTATCATTACTGTCCTCTCAAAAAAAAAAAAAAAAAATTAAAAGTAAATTTAACAAGAGAAAATAATTAATAAGGAATAAAATACTGTTGGGTACAGCTGATCTTTGTGGGGCCCAGATCCACTGTACTATCTAAGCGGTTTGCTCCCCAAGGACTGACTTGTACTCTGTTGGGGCAATGTTATTACCGTTGAGAACGCATGCCCTAGAGTACACTGTTCTCATTCAGTATATTTCAGTAAGCATTATTGAATGAATCAGATGGTGGATGGTGATCAAAAGTTCTAATGATACTGCAAATACCTTTCATTGATTAGAATCATAAAAAAAAACCTGTGAAATCTGATGTAGCAGTGAAAGTTGCTCAGTCACGTCCGGCACTTTACGACCCCATGGACTGTAGCCCACCAGGCTCCTCCGTCCATGGGATTTTCCAGGCAAGAGTACTGGAGTGGGTTGCCATTTCTTTCTCCAGGGGATCTTCCTGACCCAGGGATCAAACCTGGGTCTCCTGCATTGCAGGCAGTATCTTTACCATCTGAGCTCTAGGTCTTACTAGCTGGGTGATCTCAGACACACTTCTTACTCCAGGGGAATTTGCTCCTAAGGAGCACCTGAGAATGGGCCTCCTAGGGTTTTCTCCCAACCACATGGAAACTCTGACCCAAAAGTCCTCTTCCAGTCTGACGTTCTAAGTCTGTGTTTTTTGATTTGTTTGATTTCCTAAAAATCTTAAAGGCTAAACAACATAATTACAATCAGAATCATGACAACTTCTGACTCTGGGTGCGTGTTGTCAACCACTGATATTTATGACCCTGAATTAAATTCAGTAATTTAAAGTCTTTCTCCTCTTCCCTAAGTATTTTTTTTTTTTATTATTGTTTTTGCCATACATTGTCATGATATCACCATGGGTTTACATATGCTTCCCCTCCGGGTCCCCCCTCCCTCCTCCCTCCCCCCCGGGAAATCTCGCTGCACCAGTCCCGAGCATCAATCCTGGGCTGGCGATTGATTAGACACATGACAATTAACATGCTTCAATGCCCTTCTCCCATCTCATCCCACCCTTACCCTCATCCACAAAGTCCACAAGTCTATTCTATACATCTGCGTTCCTTTTGTTGTCTCCCATGTTGGGTTCTCATTACTGTCTTTCTAAATTCCATATATATGTGTTAATATACTGTATTGTTGTTTTTGCTTCTGGCTTACTTCACTCTGGATAATGGGCTCCAGTTTCGTCCATCTGAGTAGAATTGCTTCAAATGAATTTTTTTTTAATGCTGAGTAATAAGTATTTTTTAAGGAGCTCTGGAAAACTATGTCCTAGTAATTTTTATTTTGCTAGACCTCACAGAAAGTGGTTTTACAGAGCAGCGAAATACTCAAAGTGAGGAGCAGCTTTCGATGGGGAACAGTAGAGACTATGGATAAATGGGGCCTGGATAACTTGAAACTATCCCCACCTGTTGATAATGAAACAGCTGCTATGTGAGGGCAAGGTCTAATTCAGCATTAATATGATTATGCTGATTTTATGTGCACTAAAAAACTGGAGATTAAATGCTGTTTAAAGATTAGCTGGAAGCTATTTTCAGTGATTGGAAGCATTATTTCTGATTGGTTCACTGCACTGTAAAGTGATCAGAGCTCCTGAGGCAAGTGCTCTTAGAAGGATCACACTGTGACCCTAAGCCTTTAATATGAAAAGAAAATTTCAGACTCCAAGAAACTTGCATAACCCCTATATTCTAGAAAAATTTTAATAAGTCATATAAATAGGATATTACATAAATAACTGGGCCCTGAAAAATATCAAAGTAAGCCAGGATGAGGTTATTTTTAGGATTCAAAAGCAGTCCTATCCTTTGTCAGCTCATGGATGATGGGCTTTAGGAAGTCTGTGAGCCTCTGGAATCAAAGCGAAAACTGTATTTACCTGTATGAACTGTTCATATAAGAAGGGCAACAGATTTTGGGGCCCACTGAAAAGTGAATCACTCATACCCTTGGCAACTATCTTTCAAAAACAGTTTGATTATTTTAAGATATACATTTAAATTCAGAGACCTGCAGCTATCTGAGGAATTCTTCACATTAAAAACTCTTTCTTTACTCAGACTAGATTCCTGTATATACAGTTTTTACAGATCCCTATCTAAATACTTACGGGTTCCCAGATGGTTCAGCAGTAAAGAATCCACCTGCCAATGCAGGAGATGTGGGTTTGATCCCTGGGTTGGGAACATCCATCCCCTGGAGAAGGAAATGGCGACCCACTCCAGTATTCTTGCCTGGAGAATACCACGGACAGAGGAGCCTGGTGGGCTACAGTCCAGAGGTCGCAAAGGCTCAGACACGACTAACCCATCATCACATCTACAAACTTGCTACCTGGAGGGATGCCACGGGAATCTTCACAGTCTGCGGCTCACAAAAACTGGAGAGAACTTAGGTAGAATTCTATTCGTAGGAAGGATTACCCTTAAGGCATTTCAAACACTGTGAAATGAATATCTGGAGAGGTGCAAAAGGACAACTACAAAACAGAAGGTTCATTACCTGTCAGTATCACCATATACAACCCTGGCACCCCATTTCTTGGTGTCATTCACCAGTTTAATAGCTCGTTCCAAAGTTTCTCTGGCTTTGTGAACAATACTATCACCAACCTGTTGGTACAAACACATGGGAAAAAATTTCTTAATAGAGTTTAGTGTAGACAGTAGACTTTAATGTATAATACTTAATTTTCATTACTGAATATTTCTAAAAATGAGACAAAGAGAAAAGAACACTGAAAAGAAAACAAAATAGTCACCAGTGCCATTCATTATTCCTTCTTCAAGAAAATGGGGTGGATGAATAAAACAAATCAACATACAGACTTGCCTGTGTGAGTGTATCAGTAAGTACAATGGACTGCACTGTATACAAGGATAGCTATATTTGATCCTAGAAGAATAAACCTTATTTATTCAAGGACTTTTTAATACGTCTTTATACTGGCAGGAGACCACAAACATAGGGTGGTGTGTGCATGTATATCTTTCAAAATTTTCCTGTTGGAGTGTTACAATAATTTCTTTCAGTATCATTAAAGCGCTCAAAGCTGGTGCACTGGGACAATCTTGAGGGATGGGATGGGGAGGGAGGAGGTAAGGGGGGTTCAGGATGGGGGACACATGTACAGCCATGGCTGACTCATGTCAGCGTATGGCAAAAACCACCACAATATTGTAAAATAATTAGCCTCCAATTAAAATAAATTAATTAAAAAAAGTTTAGGTTGAACCTAAATCTCAGTGATTTGTTATATTTAATTTTTATATTAATGCTGAATGCAAGGAAAAATGCGTAATTATATGATGGAAAATATACCACAGTGTTCAATTTAAATCAGGTAAGCAGATACATGTCTAATGAGGGTTCTTTCATTGGTGATTGGTGAGTTTTAACAATGATCATGGCATAAGCTAACAAAGCAAAAAAGATGGTGGATCTTGACAAATATGAGAAGCAAGCTAATTATATTTCATAGTTAAATAAATTAAGGAGGCTAGTATAGCACTGCTGCTTCATTTATTAAACTCATTAAAGCTAAAGGCTGGGGAAACTGCTGTTCAGCATAAATGGAACATTACTTTTTAAAGTTTTAGAGTAAGAATTATGCACTTTTTCTTTTGCAAACAGTATTTATAACGATCTTTCCCATTTTACTGTAAAACGTGAATTATATGAACTAAATGCAGGATTGAATAATATTTAAAAGGCTGTTTAAAGATGTTTACAAAGGATATATTAAGTGTATGAACAAAGGAATAAAGAAACTGATCACAGAAACAATTTGGTTTTTAAATTAAGATCATAAATCCTGTTGAGACCTTTTGTGCATTAGAAAACCTTGAGAATATGAACTACAACCTAATACATTAAAAGAATCAATCATGTCATCTAATTGAAATTCAAGTTTAAATAAAATATTCAAACTGTCTTTTGCCACTTTCACAAGATAAAAATATGTGATAGCAAATAGCTAAATGGGTGAGCCATCTAGAGTCAGAGTCAAATATGATTTTGAGATCTACACATACAAATAAATATACACATACACTGATCCTAAATGTCTGCCTCCTGCCATCCACTCTGACCCATTTAAGCTACACCTGGAAGTCAGAACTTTGGCAGCTGGCCCTGAGGTCCATGCACTAGGAAGAACTCAGGCATGAGAGGGAGAGGCTCCGTTGAGCACTGAGGGAGAAGAAAGGAGTGGGAATTACATTAAAACTGTTTCTGCTATTTTGTGCATCAGTTCCTAGTAAAAAAAGATTACAGGGCTAAGAGAATGGATTTAAAAAGAAGAGAAATTGATTGGTTTCACAATTCAGCCAATGGTTGGGATCCTGAAAAATCATAATAAGAAAAATATTTAAAGTAAAAATTCTCTGAAAAGAATGCTCGTAAGGATGTGGAGAAAAGGGAACCTTTGTGCACTGTTGGTAGAAATGTAAACTGGTGCAGCCACTACAGAAAACAGTATGGAGGTCCTTCAAAAAATTGAAAGTAGAACCACCATATGATCCAGCAATTCCACCTCTGGGTATTTATCTGAAGGAAACAAAAACTCTAACTGGAAAAGATACCTATATCCCCATGTTCACTGCAGCATTATTTACAATAGTCAAGACATGGAAACAAGCTAAGTGTCCAGGATGGATGAATGGATAAAGAAAATGTAGTTTATATACAATGAAATATTATTTAGCTATACAAAAGGCAGCCTTGCCATTTGCAGAAATATGGATAACATTGAGGGTATTATGTTTAGTATTTTTTTTTAAACTTTTTACTCTGTTTTGGGACATAGCTGATTAACAATGCTGTGGTAGTTTCAGGTGAACAGCTAAGGGACCTAGCAATACCTATACAGGTATCCGTTCTTCCCCAAACTGCTCTCCCATCCAGGCTGCCACATAACACTGAGCAGAGTTCCATATACTATACAGTAGGTCCTTGGTGGTTATTCATCTTAAATACAGCAGTGTGTGCATGACCATCTCTTCCCCTGGCTACCATAAAAGTTCATTTTATAATAAGTCGTGAGTTTCTTTCTGTCTTGTACGTAAGTTCATTTCTATCATTTCTTTTTAGACTCCACATACAAAGGATGTCATACAAGCTTTCTCCTTCTCTGACCTGCTTTACCCAGGATGACACCCTCTACATTCATCCATGCTGCTCTAAATGGAATTATTTTACTTTTTAACGGCTGAGTGATATTCCATGTATATAAGTGCCACATCCTTTTCATCCATTCCTCTGCCAATGGACAGTTATGTTGCATCCATGTCTTGGCTCCTGTAAACAGTGCCGCAGTGCACACTGGGGTGCATGTATCCTCTCAGATCAAGCTTAGACGCATTCAATCTATAAATTTCCTTCTAAGTACTGTTTCTGCTGATCTCCACAAACTGGTAAGTTGTATTTTCATTTTCATTTAATTCAAAATAATTTAAAAATTTTCTCTTGAGATTTTTTCTTTGACCTATGTATTATTTAGAAATTGTCTATTTAATCTCTAAGTATTTGGGGAATTTTCCAGCTATCTTTCTGTTATTGATAACTAGTTTAATTCAATTCTGATCTGAAAGCAGACATATATATATATATATATACTGCTATATAATCTATTCTTTTAAAATTATTAAGGTATATTTCATGGCCCACCAGACTGTGGTCTATCTTCCATGTTTCTTATGAGCTTGAGAAGAATATGTATTCAACTGCTGTTGGATGAAGTAGTCTGTAAATGCCCTTTTATTGTGTTGTTGAGTTCAACTATGTTCTTCCTGATTTTCTTTATTTTCTATGTTGCCTTTGCTTTGTTCCTATTTTTAATTTCCAGTCTCTTACTGCTTTTTTGGTTTTGACTATTTTATATTACACATTAGTTATATTTCTTTTTTAAAAACTTTTTATGGTTGCCCCAAATCTTGCAATATTTATATTTACTTTCAATACACCATTTTCAAAACCCACTAAACCACTTCAGAGGTAGTGTGGGTACTTTAAAATGAAAGAATCCTAATCTGTTCCTCCCAGTCCTTGTACCATTTGTCATTGATTTTAGTTATACAAATGTACATATATAAAAACACACCTACTCAAATACTTTTTTGCTATTATTTTGAAGAGATTGTTATCTGTTAGATCAATTAGGAGGAATAAAAGTGTTTCTTTTACCTTTACTCATTCCTTCTCTGATGCTCTTCCATTCTTTTGTGGATCTAGGTTTCTGACTTATTGTCACTTTCCTTCCTCTTTAAAGAAACTCTAACCAAATCTTGCAAGCCAGGTCTATGCCAACAAATTCCCTCAAGTTTTATGTGTCTGAGAAAGTCTTAATTTCTCTTTTACTTCTGAATGATAATTTTGTATGGTATATTTTATTTCATTTTCTTCTTGCCTGTATGGTTTCTGAGGAGAAGGTGGATATAGTTCTTACCTTTGCTTCTCTATAAGCAAGGTGGTTTTTACCCTTTGGCTTCTTTGAGAACTTTTATTACTGATTTTCTGCAGTTTGAAAATGAGATCCGTAGGTTTAGGGTTTGTTTTTTCATTTATTCTGTTTGGTGTTCTCTGAACTTCCTGGATCTGTAGTTTGGTGTTTGACAATTTGCTCCTGTTGTTCTTTAGTTGCTAAATCATGTCAGACTCTTTGTGACCCCATGGACTGCAGTAAACCAGGCTTCCCTGTCCTTTACTATCTCCCAGAGTTTGCTCAAATTCATGGTCATTGAGTTGGTGATACTATTTAACCATCTCATCTTATGCCTCCCTCTTCTACTCTTGACTTCAATCTTTCCCAGCTTCAGGGTCTTTTCCAATGAGTCAGCTCTTTGCATCAAGTGGCCAAATTATTGAAGCTTCAGCTTCAGCATCAGTCCTTCAACGAATATTCAAGATTGATTTCCTTGAGGACTGACTGGTTTGATCTCCCTGCTGTCCAAGGGACTCTAAAGAGTCTTCTTTAGCACCAGTCAGAAAGCATCAATTCTTCAGTACTTCCTAATGGTCCAACTCTAATATCCATATATGACTAATGGAAAAACCATAGTTTTGACTATATGGACCTTTGTCAGCAAAGTGATGTCTTTGCTTTTTAATACGCTAAGTTTGTCATAGCTTTCCTTCCAAGGAGCAAGAGGATGCCTAACATTAATTAGGAGAAGTTCTCAGTCATTACTGTTTCAGTATTTCTTCTGTTCCTTTCTCTCTTTCTGGAATTTTTATTACATATATATCACACTTTCTGTAGTTGTCCTACAGTATTAGGACATCTTTTCCTTTTTTCTCCTTAGTCTTTTTTTTTTCTTCTTTTCAGTTTTAGCAGTTTCTACTAAGAGTTCTTCAAGCTCAGCGATTCTTTTCTTAGGCATGTTCAGTGTAGTAGTCAGAGGCATTTTTCATTTCTCTTATAGTACTTTTGATTTCTAGTGCCTCTTTTTAGTTCTTTCTTAGAATTTCTCTTTGTTTATATTGCCCATCTATTCTTGCATGCTGTCTATTTTAGCCATTGGAGGGAGCTCTTAGCATCCTAACCATAGTTTTAAATTTGCAGTTTGATAGTTCCAACATCCCTGCCCTATCTGAGTCTGGTTCTGATGCTTTCTTTGTTTCTTCTGTGTTTTCTGGCTTTTAGTATGTCTTGCAATTCTTTCTGACAGCCAGACATGATGTACAGGGTAAAAGGAACTGCTATAAACAGGCCTTCAGTAATGTGGAAAGGTGCTGGGGAGAGAAGGATGTGCTCTTTATTCCTAAGAGTAGGTCTCAGTTTTTCAGTGAATCTGTGCCTCTGGACTATAGACTTCATAAATAATTTTTAATTTTTCACCCCACTTTGGTGGGACAGGATGACTAGAGCAAGCCAGAGTATTTTTCTTCCATGTAGAAGGCTACAGCAGTTGGAGTTGGGTATTTCTCTTTTCCCAGGTCAGTTAGGCTCTGATGAAACCTCAACAGGTTGGGCTCTGGTTATATATAGTTTCTTCTGAGGGCAGACTCTGTTAGACACAGAACACGCTAGTGTATTTCAGAATGATTCTTTGCCCCTCTCTGTGCCAGAAGCACAAGGAAATTTTTCACTGATATTCACTGAGAAAACCTGGCTCAACTCTTAGTGGTAAAATTCACCAGAAGTGTGGGGACCTTGATGACTAGGTCCGTTGGAGTTTTCTCTCTCTCAGATTTGTTTACCCTGAGGCTCCAGCAGTTCATCAGTCATGGTTCTATCTTCCCTACCATGGCACTGGTTCTCAGACTTGTGCTCTTGGATTATGCTCTGGTAAGTTGTGAGTCTCTGTATTCACCTGTTGGGCCTCTTCAGCTGGGGGTGGGTGGGTAGCAGTTTACCCTGTGACTTTGCCTTTCAGACAGATCTAAGAAGAGTTGCTGACTTTTCTGTTTGTTTGGCTTACTTGGAGGGAGGACAGAGTGGAGACTTTGAGTTTCTTACATGCTGAACATATAACCAGAAGTCCCTTGCACAAGTTTTTGGAGTTTACTTTGCCTACTGTGAGCTGTCTGGGGATTTTATTCTTCCACTGCTTTTCCTTTGCTGAACTACTGCAAATATGGCATACCACAATGCTCTAGCCTTCATCTGGCATGAAAAGATCATCAACCAAACAAGAATACTCTGTTCTTTTCCCAATTCGTGAATTATTGTATTACTCTGTCATATTACTTTGTATTTATGTCAAATTAACACCCTAATTTAGTAAATAATAAGAAATTAGTCTTTTTAATGAAGAGTGTCTTAACTGATGCTTTTGAGCTGTGGTGTTGGAAAGACTCTTGCGAGTCCCTTGGACTGCAAGGAGATCCAACCAGTCCATCCTAAAGGAGATCAGTCCTGAATATTCATTGGAAGGACTGATGCTGAAGCTGAAACTCCAATACTTTGGCTACCTGATGTGAAGAATTGACTCATTTGAAAAGAGTCAATTTTCAAATTCCTGATGCTAGGAAAGATTGAGGGTGGGAGGAGAAGGGGACAACAGAGGATGAGATGGTTGTATTGCATCACTGACTCAGTGGAGATGAGTTTGAGTAAACTCCGGGAGTTGGTGATAGACAGGGAGGCCTGGCATGCCGCAGTCCATGGGGTCACAAACAGTCAGACACAACTGAGTGACTGAACTGAACTACTGCAAAAGAAAGGTTTTACTTTATACTAGTATAAATACTGTATTCTAGTAAATATGGAATGACTTTTTTTTTGACATTTAGAGAAGACAAATGAAGTAGCCTCAGATCTCTATCAATACGTTAAAAGGAATTATTTAGTACCAGTGTTACTGTAAACAATGCTGTAAAGGTGGCACAGAAACCTCATGCCAATAATTGGTTGTGATATGGTCATCTAGATTATGCAGAAATGTGTATGCTAATTTCTAAAATTATCATTAAATAGAGTTCTCATAGAGAAAACTGATAAATCCCTAAGAAGATGTATGTATATAATACCTGGTTTAAGAAAAACTGATACTATGTCATGGCAATGAAACACTGTAGTCTAACGTTTCAAACCCAAATGCTTCAAGGAACAGGTATTCATTTAATGCTACTTTAGTCTCTTCTAAAAAAAACTATAGACTTGTATCACTTACCTCAATGCATGGCATTCTCCCAGAAAAATTAGCAGCTGTATAGCCAAATGTGACATTTGCTATCAGCTTAAGTCCTAGCTGACGTGCATCAAGCATTCGTGAAAGGATTCTGTCCTGCTTGTAAGCCTTCATCGACCGCTTCACCATGAGTCTAGTCTTCAAAATCTCTTCAAGCATACTTGGTAGCACACCCTTTCTTACTGAAGGCTATCATAAAGGGAAAAAAAAGAATGTTTAGATCCCATAAATATTATACATTTAGATAATTAAGAAGGAAGCACAAAGTATAACAGTGGCCAACTGTCATGAATTGAAACAAATAATAAGAGTGGCCACAAGACCAGAGGCCGTCAATATAAAATCATCACATTTTCTCTTTTGAAGAAGGCTTTTCTCCTACAAGGTTCCTGTAATGTTTATAAATCTACTGTAGTACTACTATGTGAGTTCAGAGACCTCCAGGAAGGAGGATGCCAGCTAGTACGTAAAAGACCATACGAGTTCAGAGGGAAATTCTGTCAAAACTTTGATCCAAACCCCCACTCTTTCAGAAAGACACACGGGATTTGTATCACTCATAACAAACCTCAGTTTTAAAAGATCTCATCCTAATGACCCCACACAGTAAACTGCATGGAACTCCATTTATCTACCTTGGAAGAATGATGAGCTGGGTTGACTCTGCTGACATTCAAACCTGTAGTTCCAGGGACTCTAGGTATTTCAAATCTGATGCTTAGACCACTAAGCCATCCCCTCCGGCCTATATTTATTAGCAATCTGGAAGAGGGGATGAATAGTGAGGTGATAAAATTTGTTGACGCCAAAAAAAAAAATCATTTGTATTAATCAAGACTAGGGAGAATTTACAAGAACTCCAGTAGGAATGAAAATCACAAAACAGTATTAACTTTGAAGATGATTCACAGACACGTGCAAGGTAATGCATGTCAGACTGAACAATTAAAACCTCAGGGATAGTATGATCACACTCCTGAATACTAAAAAAAAAAAAATCTAACTTTCATCAAGTTTTACACATTGGGTCAAAATGTAGATGCAAGTTCTTAAAATGCTGTTAAACGGAGATAAAATAATAAGGTACTAGATATGTGACAATGAAAACACATTCTAACCTCTAATTCATTCTGTGTACCTTTTGAAGCAGCCATGTTTATGTTAAGACATGATGTGTTATTATGTTAAAATATGATGTTTTCCAAAATGAAATATAACATGAACTCTCTCAGTAAAATTTTTCCTTATATCTAAATGGCTAATTTTAGAGTACTCTTTAAACACAGCATCCCTTGATTGGTAGAGAATGATGCTACTTTTGCTAAGTACACCAGAATGAATTTGAGGGCTAGTGGGGTCCATGCTACCACCACCAACCACTCTACTGTCCCATGATTCTTGTAGACTCACTGCTAAGGAAACAGAAAAGAAAGGAATGAAGTTGGCATATGAGAGGCAACATAATCTTCTCCTCGATCTCTTCCTATTTGTCTTTGATTTATTCATTTATGAGGCTTTTTAGTCTCTTTTTGTGGGGAGACAGAGAGAGAAAAAAGGACTCTGTTATAAGTCTGGGTATCTTCTTAAAAATATAATCAATAAGTAGAATATCATTTTTAAGACAGTCTTAATTTAAAATATATAGAACAATTAGTAAAGTGAATGCAATAAAGCAGTTTTAATCTTTGTAAGTTAACACTGTTGTGATCATCACGTAGCTATCTAAGTCTACCAGATTCTAATAGAGGACAGGAGGTATATATGCAATCTATTTCTTGAAATAGTTCATTAAAAAACTAAAATCTAACAAAAGATTTTAAACCTAAATTCATGCAAAATAAGATCATTATTTAAAAAAAATGATTTAAAAAATTTCTTAGAAGATTCCTTATATCTTTGATTTTTTTGAGATACTGAAGTAGCTTTTTTTTTTTTTGTATTATATGCCAACAACATCTAGACCATTAGCTCTCCAAAGGTTAAATCACAGTTAATACCTTTCATTTATAAGAGAGTATTACCTTGACAAAAGCTATTCCATTGGGGGACACTGTGATATCATGCCTAATTTGGTAAAGTAAATCTGGAGGTACTCTTAGAGAGGTACAGCCAAATTTGAACTCATCATACCTGTTAAGGGGAAAAAAAAAAATTAAGCAAATAGTTCCACAAATCATAGAACAGAAATTCTGGGCAATTTTAGGAATCTTTCTAATTCTATTGGAAATTCATTTTTAAACATCTAAACATGAATTCATATACTTAGTAATGTTTATTTGTTTAGTTACCAAAAAGCAGTTCTTCAAATACAATTTATTAAAAGAAACATTTCTCAAATGGCACTATTATAAAACATATGGGGAAAATCTATACTGAAATACCAAATTTCATCTCAACCTATGACTACCTTACACTAAATTACCTAAAGAAAAATTTAAACCTTAAATAAAAAGACTGGAGGAGCTTCCCTAATAGCTCTGTTGGTAAAGAATCTGCCTGCAATATAGGAGACGCCAGTTCAGTTCCTGGGTCGGGATGATCCACTGGAGAAAGGATAGGCTACCCACTCCAGTATTCTTGGGCTTCCCTTGTGGCTCAGCTGGTAAAGAATCTGCCTGTAATGCGGGAGACCTGGGTTTGACTGGGTTGGAAAGATCCCCTGGAGAAGGGAAAAGTTACCCACTCTAGCATTCTGGCCTGGAGAATCCCATGGACTACAGTCCATGGGGTCACAAAGAGTCGGACATTACAGAGAGACTTTCACTTTCAAAAAGACTGTAAACAACTTTTCGAAATCCCTATTCTTATTAAAAAGACAGAATTACCAATACAATTTCCATAAAAGCTTTCTATAAAAAGTGAATATACTTCAGACTAAAACTGTAACACTTGGTTTTAATTACACAAAAATATTATAAAGGGAGGCCATTTCTTATGAGAAAAAATTTGGTTGACATGAATAAAATCTAACATTTGGCAATTTAACTTTTTAAACGTAAACTATTTCTAAGAAAAGTCAAGAGGAAGTCACAGCTAAAGTTATAAGTTCATAATCTTCACATTGTTTCACTGAAAAGTGATTTATACCAACAAATTTTATATAATTCTTATTTAACAAGAGGTAAATAAGATATAACAAATATAACAAAGATTATATTTAACAAGATATAACAAATATGTCTTATTTAACAGATATACGTGAAGAGTGAAACATAAATTGCAAGGCTGATAGTATTTACAGTCTTGTTCACATGAGTTATCTATCCATGATGCTGAATTAGTCATACGATGATACACACACACACACACACACACACACACACAAACTACAAATGGTGGACTAGCTGTATCACACAGCCCATTCATCCTGCTCAGAAGGGTAGTCTCATATGCAAAGAGACACTCAAAGACAGTCTAAGTTAGTAAGAAGTATGACGTATAACAAAATAATTGTAAATATGAAAAAAAACTTACTTCCCCAAGTTTTCCACATGACCAAGGCAGGTGGAGAAACAGTAGTTGTATGCAATCACAATAGAAGGATATAGTGACTGGAAATCCAAAACGAGAACAGAGTTGCTATAGAAGCGAGATTCAGGCTCCATAATTAGGGGAACACACTGTGGGGCTCTCATCTGAGATCTCTGCTGTACACTAGGTGTCACAGGAATATAGTTCATTGGTTTGGCAATACGCAACATCATTGATTCCACACGGTACTGCAGGCAGAGAGGTGGAAGTAAGGAGAGAAGAAACTTAAAAACAAATATACTGGTCTTCTGAATATGTTGAGAATCATATGGGAGATGTTTTGTTCTTCAGAATACAGCTGCATGACTTTCTCACATCACAGTTACACAGTATTGGTTATTCAATCAGCTTTCATAACTTTTGTAAAAACTATAAAATATGTCAAATAACTTATATAGTAGTCAATTGTGAAGAGACACAGTTACATTTCTTTTAAGATTTAAAAATAAAGCTAAATCATAATAAAAGATGTAGAAGAGACAGCTGTACAATGCAACAATTTCATTAAAAAAGCTGGCCAATAATCTTTCAAAAATTTATTTGGGAAAATTAGAGGATGGCAATCAGGAGACTTGAGATGGATAAATGTTATCTCAATTTCCTAAGAAGGAAACACAAGGATTCCAAAACTGAAAGGTTAATAATGGTCCTTCACAAAAATTAATCAAGCAATTACTGATCATTTATAAATAGCTATAAAGCAGACAGTCTGTAGTTTGGGGGGGGGGAGTACTTATAAGAACCAGTATGGGTTCCCTGAAATGTTCTCATATAGTTTTAAGGTATCTTTCTGCCTTTTATTATAAGCCAGCTCAAATAGGCTTTGAAACTCATGGGAGTATAAATAAGTAAAATTAATGTAAAGCAATAAAATAAAATACAGCAACAAGTAATGCTAAAGTAATTAGAGCTCTAGGTTTGCTATATTTACTGAATTGGTAGACTAGGGGAATGTTATAGAGATAAAATAATTAAAATAAAATATTTTATGAGGTTAAGGGATCTGAGTGATTTAATATAGTATCCAAGATGGCTTTGCACAGTGTTTATTTAATACACTACAAGTATTCAAATAAATATTTGAATAAAAGCAGGAAACCACTTCTGCAAGGCATTTAAACAAAATCTTTCATTAGATCCTTGGGAATCTACTTGGAGAGATATGAGTTAAATGGCTTCTAAGGTCCCATTTTTCTTTAATATTTAAAAAAAGTGATACAGCCCACTTATATTGATTCCCAAATCCTCCTTCCTCTTTTTTTTTTTTTTTAAATATTAGTTATCTGTTGGAAGTTTTAGAACTCCCAAAAGTAGCACTGTATACAAAAGAGGCAGACCTTCTTTGCTGCTTCTCCAGTTCTAAGTGGCTTTCAAAGCATCCCTAATCCCAATGACAGTATTTAGGAACACAGTATCATCCTCAAGGGCACAGCCATTTACTTTTTTATTACCATGTAAAACTCAGTAGTGGTCAAAAAGTTGGTATGGAAAGAAAATAAAAAAGCAAAGCTATTAAGTGAAATTAAGCTTTTCCAGAAAACAAAATGACAAGATTTGAATTAACCACCTACATATTAGTTGGTACCAGACACAAAGTTAAAAAAAAAAAATCAGATCTCAACATCTCCAAAGTATATCATTCACACAGAACTTTCAAGTGTGCACGAAAATTGATTTCCTACCTGTGAACCCCTTGTCAGTACATGTAAAAACTGAATGCCAAAAAGTCTAGCCATTTCACTGGTTTTCCCAATTAGGTCCAGCTGTTCTAACATTTGGAGATTTCCACGGACACGGCTAATATAATGATCAACCATTTTCCATCTGTTAAAAGAGAATCCATGCTATGAACATTTCAGAAAAATTTCGGTACTTGAAACTAGTACATTTTCTTTATGCCAAAAACTACCTATTAAAAGTGAAGTTATTTTAGAAGAGAGTCTTTAGCAAAATACGTTAAGGATAGATAAAGATTAGAAAATTGCAGCTATTTCAAGGGCATAAAACCTAGTGAAAATATGTAAAGTTCAAAACAGTACTTGTGATAGAGGGATAAGATTATTTTCAATATTTTGCTTGATCTTACTCTGTTTTTGCATTGGCAACACTCTCTTAGATGCCACTACTGATGATGCAATAATTATACAATTATAATTATTTTATCTATAGGCTTTTAAAGAACATGGAAGCTTTGAGTCATCACTGTTAATATCAGTCTCAAATAAAAGTATGCACTGGCGTCTTACGCGAAGAAACAGTAATTTGGTTGGTGGAGATTTAGAAAAATCAGGGAAATAATTTTAATGAGACCACACATAAGGTAAACAAATATGTCATATCAGTATTTCCTGTGAAAATATAACTATGTTCTTTGACTTAAACCCTGAAAACCTCTTTACCCTACCTTTTCATAAGTAAGCAAACAATAGGGCTTCCCTGGTGGCCAGTGGTAAAGAACTCGCCTGCCAATGCAGGAGACACAGGTTTGATCCATGAGTTCAGGAAGATCCTACATGCCGTGGAGCAACTAAACCCTAGTACCACAACTACTGTGCTCCAGAGCCCAGGAGCTGCAACTACCAAGTCCATGTGCTGCAGCTACTGAAGCCTGCACACCCGAGAGTCCGTGTTCCACAACAAGAGAAGACGCCAAAATGAGAAGCCTGTGCATGGCAACTAGAGAGTCTCCCCCCTCTTGCCACAACTAGAGAAAGCCTGTGCAGCAATGAGGACCCAGTGCAGCCAAAAATAAACATATAAAACTATTAAAAAACAAACAAAAAAACCTTCACCAAAGTTATGAAAGGAAGTTTTGATTTTAGTATTATGTTACTAGACTATAAAAATGACTCAAAGATATACGATAAAGAATAAAACCTATTCATTTAAAGAATATTAAGTTTCAAATATACTGCAACTTTTAATTATGTGGGTTTTAAAACAAGATAGTCATATAATAAATAAAATTATTTAAAAACCTGTTTCTAAGACACATGATTAATCCATACAAAAAATGAGTAAATGAACATGAAAAAAAAAGAAATCACCCTATAATTAAAAAGATAATAAAAGTGTTAGTGAGGATGTAGAAAAATTATAACCATCACACACTGCAGTGGGAATGCAAAATAGTGCAGTTGCACTGGAAACAGTCTGGCAATTTCTCAAATCGTTAAAAACAGAATATGACTGACCAATTCCACTCATAAGTATATGTCCAAGAGGAACAGAAATATTCACCCACACCAAAACTTGTACAAATATTCATAATAGCATTTTCAAAATAGCCAAAACATGCAAATAATTCAGGTGTCCAACAACTAATGAATGAGTAAGTAAAATGTGGTATATGCCCACACAATGGGATATTATTTGGTAAAAAAGGAAATGAAGTATTAACACATGCTACCATGTGAATGAATCTGGACTGTATGTTCTGAAAGAGGCCAGTCACAGAAGGCAATATACTACATGATTCCACTTATATGAAAGATCCAGAACAGGCAAATCTATGGAGACAGAAGGTAGACTAGTGGTTGCTTAAGGTGGGGATGGGGCGGGGGAGAAGGAGGTGAAGGCAGGGTTGGAGGGTGATGGCTAAGAGATGAAGAATGGAAATATTGTACTGTGACTATTTCTCCACATTTATGAGTATACTACTGTATGGTTGTAACAATTTAGTGGATTTGTTGAGTATCTTATGCTGTGGTGAACATTTTTCTTTTGGCCACCCCATGTGGCATGTAGAATCTTAAGCTCCCCAACCAGGGATGAAACCCACACCCCTGCAGTGGAAGCATGGAGTCGTAACCACTGGACCACCAGGGATGAGCATCTTTGTACTTAAGTCTATGTACAGATGCTTAAATATTTCCTTAAGATAAATTCCTAGATTTGGTCTTTTTAATATGAAGTGACATACTGCTTTTCAGATAATCTTAATAATTTACATTCATACTAGTAAAGTGTTTCCATGCATTTCTGTCAACACTAGAGATTGCAATTTTAAAAATTATTTTAGTTTGATAGGCAAAAAAACTATATCACATTTTAATATGTATTATTTTAGATCATTCATATACTCCTTCAATAATATATACAGCCAAATGTAAAGCTAAGATAATGCATATATGTGGATTCAGTCAGTTCCTATAAAATATATTAAGTCCAATTTCTTGATTTTACTTGGCAAAAACATACCTATCATCCTATATAACACCTAATTAGATGTAGCAAAATATACATTTAGAACACTCTAGGGTTTATAAACAAACCACTAAATGTAGTTATTAATGTTAAGTTTAATATCAAGTTTCATTTTATTTACTGGTATATAACTTCTCCTAAGCTTCTATTTCTATAAGGCTTTGATTATAAGCTCAGTACTTTCTGTGATTTCACTTCACTTCCTTGAGATTCCTTAAATGAGACTGGAGGACAAGTGGACACGCTCAGAAAGCAGTTATTTCAAATACAGCAAATTGTTTTTAAGGTTCAGTCTTCCTATCCTCACCATCATATGGCCTTATAATTCAGTAAGCAGCTCTATTCATTTCTAACATCAGATACATTAATTTTAAGACTATGTTCTTTATACAGATATTTTCTAAGCTTATTACTATCCATTTTACCTTTAAAGAAAAGCAGAGGTGGAAACTTTCACTTCAGATTACAGAAGAGTACTGGTACTAGACCAGCTCTCCTGGACAAAAGATTCAGGGTAATTGTTTCTGGGCAGTGAGCAAGAGACAGTGAAGGATGAAGCTCCTTGAGAGAAGGGAAACTCATATGAGATGAGCCTCAGGTTGCCTGGAGATAATTTCCTAAATCCAGTGTAGTATGCTAGGTCTAAGCAAAGTGTGGCTATACTGCTAAGCCGAGGAGACGAGAGTCTAGAGTTCAGGCAGGCTGTGCCTGCAATTTATGGAAAAGGGCATCTGTGCAAGGAGCAGGAGTTAGGAGTCAGTAGTACAGATGGGGGTTTCTTGTGAGTGGCCCAGGGTTATGCTGAAGAATGAGCAAGGAGAGGCTTACTAGAGAGTAGCTATTGTGGACCTGAGTCTGGAACAGAACTTGTAAGACAGTGTTGTAGTTGAAGGTCTGGCCATGCCAGAGTGGAGAGACTTCATTAACCCCTTATGAACAACCTAAGCATCCAGCTGAGAGCTCAGAAAAACCATGCCTTGGGAGCAAGGCATAAAAGTAAGGCCACCACAGGCAAACCTAAAACCAAGCACTAACAAAACAGGCCTGTGGGATAGAATATGGAGACTGAGTCTTGTCAAGTTGGAGGGACTCAGAGAGGACCTTCGGCTTTCATTTTAACAAAGCATAAAAAGCAGGTATGCTCGGGTGATCAGCCAGTAACTGAACTGCTGGCTGGAACAAAAATAAACATGCTTCAGAGGAGGAGAATAAAAATCCAGGATCTGTGTAACAGAACATCAGTAATATCCATTACATAATCATGCAAAGAAACAAAAAAACATGAGCTACAGTTAAAAACCAGTCAACAGAAAATAATACAGAGATGGCCAGGTGCTGAATTTAGAAACTATTACAAGATATATTCAAAAAATTCAAAAAGTTAAAAGTAAAATACAGTCTTAATGAGTGGATGGGGAAATCAGCCAAATACAGAAACTATCAAAAGAAAAAAACCAAATGAGAATGGGGGACTAAAAATAACTGAAATACAAAATTGACTGGTTGTTCTTAACAGCAGGTTGGTGACAACAGAATTAAGTTAGTAAACTTAAAGACAGATCATTAGAAAAACAAATGAAGAAAAACGTACAGAGCTTGAAGGATCTGTGAGACACTATCAGTTAGTATAATATACATAGTGAAATTATGGAAAACAAAGCAAAAGAAAAAAACTTGAAAACTGCCTGGAAAATATAATTTTGCTTCAAATGTAGAAAGCTGCAAAAGAACATCACTCCAGTCTAACAATGATAAAAACCTGGATAATATATAAAATCATAAAGTTAACTGAAGTCAAAAGTAAGTTGAGGTTGTAAAAGAATCATTTCCATTCAGTTCAGTCGCTCAGTCGTGTCTGACTCTTTGTCACCCCATGGACTGCAGCACACCAGGCCTCCCTGGCCAATACCAACTTCCGGAGCCCACCCAAACTCATGTCCATTGAGTCGGTGATGCCATCCAACTGTCTCATCCTCTGTCGTCCCCTTCTCCTCCTGCCCTCAATCTTTCCCAGCATCAGGGTCTTTTCAAATGAGTCAGCTCTTCACATCAGGTGGCAAAGTATTGGAGTTTCAGCTTCAACATCAGTCTTTCCAATGAACACCCAGGACTGATCTCCTTTAGGATGGACTGGTTAGATCTCCTTGCAGTCCAAGGGACTCTCAAGAGTCTTCTCCAACACCACAGTTCAAAAGCATCAATTCTTCGGCACTCGGGTTTCTTTACAGTCCAACTCACATCCATACGTGACTACTAGAAAAACCCTAGCCTTGACTAGACAGACCTCTGTCGGCAAAATAATGTCTCTGCTTTTGAATATGCTGTCTAGGTTGGTCATAATTTTTCTTCCAAGGAGCAAGCGTCTTTTAATTTCATGGCTGCAATCACCATCTGCAGTGATTTTGGAGCCCCAAAAATAAAGTCTCTCACTGTTTCCACTGCTTCCCCATCTCTTTGAAATGAAGTGATGGGACCAGATGCCATGATCTTAGTTTCCTGAATGTTGAGTTTTAAGCCAACTTTTTCACTCTCCGCTTTCACTTTCATCAAGAGGCTCTTTAGTTCTTTACTTTCTGTCATAGGGTGGTGTCATCTGCATATCTGAGGTTATTGATATTTCTCCCCACAATCTTGATTCCAGCTTGTGCTTCTTCCAGCCCAGCATTTCTCATGATGTACTCTGCATATTAAATTAAATAAGCAGGGTGACAATATACAGCCTTGACATACCCTTTTTCCTATCTGGAACCAGTCTGTTGTTCCATGTCCAGTTCTAACTGTTGCTTCCTGATCTGTATACAGGTTCCTCAAAAAGCAGGTCAGATGGTCTGGTATTCCCATCTCTTTCAGAATTTTCCACAGTTTATTGGGATCCACACAGTCAAAGGCTTTGGCATAGTCAATAAAGCAGAAATAGATGTTTTTCTGGAATTCTCTTGCTTTTTCAATGATCCAGCAGATGCTGGCAATTTGATCTCTGGTTCCTCTGCCTTTTCTAAATCCAGCTTGAACATCTGGAAGTTCACGGTTCATGTATTGCTGAAGCCTGGCTTGGAGAATTTTGAGCATTACTTTACTAGCGTATGAGATGAGTGCAACTGTGCGGTAGTTTGAGCATTCTGTGGCATTGCCTTTCTTTGGAACTGGAATGAAAACTGACCTTTTCCAATCCTGTGGCCACTGCTCAGTTTTCCAAAGTTGCTGACATATTGAGTGCAGCACTTTCCCAGCATCATCTTTTAGGATTTGAAATAGCTCAACTGGAATTCCATCACCTCCACTAAAAGAATCAGGTGAACTAAATTTCATAGGTAACAAACCCATCGAAGGATATACAGGACACATACGTATTTCATCTTTGGCAGAGAACAGGAGAGAGAGGCAACTGTCATAAAAGCAGGTAAGAAGGAAACAGTTAACGTGTTATTAAATTCTTGAAGGTCATGCATGAGCCAGCATGACTATTTAGAATCACTGGAAGCCCTAGACACTAGGGCATGGTACACAGAAATGAAACCTTGAGCTGCTGTGGGACCAGGAGGAAACTCTCCAACCCTTAGGGTTTATGCAGAGATTCACTCTCTTTGAGAAAAGAAGATACCAAAGATGTCTGTGGCTGGGAGAAGGCTGGAAGCGAAAGCTGCACTAGAGGGAGGGCAGGGGCCTGCACCACGTAACACGCAGCGGTCGTCTAACACCCCCACTACAGCTCAGGCAGAGGAGCTGCGGGGGCAGGAGTAGAAGCGCAAGCCACTTTCCTCTGCGGGGGAGTCAGGAAACCTGCTTGGACCAGGACCTGACAGTGATGCAAAGAGGAGGTCCATCGCCATCATGGGACAAGCAGGAATGCTGAAGAAGCCTCATCCCCAGGACCTAGAGAACAGGAACTCTCAAAGACTGACTCTGGGCCTGAGGAAGTGACTAATCCCCCGTCTCCACCCTGAGCCTTACACAGAGTAACAGCAGCAGCAGCCAGCCTCATTAAGCCTGACTTTTCCATACACTGGAAAAAGGAGAAAGACTGTTGATTCCTCAACAGAAATAATGAAGGCCACAGGAAAAGGGAATAAAATCTTCACAGCAGTGAAAGAAAAAGAACTCTTAACTCCAGAATTAGTGAAAATATCATTCAAATGACAAGGGTGAGATGAAGACATTTTCTGATAAATACAGGCTGAGAGAATCTGTTTCTTGCAGTCTTGCACTAGAAGAACTGCAAAGAAAACAATTCAGCAGTTTCTTAAAAGGTTAAACGTGCTAATCACATGACCTGGCAATTTCATTCCTAGAGAAATGAAAACGTATGCATACAGTTTTATTCACAATAGCCTCAAACCAGAAACAACTCAACTGTCCCTCAGCAGGTGACTGGGTAAACTGTGGTATCCTCATACAAATGAATATTATTTTGTAATATAAATAGGAACAAACTCTGGTATGTGCAACATGGCTGAATCTCAAAAAACATGCTGAGTTTCTTAAAAGAAGACAGACACAAAAGGGTAGTCTGTAAATAATTCTGATAATACAAAGTTCTAAAACTGCAAAACTAATCTACAGTAATAGAGATTCAATTTGTACTTATGTGGGTGGTTAAGGAATAGTCAGATTAATGACAGAGCTGTATATGGGAATTTTCTAGGTTTTAGAAATGTTCTTTATCTTGACTGGGGTAGTGGTTACAGGGTATATACATTTTTCAAAGTCATTGTACAATATACTTTAAATGTGCACTTTTTAGTGTATATACATTTTACTCCAGTAATAGGGCATCCCTGATAACTCAGTTGGTAAAGAATCCACCTACAATGCAGTCGAGACCCCAGTCTGATTCTTGGGTCACGAAGATTCGCTGGAGAAGGGATAGGCTACCCACCCCAGTGTTCTTGGGCTTCCCTTCTGGCTGAGCTGGTAAAGAATGCACCTGCAATGCAGGAGACCTGGGTTTGATCCCTGGGTTGGGAAGATCCCCTGGAGAAGGGAATAGCTACCCCACTCCAGTATTCTGGCCTGGAGAATTCCATGGACTGTGTGTTCCATGGGGTCGCAAAGAGTTGAACACAACTGACTGACTTCCACTTTCACTACTGATTTTTAAAAAGAGATATTATCCTCTTCAGAGTTATAAAACATTACCTGTATAGATCTGTCTTGTTATCAAACCAATCTGATAAGACTCGTAAAGTAAAGAGGGGAAAACGCTGATGAAGAACATGAAAGCTCACATTTTCAAAGGTGTAGTTATTTAGAGCCACCTAGGAAAAAAAAAAAAAAACGAAAAACTCCATTATAATAACACTCATACTTACATGCAAATTTGTTTCTAAAAGATTCTAAATATTTCTAACTTTTCATGTGATATGAAAGCTACTTGTAAAAATAATCTGTTACAATTTAATCACAATTAATTTAAAATTATGTAGACACAGCCTACTGGACAGAAATGTTTATAATAAATTAACATTTAATTAGAAAAATAATCAGACCTATAAGATTCAACTTGGACATATAATACTTACTTTAGAGATCCCAGTTCTTATCACTTCTGTTTATATCTATGCCAATACAAATACTGACAAGCAGATTATTGTCAAGCAAGTTATTTTTTGTTCTTTCCATACTTACTTTTTGGTCCTGGATGACATGCTGATTAACATGCTCCCACAGATTCAAGAATGAGTTACCTAGTTAACGACAGGCATTCATCCTGCTCCCAAGAATAACTCAGTACTAAGACCCAATACATGGACATTATACAGTCACTTAACTTCATCCCCAAAGCAAAAGATTAAAAAGAAATGGCAGAAGTGTTTATCTTCAAAATATGTAAGTGAAAAGCTGTGTTACTGGGAAAAGAATATTGGAAAAGGGTCCAAATTCATAAAAACATACCTCTAGCTATATGATCTCTCATAAACACCTACAAGACACAGCAATCTAGACAGACAGTTATTTCACTGTAAATGAAAAGGAGTACTTCCCTCAAAAATAAATGAATAACTCATTATCAAATCCCCATACTTGAATGACTCTTCTACATGTTAATGAATATTTTAATTTAGTTTAAAAATGTTTTCTATTTAGTTTCATAGAAAATGGAACCAAATATCTGACCTCAGGTAGTTACATGATTACCTAATACAGAGTACAGCACTTCAGCCCAAACCAATACTTCTGCTAGAGTATACATCATCATTAAAACAAGCAAAAAAATCTCTCCAGAAAAGATCACCTTGCAGCTCTTTCATTGTGGGAAGACTTGAAGTCTGCCATGTAAGATCATCTATAAGGATTAACTGGGAGATTCTGTGATCTCAAACTGCACTTAAATACAATTTTGGAAACTGGTCTGTAATACCTGAGGCAGATGGCAGACCTATGTTCTGAGTTGATTTTATTTCAAATAGATTAAAATAGATAAAATAGTTTATTTCATAAATTGGATTAAGGCTAAAATATTATAACCTTGTAACACCCACTCTACTTTGGGTTTTATTAGTATCACAGAAGCATACAAATGCTCAGCTATAATCCCAGCTATAAGTAAAATAAGGAAAGAAACATGAAGTCTAAAATTAAGATACCTGGAATGTTTCCAATCTTTACAGTGGTTTACTCTACGAGTTGACATATGAATCCAAAAGTAAGAATTAGGAGTTTATTTGTTTTAAAAGGCAAACTAAGTGCGTTAAACATTGGAATAATGTACTATGTACAACAGATCAAAGCCAGAACTAATATAAAGGAAGAAAGTGTTGTAGTCCTTGGCCATTTATTTACTGATAAAGCAATCGGCTGATAAGAGGTATGGTTACACTTTTCGATTCATAGAGACAATGTGCAACACACAATGGTTAGTCACTTCAGAAGCAAATTCCTCATAATGGGGAGAGGCAATCGGAGAATCACTACAGGGGAGCCAGGAAATAAAGAGGAAAGGGACAAAGTGGAAGGAGACATGAGGAAGTGCCTGGGCCCTATAATCCTATCACCTTACTCCCTCAGTTGTTCCTCACTTCCCCAGAGTCTTCAATTAAAAGTTCTGATTGACATAAACTTTATACAGAATTGCCAGGCTGGATGAAGCAAAAGCTGGAATCAAGATTGCCAGGAGAAATATCAATAACCTCAAATATGTAGATGACACCACCCTATGGCAGAAAGCAAAGAAGAGCTAAAGAGCCTCTTGATGAAAGTGAAAGAGGAGAGTGAAAAAGTTGGCTTAAACCTCAACATTCAGAAAAGTAAGATCATGGCATCTGGTCCCATCACTTCATGGTAAATAGATGACGGAACAATTGAAAGAGTGACAGACTTTTTTGGGCTCCAAAATCACTGCAGATGGTGACTGCAGCCATGAAATTAAAAGACACTTGCTCCTTGTAAGAAAAGTTATGACCAACCTAGACAGCATATTCAAAAGCAGAGACATTACTTTGCCGACAAAGGTCCATCTAATCAAAGCTATGGTTTTTCCAGTAGTCATATATGGATGTGAGAGTTGGACGGTGAAGAAAGCTGAGAGCCAAAGAATTGATGCTTTTGAATTGTGGTGTTGGAGAAGACTCTTGAGAGTCCCTTGGAATCCAAGGAGATCCAACCAGTCCATCCTAAAGGAGATCAGTCCTGAATATTCATTGGAAGGACTGATGCTAAAGCTGAAACTCTAATACTTTGGCCACCTGATGCCAAGAGCTGACTCATCTGAAAAGATCCTGATGCTGGGAAAGATCGAAGGTGGGAGGAGGAGGGGACGACAGAGGATGAGAAGGTTGTATGGCATCACCGACTCAATGGACATGAGTTTGAGCAAGCTCTGGGAGTTGGTGATGGACAGGGAAGCCTGGCATGCTGCAGTCCATGGGGTGACAAAGAGTCAGACACGACTGAGCGACTGAACTGAACTGAACACAAATTTATAGTGAACCCATGAATTTTAATGTATGTATACATCCATGTAACTACCACATAGACAAGAAAATTTCTAGGACACTGGAAGACTGCCTTGTGCCCTTTCCCATTCAATACTCACCAAAGTTATAGACTAGGCTTGCTCATTTTAAAACTTCATATTTCCATACTTTAAATGGAAATGTTTAACATGTACTATTATTTATCTGGTTTATTTTGGTCAAAATTACCTTTTAGATTCAATAGCTGTTCAATGTAACAATATTCTATCATTCTTCATTGCTGGGTGGTATTCTTTCATTACAGCTGCTTACTCTGCACCCTACTACACACCAGTTATTGGTGACAATTCTATCTCCCAGAGTGTTCTTTGACAGCAGGAACATCTCTGTACCTCCTTCCCACTCACTCCTCACCAAGACTCAACAGTGATCTGTCTTTCCTCTAAATGTATATATCATTTATGTCTCATTTGGCTCTTATGTGCCTGTAGGGTCAGTGACAAGTGGTCTATCAAAACCATATATATGGGAGATATGTGTATACACACACATCACTGCCCGCCCCCACACTCATTTCAAACATGCTCTCTGTCCTCAGAGAACTTATTATCTGACTTCTCCTCCTTAGCATCTGATTCCTCTGTTTCTCAAAATGTTTTCATTCACAAAAATGTTGTGCTTGCCTCAACGCTGCTGGCTCTCTCCACTTATTTCTTGGTGAGCTCATCCACACTCTAACATGACTGCCAAGGCTATACCTCTCATCCAGACTCTACCCCACAATTGGGACTTTCCCACTTAAATGTCTGCTGAGTATATTTACATGGATATATGACTGATACCTCATGCTCATTATCTTAATCTTCATCCAAACGTGATCTTAAACCATCTATGCCAGGATCCTGATAATCATTCTCGACACATCTTCCTCTTCATCTTTTTCTACACCCCATTTTTGTATACTCTCTAAACTTCTGTGAATCCTGATATCACTGTCAACTTTCATTTGAGGTACTACAATAATGTTCTCACTGGTTTCCTTACCTCTGGTCTTCTCCCCTTCTACACCATGACCAGGAGACAAGTCTCTGAGATAAAATCACATCAATGCCTCTGTATCACCTTAACCAACCCAATGATCGTTCTCTGAGACCTGTAATTGTATCCTCTCCATAATTTCATGCAACCCATCCTCTTAACATTGTCTCCTTCTGGTTTACTCCCCTTGGTGCCTTGACCTCTTTGCTCCTAACCTAGCTCAATTTCACAGTCAATTATCATAACCCTAACCTCACACTAATATTTGGTTCTCTGCCCCCTTCTGCTTCCTTTGTAATTAATTCAATTTTAGTAAAGCCATAATTCTCTGCCTGCAAGCAGTGCTCAAATCTAAACCTCTGTTACTCTACACTTGTATCTGTGAATCTGAACACAGTTGGCAGGTATCACTTTACTTTCCTGATGCAAATCTCAATTGGGTAGTCAATGCCTAGCTTCTATATTTTCTTAATTAACCACTCTCGAATTCCCCTAGATGACACTTCTCTCTTCAAACCCAAAGAGCCCCTCCACACTGCTCACTCTCGGCTGAAAACAGTGCTGCTTATTTCACAGAGAAAACTGAAACAGGGGCTTCCCTTGTGGCTCAGTAGTAAAGAATTTGCCTGCCAATGCAGGAGTCATGGGTTTGATCCCTGACCTGGGGAGAACCCACATGCTGTGGCGCAACTAATTCCACGCACCACAACTACTGAGCCTGTGCTCCACAAGGAGATGCCACCACGAGAAATGTGCATGCCACAATCAAAAGTAACCCCTGCTCGCTGCAACTAGAGAAAAGCTCAAGCAGCAACAAAGACCCAGCACAACCAATAATAAATAAAATTTTAAAAATTATTAGGAAAAAAACGGAAGCAACAAGAGGAGTGCTTACACAACCTCTCATCCTCACATTTACCCACCTAACAACATCTGCAATGACAGTCTGGCTCCCTGCCTGCTAAAATAGAGGAAACTGCTATACCCTTAATCTTAATTTGATATAAAACTTAACTTGATCTAAATCTGGAACAGATCTGCCCAGATCTGTGCACTAGAGATGGCGTTCTGTAATATCTGTTGAACTGAATCAGTTAAATATTTGCTGAAACTGATCTATTTCCAACCTACTTTGCAAATTCTTGAAAAGCCTAGATTAAGTTGCTACCTAGAAGGTCTCTAAATAAAGCCCTTTGGGGGAAGAGTCATGTATTCTTTCATTCAAGCTGTCAACAAGTATATCACGAGCACTATTAAGAGGCACTTTTTTACTGAGGATTCAGAGTCTAGAGGGAATAGCAGTAATTTTATGTTAAAGTTATGTAGCACAGTGAAAATTAGTAATAGTATTTTAAAAAAATAAAATATATTTTAAATCCAAAGTAACACCTTAAAAAAAGATATCCATTCAGCTATAAATTGTACCTGGGTGGTGCAACAGTTGTTGAGGTGTCCTAGAAAGAACAAGGGGATTTCACTTTCATTTTACAAACTCTTCTGTTTTTTTTAAATAGAAAATATAAATTATTTTTAACAAAGAATATATTAAAAACAAATATAAAGATTAAAGAAATAATAATAGAGTTAGAAATAGCTGAGTGTCATAGGGAGATACAAAGAAATAAAGATAAAAAGGAGCTTCTGGAACTGTTTAAACCCAGAAAAAATAGTCTAAGGGCTTCTAATATAAAGAAATTCTTAGGGCCAAAATTATAACCCTTAAAGTTCTGTACAACTTGAGATACAAGACAATATTTCCCACAAGTGTACTCAGAATTTCATGGAAATTTCCAAATTGCCAGGAGTACTTTGGGCTAGAAAAAACAGTGATAATGTAATTTGGCTCATCTGGGAAAGGTCGGGGAGACCGGGATAAATTACCCTTCTCATAACTTTCTCACAGTTGTTCTTCACAAATACAAAAAGAGAGCAGAGATGTTATATATTCAGCCTAGAATTAGAGAAAGCCCTTGACCTTGAATTTTCCATAAGGACTAAAGAAAGCCCTGAACTTTGAAAAAATACTTACTCTTTAAACTGTGATTTTTAAGCTAATAGTTGATAATTGTTAGAGCTGCCTTTTGGATCTTCAGAAATGAAAAGATGCCTAAAACTAAGACTTAATAATTTAATTTTGTGTTTATATACTTAGTGTTCATTCCAGGCAATATCAGAGACTTAAGTTTAAAATATATAATAGAATATACAAAACAAATTCATCATAATCTCTGTACCTTCCATATCCTATGCTGTGTTACTAGGAACTGCAGTTGACCTTTGAACAATACAGGGATTAGGGGCACTGACCCTAATGCAGTTGAAAAATCTGTGTATAACTTTACAGTCAACTCTTCATGTCTGCATATCTGCATTGCAGATTCAACCAGCCTGTAGATTGTGTAATACTGTAGTATGTATTAATTGGGGAAAAAAATTCGCCAATAAGTGGATCTGTTCAGTTCAAAGCTATATTGTTTGAGGGTCAGTTGTATTTTTGAAATCACTGGGGCATTATCATGCTGACAATATTTTAAGAAGAAACAACAGGATAAAATTATCAAGTAGATAAATATATGGTACATTTTCAAATCAGATAAAATGTGAGCATAACTTCAGGTCTAGGGTGCAGAGAGAAAATAAAAATGGGAAGGCTTTCCTGGTGGCTCAGTGGTAAAAAAAAAAAAATCTGCCTGCTAATGCAGGAGACACAAGTTCGTCCCTGGTCCGGGAAGATCCCATATGCTACAGAGCAACTAAGCCTGTGTGCCACAACTACTGAGCTTGTGCTTGAGAGCCTGGGAGCCGCAACTACTGAGCCCACATGCCACAACTACCGAAGGCTTTGTGCCCTAGAGCCCATGCTCTGCAATGGGCGACCATAATGACGAGGCCTCCCACCTCAACTAGAGAGTAGCCCACACTCACAGCAACTAGAGAAAAGCTCGAGCAGCAAAGAAGATCCAGCACAGCCATAAATAAATGAATGAATAAATAAAATTATTTTTAAAATCAAGAATACCTAAATTTGATATAAAGAGTACATTTCCTTATCTGGAAGAATTACTGTTTGATAGGTCCCAAAAGAATTGCAGAGAACATGCCTGGAAATTTTTAATATAAACCTAGAAGAGCCAGAAAAGATCACAACAAATAATAAGTGTACAATAGAAATAGAATGTAGTTTCAAAAGGAAGTAGTTGAAGAATAGAATCCTCTTTAAAATATAAACATTTTATCTGATATTATAAGCCCCAAATCTAAGAATAGACCAATTTATTGTAGATATCTTCTTACATTTGTGGTGAAAGACTGACTGCATATTAGTAAGATAATTTCAAATTACCAAAACTTCTTATCTGGGTCTCCAAAGACTCAACTGGAATGTGCTATTATCTATTTTCAAGTACTGTCTTTCCAATATTTCTTGAGTTGTTAAGTTGTGTCCGACTCTTTTGCGACCCCACGGACTATAGCCAGCTAGTCTCCTCTGCCCATGGTCTTTCCCAGGTAAGAATACCAAAGTGGGTTGCTATTTCCTTCTCCAGGGGATCTCCCTGACCCAGGGATCAAACCCATGTCTCTTGCATTGGCAAGTGGATTCTTTACCACTGAGCCACAAGGGAAGTCCCTTTCTAATTCTAATTCACCTAGGTTTTAAATATCCTAATTTCAAAAAATTCTTTCCTATGTCACACTAAATTTTTCTTACTGTAATAAATTAAAAAGGCCAAGTTGAGTGTATCTGGCCTTGTGTAAAATGATTTAAGAGCTAAAAGTGATGAAATTATACAACATTCCATACATACAAGACAACATTTTATGACAGCTATGGACTTACATAGCCAATGCTATTTGTGCTTAGACAGAAACAGGGAAAAAAATCATCAATAACGAAGTTAAGTACTTTTATAGCTTTGCATTTTAGAAAGTAGTACTTGTTTTTGAAACTCTTAAGTATAATAAAAGTAATTCACAAAGAAGCATACACTACATAGGAAACTATACTAATGCTCTATAATGATTAAATCATTATATTGATCTAATCTCTTACTTCCAAACCAAGTTTCAGATAAAGAATCTTACCTCATTTCTCATGATTCTCCAAAGATTTAGTGTAATTCGGCCAACAATATTTATCTCACTCATTGTATCTGATCCATACTCATCTCTTTCTGCTGCAAATCTGTTCTCAATTTTGTCATCTATAGAAATGAATACAGACTGCATCAGGACTCACAGAAACCAAATTTCCAAGCAAACCATAAGAAAATGAGAATAATAAAAATGAAGATGAAGATTAAGGATTAAATGTAATTCACAGTCTATTTTGTATTAGACTTAAAAGAATAATCATTATTTTGATAGGTTTTTCTGTCCTCTTTAAGTTATAAAAGAATTTTGTGAAATAAATGTATCTGAAAACTGTACATATTTTTAACAATAAAACATATATATACACACACATGTATTTTTAAAATAAATCCTTTTCTCTTTAAATATGATAATTACTGGTGCTATTTTTATGAATACCTAATATCACATCATTCTTTGGTGTTTGGATGAAAAATATTTATTATGAAACCGGTCATTTCTTGCAAAAAAAATGGTAGAAACTTTAACCTAAACAATTCTCTGAAAATTCGTTGACATTAATTAATGATGTTTGTATTCAGGATGAAATTCTATTAACTATATATAGAGAAGTAGTTGAAGAGTACCTCTTATAGTATATAGACTTCTGAGTTTAGTTTCTAAGTGATGATTTTATCTAGAATAGAAATCAAAATATGTTTCTAGTATATAACACTGGGTATATATGACTGTTGTTGACTAGAGGCTCTGGAATAATAAGCATATTCGACTCAATGGACATGAGTTTGAGCAAACTCCAGGAGATTGTGAAGGACTAGGGAGCCTGGTGTGCTGCATGCAGTCCATGGGGTCGTGAAGTCAGAAACGACTTAGCAATTGAACAACAATAACGGTATTTGAATGTCTGTAGAGTCCAAGAACTTTACTAACATTATTTTATTTTTAATACAGCTACTTTATTATGTTTGTACTATAGTGCAAAACAAAAATCATAGTTTCGACTCAGAAATGTCTTATTTTGTCCCAGGTCATGTAGTAACAAAACTAGTATTCTAAACCTGGGTTAGTTGATTATAAAGACCATACCTACCGCTCTTCTTCATTTTAGAGACATAATGCTTAAAAGATTTTTTCAAGTGTACAGCATAGTGATTTAGTATGTTTGCAGATTATATTCCATTATAGTTTATTACAAGATAATGGGTATAATTTCCTGTGCTATACTGCATGAAACTAACACAATATTATAAATCAATTTTAAAAAAGGTTTTAACATTTACGTAATGTTTATTACATTCCCAGGCACTGGTCTTAGTATTTTACAATCACCCTATGAGATAAGTTCTATTACATCCCCATTTTACAGATGAACAAACTGAAGTATCGATGGGTTAAGTAACCAATCCTGTTGGGATGTCCAAATCCTGTTGGCCAGGGTTTGAATCCAGGCAGTCTTTCTGTAGAATGAACTCTTTACCACTAGTGCTCTTTACTATGCCTCCTTAAATCATGCCCTTTCTATGGTTTCATGCCACCTCATAAATGGTTTCAGCAATGTTCTAAAAGGACAGGAAGTTTCATTTGTTATTCTGAAGTCATATACCTTGTTACAAATTAATCAACTAGTAAGTGCACTGACCACTCATGCTACCTATAGAACCCTATCCCCAATGAAATGATGAAAAAAACTGAAACATCACTATTCCTGCTCAAGGGACACAGAAGCTACAAAAAATTAATTCCATGAAAAGCTAAAAGCATCTGTCTTTTTATACTAAGATTTTGCAAAGTTCAAAGTATTTGCTGTCCTTGAATCTTCTAGCTTCAATTCTTCTCTATTTACCAACACTTTGGATATTTTATTGACTTCATAACCCCTTTCAGGAGGTATCTTGGTTAGTTTTACTAACTTTTTATTTGACCTTTAAGCCTCTCCAACTATATGCTACTTTGTTCTAGTCAGACTTATGCAGGGCCTTTAAGACAAAGTTATTAAAAATTTGGTAACTATAAAGAAAACATAATTAAAAAAATGCTTTTAAAACTAATTTTGGTCTGAATGTTACTACTGTTTCCCTCTTCAACTAGGATAACACTTTTGAGGAATAAACTTCAAAATTCATGTAATTTTTTAGTCTGACACCCCCCCAAAAGAAAACAACAGTTAGTGTTTCTCTACCGTCTCCTCCTTCCTCACCAAATAGATAAAACATAAAAACAGACAAATAAAACTATGGTATGCCAAGTTAAAGAAATGTTTTATACTTCATAATGATTATAAAGACTATCTCATAAAGCAGAAAAATATTTATGTTAAAATGCTGGGTAAAAATGGGACATATGTAAGATTAAAGTTACATAAAAAAATAAAGACATGTATTTTTTTTTTTGTTTTTAAATTGCTAAGTCGTGTCCCACTCTTTTGTGACCTCATGAACTGTAGCCCACCAGGCTTCCCTGTCCACGGGATTTCCCAGGAAAACAATACTGGAGCAAGTTGCCATTTCCTTCTTCAGGGGATCTTCCTAACCCAGCAATCGAACCCATGTGGCCTGCATTGGCAGGCAGACTCTTTACCACTGAGCCAGTAGGGAAGCCCAAAAGACCTATGTATGTATGTGAGAAATGACTGTGAAAGGAAAATAAACAGATATACTAATGGTATCTACTGCAGTGATTACAGCATTTTTCTTTCACTTTTCTTGATTTTCAAATTTTTATATAATGGAGTTATGATAATAACTAGAACTTACACAATTTAGTATTAAAAATTAGGCTAAAACAATAATCTTGTCTTTATTTATTCATAATTCGCTCTGCAGCTGAACAAAAAACCATTCCCAGTGTGTCCTACCTGGCACCCGAGAGATCATCTGGCATAAGTCAACACTTAGAGCAGCAGCCCTCTGTAAGAGGTAACCCCAGGAATGCATCTGAATCTCATATCCTAGAAGAATATCAGGATCATACCTGAAGAAGAAATGAAAAAATTAAACCTTTAACCAGAAGAATTGCTTCTTCATTGAACAAATTACAAAATTAAAAATCTATTTTTAAATTATATTTCTCAGGTGGGAAAGGGTGTTTACCTATAGAATTTCTATATAGGAAGGAATGGGGCATTTAGAGTTCCATATTTGAAGCTACTTTTTAAAGCAAAAGTAGTTTCTACTTAGATTAGGTGTTTACTTGATATGACTTGGCAAAGAGCCTGCTAAAAACTGGGGCGGGAGGCAAGCATTACCAGTGAAATGCATGCTGCTGCTTTTAAGTCGTGTCTGACTCTGTGCGACCCCATAGATGGCAGCCCACCAGGCTCCCCCGTCCCTGGGATTCTCCAGGCCAGAACACTGGAGTGGGTTGCCATTTTCTTCTCCAATGCATGAAAGTGAAAAATGAAAGTGAAGTCGCTCAGTTGTGTCCGACTCTTAGCTACCCCATATACTGCAGCCCACCAGGCTCCTCTGTCCATGGGATTTTCCAGGCAAGAGTACAGGAGTGGGGTGCCATTGCCTCCTCTGGTGAAATGCATGAATGAGGGTAAAACTGAGATATAATGTGGGAAGGGGTGGGGTCAAGTAGGAGGGCATGTGTGGATACTGTATTTTGAAAATGATCTCCCAGGTCATTCTGTTGTCACTTTCTACCCCTCTATGCTCTATTGTCCTTAAACAGTTGCAATGCTGAGAAAGAAAATGGAAACTTCTTCCTTTTCCCTTGAATTTTAGTAAAGACTTGGTCCTCATATAAAGAAAGGCCTGGACAATGACAAGTTTGCCTCTAAACTTAAGAGGACGGTGACTTAGTTTAATGGAAAAATGAAATATTAATAGGGGTGAGATTAATGTGGGGAAGCTAAACACCAAAAACTAGGCAAAAAATGTGCTCACTGTGGTCACACGGTTGCCCTGGTAGAACTGAACTGACAATCTGCATCAAACTCAGAAGGTGCCATTTTGTACTTCTTCTGAGGACTTTCACAGTGAACCACCATAAAAAAAAGTTTGATTATAGAACACATAAAAAGAGCATCACAATTTACTTTCATAGGAAAACTATGGGCAAGACAAGAACTGATTACAGTCTTAAGTGGAGAACAAAAACTTTTGGGCAAAAAATACTGCAATGCTATCAAATCAGAAGTTCTAAATTACTTTGATTGTTGTACGGTGCTGTGCTTAGTCATTCAGTCATGTTCGACTCTTTGGACCCCATGGACTATAGCCCGCCAGGCTCCTCTGTCCATGGGGATTCTCCAGGCAAGAATACTGGAGTGGGTTGCCATGCCCTCCTCCAGGGGATCCTCCAAGGATTGAACCCAGGTCTCCTGCATTGCAGGCAGATTCTTTACCAACTGAGCTACCAGGGAAGCCCCTGGTTGTTGTTTTAGTATTTATAAAAGCCAATAAGCAGAGTGGAAAGATCACAAAAATCTGTAAAGTTGGGTTTCACATAACTGCCTTTAAAGTCATTCTGAATTATGGAATGTCCAACCTGCCCAGATGATAACAGTTAACACTTGAAGTATCATCCAATGTCTATAGTTATAAGATTATATCAATCTACTAATGTAAACAATATATGGCTACTCTGCAATTGTGGCACAGATCATATCTATGATACTTCAATGCATCATGGACAGACCAGATCTACGTTTAGGACCATTTTCTAATATTCTGTCATTCTTCCACAGCTATTTTCTTTAAAAGGGTATTTAATTACCTTAGTTTGTACTTTGACAACAAAAATAAGAGTATCACATAAATGTCTCATTTTTTTTTTAATCCTGAAGGATTTAATGGCTGATGTCAAAAGAACTAGGTTCGAACCTCTGCAATAATATTCTTTTCATTTTTCCTATTCGTTAAGGGCCCTATAAAATACATTCCCTAATGTAAATTTCAATATCTGGTGATTTGCTTGTGATCCATTGTTACACTACAGACTTACAAAGTAGCCTTCAAACTTGTTAGGAGGAAAAGATAACATATATGCTTTCCTCTATATAAAAAGGACAGACATTTCTGAGAAAACCACTTAACTTAATAAAACTTATTAACTTAATACAACAGCTAAATGGATCTTTTCCCCAACCTATAAAAGTGTTTTCTTGGTACAAAAGTGCCATGTGGCTGGTAATTCTGGAACAAAGAGCAGGATTACAACATAAGTGTAGAGAAGCAAAGCATTATGCAACAACGTGGCTAAGACTCAGGCTCAGAGATCAGAGGTTAAGTGTAGACCCACTCTTTAAAAGGAAGTCCAGAAAGGTCCTAGAGCCTTAAAACAAGTCTCCCAACACCATTCCTGCTCATCAGTCTTCTAAAATAATATCCAGTATCTTAACACATCTTTTTGTTGATAGCAACTTCATCAACTCTTCCATTAATGTCAATCTCTTCTCAGAGCAAAGATGAACTAGCTGCATGACGAGTGCATCTCCCTGTAAAACTACATAATGTCTCAACTTGAAAAACTTGAGCAGAAGTGTTAAGTGTCTCTAAAGATTATCAAGGATAGGCCATGTGTATAGGATTCCCATACACACTCAAAAGAACCTGCAGCTGACAGCTTTAATACTTCTCATTTAGAACAGGCACTGCAATTTGGTCACAGTTAACTCTGAACTTTTCATACTATTGGAGATCAAACCAGTCAATCCTAAAGGACATCAACCCTCAGCAGTCATTGGAAGGGCAGCTGCTGAAGCTCCAATACTTTGGCTACCTGATGTGAAGAGCCGACTCAATGGGAAAAACCCTGACGCTGGCAAACACTGAAGGCAATAGGAGAAGGGGATGGCAGAGGATGAGATGGTTAGATAGCATCACAGACTCAATGGACATGAATCTGAGCAAACTCTGGGAGGCAATGGAGGACAGAGAAGGCTGGCATGCTGCAGTCCATGGGGTTGCAAAGAGTCAGACATGACTTAGCGACTAAACGATGACAAGCATTCTGAACTTAAGAGAAGACTTTGGAAGGTTGTTGGAGCACTTAATCATATACACTTCTAAGCATGGGTACAGTATGAAGAGGATGCCAAATTATTACAGAGCTCTTCTGTTTTAACTGTTACACAGTTCTTCCAATTTCTTCATCTGAATTTCTCTGACTCACGTAACTCTTATTATTGTAAGAATTATTTTTCCAGTCAGCAACTTGCTCTGTTGTGGTAAATGGTGGATAGATTGATTAAATACACTTATTTTTTGATAACTATGAAATTTTTTTCTCAATTAACAAGTCTCTCTTTTGTAAACTACTACTGCTCAGAGATGACTGCTGAAAGAAACAAAAAGTTACTCTTAATGCTTCTCTTAATAGATTTATTAAAGATTAGGTTTTTTTAGAAAACCTGTGTCATTTCAACATTTTCAGATCTATCATGTATATTTATTTTTTGACTCAGAGGTTGTTGTCTTACAAGACTGTCAAAGCTGATATCTGTTTCAAGTTCAAAGTTCCAAGGATTCCATATTTCTTCTATGAAAACATTTGGTGAAAATAACAAAATATTGGTGACTTGTTCTTTAATTTTTGTAAATTTTATTCACTTTACCAGGTTTCTGAAAGTTATAGAAAGAACAGGGTTGAGTAAATGCAATTAGAAGTGAAGAACAAAATTGTGGAGAAAATGGAAGCAAGCACCAGAAACATGAAAATGATTTTATTTACTTAGGCAGAAAAAAGTTGCTTCACAGCTTATATTGTAGATAACACTAAGACCTGTACAGATGAGAGGTGAAAGGGCTCTAACTTGGGGAGTGGCCACGAGCATGGGGAGAGAAGGAATGATCTTGAAAACTAATTCTGAGCTTAAATGGATAGAAGTGACTAATGCATGAATTAGGGAAGAGAAAAAGGTAGGACTCAAAGAACTTGAATTGTTTAAGTTAGGGAGGCTGGGGAAATGTGTAAGTAATAGTTCAAGGAAATAGAGAAAGATAAAAAATGTTTGTGACAAGAATATAATGGATTTGGTTTACTTGTTTAATAGCACTGTACATGACTTTATGTGTTTGCCACCTGAGGAAGTAAATTTTAAGAATGAAAAAATAAAGACGATAAACCTCTCTGAGGCTTTGCATCTGTATTTAATTCAGTTTTATATTCAGCACCCATCACTGTATTTTACAGAGTTAATATTTAAGTACTGACCAGGCTAAGAGTTTTATGTGCTTTATTGCACTTAATTCTAATAACCTATTACCCATTTTACAGATTGAGGAGATTAAAGTTTAGAGAGATAAGAAACTTGCTCAAGACAAAGACAAAAAGACAGAGATGGCTGATTCCCAAGCCTACCCTTTAAGCAAAGCCTGTGTTAAGTAGGTACTCAACAAATGAGGTTTAAAAAGGAAATAACCTTTTAGGGAGTTGTTTGGAGTAATACATAAACAACATTACAGAGTTAAAATACTAATATTTAAGTCTTCTTCTTCTCTTTCTAGTAGCCACGTGATGCAGAGTAAGAACCAGAAGTTAATTTTATTTTCTTTACTGCACTTTTCTTAACAACTAGTATAATTCATGTTATGGACATTTAAGAAAGTTACTACACTTGCAAATGACTAACAAGACTCTCAATGTTGGCAGGTAATCCTATTGCTAGGAACACACCTAACAAGGAGAACACAAGCCTACAAAGCCCAGGGACATTACTGGATATGCATTGGCCCATAAAATGGTATTTGACTAAAACTCTTACATGTTCCTTTTGCTAAGCTGCTTGCAGTGTGAGCACTCAAAGAGCCTGACATGTTGACAAGCTGTGTGAGAAGATAAAAGATAGGACTGACAATGGTAAGACTCAAATGGATGGGAATCCATCTAGTCACCAGTGCTATAAATAGTAGCATTCTTTCTTCCTCCCTAGAGTGGTGGGAAGCAGCATATCATTTTTTTTTTTTGATGCTCTGACATCTAATTTTGCTTCTCTGAAAATGTTTTCTGGTGTTCTAATTTTCTTTCTTAAAAGATTCTTTTTAATTGAAGGATAACTGGTTCACAATATTGTGTTAGTTTCTGCCATACATCAACATGAATCAGCCACAGGTATATACATATGTCCCGTATCTCCTGAACCTCCCTCCCACCTCATCATACCCCTCTAGGTTCTAATTTTCAAAATGGTTTGTGTTAACCCATTTGGGGTTCAATCAGATGTTGAGTCAGTAAAATATCATCAGTGATCTTTAATTCAGTCTATCATCTCACTTTTACAGGAAAAAGTTCTCCAAAGCAAAACAGGAAGGGTTGGGTGTAACAACAAGCTCAAGGACAGCTTTTATCCATATATCAGAATCCAAAGAGTATTTTCCAGCCTGCTTTTAGGCATTTAAAAACCTAAACCTAGCAACTGGCAGAAGTTTTAGGTTTCTGGAAAAGTGAAACACATGGCTACTAAGAGTTATACTCTTGAAAAAATGCGAAAGAGATTCACTTGTTTTATTTTTAAATTAAAATAGCTTTGGTAAAACATCTTTTTCATAAATTTTGTCAAGATTTTACTATCAAACATCAAAGCCAACACCAAGTGGTCAAAAGAGATTTTTAAGAAATTATGTACACAAAGGGGTATATGCCAGATAGTCCTAGATTTACGAACAGATTATAATCCAAAGTTTTTGGAAATACAGATTTGTTTAGAACTCAGAAAACATTTTCTTAAAATAAAGAAAAAAGTAAAAAGGTATTGAAACAGTGGTTCCTAGGGTAGAACCCTATTTAATCAATGATACAATTTAACTTTATAGTTAAGATATTATTTCATCACCACAGAAAAATGCTAAAATCTAACTGGAAAAAACTAGAAGCTAGTTTGTCTTTCACTGGCCCCTCAATCTTGAGAATAGAATATTCTTTTTTTAATCCCTAATCTGATGGAAATGATGATGGTGATTGGAGATGACAGCAAAATCCTTTCCAGAACAACTTTCTTTCAAGGGCCACAGGAAGGGACTCACTTTCTCTTTTTTACCTTCACCTACATTACTCAGCAATAGCACAAAAGGACTGGAACAAAAGCTGGAGAAATCAGAAAATAAAAACAATACCTCTTTATTATATTTGCAATTTCTTGAAAAAGTGCCTTCTCATCAGCAGCATAGGTAACTTCTAGTCCTGTGATTCCAGATCTAATAAGTAATGGGGTCTGATATCTGATATCTAAGAAATAAACAAAATGTTTATTATATATAATTGTGTTAAGTAATATTATCTTACTTTTGAGTAAAATTACATAACTAGAATACTTTAAAATAAGACAGCTTCCCTAAAGTAAACACATAATTGTTTCCTGAAATTTTCTTAAAGGTTTTCTAGTAAAATATGCAACTGAAAATTCAAATTTTATATTTTCAGCTATTTTCCTGAAAAGTCTACATTCATAAAATTCCCTAGATAACAACATGTCACCCAAAAAGAAATTTTATTACTTTTACTTCTTTTTATAGGAAGAGCTTTGCTTCGTAGAGAATATTTTAATTAGTGATATGCTGGAGAATGTTTACAAGCACCTCTCCATGGGGAAAAAAAAAAGCCCTGGTTTTTACTGCTTGCTTATTTCTAAGACATGAGAAATTCTGACCATGGCTAAATTCAAACTACCAATGTGACATCAACTACTTCAAAAAACTCATGAAAATTTAGCAACTGGCTCATGAGCTGGTACAAGCCAGCTCAAGCATATCACTGATTAAACTACATATTCTTGAACAGTTTTGTTCTATTAAACCTTCCTCCTCAATTGACTGAATTTAGATATTACTATTTAAAACTGCCAAAGAACACTTGGTATTTTATAAAATGCCTTATGTGGTATCCTATAAGAAGAACCTCTGAACTTAAAGTATTATCAACAACATTGGAATATACCTTAAGTAGTTTGCAAACCATTAACTTACAGTAGTAACTTTTAAATTAAAAAAAAATTTTTTTTGGCCACACTGCATGGCATGTGGGATCTCAGTTCCTTGACCAGGGATCGAACCTGTTCTCCCTGCACTGGAAGGGTGGAGTCTTAATCACTGGACCACCAGGAAAGTCCATAACTTAACTTCTTAAAGCAAAGAAAAACTCTGTATTAGCAGCAAAATACCAGTATGTATACATAAGGAAGACTGTCCACCCAACCTATAGATACACAATCATTTGAATTCAACATTAACAATTAGTAATTCACATAATATTTAGATCAAATTAGATAAGCTAACTGGAAATTTTATTAAGCTCTTTATATTGTACTGCTTCTGACTTCTAACAATAATTCAAGAATAATGAATCTAAGACAAAATTATATACAACACTTCCTACTCCCATCTCAGCAAACATTTAGAGAGAAGTTCTTTTTTTAAGGCTAGCAAAACATTATTACCAAAGTTTTATAAGCACAGTGTAAGAAATGAAAATTAAATGCCAGTCTTCTTCATGAACATAGGTGCATGCATCCTAATGTAACAGTGACAAGCTGAATACAGCAATAGCTAAAATAATATACATCAAAGCCAAGGTGAATGTATCCTAGTATTGAAAGTTCTGTTTAACACTGGGGAATCAGTTATTTTAATCTGATACAGTAACAGATTATAAGATGTGCATGGTAGGAAATTCATGGATGCATAATCAACAAAACAGTACTGTTTGAGGGAATTCCTAACCATAAGGTAGAAAGGAGTTCTTTATGCTTGTTTGGTTTAGACCCTGAGCACAGAAACTGCCCCAATAAAAGGTTCTTCCTAGGGTGAAAATGAAAGTATCAGTCCTTTAGTCATATCCAACTTTTTGGGACCCCCTGGACTGTAGCCTGCCAGGCTCCTTGGTCCATGGAATTCTCCAGGCAAGAATATTGGAGTGCATAGGCATTCCCTTCTCCAGGGGATCTTCCCGACCCAGGGATCAAACCCAGATCTTCTGCACTGCAGGCAGATTCTTTACTGTCTGAGATACCAGGGAAGCCTACATACTTCCTAGGATATGTAGGTATAAAATTAATGAAAATGACCAATACCTTGAGTAGACACTGTCTTGTCTTTATCAATCACGATTACACCTGTAAGTTCTGTTTTGTCCGTATCTGGTAGTGGAGTGTCAGATGAGATGCAGTAGAACAGAGCACAGATTGGGTCAAATTCAGGATCCGGTTCTAAGTCTCGTCTAGTTCGAGCATGTAATTCCACACTGATTAGGGTAAGATTTTGTATCTATAAAAGGAAATAAATACCATGGTTTTAAGCATTTTTTTTGAGACAAGTTGAAAGTAGTATGTTTCACTAAGGCTCTGAGGAAATACATGTGTAAAATTACAGAAAAATGGCTATATAGGACACATTCATAATTTAACATTCCACAAAGTAAAACTAGGTTTTCAGTTCTAGGATCAGATTAAATCAATTCATGTTTCTCTTTTAGAAACTATCTCTCTGGAGAACATGCAGTGCCTCTCAATTTTCTCAATTTTTATTTGAGAAAGAATGCCTAGGCCAAAAGGTTGTACATTCAAGCCAAAGTCTGTTACTTTTTATTTTCTATTCAGTTAACTATTGTTCTACCTGTACTTCAAACTCAAAAGAGTTCTATTTTTTAGTTTGAAGCATCTACTTATTAATTCTCTGAGAGTTACTTAGACTTTCATATATAATAGGCAATTTTTAAAATAGTTCTTCCTGAAAAAAAAATCATAGAATTGTAAGATGTCAACTATACAATAGCCAGGTTTTTGACCATGCACATTTTCTCTTTGACATGCAATGCAAAAAATGTTTTTGCTTTCTACACTTAATTCCCTATGCTAATAAAAATTCTTAACAGTAATCTTTACTTAGTTCTCTAAGACAGAGTTAAGAATAAACTCTGGATAAGAAAAAAAGATACAGATTGGATTCGTGATTACAGCTGGAATTATAGCCATTACTGTACCAGTGATATACATATATCTGGCAATGGAAAATAGGAGACTACTGTTACAATACTGCAATTATTCAGGTCACCTTAGTTTAATAAAGGATCTATATTTTGTATTTATCGTGCATGCTACTTGTTAAAGAAATGTAAATGCAGAAATTCTCCTTAGCGATGGGAGAAGTATTTAGTAGATATCTCTGGGGGACAACTAAATAATATCAATCAAAATTTTATAAGAACAGAACAAATTAGTGGTTACCACTGGGAAGAGAAGGAGGGAAGGTCAAGATGGGATAGAGGATTAAGAGATACAAAGTACTATGTGTAAAATAAACAAGCAACAAGGATATATTGCACAGAGCAAGGAAATATAGTGATTATTTTATAATAACTTTAAATGGAGTACCAGCTATAAAAATACTGAAACATTATATACCTGAAACATATAATATTGTAAATCAATTACTTCAATTAAAAAAAAGACATGTCCTTCAATCTAGCATTCCTACTCTTGAAAATATAACCTGTATATATACTATGTATGTAGCCAAAATATATGCAGAAAGATGTTTACTAAAATTATATTATTTTCAGTTTTTATAAGTTATAAGTGACTAAAAACCTAAATCTCTATCAGTTTGGAACTGGATACTGCCAATAAATTAGGTGGCATATATAAATGCTACATAAAATGAATGCTCTGTAACCTTTAACGTTTTGAAAAGAATGAGCCAGATCTATATGTCCTAATCTGGAAAGATCACCATAATACAGTGAAAAATGGAATAAATGAGTGTAATGTTTCCACATATATAAAAAATGTTAAGCACATGCATAGAAAATGTCTGCACAAACATAAAACTATTTATTGTTTATGGGGAAGGGAACTCAGGTGGGAGAGAAGCTTACTTTTCAATGTAAGTATTTTTGTCTTAAAGTTTTTTACCATGTATATGTAATAGTGCATGCACTCATCAGCAAATTTGTTATTAAGTACTTCTCAAAATATAAAGAACATTAATTATGCATGTATAAAGCATATGGAATAAAACAAATCTTCAAAAATTGTGAAATGGAAACCTTCTCCCTAAACCTAAACAAAACAAAACAAAAAATCACTTTAATTAGAAAAGAAGGAACATGCGGAGCAACTACGGAGAAGACTGAAGACAATTTTGGGTCAAAAAAGTTCTGGAGGTTGATTTATTTATACATTAGGCCAAATTTCACACTCCAATTCTGCCTCTTCATTCCTCAATATAAAATGCATTATAGTTCTTAGGGGTATTTTTTTTTTAAGCCAACATATGGAATGATGAGATGGAGAGTTACTGAGTGTGATCAGTAAAGAAGGGGTAAGGAAAGGGAATACAAGCCTCTTTTTTGCACTGAGTACTTTATATGTAGAATAGAGAGAGAGATTAGCCCAGGGTAATGGAAAACAGGAAAAATGCTTGGGGCACAGTTTCCTAGGAAAAGGAATAGAGTACAGCAGAGGATTTTTGGTGCATTCCCTATCTGACCACCAGGTGGCTATCTGGACTGTGCCTTGAGATGAAGAAAGCGTGTTGAGGAAGCTATGAGCAACTTGTCAGACCTTCAAAGAGATTTTAACTTCAAGAAGGCCCAAGATTCTAAAATAGGATTACAGAGAATAAAACAACAAGAAGGAAAATATGTTTTTCAGATAATAACAAAAAAACAAATGCAGCAAGTCTTTTTGTTAAGGCCTATCACATTTGCTTTAATAAATATTTTATACAAAATATTTTCTTTAATTTTTGAAATTTGGGTGTGTACTTGATAAGATAAACATTCCTGAGCTTGTTACTTAATTTATCTGAGCTTCAGGGGATAGCATAGGACCAGATATAAAACAGGAACTAAATGAATGCTGCTGAATGAAGAAATGTGCAAATAAACTATTAGGGAGACTATGTTCTGATCTAATTCTAAAAAAGTAAAAATCTTAGATCAAAGTTAGGGTAAAAATGAGGACAATATTTAAATTTTTCTTAAGTCAACTCATCTAATTCTCAGGAGACAGAACCTATTAGAGACCAAAAACCCAAGCAAAAAAATCATATTCTCTGCTATAAGGGAAAAGACATATAACAACTGTATAAACCAGTACTGACCAAAAGAAATACAAAAGTCACATTCATAACAAAAAATTTTCCAGTACTCACATTAAAAAAGGTAAGAATAGTTTAAATTAATTTTAAAATATTTTCACTTAATCAATATATCAAAACTACTCATTCAACATGTATTCAATATAAAAAATTACTAATAAAGTATTTCATATTCTTTTTTCCTATTAAGTCTTTGAAATCAGTATGCATTTTACATTTATGGCACATCTCAGTGAGGCTGCAAAAGTTGTAGTGGAAATAAATTACTTAAATGAAATCTAAAATTTCATTCCTAGATATGTAAGCCAAATTTAAATTCTCAATAATCACACTATCATTCCGAAAGCACACACATAAACAATGAAAATATATTCTAATTTCACCTCCTTGCCAATCAGACATGTTCTGAGTTGTGTCTTCTTTACAGAAATATTTACAGTAAACATAGATACATTAACAGTGACTACAGATAAATTTTCAGTGAACCATTCATACATATTCTTCAGTAAGAATGTACATATTTTTCAAGATAGCTAGTCTTTGCATATGGTTTGTGCTGTGAAGATAACTGGGTTATAAAGATTACTTGAACAAATGAATTATACAAGCAATAATCCACTAAGTCAACCAAACAGAAAATACAAGTAGGTATCACATTTGGGATGTGATGTAACATGGTAATATAACAATCTCAGAGTAATATACAGAGTTTCAAATAGCTGAGAAACGTTTTCTAAATTTTAGCTTCTTTTTAAAATTTCAGGTATAAGATTTGAGAAATTGTGAAACCACAAAGCAGTCTCAGTAACTGATAACTATTTTAAAAGTTCCTCTGTTTTACACAAATACATAAAATGTAAGGATAATAAGAACAAGATAAAGATGAATAGGTACAGAATTCAATGTATTCCTCTCTCTGTAAAAAATTTCTGTACTTGTACCATAGAATAAAATATAACAGTTAAAGTGTATATGGGTCCTTGCTGTTGCAGTTTTACCTCATGTAAAGCTTTCGCCTCCTGTAAATTTTGTATGCTGACTTTGAAACCGTAAGTATTGTTTAAGGATGGTCCATCAATCTGAGAAGTTTCTTTCCTTGGGGTATTTACTGTTGCAAATTGATTCTATTTAAAAAAAAAACACAGAGCCAGAAAAAAAAAATGAGCAATCATTTCCTTTCTTTTGATTACTTATTTCTGCTTAGATAAGTTTATGCATTTAGTAATACATGATAAACTAGTACCATCTCCTTAAGTAAAAGAAGAAACTTAAGTATTTTATTTGCATTTTTTTCAGGATAGTAACTCAAGATACCAGAACTGAGTATGTGTAGAAATATCTGATATAATCTGTAAGTCAACCATACATTGATTCTTGAGTTTACAAACCCCAAATATTGGAAATAGCTTTGTAGAGTTGACATTTGTACCACATGGACATTTATCTTGACCTTTCTTGGAAATATGATAAGAAAGCAAACAAGCAATATATTTGCAAATAGTCTGGCTAAGGTATATAAAAGATTTTAAATTGTGGATTTGGATTTTACCTTAATACAACATGTATCTGAAAGATAAACTAAAGCATAATTTTCAAGGGGTTAGAAAGAATAGAATGTTTTTAAAAAATAAAAAAATATATATTCTGATTTCCAAGTCCATTAACCATTTTCCTGAAAGTGTTGATTTATGTTCATAGTACACTCATACTTGTTTTTAATATATATGACTTTTAATTCAATACTGATTTAAAAATGATAGTTTTAAAAAGCATTTGTAATCTCAAAATAGAAATACTAAAATATATTTTATGTAGTTAATGATATTCACAAGAAGTGGCCAATACAGAAGTAATCTCTATCATATATTTCTAAGGATACATGTCTAATACATACTTTTTTCACATAACCGTGTATTTCCAGTTAAGTATTACAATAATTTTTAGTATTGAATAAGGACATTTATGATTTTTCAGAGTTTTGGTAATAAATAATGTTGCTTTCCTTTGATACTTAGTAAAATGAACTGAAAAATCAATAATGCTATACTTGAGAAAAAAGTAATAAACCAAGAAAAAGGATATATTTTTGGTGGGATCAAAAATCACTTACTTGAGGTCTGCTGTCATTGGATTGTTCTGATTTTGCCAGTAATCAGTTAATGTATTTGTATCCTCATAATCCACATTTTGGCTATCATATTCACTTTCTCTGTAATATTTGTATTTACATATAAGAATCTTTTAGATCCCAACAACAAAAAAAAATTTTTTTAATTAGGCAATTTCTTGTTGTCTCAAAGACATGTAAATAAATGATGCAAAAATATAATAAAATTATTAAAAAATTGAGACACAAAGTTATCAATTATCTAACTGAAATCCAAGAATAAGAATGGAGCTTCCACTGATCTTTAAATATGTTTAGCATAGTTACCTTTGCTTGTGTTAACAGAACTCTTCTAAGAGCGTCAGTATTACTTCCTTTCTTATGACTCAATTTCTGGGTTTTTGGTTCTGCAGAAAGAAATTTTATATTTACCATACAAATCAACATTGCCTGCTTCTGTGTGTTTTTTTAATTTTTGTTGTTTGAACTCTTAGGTGCCATTCATGAGTACTGTCCTATAAATTCTTCACAAAGATTTCACAATTTAAAAATGAAACTGATTCAAACCTGTGATTCTCACATTAAAATAACTTTTAATACTTGTACTATTAAATAAAAACATTTAGATTTCAGTTGTTGAATTTTATACCTCCGTTATTACCCTAGGGAATCATTTAATCCATTTATTCACTGATTTATCAAGTATTTATGAAGATGAAGAAAAAATCTTGTACCCTTGTGAGGTCTAGAGAGAGAATCAGACATTGATCAAATACATATAGAAAAGTAAAATTATAACTGGGCTAAGTACAACAAAGCAGAAGGTAATTGAGAAATTTTATCTAGTCAGGGGATTAGGAGGGCTTTTTGAGCTAAAATCCAAAGAAAGAATAGAAATTAACTAGGAAGAGAGTAGGAATTTTCCCTGATTACCAAACAAAAAAATCGGAAATTGTTAAGGGTGAATAAGAAGGCTAGGGCTTCCCTAGCAGCTCAGAGTGTAAAGCCTCTGCCTGCAATGAACGAGACCCGGGTTTGATCCCTGGGCCAGGAAGATCTGCTGGAGAAGGAAATGGCAACCCACTCCAGTACTCTTGCCTGGAAAATCCCATGGATGGAGAAGCCTGATAGGCTACAGTCCATGGTGTCGCAAAGAGTCAGATACGACTGAGCAACTTTACTTCACTTCCAAGAAGGCTAGGGTAGAAGCCCAGGTGAGAGATGAGGGCTTGGTAGTACCAGAGACAGAGGTAGAGAGTTTTGGGTAATTTAGGAAACAAAGAAGTGTGAAAACCACAGGATGGGCAGTGAGGGAATCAGGTGATATTATAAATAAGACCACTATTTCTGACCTGTGTAACTCAGTGACAGAGGAACTGGTGGTACTGTCCATTCAAATAAGGAATAGTTTTCAGTGTGTGGGCATGTATGTATGTGTAGAAAGCATGCTAGGTGATTGGTAGTGAATGGATGCAATGAGCTCATAAACTAAGTTTAAAAAATATTGACCTTGTGGTGCTTTTGAGCATTCAAGTAGAAATGCCAAAGGTAGCTGGATATAGTGTTCTGAAGCTTAAAAGAGAAATCTGAATTGGAAACTTAAATTTGTGAATTATCAATTCTGTGGGCAGGAACTAGGTCATTGAGGGCAAGAACACAGAGTAAAGAAAGCTTAAGGCTAAGCCTTAATAAACTACAATATTTAGATAATAACTGAGAATGTGAGATAAACTTCGAAGGAAAGCAAGTAGGAAGACACAGAGGAGTAGGCGTAGCCAAAGGGAGAAGCTCTAAGGAAGGTGTGGTAATAAGAACAATGGCTGCTTGGAGGGCATGTGCTAGAAAGACTGAAAAACATCCACTGGCTTTAGCTACATGAAGATTATAGAGAATCTTCACAAGATCCATACTGGTGAATTGATGGGGGCAGAAGCCAGTTTAGAGTGGGCTGAAATGAGTAGGATGTAAAGCAAAGCAGGATGTCAAATTATAGAGATCTTTTAAGAAATCTGAGAGGAAAAAGAGGGAAGGTCAAGACAGGTGTTTGGTATTCTATTTTACAGGGTGGGAAATATCTGGATATATATCAAAGCCAGTAGGAAAAATTAAGTTGAGAAGAAGATAAGGTTTCTGAGAGGGCTCCTACATTTTACCCAGAAGGCAAGAAAGGATGGAAACAGATGTGAGTATATTTCACAGCAGAAAGATAAAAAAGTTATCATGTGAGGATATCTAAGACTTAATAAAATAACAATAACCTCTCATTAGCTGAGCTAAAATTACATTTAAAAATCTCTGATTTTCATTACACAGTTAATGCTGCTTTCATTTCTGGTATCTGAAGAGCTTTATGGTGACTTTCTGTTATTTGTAAACTTACCTGTTGACAAAGGGCTAAGGCCAGTTGCCTCAGGAAGCCTTTCTAGTTTTCTCTGTATGATTGGTGTACTATGAAGGCAAAGTGATTCACATATCTCAGTTCTTGTCCTAACATTAATTGGGGATATCACTAGAGGCTCTTGGGGCTCAGTGCAGGGGCTTTTCTGTACACCATCTTTTACGGGCTTTAACAAGTTCTCAATAGTCAGAGAATGTAGGTCCTCTACTGGTGATGAGGGTCTATCATCTCCATGTGATGTTTTGGAATCTGGGGATGCTGCCTGTTGCCAAGGGGGAATTGCTGGAGAATCAGGAGAGCTATAACTAATATAATAGTCATCATCATCATCCTGATCTTTCTCAGCATCATCTGCAGAAGCAACTAGTGGCAGCGTCTGACTTTCACTTGCAGTCTGATGGCATTCTGTGGTTGGCGCTTGTAAAGCAATCTGAGAATTGTCAACATCTTCCTTGGTATGTGCTGTAGTGGGGAGTATATGTGGTGCTGTATCCATTTTTGGAGGCGCTACAGGTTTGTCATCTGGATTAACTGAAGAGCTGAAATCTTCAGCAAATTTTACAACTCCAGTTGGCTCTGTTTTAGACAGTTTCTTGGAACGTTCATATTCTTCTTTGGCTTGAAGCCATGCCTGAACCAGTTGTCGACTTGGGGCACATTTGCAAGGCATGATCACAATTTTTTTATCTTCAGCCATTTTTCGGTTATTACTTGATCCTTTATTGACAACTGCTTGGCCATTGCGAGGGGGTGACCCAGGTCTTGGATTTTGAGTCATTGCTGAGAAGGCTGTTTTCCATAGACGAAGTCCTTCCAAAGAAAAGTCTCCCTCAAACTCAGCCAGATCATTTGGAAGTCGAGTTTCTACCATGAGACGCCGTCCACCAATCTCCCTATAAACAACATATTTTAGAACAACGGTTTTGTTTCAAAGAAAAATTACCAAAATATTTAGCCCCTTAACTTAGAGATTTTTTAAAGTTCTTTTTGGAGTTTTAAAAATGCCTATTTCTTTCTTCTGTTTTGACATCCTATGTTCCAACCTCCACAAACATATATTTTATGCAGGTACATTCTATCTTTAGTCTCAATATGCTTTTTCTAACAGGTATATGATTACTAAATTAACTTCCTTTGGAAGGTTTCATCAATACAAGGGAAAGAAAGTGTCCAATGAAGCCTTGTTTTCAAGGAGATGGTACAGACATCCGATTCCTTTCCTCTATTCATCTTAAATAACTTTCCACTGTCACCATATAAGAATAAAAACACTGGAAGAATTTATCATCAGAGACTATACCCCAGATTTTATCTATAACCTCTTTATACATTCTCTACTCTCTATGTAGCAGTCTAGCAAAGCCTGTCACTTCAAACAAGTCTTTATACCCTGCCAAATTCCCTCAAACATTACAAAAATCACACACAACTGATGTAAACTACCATAATTCTTTCTCCCCTTTACATGAAAAAGGTTAATACTAACGTAAGAACTTAGCAGTTATCAGGGTGCACATAGGTTAAATGCTACTAATGTATGTGAAGAATCACTAGTTAAAAGGAAACCTGGCTTAGATTCTAATAGTTACTGTAAATATTAAGCTAAATTTCATTCTCTAACATATCCATAGGTTATGCCTTCTGCAGCAACATAATATTACTCTTTTTCTTCTCCATGGTATCTCTTTCATGAGTATGAAGATCATTCTTAGTTTCTTCAATTATTTCTTGTAGGGCATGATTTCCCAAATGACCTGGTCACTTTCTAGATAAAACTCAATGAACTGAATTCTTATATTTGATTGGAGCTGCAGGGACAGCACCAGAGTTACCACATTTCCTTTCCCCCTATATATGGAAAGATTCTAGCTTCTACTAGTTAACTCCATAATCAGGACTAACACCTTCCCTGCATGTACCTTGCAGCTTTATGAAAAATTAGGAAAATTATTGTTATCAAAGGAAATAAGTACATACATGTGACTATACCCATCTCTAATATTAATAATACAGAGATCATAATGAAGTAAAAGATAAGCAAAAATTGATGAGGTGTGGTAAGTTCAGCTTTCTTGAATATTGTCAGCAGCATGCTAACTGCTATAACTCATGCTGTAATATATATCAAGAGCCTTAAATTTTTCAGTCATCCTATTTTGAGAGTTTTAAGACTCCAAAATACAATAAACTTAGTAGCCAAATAGAGAACCTTTCTGTCTAGTAATATGCACGTGATAGAATATTATGCAGCCATTTAAAATGATGTTTCAAGACATTCATAAATATGGAAAATGTTTACCTTATAATGGTGAGTCAATCAATTTCAACATAATATTGTGACTATAGTAAGAACACCTCAATAAAGCAGAATAAAAACTATACTTAAAAATGAAAACATTAAAATATTAATAATGGTTGCTACTAGGTAGAGAAATGGTGTCATTTTTATTTCTCCTTTTCCTAAATTTTCTACAGTGAATACAGTTTTTAATTAGAAAAATTTGTACAGGGTACAAATTTCAAATATAAGACTATCATCCTTTTATTTTAGCTGCAGAACAAGTGCCAAAGTTGGACAACAATTAATAGTAACACAGAGTAAATGAGTAGGACATGATAAGTTAACTAAGAATTAAGAAGATGTTGCAAGGCTAAGGAAGAAAATATAGATGAAAAAATATACCATAATCACTACTGGTAAAGTCAAAGTCCCCAAAATAATGGAAACTAATGGCTAAGGAACATAGGTTCATATATTCTGACAGTGAAATAAAGAGTTCCATTCATGTTAAAAATCCAAATGTGGGTACGAGGCACAAAAGAACAGCAAACCTATGTGCCAGGCAGTGCGAGGGTGAGGGAGGGTGAGGGATTTTCTACCTTTCACTTCAAGTCCTTAGAGGAGGGAACTTCTACTTTCTATTTCTGATCACTTTTTCTCACCCCTTTCTTAAATGGACTCTTGCAGAAATCTGCTGGGTAAAAAGCCTGGCATTCACTGTCTGTTTCAGTAGGATAAGGAACACAGTGCTGCTTAAGGTCAGTGCACACATGCAGTGTGGCCTCTTGCCTTTGCTGGCACTTCCTGTCTCTTTCCATCATTTAGATTAAGCAGGGTCCTCAGCAGTCCTGGCAATTCTGCTCTGCTTCTGACTGCACGGCTGAAATGAACTGCCTCTCTCTGCAACTGATTAGGTAAGTAGGATCAAAGACACAGGGGCAGGGCCAAAAGCCACCCCTTAAACTTCCTGGATTAAGCCTTGTCCCCCAATTCAGCTCTTATCAGATATGCTCTACCGTGGTGATGCAGGCAGGACAGAATACCTACTTAACTACTGGTCTATAAGTAGGCCAGGGCTGTGGTCTATTTATAAACCTTCACCTTTTGCTACTGGCTGTGTGTCTGCACAGATCTGCCTCTCCGTTTACCACTTTTCTGAAAAGATTCTTAAAAGAAGAGATGAGGGGAATCAAAGTCCATCTTGTACCCCTAATAAATGTACAAACAACAGTAACAATATGAATGAAGATGCTGGTAATATGAAAAGAGAGTGTATGGAATAGAAACAACTTAAAATAATCTTCATTTAGAGAAATATCCTAACAGTATTTAAAACATATGTATGCTTATTTTCAAACATTTTTAAAAAACAAAGTTCTTTTTAAAATTATGAAAGCTTACCACTTTAGAAATAAATACCATCTTTAAAATGATAATACTATAAAAGCATTATGACATCCTTCTTGGCATCGTGTCATAGACAGTCTCTAAACCTTTAATGTTAATGCAGTGCAAAATAGCAGATCCAAGACCAACACTGATCAACTTAAATAAATTTCTCTGGGTATAACCATCCACCCAGTTTGTGAATTCTTTTAATATGTTCATAATTACAACTGTTTTCATAATGATATACTTACAAATACAGTTATCAAAAAGTAGTAGTCAGTTACCAAATTTTGTTATATACATTGTAATTATTCAGAGTGACCCAAGGGAAAAAATAATTCTGATTACCTGGGCTTTTCTGGTACATCAGAAGGATTACTGCAAAATGGTTCTTGGTAAATAGTTTCTGAAAGGTCATGATCCAACAAAGTTGCCATAATTTCTTCCCTACTTGGTGGGGACATAAGTGGTTTCAGAATGTGAGCAGTTCGAGGGGTGAAATTGCCGTTTTTAGATTGCGAGGGAGAGCTGGTAGACCTTGGTGAACTATCAGGAGTTGGTGTCAACACATCAGTGTTTCTTGAAACATACAATTCTAAATCTTCAGAGGCTGCATCTACAAGTTCACCATCAGGGGAGGATAGTATTGTAGTAAAAGAAGTATTGACTGCATCAAGAGACTGCCCCATTTCTTTTCTGGTATGACTTTGAATCCAGTCTGAACTGCCCGGCTGTGAGAGACTAAGAAACACTTCTTTGCTTATTGAACTCCTATTTAATCTGGATTTTTCATTTAGACAGTTCTCTGACTGCTGGATACAGAAAGTCTCCATAATTGAATTAGACCGAGTTGTTAGAGGATGAAAGGTATTTTTCCACTGATTGTGGCGATGATTCTCATTGCTATCTATGGGTGATTTCTCAAATAGTTCCTGACTTAGAGTACCAGATCGAATCCATGCGGTTGACTCTGAGACATGATGTTTATCTTCATCACATTTCTGGTTTTCATGACTTAAAAACTCAGTTTTTTCTACAGTTTGTCCTGGGAAAAGATCCTGAACTGCATCACTTAGGAACTTCTGAGGCAAATTCTGATCAGCCGGAACAAACTGACTTCCAGAATAAAAACTACAAAATCCAGTTTGACCTATTGTATTAATATCAAAATTATAATTATGTTCAGGGGACAAGCTATCTTCAAGTGAATAACAACTTTCAAAACCTGGATCTGAAAAGAAGATGGGACTATCATCTGATAGGGAGTTATCCAATTGGCCAGAGTTTTGTAAATTTAGAGAGTCTACTTTAAGAAGTTTGGGAATTTTTTCTTTAGGTTTTGTACTTCTGGGAGTTCGAGGTTTTCTTGGAGATGTTACTGATCGTGTTCGTTTAACTGATTTGTTATGCTCAAGGGAAACAGAGATATTTTTGTTTGGTTGCTGTTTATTAGATAACGGGTCTTGTATACTATTTGCATTTTGTGCTTTCTGTTGTCTTTTCTGCAACAATTCTTTTAGAACTGCCAGTCCAGACTGTCCTTCACCAAATGCTGAAGGTGTTGACACATCTCGATTCCTACATTGAGAAAGTGCTTTGGTTTGTGAAATTGCTTCTGACAATGGCTTTTGCTTTATCCTTTCAGGTTTAAAGTTTGACATGTCTAAAATAAAACCCCTTTGTTTTTGCTCCCAAGCTATTTGTTTGATTGGACTTCTCAAAGAAGCTACAAAGCAATTATTAGGCATCTGACTTTCCTCTGAAGCTGTATTTCCTGGAGAACAAGTTTCACTGTGCTTTGAATGTTCTGCCATGCACACAATCTGCTGCTGACTATCTTTGCAATGCAAAAAATTAGGGGGATACGTCTGGTCTGGCTTTGATTCTAGGGAATTACGATATTCATTTAGCTTTCCAAGAGATGACAAATAGCTCTTTTGTATATTTGCATTCTCTTCTATCTTTGGAGACGTTATACCAGAAGACATCTGTGTATTCTGTGCTACCTGAGACAAATGGTTTGAAAGGTCAAATATGTTTTTTTGAATCAAGCTTGATTCTTTTAGAGTAAACATGGCATTTTGACAATGAGACCGCTGAATGTTAATTTTTGAGATTCCAGGTCCCAAAGAACTACAAACAACGGATGAATTCACATCATCTCGTGAACTGGGGAATGCCTGCAAATCTACAGGTTTCTTGCTTTCTAGGAAAGAAGAAAAGCAGCCAGATAAATTCTGTTGTGCATGAATTCCAGTGGGGATCGGAGCAGAAAGGGGATGATCTATAGCAGAGCCCATTAATGACACATCTTTCTGTTTAAAAAGCAGTTGAGAGCCTCCAGAATTATCAGAGGTCTCAGGCACATTCTGATGTTTCAGCACAAACTTCACTTCAGTACCAGCTGGAGATTTCAGTTTTTCATCCTTTAGTGTTATGTGCTTTCTTGGTGTACTTTTCTCATTTGTTTTTTGTTTCTGTTTTGCTCTTGGTTTCTTTTTTCCATCATCTACTAGTTTATTTGTCTGATTTCGTTTGTTCCTTTTCTTAGAAACTGTAGAGGGAGTAACAAGCTTTGTTTTTGATTTCTTAACCTGCATTCTTGCTCGACTATTTCTTCCTATACGGGAATTAACAGTCTTACTATTATATACATTAGGACCCTTAAAAAGCATTGCTTCTTTATCGGCAGCAGCCATAATTTCTTCAGCTCTTGGATCTGTGGGAGACCAGCAGCGAGGTGGAGAAGAGTTTATGGGACTTGTGCTTCTCTCAGAAAGAAAACCTAGTTTAGACATAACATCACTATAATTTAAGTCACAGTCTTCGGTTTCAGCATTATAAGATGGTGAGGGAGGAGAAAGAATAGCATGTGACCGTTTTTTCCTGAAAGACAAAGTTCTTCTAATATTTTCACTATTTGTCCTTTGTTGCTTACCAGTTTTTTTCTTAGCAGACTTATGTTTTGATTTTCTTCTGTGACTTTTCTTTGGTGTTAATGGATAAATGGGATATTTGGTTGCAGGGGAATCAGGAACTTTTGGCCAAAAATCCTTCAAAGGTGCAAGTTTTTTATACAGTTCCATTTTTTCCTCTGTTAATACTACCTGTTTTTCTTTAGAGTCTATTTTTCCTAGTTTCACAAGCATATTTTTCCTCCCTCTAAATCTATTAATAATAATGTACTTTATGATGACAGGGGGCAACTTTTTAGACATTTTTCTGCGTTTTCGAGATTTGAGAGTTCCATCTAAACTTTCACCAATTTCCATGGGATGAGGTAGGCTAATTTTTGAGTTGTGTGTTACAAAACTTGACTCACTATCTTCATTGTCATAATTTACCTTGCGTTTGGCTCTAAGGGTATATTTATTTCCATACAATCCAAAGGACTGCTCAGTTTCTAAGGTTCCTTCTCCAAAGTGACAGTCTACAAAACTGTCTGTAGTTGTTTTACTTTCAAAAGTTCCACGGGTGACCTTAATTAAATCGCTAGCCAATACATTATCCTTCTCAGAATTATTACTATTACAAGGATTATTTTGTATGCAATTATCTTTTGAGGATCCAGTCTCAGCAGTTTTGGTAGAAGTCTCTTGATGACCTGCTAGTTTCTTTTTATTCATTTTTAACCGGGACTGTTTACTGCCAGGCTGTAGTTTGTATGTGACAGGAGAGAGTTTTTGGGGCCTACTGAGACAATTAGAGAGAACAACACTGGGAAAAAACATATAATGTGCTGCTTGCTGGCTGAGGCTTGGTTTTTCTGTTTTATGTTCTTGAAATTCTTCATATCTAATTTTAAGTTTATTTAGTCCACTTTCATCAGCAATGCTATCAAGAGAATGCATCATAGTTCTATTTTCCCCTGAGCAAGACAGCAATTCACAATTTTCATTTAATGATGAAGGGAATAAACTGTTCAGAGTTGTGCTGTTTCCTTTTTCATTTCCTTCAGAGGGTAATTTACTCTTTGAATGATTTAAGTCAGAAAAGTTGAAAGAATTTTTGCCCAATGTACTTTCATTAGTGTGACGGCTCATATGTATAAAAGGGGCATCCTTATCAATTTTTCTAATGTTTGCATACTTTCTACTTGGTACTTGTCTTGTAACAGATGGAATATCGTCTTCATAATCACAAGTACTACTTTCACAGGAAGATACTGGGAGGACATCTTTCTTACCACTCTCTTTATGAGAGTTTTCTGAATGGACAGTACTGCTTAAAGATCCAGGATATTTCATAGAGTAAGTGCTTTCATTTGTAAAAGAAGTGACTGAATGATCTAGACTTTTCTCTAGTTTGCTTGGCGGTGAAAGGTCTTCAATTAAATCTTCCTTGTTCAAGATATGGGAAGAAAGGGCACTTGTGTGTTTACACTGAAAGGTAATCTTAGCGGAAGAGGGGGGTTCTAATGTAGCAGCATCTTTGTGAAAGATGGAAGGTTTTACTGATAGCTTGCTTGTTGCAATCACAGAAGAGTGGGTTCTAGAATTTTCGTTGTTCAGTGGATTGTCTGAAATGAGGGAAAAAAGAATTTGCTTCACTTCAACTCTTCTAATTTTTAAAATATTTTCCTATATCATGATGCTATCATCACCATGAAAGAAATTATATGAAATTACATTTGTATGTTTAAAATAGTTAACTCAACAGAAAGGTCGTTTTTATCATTAGGATACCTTAATCTGAATAATCAAGAGTTAGTTACATTTTGACTATTAGTTATTATTTTAAACACATATGCCTTTGATTAAAAACAGATGGTATCAATATTCATGCTTTTTGAGAGAATAGGGGAAAAATCTCATTGCCTTGGAAAGTTTCCATAAAATAACACACATCTTTGCATTACCACTTTTTTTCCGCATTATCACTTTAGATAAGCTAAGCATATTTCTTGTAGTTTTCTATGCTTAAATGTTATGATAAACTGATTAAAGTTTATAAAGTTTATCTAATCAGTGACTGATAAAAGCTATCCTCTTAGAAATGAGAAAAAACATACTTTATCTACATTCTCTCAAAAGAAAACATCCTTGAGGAGGACAAAATCTAACAGTATTGTCATAGTCTCACTTAGCCAACTATGTAGAGTGTGTGATTATATTTTTCAAAATCAAATATATTTTCAGTCCCTAAATAACAAAACACTCACAGTAGGCTAGTTTACTTACCACTGTTTTCATCTGCAGTTCCATCTAACTGAGGTATAGAAAGATTGGCTAGAAGCAAACTGTTATTACTCCATTCCATTTCTTCTTCTGAAGATGAATCATCTTCTTCTGTTGAGCTTCTATGGGTATTTCTGGACAGTGATCTAGGGAATATTAAGATTCATCAGTGAGTATGAGCATTAGAAAAAAGCATCTCAGACTCAAATAATTTGCCTAATTTGACACTATAATAGTAACAAACACTGAACAAAGCAGATCTGGAAATTAAAACTTTAAAAAGAAAAGCAGATTTACTTTGCTTTGGTATCATGCCCCATCAAAAGTTATTGTAAATAGACTTTACAGTCCCTTTCATGTGAGCTAGAAGGTACCATCATTCCTATATTCAGAGCTCCACAATATCTTGGATTACCATAGTTAGTTATGTTCTTCCCTATATTGTCCCCTTCATCTTATCATTAAATATACACATATAACAGCTTAGGTGAGTACCTGGTAATTTCTGAAAAGGTGGCATCTTGGACTATTCTAAGAAGTCTCCATGTATACACAATTACTACATTATGAATTGGAAAAAACAAACAAAAAGACAGGCAAGGGGGGTATTCAGGTCAGGGCTGAAAGAGAAGATAAAAGGGGTCAGACAGACAGGCTAGGAAGCAGTACAGGTATTGAGTCAATCCAAGCAATGGCTGTAAAAGCAGGGTTACTGAGGAATGCAGATGAACTGTGAAGTCCAGATGGATACTCTCCTTAAGTTCTATCTCCTACCAATTTTTCACTAGATCATAGTTTGATACTTTCCCTTCCATCTGGATGGGCAAACTTACTTTCTAACTCAAACCTTTTTCTTTCACTTGACTTGAAAATATTACTTTATTATATGTAGAATAATTTTTCCATTAAACCTTTCTCAAATCAAAATTATTAATGGCTCAAAGTGTTAATAATTTTCTTCCTATATTACACAAAAATCTTTCATTTCTGCCTTTCTCCTGTGTAGCCATATGTAGCATATCTATGCCATGTTCCACATGATAACTTTTAAAATATTTGAAGGCATTTTTATCATTCGTTTCATAATTCTTCTCTAGAGTAAACATTATCTATTCTTTCCACTGTTTTTTAAAAGTGACAGTGCTCACAAATCCTTCTAGTGTTCTTACTTTTTCAGTACGCTTAAAATATGGTACTTGGGGCAGAATATAATATCCAATATACAAGCAGAAATCAAATGACTCCCTTTAGATACTATACTTCTATCAGTCTTTCTTTAATATACTTTTTTTTACTATAAAAAGCTAATATTTCTCTAATATGCTTTTATAAATATTCAAGATGTTTTTCCAAGGTTAACCTCTGAGTGATTTTCACAGAAATGAACCAGTCAATGAGTAAACAAACATTAAATCATTATGGAATAAACCAGGCCTATTATTTTAAACATGTTGGCACTACTGAAAAGAAGAAGATGGTGAGTTTACAAGAATGTTACATATTTGAATGCATATCTACTTAATATGGGCATGAAAATTTAAATAGCTAAACCAGGTATAATCTAAGAAACTGTAGAAAAATGCTAATAATAGATTGAGGGTAAGGATTGAAGGGACAATATCAAAATAAAACAATGAAAAAACAACAAAGACAAAAGAAAAACAAATAGAAATAAGAAAAATGCTTCATTAATGGCACTTGATCAATCAAATAAAAATATTGAATAGTTAACAAACTTTGCTGAAATATAAAAGAAGCAACCCAACTTATTACAGTAAGATTTCAATATATCAATTAAATGCTATAATTATTTTACTAATAAAATCCAAAATCTGTCAGACTAATAAATGTTACCCCAGGTACATCTGGTAGTCAATAATTAAATTCACTATTTTGGCAATCATACAACACTACAGATTTACTGCGCTCTTAATGAAGTACAATTTATGGCTTTCCCACAGAAACTATTAAGTCTAGAATGAACCGTAGGTCTACCTAGTGTATATTTGTGAAACTGACTGATTGAACAGAAAAACCTATGACTCTACACCTTATTAGGCATCATCTTTTCAGTTTCAAGATATTTTTGAATCTATATTCTGTCATCCAATGAATTATCAATCTCCAATGTTTCTGACAATCTCAGTTCGATCAAGTGTGACATTTGGCACAAAGCAAGCATTTAAGTGGTTTTTGAATGCAAAATCATGCAAGTTCCCTATGAACCCATCTAATCAGTCACTACTACCATCCTTCTTATCTATAAGGATGTTATGGAGGACTTTGTTAAACATCTGGCTGAAATTAAGACTCAATATGATTATTGTATTTCCCTAAGTAACCATATTTTGCAAAGATATAAAGACAGTAGAGCATGAGCTGAACTCATGAAGGGTCTTTATAGTCTCTGCTTCCCTTTGTAAATGCCCATGAAGTGTTCATTTAAAAATCATAATTATCACTCCTATTATAAGGGAGCAGAACTAGAAGCAAGCCAACCAGTTAAAAAGTGGTTTGCTTTCCAGAAAAATAATAACACTGCCCAAACTAGAGAAGTGTAACAACAGATAGAGATGTACAGGAAGGCAAGTTAAACGTGAGACTGAGGTCATATTTACAGGCTAGTATTACTAATAAACATAGATTCAAAAATCCTCAAAAAAATACTTACAAACTGACTCCAGCAATACACTGAGTACCATACACCATGATCAAGTAGGATTTACCCCCAGGAATGCAAGGATTTTTCAGTATTCACAAGTGAATGTGATACACCACATTAACAAACTGAAGAACAAAGACCATCTGATCATCTCAACAGATGTAGAAAAAGCTTTTGATAAAACTTAAAATCCATTTATGACAGAAACTCTAGAAAGTGGGCATAGAGGGAAAATCATCAGTTCAGTCGCTCAGTCGTGTCCAACTCTTTGCCACCCCATGGACTGCAGCACGCCATGCTTCCCTGTCCATCATCAACTCCCGGAGTTTACTCAGACTTATGTACATTGAGTCAGTGATGCCAGCCAACCATCTCATTCTCTGTTGTCTCCTTCTCCTCCTGCCTTTAATGTTTCCCAGCATCAGGGTCTTTTCAAATGAATCAGTTTTTCACATCAGGTGGCCAAAGTACTGAAGTTTCAGCTTTAGCATCAGTCCTTCCAATGAATATTCAGGACTGATTTCCTTTAGGATGGACTGGTGGGTCTCCTTGCAGTCCAAGGGACTCTCAAGAGTCTCCTCCAACACCACAGTTAAAAAGGATCAATTCTTCAGCGTTCAGCTTTCTTTATAGTCCAACTCTCATATCCATACATGATTACTAGAAAAAGCACAGCTTTGACTAGACAGACCTTTGTTGGCAAAGTAATGTCTCTGCTTTTTAATACGCTGTCTAGGTTGGTCATAACTTTTCTTCCAAGGATCAAGTGTCTTTTAATTTCATGGCTGCAGTCACCATCTGCATTGATTTTGGAGCCCCCCAAAGAAGTTTGTCACTGTTTCTCCATCTATTTGCCGTGAAGTGATGGGACCAGATGCCATGATCTTAGTTTTCTGAAAGTTGAGCTTTAAGTCAACTTTTTCACTCTCCTCTTTCACTTTCATCAAGAGGCTCTTTAGTTCTTTTCCACTTTCTGCTATAAGGGTGGTGTCATCTGCATATCTGAGGTTATTGATATTTCTCCCAGCAATCCTGATTCCAGCTTGTGCTTCATCTAGCCCAGCGTTTCTCATGATGTACTCTGCATATAAGTTAAATAAGTAGGGTGACAATATACCACCTTGACGTACTCCTTTTCCTATTTGGAACCAGTCTGTTGTTCCATGTCCAGCTCTAACTGTTGCTTCCTGATGGGCATACAGATTTCTCAAGAGGCAGGTCAGGTGGTCTGATATTCCCATCTCTTTTAAGAATTTTCAGAGTTTGTTGTGATCCAGAGGGAACATACCTCAACATAATACAAGCCATTCATGACAAACCCATACCTAATATCATATTTGATGATGAAAAGCTGAAAACATTTCTTCTAAGATTAGGAACAAGATAAGGATGCCCACTCTTACCACTTTTATTGAACATAGTTTTGGAAGTCTCAGCCACAACAATCAGAGGAGAAAAATAAAAGGAATTCAAGTTGCAAAAGAAGTAAAATTCAGTGTGTGCAGATGACGTGATACTACACGTAGAAAATCCTAGACACATCACCGAAAACTACTAGAGCTCATCAATGAATGTGGTAAAGCTACTGGGTATAAAATTAATATAAAGAAATTCATTGCATCTCTATACACTAACAACAAAATATCAGAAAGTGGGCTTTCTTTTCTCAGTCTCTGAGATAAGGAGGCACTTCTGTTTTGTCCCATTTATGACACACATATTGATACTGTGTATATGAACAGATGATTTCTAGGTTAGGTGTATGCAGGGAGCATGAATTTAAGCAAGGTGGTCAAAAGATACAAACTTCCAGCTATAAGATAAATAAGACTAGGCAATATAATGTACAACACAGGGACTATAGTTACCATTGCTGTATGACATATATGAAAGTTAAGAGAGTAAATTGTAACAGTTCAAATTACAAGGAAAAAAAAATCCCCCCTTTCTTTTTTGTTTTGTGTCTTTATTAGTAGGATAATTGCTTTACAATACTGTGTTGGCCTCTGCCATACATCAACATGAATCACCCACAGGTGTACCTATGTCCCGTCACTTCTGAAACCCCTCCCATCTCCTATCTCATCCCACTCTTCTAGGCTGTCACAGGGCACTGGCTTGAGCTCCCTGTGTCACACAGCAAATTCCCACTTGCTGTCTATTTTACGTATGGCAGGGTATGTATTTCCATGTTATTCTTTCAATTCGTCCCACTCTCTCCTTCCTCCACTGTGTCCTTAAGTCTGTTCTCTATGTCTGCGTCTCCACTGCTTCCCTACAAGTAGGTTCATCAGTGCCATCTTTCTACATTCCATAGGCATAGACCCTATTTCTTTTTATTGTATCTATGAGATGATGGATGTTAACTAAACCTACTGTGGTAATCATGTCACAAGATACATAAATCAAATCTTTATGCTGTACATCAAAAATTCATACAGTGATGTATGTCTTATGTCTCAATAATAATGGGGGAAAAGTTAGGTTTAATTTTTTTAAATGTACCAAAATTTCATTTCACTTGGAATATGAAGTTTATTCCACATTAGAAACAAGGCACTATTTAAGAAAGATTTAAGTCAATTTAGTTTATAAGGTGCTTTTTATTGTGAATAATAGTAAGAATTTCTGATTAAAGAACACTGATAATGACAGAAAGTTATTAAAGGAACTGAAATAACTAAAAAGTTACCTCTTTTTGGCACAATGTTCTTCAACATTGCTGTCCCATCTCTGAGACATTACCAAACTAAGCTCCATTTCTTCTTTTTCAATCTGTGGTTCATTTTCTTCATCATCACTATTTTGAGGATTTTTACTGTTTCCAAAGGAACGACATGGTGGTGGCATCCTATTTCTTCCCCTGTGATATCCGTCATTTTCCAAACCAGCAAGAAGATGTACCAGGGCCTCATCAGGACTACTGTCCACTACAAAACAAGTAAAGCCTCACCAACATATAACTTAAATTTTCTCAATAATTCAATAATTCAGATCAATTATATATAAAACAATAAAAATCATATATGCTGGCACATGCTGAAAGAATGCAGCTGGTACAGAGATTTATGTATTGATAAAGTTCTTCCATCAAAATGTGACCCTTGGACCACCTGTACTAGAATGATTTTGTGTCCTTATTAAGAAGACACCATCTCACATCTATTGAATTAGAATTTCTGAGGCAAGGCTCAGCTTGCATGTTAACAAGCTGCTCAAGCTCTTACTGCATAAGTAAGGCTGAGGAGCACTAAACGAAATAATCACAACTGATCATAATAAATATAAAATATATAACAAGTATATGAATTAATGCTAAGTGAAACATGTGAACACCTTATCCCTTATTTGAGGTTTGTAATTGAAAAACACAGGAGAGCTTTAAAAGTGATTAATAGCATTACTTCCTGAAGGCCACTGCTGAGATATCACATCATATGCACTGCTGCTGCTACTAAGTTGCTTCAGTCGTGTCTGACTCTGTGCAACCAGAGACAGCAGCCCACCAGGCACCCCGTCCCTGGGATTCTCCAGGCAAGAATACTAGAGTGGGTTGCCATTTCCTTCTCCAATGCATGAAAGTGAAAAGTGAAACTGAAGTCGCTCAGTCGTGTCTGACTCCTAGCGACCCCACGGACTGCAGCCTACAAAGCTCCTCCGTCATATGCACTAGGTTTGCTAAAATCAAAGACAGATAATAACAAGTGTTGACAGTATGTGAAAAAATTGGAGCCCTCATATGCTGCTGGTCAAACTGTACAATGGTGCAGCTGCTCTAGGGGAAAAATGTTTGGCGGTTTATTAAAATGTTAAACATAGAATTACCAATATATACCCAAAAGAAGTGAAAACATGTGTCCACACGAACACCTATACATGAATAATCATAGCAGCATTACTCACAATAGCCAAAAAAGTGGAAACAACTAAAATATCCATCAACTGAAGGACAGAGAAATGAAATATGGTTTATATTCATATGATGCAACATTATTCAGTAGTAAAAGGAAATGCAGCACTGATATAAACCTCAACATGAAAACATATACATTAAAAACATTATGCTAAGTGAAAGAATAAAGAAACAAAAGATTCATATATGATTCCATTTATATGAAATGCCCAATATAGGTAAATCTAGCAAAAGAGAAAATAGATTAGAGGTTGCCAGAGGCTGAGAGGAGGGAAAAGAGAGGAGGGATTACAAATGGGTATAGGGTTACTTTTTTTAGAGTGATAAAAATGTTCTGCAATCAGATAGTGAAAATAATTGCATAACTACACAAAATGCTGAAAACCACTGAACTGTACAAGTTAGAAGGTTAGTTTTACATATGTGAATTAGATCCCATTAAAAGTTATTATTTAAAAAAATCATAAAGGAGGCTGTTCTAATCTAGTACACAACCTTTTTCTCTGTTAAATATAATAGTTTAGTAAATGGAGAATATATTAAGTTTCAGGTTTTCTTTGTTGACAACAAAGAAACTAGTTCAATCATGTTACCAAATATAAGGCAAAATTGAAGATATTTGCTTATAGAGGCTATTTTGGCAAAACTCCATTTCTTAAACCTAGAATTGCAGTTTACTTTTCCTAATTCATACTTTTAAAAAAGTTAATATTAGCAAATGATTTACAGATATTTGACTCAGATCTTTGACTAACATTGAGACTATATTTTTTGCAACTTTAGATAAGTGAAATTACATCAGCTGGTGATACATTTTATTCAATTAGTATGATGAAATAAGAATACACCTCTCTTTTTCAATTTCTTTAACTTTTTCTAACTAAAATATAATTTAGGCATATAACATATTTATTTACTCAGAAATAAAACATTTTACATTATAAACTTCAAATTAATTTTTAGATGTGGTCCTTGGATCATTTCTTTCTATATATGTTATGTCATTCATTTAAAAAAGAAAAAAGTTACCTACCTCCATATAAACTGTTCTTGAAATATGACTGTGTACAATAATTTTGATATTGTCCCTAGTCATTCAATTAATCTTCCACTCAAATGAAAATGTAAATAACAGAGAGAGGATACTATGGAGGGGTAGGACCACATTTGATGCTATACCGCATTTGATACAGTAAGAATGGAAAAACAAAGTGAGCAAGAAACTTAAGATCACTATACCAAGCAAAACAAGATGCAGGAAGTTCAATGATATTTCACTTTTTGCAATGACAATTTAAAAACACTTCTGAAAAAGATATCAGTAATTTAGGCTAAATTATTGAAATGAAATCTAGTAAATGGCTTAGGATGAGATGGCTGGATGGCATTACTGCCTCGACGGACAATGGGTTTGGGTAGACTCCGGGAGTTGGTGATGGACAAGGAGGCCTGGTGTGCTGCGATTCATTGGGTCACAAAGAGTTGGACATGACTGAGCGACTGAACTGAACTGAAATGGCTTATGATATTAATGAAAAAGCATTTATGGAAATGTAAAGATACTCAGAAATAATTGTTATGTCCTACGCTAGTCAAGAATTAATGGCTTTAAAGGTGTTGTGCAGGGAAATTTCTGAGACTTATTAAGAAAGAATCAATCATGGTATTTTATTAGTGTACTTAACTTTGAAGAATTTTAATTCAAAATAAACACATTTCCCCTTAAAGCAATATGTTCTCTTCCAACCAAATTGAAGTTAAGAAAAAGAGAATTATTTTCTTTCCCAACTGTTTAACAGAAAAAGCTGTATGAAAACCAAAAAAAGAAACTACACTTCTCTTAATGCAAGATTTAATTCTAATACTGAGTAAGAACTTACTCAACATGCAACTTTAACCTCTTCAAATGAAAGAAAAAATACTATTTGATATATGCACTTTTGTTGATTTAACATAATGAAAATTTATGACAGAATTGTTACTTACAGAAAACTGCTGACTCACTCAGTCTTTGGGTCAAAGGCTGAAAAGTCTGACTGTTTTCCATGAGGTTCAAAATTGCTTCTTCATTAATAAGAGCTTCCTCCACTTTGGGTCTAGTGTGACCTTAAGAGGACAAAGAACACAAAAACATTAAAGTAAATGACCTAAATTTGAAATTGCTTACAATTTGTGTAAATTAGGAAATATTACAATGTAAACCTATTTAAAATTTTGAAGTGTTAGTGATATACATTGAATAAAAACATAATAAACTTAATGAAAGCCACAGGAAATCTAACTAGTCGCACAGAAAAAAAAACAAAAACCTGAAACTGTGATCACTAAATATTTACAATCTCTTCACTAAATCAACTGCTTAGTTTGTACAGTTATATTACCCTGATAAAGTCACTGTACATTAAAATCTGTAAAACAAGTTCTTAGAGGGAAGTTCATAGTGACATAGGCCTTCTTTAAGAAAAAAAAAAGTTGAAATAAGCAATCTAACCCACCACCTAAAAGAACTGGAAAAAGAAGAAAAAACAAAACCTAAAGTCAGCAGAAGGAAGGAGGTAAGAAAGATCAGGGAGGGAATAAATAGAGATTCAAAAAAACTAGAAAAAAAAAAATCAATGAAACTAACAGCTGGTTCTTTGAAAGGGTAAACAAAATAGACAAACCTCTGGCCAGGCTTACCAAGAAAAAAAGAGAGAAGCTCCAAATAAAATAAGAAATCAAAGAGGAGAAATCACAACTGATACCACAGAAATACAAAAAAAGTAAGACAATACAATGAACAATTAGACAACCTAGAAGAAATGGATAACTTTGTAGAAACATACAGCTCTCCAAAACTGAATCTAGAAGAAATAGATCTTGAACAGACCAACCAATCACTAGAAGTGAAACAGAATTTGTAAGTAAAAAAAAAAAAACCTCCTTACAAACCAAAGTCCAGAACCAGATGGTTTCACAGGCAAGAAGAATTTATACTAATTTTTCTCAAACACTTCCAAAGATAGGCTATGAAGCCACCACTACCCTAATACCAAAACCAGACAGAGATACTATTAAAAAAACCCCAAACATTATGGGTAATATCTTTGATGAATACAGACATAAAATTTTTCAACAAAATATTAGAAAACTGAATCTAACAACACATAAAAAAGATCATATACCATGAACAATTAAGATTCATCCGAGGGTCAAAAGGATGGTTCAACATACAATCAAGCGATGTGATCTACCACATCAACAGAAGAAAAGATAATAACCATATGATCATCTCAATAGATGCAGAAAAAAGTACCTGATAAAATTCAACATCCTTTCATGATTAAAACACCTACAAAAGTGAGTATAGAGGAAACATATGTTAACATACCAAAAGCTATTCTATGACACACACACAGCCAATATAATACTCAATGGTGAAAAGTTGAAAGCCTCCCATCTAAAATTTGGAACAAGACAAGGATGCCAACTCTCACTTCCCTTCAACATAGTATTGGAAATTCTAGCAACACCAATCAGACAAGAAAAAGAAAAGGTATTCAAATTGGTAGGATGAGGTAAAATTGTCATTATATGTAGATGGTATAACACGATATACAGAAAACCCTAGACTCTACACACAAACTACAAGAACTGATAAACAAATACAGCAAGGTAGGAGGATACAAGATTAACATACAGAAACTGCATTTCTTTACACTAACAATAAAATATCAGAAAGGGAACATAAACAAATGTCCCTTTTAAAATCACATTAAAAAGTAAAATACTTAGGAATAAACCTCACCAAGGAGGTGCAAGATTTATATGCTGAAAACTATAAAACATTAATAAAGAAAACTGAAGATAACTTAAAGAAATGGCAAGATACTCCACGCTCTTGGATTACAAAAATTATATCTGTTAAAATGGCCCTGCTGCCCAAAGCAGTCAATATATTTAATGCAATACCTATCAAAATACCCATGACTTCTTCTCAGAACTAGAACAAGCCTAAAATTTATACTTTGGATATAAATTCTGGATCTCCTAAAAGATTCAGAATTGCCAAAGCAATCCTGAAGAAAAAAAAAAAAACAAATCAGGAGGTGTAACTCCCCCAGACTTCAGACAATATTACAAAACTACAGTAATCAAAACAGCATGATACTGGCACAAAAACGGATATAAGGATTAATGAAACAACACAGAGCTCAGAAATAAATCCACACAAGTTTCCCCACCTGGACCACTCTGTTCCCTACCTGGACTCTATTTTTCTGCTTCTGATATTCAGACTTAAAAATAAATGTTTCAGTTTTTAAAGGAAGAGTTAGAAGCTCCAGGAAGAAATGTTTTTAAAACATCCCAGGACATAGCTAGAGTGTTTAATCAAGATGAAAGAACAAAGAAGAAAACTACAAAAAAACAGATCAGTTCAGTTCAGTCGCTCAGTCATGTTTGACTCTTTGCGACTCCATGAGCTGCAGCACACCAGGCCTCCCTGTCCAGCACCAACTCCTGAAGCCCACCTACACTCATGTCCATTGAGTTGGTGATGCCATCCAACCATCTCATCCTCTGTCGTCCCCTTCTCCTCCTGCCCTCAATCTTTCCCAGCATCAGGGTCTTTTCAAATAAGTCAGCACTTCGCATCAAGTGGCTAAAGTATTAGAGTTTCAGCTTCAACATCAGACCTTCCAATGAATAGGGTTATCTCAAAGGGGGGGGGGGGGAACTCCAGAAACTGAGATCAGTGAAAACAAAACAGGTTTTAAAACAAATTACAAAATAGGTAAGACTGGCAAGAATGATCACAACAAAAGAGAGAAAGAGTAAATAAATACTAAGAGTAAATAAATAGAAATAAAAGGGGAAGTGCCAAAGGTAAAAGAGACATATTAAAGGAACACTAGGAGCAACTTTATATCAAAAATATGTAAAACTCAGATTAAATGAATAGTTTCTTAGGAAAAATATGATATAAACTCTGATTCAAACAAATAGAAAATCTGAGTAAACCTGTAACAATTAAGGAAGATAAATTAATAGTTTAAAATCCACACCCTTTATTTCCCCCATGGACTCCAGGCTCCTCTGTCCATGGAATTCTCCAGGCAAGAATACAGGAGTGTAGCCATTCCCTCTCTAGGGGATCTTCCTGACCCAGGGATCAAACCTGAGTTTGATGCATTGCAGGTAGATTCTTTACCATCTGAGCCACAAGGGAAACCCTTACTACCATCACCCTCACATAAAAATCAAGCCACAAAAAAACCTGTGTTAAGTCTGAATGGTTTTACAGATGAGATGTATCAAATCTCTAAAAATAGATTATATCAATCCAATAAAAATTCTTGAAAGGAGAGGTGAAAAACAGGAAAAGCTCTACAATGTATTTAATGAGGTTTAAGTATGAATGCTTCTCAATTCCTGAAAGGAAAAAAAAAACCCTAAACAAAATTATTAGCAAAGTAAAAAAAAAAAAAAATTATTAGCAAAGTAAATACAGCAATGCTTAAAAAAACACACATTATGATAAACAAGGATTTGTTTCAGGAGTGCAAGGATAGTTTAACATTAGATATGTTATTAATGTACTATCATATTAACAGAGTAAAAGAGAAAAACTGATTATGTCAATAAATTCAGAAAGAAAAATTTGGTAAAACTTAATATCCATTCTTGCTTTCAAAACTCAAATTTTCCTTAGCAAGTAAGAAATAGAAGATTTAATTGCTATTTATAAACTGATTAAAATTTATCTACCAATATCCTGTAGTAAATTTCATAATTAATGATGAAATACAAAAACATCCCCTTTAAATCCAGGAAAAACGCTTTTATGATTTCTACTTAACGTTATTGAAGAGTTCTGAAGCAGTGCATTAAAATATTAAAAAAGTATAAGGATGGGAAGGGAAGTAATAATTATCTTCTGATAATGACTCTACACAGAAAATCCAATGAAACAGATACAAATTATCAACACTAATAAAAGTTGTTGGATATAAGACTGACACACAAGGTCAGTGAAGATCCTAATATCAGCAACTAGAAGATGTAATTTTTGAAAGATAAATTTACAACAGCAACAATTATGAGGCACCTGGCATATACCTAACAAAAGATACTAAATACTTTTACAAAGAAACCCACAAAGCTTTACTGAAAAACAAGGAAGAAGCCCAAATAAACTGAGAAATATATCATGCTCACAAATGAGATAATTTGGTATATAGAAAGATTTAAAACATTTCTAAATTGGTCTATAAATTCAATAATTTCCCAATAAAATCTCAACAAAGTTCATTTCAGAAACAAGACAATCTGATCTTATAATTAACACGGGAGAGCTTTTTAAAAGATCCAAGAATTATTAAGACAATTATGAAGCTATTCAGAGATCTGCCCCTGATATACATCCATACTAACAAAGCAACAGTAGTAATTACAACAGTATGATATTAACATGGGAGAACACAATTGAGGTTGGGGAATTCAGTGAAAACAAATTTTTTTCAATAAATGTGTTGAAACCACTAGCTCTTTATACCTAGAAAAAAGAAATACAGTAAGATCCTTACTATGTACACAAGTAAAATGTAGGATAAACTGAAGACCTACATGTGGAAAACCAACTGTAAGCACACATGAACCTTAAGGATGAACATTCTTATTAAAGTGGGATAGGAAATGACTTGTGAATCAGTTTCAAAGACCAAACAGTAAGGGAAAAACACTGTTAAACATAACGCGAAAAAGATATATAAAACACTCTTTTTAAAAAAAGGAAGAAAATGGGAAAAAAGACTAAAAATAAAGTTCAAGTCTAGATAAGGAGAAAATATCTCTACAATAAATATAACTAACAAGGGCTTGATATCTAGAAAATACAAGGAATTTCTACACATTAGTAAGAAAACGATTGGTGCAGTAGAAAATGAGCAAAGGACATGAATAAGCAATTCTCAGATAGAAAGACCCAAACACTTATAAATATCAGTAATCAGGAAATGCAGACTAAACTAAAGGGATTCAGATTCTGAAGAATGAGAATGGCAAAAAATTTTTGGATCTCACACTATCAAATATCAGATAGAAAGACCCAACACTTATAAATATCAGTAGTCAGGAAATGCAGACTAAACTAAAGGGATTCAGATTCTGAAGAATGAGAATGGCAAAAAATTTTTGGATCTCACACTATCAAATATCGCTGAGGTTGTAGGGAAGTAAAAGCTCTAACATTCTATGGAAATATAAACAGGTACAATCATTTCATAGAGCAGTTTTGTAATAAAATGTGATATTTTATTATTAACATACCTCAAAATCTGAAAAACTGAGCACTAAAATGGAGCTTATAAGGAAAATTAAACAGTAAGACAAAATTTATGTAACTCCATAACAAGAATACTAACAACATCAATAATTGATACCTGAGGAAATAAACTGCTCAGTCAGGCAGGCAGCTCAGTGTGTCTGGAAGCTGTCATAGTAGGTATTAAAAATGCACAGGAAATAGTAGTATGGAAATTATGGGTACATTTTGGTTAGAATGGGGCTAGCAGATGCTAAGACAGAGCAAATCAAAGTAGAGCTCTGATCCAAAAGGCTGCCATTAAAGTACTTGGGAGAGGGTGTAACTTGCTCTGAGTCACAGAGGACACAATGCTAGGATGCAACTCTTAGGGAGGAGGAAGCCCTAGGTGGGTGTAGGTGCTCATTTCTAGGTGATGTTTAATACAGTCAAGAGTGCCTATGCTACCCATACAGCAGTGAAAAGAGGGCTTTTCTTTTCCTCCTGAAGGTTGGTAATTCTACTCCTGCTATTCTGCCTAGAAAAACTGTATGCATACAAAACATAACTTCTGAGTAAAACTTTCATTACATTCTTAACTACCAACCACGTAAAAGCTAACTGCATTGCAGAAACCCTGACAGAATAGATGCTATCTAAGGTAGCGTTTAATATACCCTAAGACTCAGCAAATTACACTTTTATATGTCTTCTGTAGAGAAACTCCTGCACATGGCCACAAGGTGACAGACGTGACACTGCTAACCACAGTGCAAAAGTGAAAACCATCTCAGAGTTGTAGAGAATCAGATAAACTTGTTTAGTCTTACAAATGAATGCTAATCAGCAGCGAAAATGAGTGACCTACAGACATGTAAGAACGAGAATAGATCTCAAAGTTATTACTGCTGACACAAAAGATACTCAACATCATTACTAATGAGGGAAATGATAATTAAACCATAATGAGATGCCACTTCACACATACTAGGATGGTTATATACTAACAAGTGTTAGTGAGAATATAAGGTCTCTGGAATCCTCATATACCGTTGATGGGAATGTAAAACAGTGCAGTCACCTAGGAAAACAGTTTGGCCGTTTATCAGAAGTTCAACACAAATTTATTAAATGACCCAGCAATTCTCTTCCTTGGTATTCCACTCAAGAAAAATAAAAATATATATCCACACAAAGACATACATGTTCAGAACAGCATTATTCTTAAGGGCCCAAAAGTGAAAAGAACTCAAATATTCATCAACTAATGAATGAATCAATAAAATATATCAGTACAAGGCAATACTATTAGGTGATAAAATGGAATGAAATACTGATAGAGATCTACAGTATGGAAAAAACTAAAAACATTATGCTAAGTAAAAAAGTACAAAAGATCACATATTTTATGATTTCATTTACATGATTTACCCAGAAAAGATAAATCTTGAGAGACAAGAAAATAGATTAGTGGTTACTTAGGGTTGGAGTCTTTTGAGGTGAAGGAACTATTTTAAAATTGAATTATGGAGATGTTAGTACAACTCTGTATATTTATCATAAATCACTGGATTATACACTTGAAATGAGTGAATTTTATGTCATGTAAATTATACCTCAATTAAATTATTAAAAAATATAATGTTAAATGAAAAATGCAAGTTGCTTAATCTATGCTACATAGGACACCATTTTGTAAAATTTAAAACCCAAAATAATAGTATTTGTTGTGGACATACCTATGTAAGAACATATAAAATCATACATGGTTTAACAGTTTGTATCAACTTTACAATGATGCTTACCTCTGGAGATTAACAAAAGGTAAAGGAATGAGAGAGAGGTTTATGCTACATCAATGATGTTTAGTTCTTAGGAAAAAGAAATGAGCTAACTCAACTAACTACTAATATCTCAGTGCTAGATACACAGGATGTCTATCATGGTATTTTCTGTACGCTTGCAGGAAAACCTCACCTTTGCTCAACTCTGCATCTTTGTGGACTTCTACCATATTAGCTGGTGTACACGGAAGAATTTCAGGAGACAGAACCTCAGAGTGCAATGTTAATTCAGCAGAGAACTCCTGGGATCCATCACTGTAGTCCACAGATCCTGATAATGTTCTGCTTAATTAAAACATATCCTTTATAACAAACTACATAACAAAGCAATAAAATTAGTTCTGAGATCTATAATAAATAACCACTTACACAGAGAAATTGTTCTCTTTGAGAATTTCCTGAAGTCTCTTCTGAAATTTTTTTTCACTTTCTGTTGCTGGCACAAACCTGTGATCTTTGAATTTTAAAAGTTCATTAAAAAATGTAGACAGCAAATGAATGAAATAGTTTCCTTTTTCCTAGAGTAGCTTTTAAAATGGTAGCAATTTCCTATATTAGACACATATAACATCACCTAAAAACAGTCCTATTATAAATCAAACAAAGAAGAAGTGGTTGTTATTGAAACTATAAAATTAAGCACTTAAGGTCATTTCAAGATTAAGTTCCACAAATTAAATAAAAAACAGAAAAACATAATTTTCTATCTAAAAATGTTATTGTACACCATGAACTTAGAACTTTTCCCTTTATAAAATATTTCTATTTTAAAAGGCATTCAAAATTTATCAAAGGATTTTTAGTGTCCATGAGATTACAACACAAATTTTAACTGGACTTCAGTATAGGCTTACTTTTAAATTGTCTTCTGTTCTTTTACCTTTAATAATTTGTTGTACCCATGGTATTTAAAAAATTTCTTCCAATTCTTTTTGAATGTACCAAAGTTTAGTAAAAAATCAAATAAGTATTTTCTTCAGAGATGTACAAGGTAATCAAAGTCAGAATTTATGACATATCCAGGAAAATAATTTGGGAACAGAATTTCATGGGTTACATTTTCAAAGCTTAATGAACTAAACAGTGTTTCTAAGTTGGGATTCATGCTCTTCTGTAAGTATTCTATAATTCATTTGGAAATGCCAAGGTTAAAACAATACTAGAGAATAAAAAAGGAGAAAAGGGTAGATGAAAACCAAGGTCAATGAAGATGTCAATTTCTTATAGGAGATAATGAGTAACACTCTGGATGTGAAGAATAACGAGAATAGGAAGAAAAATATGTAGAAAATTTAAATGTACTTTGAAAAGCAAAATCTAATGTCAAGGTAAAAATGTAATGGCTTTTACTTTTTCATTAAAATATCCAGCTAAAAAAATATCATCGGAGTATTATTAGGCTTGTACCTTGTGATTCAGGTTGACTAATTTGAGAAGTTTCATTTCTATTTCTTCGCCGTTGCTTTTCATCTTCCCATATGGCCTGTAGACCAGGGTTTCCACCAATTTGAGCTGTAATCACAAGGGTCAAAGTGAAAAATACTTGCTCAAAAAAAAGAGAAATCCATACTAAAAAAAAAAAGTGTTGCCTTTGAGAAAAACAATTACCCACTCTGTAATAAAACAAATTATCCCAACCTACATTTACTGTATTACTCCCTTTTTAGTTTCCTTACTAGTTCCCTAAAACCCCACCAAGTGAATAAGATTCAAACATCTGATGATAGTCAACAGACCCAAAAGTCCCATCCCTGGTACATAATCTGAAAATAAAAAAATTAGAAGGCAGAGCATAGTAAATTCTGTTATAATGGCTAATTTATTTATTTAGCATCACACTTACTTTAGGTTTATGTCTATACAAACAAACTCGTATGAATGAAGCATAAATGAAAAATTGACGGTCTCATGAGGGGTACAGAAAAAAAATCTTCATATTTTACATCTTCCTTTAACTAATTTTACTTCCCTAGTGATGATGATGTTTTCTTCCATACTTTTTCCACTCTTTGGTCATGGATTTTTAAAAATAAAAATATATATTAAGAATAACTGTGTATATACCTTCAATGTCCAACCGATTTAAGATATCAGCAGCTACAGCATCCACTTCTAATTCACAAGTACTCTGTGGCTCAACACCTTCCAGTATTAAAGAGCTGTATTAAAGAAGGATCAAAAGACATAATAATTATGTAAGAGAAAATTTTCTTAAGATTTTTCTTAAACGATTTTTCATGTTTAAGGGTAACCAGAAAGCCAGTGATATTTATCAATTGATAACTCTACAGATATCTTTTTGGGATCGTTATACATACTTTGGTTCATTATATTTTATATAAAAGGAATGTACAGGGCTTCCCTGGTAGCTCAGTGGTAAAGAATCTGCCTGCCACTGCAGGAGACACGAGTTCAATCCCTGCTCTGGGAAGATCCCACATGCTGTGGGGCAACTAAGCCCATGCACCACAACTAATGAGCCTGTACTCTACAGCCTGGGAGCTGCAACTGCTGAGCCTGCATGCCCGAGAGCCTGTGCTCCTCAACAAGAGAAGCCACTGCAATGAGAAGCTGTAACTAGAGAGTAGCCCCAGCTCTCTGCAACTAGAGATAGCCTGTGAAACAATAATGACCCAGCACAGCCAAAACTAAACAATAAATAAATACATAAAATTATATAACAATGTAAAAGGGAATATACAATGTTTCAGCATGTGGGTCATATCCAGAGCGAGCTGGGTTAAGACAGTAGAGAGACAAGAGAGGGGACTCATCAAAAACCATACACATATGCAATTACTTGCCCAGAGGCGTCTATCTTAGCAATTATTAAAAAATGATTTTTAACAACTGGGAGGAAATATATAACAAGAGTTGAGGGAAGATAAACATATTGCAAAGTGGGCAAGTGATACTGCTCTCCCTGCCTTCAACGACTACTACTGAGCTGGGGAATGGTTTAAAACTTTCCATAACATGAGAACTGCAAAACCACCCAACTCTAGTATTGGGATCATAGCTAGGAAAAGAGGTGATACCATAAGGTCATGTTTTATGAGAAACATATTAACAAAACTCATTCTCCATTGTCCATACCTAAGAAATAAGTTTATTTTTTAAAATTTATTTTTTATTTGAAGGATAATTGCATCACAGAATTTTGTTGTTTTCTGTCAAACCTCCATATGAATCAGCCATAGGCATAAATTTTGATGGAACATAAGCGATTAATTTGTTAAAACAAAGAATTTTTATAATTTATCTATACACATATATAGATACAGATATACAGACACAATACACATATATCTTTTTACCACTGAGGAGGGACATGTTCATCAAACTATCACAGTATATCCATCTCTTTAACTTTCAGAAAAAGTAATTCTCAACACAGCTTGTCTAATTTAACAAAATAAGTTATGCCATGAAATAAAGTATCAGATAAAATAGTTTTGGCCAATAGTTTTCTCTTTTATACTAAAACGTTTCACAATTTTGAAAGAATTATATTATAAATTTCAAGGATGAATTCTGCAGGACTAGATCATTTGTGACAAAGGGAGGTAACATTTAAAAACACAATTTCACAGTAGAAACTTACAATTATTTCTTGCCCTTATTAAAAACTACTTCAGACACTCAGAATAGGAGGTATTACTAGGGAAAGGATGTTGTTGCTGTTCGGTAGCTCAGATCTGCCTGACTCTTTGCGACCCCACCCTTCACCATCTCCTGTGAATGAGTTTGCTCAAACTCATTGAGTCGGTGGTGCCATCCAACCATCTCGTCCTCTGTCATTCCCTTCTCCTGCCCTCAATTTTTTCCCAGCATCAGGGTCTTTTCCAATGAGTAGGCTCTTCCTATCAGGTGGCGAAAGTACTGGAGCTTCAGCTTCAGCATCCGTCCTTTCAATGAATATTCAGGGTTGATTTCCTTTAGGACTGATTGGTTTGACCTCCTTGCAGTCCAAGGGACTCTCAAGAGTTTTCTTCTCCAGCACCACAGTTTGAAAGCATCAATTCTTCTGTGCTTAGCCTTTTTTATTGTCCAGCTCTCACACCCATACATGACTAAGCTTCCCTGGTGGCTCAGATGGTAAAGAATCTGCCTGCAATGTGGGAGACCTGGATATGATTCCTGGGTTGGCAAGAACCTCTGGAGAAGGGCATGGCAACTTATTCCAATATTCTTGCCTGGAGAACCCTCATGGACAGAGGAGCCTGGCAGGCTACAGTCCATGGGGTCGCAAAGAGGTGGACAAGACTGAGTAACTAAGCACAGCATGTATGAACCTTTGTAGGCGAAGTAATGTCTCTGCTTTTTAATACACTGCCTAGGTTTGTCATTGCTTTTTTTCCAAGGAGCAAAAATCTTTTAATTTCATGGCTGCAGCACCGTCCGTGGTGATTTTGGAGCCCAAGAAAATAAATTCTTTCACTGTTTCTATTTTTTCCCCATTTATTTGCCATGAAGTGATCCAGATGCCATGATCTTAGTGTTCTGAATGTTGAGTTTTAAGCCAGCTTTTTCACTCTCCTCTTTCACCTCCATCAAGAGGCTCTTTAATTCTTCGCTTTCTGCCATAAAAGTGGTGTCATCTGCATAGCTGAGGTTATTGATATTTCTCTCCACAACCTTGATTTCGGTTTGTGCTTCATCCAGCCCAGCATTTCACATGATGTACTCCGTTTATAAGTTAAATCAGCAGGGTGACAATATATAGCCGTGATGTACTCCTTTCCCAATGTGGAACCAGTTCATTGTTCATGTCCGATTCTAACTGCTGCTTCTTGACCTGCATGAAGGTTTCACAGGAAGCAGGTCAAGTGGTCTGGTATTCCCATCTCTTTAAGAATTTTCCACAGTTTGTTGTGATCTACATAGTCAAAGGCTTTAGCATAGTCAATGAAGCAAAAGTAGATGTTTTCCTGGAATTCTCTAGCTTTTTCTATGAGTCAATGGATGTTGGCAATTTGATCTCTGGTTCCTTTGCCTTTTTTAAATCCAGCTTGAACATCTGGAAGTTCTTGGTTCACATACTGTTGAGAACTAGTGTGAAGGATTTTGAGCATTACTTTACTATCAGGCAAATTGAGTGCAACTGTGCAGTAGTTTGAATATTCTTTGGCATTGCCCTTCTTCAGGAATGGAATGAAAACTGACCTTTTCCAAACCTGTGGCCACTGCTGAGTTTTCCAAATTTGCTGGCATAGTGAGTGCAGCACTTTCACAGCATCATCTTTTAGGAAGTGGTTTTCAGACATTAAAAAAGTGCTTTCAGTAAATAGAAAAAGTGGGATATGATGGGAGGTGGGCAGGAGGTTGAAGAAGGAGGTTGAAGAAGGAGGGGACATATGTTTACCTATGACTGATTCACGTTTATATGTGGAAGAGGCCAATACAATATTGTAAAGCAATAATTCTCCAATTAGAAATAATTTTTAAAAAATTAAAATAAATTTGAGCCTGCAAATACATGTAGGCCATTTATTTTTATTATGAAAGGCAGATAAGCAATACAATAGTAATTAGACAACTGTACCTCTCTGAATATTTCTATTCACAGCTTAACACAATCAGTTCAGTTCAGTTGCTCAGTCATGTCCGACTCTTTGTGACCCCATGAATCATAGCATGCCAGGCCTCCCTATCCATCACCAACTGTCCATCGAGTTGGTGATGTCATCCAGCCATCTCATCCTCTGTTGTCCCCTTCTCCTGCCCTCAATCCTTCTCAGCATTCGGGTCTTTTCCAATGAGTCAACTCTTGCATGAGATGGCCAAAGTATTGGAGTTTCAGTTTCAACATCAGTCCTTCCAACGAATACCCAGGACTGATCTCCTTTAGGATGGACTGGCGGATCTCCTTGCAGCCCAAGGGACTCTCAAGAGTCTTATCCAGCACTACAGTTCAAAAGCATCAATTCTTTCGCGCTCAGCTTTCTTCACCGTCCAACTCTCACATCCATACATGACTACTGGAAAAACCAGAGCCTTGACTAGACGGACCTTTGTTGGCAAAGTAATGTCTCTACTTTTCAAGATGCTATCTAGGTTGGACATAACCTTCCCTCCAAGGAGTATGTGTCTTTTAATTTCATGGCTGCAGTCACCATCTGCAGTGATTTTGGAGCCCCCAAAATAAAAGTCTGACACTGTTTCCCCTGTTTCCCCATCTATTTCCCATGAAGTGATGGGACCAGATGCCATGATCTTAGTTTTCTGAATGCTGAGCTTTAAGCCAACTTTTTCACTCTCCTCTTTCACTTTCATCAAGAGGCTCTTTAGTTCCTCTTCATTTTCTGCCATAAGGGTGGTGAAATCTGCATATCTGAGCTTATTGATATTTCTCCTGGCAATCTCGATTCCAGCTTGTGCTTCTTCCAGCCCAGCATTTCTCATGATGTACTCTACATATAAGTTAAATAAGCATGGTGACAATACACAGCCTTGACGCACTGCTTTTCCTATTTGGAACCAGTCTGTAGTTCCATGTCCAGTTCTAACTGTTGTTTCCTGACCTGCATACAGGTTTCTCAAGAGACAGGTCAGATGGTCTGGTATTCCCATCTCTTTCAGAATTTTCCACAGTTTATTGGGATCCACACAGTCAAAGGCTTTGGCATAGTCAATAAAGCAGAAATAGATGTTTTTCTGGAACTCTCTTGCTTTTTCGATGATCCAGTGATCCAGTGGGCTACAGTTCATAGGGTTGCAAAAGAGCTGGACACGACTTAGCAACATCACCACCACAACAGCAGGAAAGGTTAGTAGACTTGCAAACTCAGCAATCTCATCTCATTGAGTTTGTTGCTATTTGTTTCAGCCCTTGAAATAATGTTTGTGAAGGAATATAAAACATTTTGGGTTAAAAAAAAAAGGTACCCAGAGGAAGGTGTTTACACAGGGATAAAAATGAGACTAATAAAATTTAAGAGTACTGATTTGGCAAAAATGTTTATGATGTTTTGTTATTTGTATTTGATGAAATGACAGATTTTCATGTTTAATAAAAGAAGCTTAAAAATATGGGACAAAAATGTATAGCTAACCTACATTTATTATAAATTCTCATTCTGAATACCTTGTCTAATTTCACGAGTTTACCATTTCATATCTTTGCTCTGTACCGTACTGTGCTCAGTCATTTCCAACTCTCTGTGACCCCGTGGACTACAGCTCACCAGGCTCCTCTTTCCATGGGATTTTCCAGGCAACAACTAGAGTGGGTTGTCATTTCTTTCTCCAGGGGATCTTTCTAACCCAGGGATCGAACCTGTGTCTCCTGCACCAGCAGGCAGATTCTTTGCCACCAAGCTACCAGGGAAGCTCATCTATGCTTTTACAAGTAGTAATTCAATCTTTTTCATTATAATATACAGAGTTTCTTTAAACTAACTACTAACCAGTGAAGCTTTACTATATAGTCTTATGACCTAACCAGAAAGATGCTTGCTGAAAAAGGCTTCCAATACAAATAAACCTTGATTTGAGTTGATCATACAAAAAACAACTTACTAAATATAAAACTTTGAAAACCAATGGATCTAGTAAGTCAAATCCTTGGGTTAAGCTGATTTGTTCCAATTTTAGAGAGACAGAGGAACTATATCACAGGCACAAAAACGAGACAGAAAACAGCTTGTCGGTCACTTTGTCCTGGACTAATTAGAACTTGAATTTGATGCGTTAAATAACACTCTCTCTAAAATTAACACCATTTCAACACAATTATAAAAACAATTCTGCTTTTATCTGAGGACCCTGGAAGCACATATATATGTATACGTGTATGACTTTACCAAAAAGTCCTGACATTTACTAAACTGAATCCAGAGGTGAGGCAAGTCACTGTCCACTTGGAAGTCTTTGAAGTCTCATTCTGGCATAATATTACTCATAAATCAACATATTTCTATCATTATTTAATGAGAGTCTTAATGTTAGGTCTTAAAAAGAGAAAGTAATTCTATAACATGGAAATTCTGTGAAGCACATATTAGTATCTTAAACTATATAAATTAAGCTCTAAACAAATATTCTTACAACAGCTTATCTTCAACCAAATAATAAATTCACATTTTATCATGAAATAAAAAAAGTCATTTAACTGAATACTTCTACTTTGCATCCTTCATAAAATTAAAAAACAATGCTTAAAACTTATCAGGTGACATATATGTAGTGAAAAAGAGGACATCACACCATCTAATCAATACCCAAATGATCAACAAAAGACTCAAGAAAGCTTGGGCAACAACTTTTTGGTATAAAACAAAAATCCTCTACTTCTATGTAGATTAAGATATTATGATAATTTTGACAGGTACTGATTATAAATCTACTTTGTAGTAGGGAAATCTATAAGCCTTTGGAATATCTTATCTTCTTCAAGAGTCTAATAAATACTAAATAGTCAAAAGAAATCACAAATTGTATTATTCGTATACACTACAGTAACCCACATTTTTTCTCACAAATATTCAGAAATATTTAAGGGTTATTTTTATTAAAAATATTTTCCATTTAGGATTGATTGGTTTACCTATTGATTTAAATATTTATTTGCTGTGCCATGTAACATATGCGATCTTAGTTCCCTGACCAGGAATGGAACACCCCTGCAGTGGAAGTTTGGAGCCTTAATCACTGGACAACCACGGAAGTCCTGCTATTTAGGTTTTAAATTGCTTTTTTATTATATGATTTTTACTTGACAGGTTGTGTGTGTGTATGCTTAGTCACTCAGTCATATCTGACTTTTTGTGACCCCATGGACTGTAGCCTGCCAGGCTCCACTGTCCGTGGGATTCTCCACACAAGAATACTGGGGTGCATAGCCATTCCCTTCTTCAGGGGATCTACCTGACCCAGGGATCGAACCCAGGTCTCTTGCATTACAGGTGGATTTTTTACTCTCTGAGCCACCAGGGAAGCCTACCCGACAAGTTGTAGGATGTCAATTTAGAATGTACAAACAAGATATATGTTGGAGAGACGTATAAAAACTTATATTCAGACTTCTTTTATTAATTAGGTAATAACTAGTTATATTGTCAACCTATTTTCACAGTTTATTTTTGAAATCTATGATCCATGTAACATACTAATGTTGAGATTTGCATTTTTGATAAACTTACAAAGAAACAATTATAAAATTAACTTATGTTAACCACTGATTTCTGAATAGAGTAAGACATATGTAAATAAGTTTTCTTTCCCTTTAAAACATTAACTAACCTTGGTATTTCATCTTCTTCCCACCGAAATAAAGTACCAGTTAGGGAATTTTTTCCTGGTAGCCGATCCTTGCAAGACCCAGTCGGATGCAATGGATCATCTAGAAATAAAAAGGCAAAAGGGTTAAGGTCCACTTTTAACTTGCATATAATTACTCTTCAGGTAAATTAGTATACAACCCCCATGACTAGTTCCTAAAACTGTCCTAAAAATTCATAAACATACTGTAATGCATTTGCACAGTGGAGAGTAAGGATTCCAAATGGAGAAGGGGGAAAAGCATCTGCAATATATGGATATGAAAGAAACATGGCCACAATACTTTCATACTACAATAAAAGGATGATACATTTCAACACACTATAGTGATAGGTATGCTTAAAACTTCATTAAAAAAAAAACTAAGAATTTCTGTAGACTTTAATCTAAATTCCTAGGATATTCTGTATGAGCCTCAACTAAAATTCTAGTAGAAACCAGATTCCAGATAAAATTCAAAACATGCTTTAACACTAATCCTTGAATAAAAAGAAAACACAGAATGCATTCCAAAAGTAATGGCAGTAATAGTGAGTGGAAAGTGGGGGCAAATGCAAATACAATTTGACCAGTGGTTGGAGAGAACTACACTTTTGCTTTGTTATCTCAGATGCATAAACAGAGTCCAGGGGCCATGCTTTGGAAATGGTCTCTAAATGTTAGCAATCCTGTGATCTCTTATGAGGAATTTAAACTTTCAGATAAACAAAGCTTGAATGAGTGCCAAAGAATGAATCCTAACATAAAGTATTTTTTTAACTTCTCATTTTATATTGGAGGATATCTAATTAACACTGATGTGTAAGAAAGACACTAAATTTGCAATCCTCAGCTAAATTTAATACTTATTTGGTGAGCTTGATCACAAAATTATGTAATTAATTAGACTTACCATCTTTGCTGCTTTATCAAAACATGTATCAAACCATTTAAGTGGTTCTGTCTACCTTCACAAGTTTTTGAAGTCTTTGGTGTTATGTGACAAGAATATTTATATGAAATACTTTGTAAGTTGTAAATTACAAAACAGTTATTTTCTAACAAATTTATATGAATGAATAATCTACATGTTTACTAATTACCAAGTTACCTATCATAGTATTAAAATTCACACTTTATCTCCATTTTCTGTATTGTTTTATTTTATAAATATATTTGTCATTCTTTTCAACTCTGGATGCTAAAAATGTAATATAAAGTCACTATGGAGAATAGTTAAAAAAATGCCTCTGATCTAAAAAATATTTACTCTAAGTACTTCTACATACTTCATCTTAATAATATTTCCATTTCATTTGACAACTGAGTATATAACTAAGTATATAGTTATAAGTATATACTAAGACAAAATGATACATGTATACATAATATTAAAATTTCTGATTTCACTTTTAAGTTTACTTTCAAAAGACTACATTATAGACTACATTATCTTGTTTTACAAGATTAAAATATTAAGTTATGCATATATAACATTTATAATAAGAAGTTTACTGTCCATTTAATTATATATCTGAGATAATATGATAAAATGTAAAACAAAAAAATAATTCACCTATTCTTTCCATTTCAGTATAATCTTTAATCTATTTGTTTTGAACAAAAAAAAAACCTAAAGGTTTATTTAGTAATGATAAATTAAAACACAACTTTCATTTCATCATACTTGAAATTTCTCTTTTAATTTTCCCCAAAGAAATTTCATATATTTCTGCCTTCCAGTTGTACCTTCCAATACTCATTTAACTTTAATAACTAAAATAAACAGCTTACATATATTTGCTAATTAAGACTCTTCTCATGCTTTCTCATCTATTGGAAACAAACTTTTGTAAAAAGGACATCCTTTTCCTACAAATACCTCTTGCACATTCTCTAAAACATTTTCCATTCCTCAATCCTTCTTGTACTTCCAGCTATATTTGACACTGATAACCAACCTGTTGTTTCCCCAATAACCTTTTTATTTCAGAAGAATTTTAGATACAGAAATGTTATATGGATAGTACAGTTTCTAAATACTGCTTATCACATCCTTCCCATTGTTAACATTTTACATTACCACACTACATCTATCAAAGAAACTGACACAGCTATATTCCTATTAACCACTATACACTTTATTTAAATTCCACCAGCTTACCCACTACTGTCCATTTTCTGTTTCAGGGATCTAAAGTAGGATACCTCACTGTAGTTAGTTACCATGTGTTCCTAGTCTCCTCTGCTCTAATTCTCAGGCTTTCCTCATTTTCCATGACCTCAACAGTCAAGATAACTGGTTAGGTAACCTACAGAATGTCCTCCAATCCAGGTTTGTCGATGTTTTTCTTATGACTAGATTGTCATTATGAGTTTTCGTGAAGAATACCACAATGAGGTATTTTTATGAAGAATACCATGATGATCACATCATAAGAGAGGGGACATGATACCCAAATAACATTATACCCAACGACTGGGGCTGTTGACCATCAATACTTGGTCAGTACATTTTTATGGATTTGATGACTGTAGAAAACCATACCACCATGCAAGTAACATGCAGAATAATTCATCCAAAAAGTTCCCCTATGTATTTGTTTTGTAATCAATATTCTACTCTTCTCCAATTCTTGGCAATATATATATATATATATATATATATATAAAACACTAATATATTTTCCACTTCTATAGTTTCACCTTTACCAGAATGTTATATGAATAAAATCATACAATTTGTATATGCCCCTGGTTGCTCAGATGGTAAAAGCTGTCTGCAGTGGAGGAGACCCAGGTTCGATCCTTGGGTCAGGAAGATCCCCTGGAGAAGGTAATAGCAACCCATTACAGTATTCTTGTCTGGAGAATTCCATGAACAGAAGAGCCTAGTGGGCTACAGTCCATGGGGTCACAAAGAGTCGACCCGACTAAGTGACTAACACATACGCACATACAACTTGTAGTCTTTTATGTCTAGCTTTCACTCAGTAAATGAATTCAACTTTCATCAATGCTGTAGGAAATCAATATTGTGATGGTTTCACTGATAAACAGTATTCCACTGTATTGGTAATATAACCATTTATCCATGGCCCCACTGAGTGGACATATTGGTTACTTTAGATTTTTAGCAATTCTGAAATAAAGCTGTTATAAACATCTGCATACAAGTTTTTGGGTGGACCTAAGTTGTTTTCTTTTTTGCACTGGGGTATAGCCAGTTAACAAACAATGTTGTGACAGTTTCAGGTGAACAGTGAAGGGACTCAGCAATACATGTACATGTATCCATTCTCCCCTGAACTCCCCTCCCATCCAGGCTGCCACGTAACATTTGGGTAGCAGTAAGTTTTAAATCACTGGGTAAATATATAGATAAGCGTAACTGCTCGGTCCTATAGTAAGTCTGTATTTTACATTACAGGAAATTGGCAAATTGTCTTCCAAAGTGACTGCGCTATTTTGCCGTCCCAGAAGCAATGAATGAGAGCTGATGTTTTTCCCATTCTTACCAGCATTTGTTTATTGCTAGTTTTCTGGATATTACTCATTCTAATAATGTGTAATGGTAGTTCTTTGTGGTTTTAATATGTGTTTCCCTTAATGATATATAATGTTGAGAATCATCTTTTCCTTCATTTGCCATCCTTGTATCCTCTTTGTTGAAATTTCTGTTCATGTCTTTTGGCCATTTTTAATGGGGCTGTTTGCTTCCCTATTACTGAGTTTTAAGAGTTCTTTATATATTCTTGGAGAAGGAAATCTCAACCCACTCCAGTATTCTTACCTGGAGAATCCCATGCACAGAGAAGTCTTGTGCGCTACAGTCCATGGATTGCAGAGTTGGACACAACTGAGTGACTAACACTTTATATATTCTAGATAAAAGTATTTTATCAGATATATAATTTGAAAATATTCTCTCCCAGTCTGTGACTTCCCTTTTAATTTTTCTAATATTACTTTTTATAGAAAGTTTTCAACTTTGACAAAATAAACTTGTTATGCAGATTTTCTCATTGTTTTCTTCTAGAAGTCTGATAATTTTACATTTAAGTCTGTGATAGATTTTGAGTTAATTTTTACACAGGATGTGGAATGTGTCTGGGCTCTTTTATTTTTATTATCTGTCTGATTTTTTTATTTACTTTTGGTTGCCTTGGGTCTTCTTTGCTGTGCCAACTTTCGCTAGTTGCAGTGAGCAAGGGCTACTCTTCACTGTGGTGCAAGGGCTTCTCACTGCAGTGGCTTCTCTTGTTGCAGAGCACAGGCTCTAGGGCATATGGGCTTCAGTAGCTGTGGCTCACAGGCCTTGCTGATCTGTGGTATGTGGAATCTTCCTGGACCAGGGATCAAACCTGTGTTCCCTGCACCAGAAGGTGGATTCCTATCCACTGTACTTCCAGGGAAGTCCTGGGCTCTAATTTTTAAAGGACAGAAATGGTATGGACCTAAAAGAAGCAGAAGATATTAAGAAGAAGTGGCAAGAATACACAGACGAACAGTACAAAAAAGATTTTCACAACCCATATAATCACGATGGTGTGATCACTCACCTAGAGACAGACATCTTGGAATGTGAAGTTAAGTGGGCCTTAGGAAGCATCACTACGAAAAAAGCTAGTGGAGGTGATGGAATTCCAGTTGAGCTATTTCAAATCCTCAAAGATGATGCTGGGAAAGTGCTACACTCAAAATGTCAGCAAAGTTGGAAAACTAGCAGTGGCCACAGAACTGGAAAAGGTCAGTTTTCATTCCAATCCCAAAGAAAGGCAATGCCAAAGAGTGCTCAAACTACCGCACAATTGCACTCATCTCACACGCCAGTAAAGTGATGCTCAAAATTCTCCAAGCCAGACTTCAGCAATATATGAACCGTGAACTTCCAGATGTTCAAGTTGGTTTTAGAAAAGGCAGAGGAACCACAGATCAAATTGTCAACATCTGCTGGATCATCGAAAAAGCAAGAGAGTTCCAGAAAAACATCTATTTCTGCTTTATTGACTATGCCAAAGCCTTTGACTATGTGGATCCCAATAAACTGTGGAAAATTCTGAAAGAGATGGGAATACCAGGCCACCTGACCTGCCTCTTGAGAAACCTGTATGCAGGTCAAGAAGCAACAGTTAGAACTGGACATGGAAACAACAGACTGGTTCCAGATAGGAAAAGGAGTACATCAAGGCTGTATATTGTCACCGTGCTTATTTAACTTATATGCAGAGTACATCATGAGAAACGCTGGGCTGGAAGAAGCACAAGCGGGAATCAAGATTGTGGGGAAAAATATCAATAAGCTCAGATATGCAGATTTCACCACCCTATGGCAGAAAATGAAGAGGAACTAAAGAGCCTCTTGATGAAAGTGAAAGAGGAGAGTGAAAAAGGTGGCTTAAAGCTCAGCATTCAGAAAACTAAGATCATGGCATCTGGTCCCATCACTTCATGGGAAATAGATGGGGAAACAGGGGAAACAGTGTCAGATTTTATTTTTGGGGGCTCCAAAATCACTGCAGATGGTGACTGCAGCCATGAAATTAAAAGACACATACTCCTTGGAAGGAGAGTTATGACCAACCTAGATAGCACACTGAAAAGCAGAGACATTACTTTGCCAACAAAGGTCCGTCTAGTCAAGGCTATGGTTTTTCCAGTAGTCATGTATGGATGTGAGAGTTGGACAGTGAAGAAAGCTGAGCACTGAAGAATTGATGCTTTATGAACTTTAGTTTTGGAGAAGACTCTTGAGAGTCCCTTCGACTACAAGGAGATCCACCAGTCCATCCTAAAGGAGATCAGTCCTGGGTGTTCATTGGAAGGATTGATGTTGAAACTGAAACTCCAATACTTTGGCCACCTCATGCAAGAGTTGACTCACTGGAAAAGACCCTAATGTTGGGAATGATTGAGGGCAGGAGGAGAAGCGGACAACAGAGGATGAGATGGCTGGATGGCATCACCAACTCAATGGACAGGGAGGCCTGGCGTGCTGTGATTCATGGCGTGGCAAAGAGTTGGACAGGACCGAGCGACTGGACTGAACTGATGTGGATATCCAATGATTCCACCACCTAAGACAAAGTTCTAGATTTGGCAGTCTTTTTTAGTTCCAGGAGACTCAAACTGGGCTGAAATGTCTCAAAGTGGTTCCACTTTCTACTTTGGGCATATCTCTTTGAAACCTTATCTCCCTCTGTGGAGGATTCCAACCTGTCCAGCAGGTCCGGAATTGCTGTTTCTAGGTTCCTCACCTAGTAAGGCTGTCTTAATGGAGGCAGCCAGGATTAGCAAAACCCCTCAGGGCAAAGGCTGTTTTCAGCACTCTATTTCCTCTTTTGGCCAGTACTTTTTTATTGTTTGTAATCTTTGTGATACATTTAAGATTACAAACCACAAAAAAACCTTACCTAGCTCTTAAATTGGTTTTTGTGAGTAGGTTGATCCTATTAACCTAATCCATCATTCCGAGGGAAAAAATTCTCCCTGGTTACTTTTCAGAGCACAGCTTGGGTATGGCAGAAGAAGTGCAAGGAGTGAAGCCAAAAAAGAACAGCTGGTAAACAACAAGAGAAAAAAATCCAAACTTTTGGTTTTAAAAGTTTGGCAATGAAAGAAAAGAAAAAAATCATAACAGAAAGGACAATAGAATTGCAGGAAAAATGCTGGTTTTACTTTATCTCTTAAGTAGAAGAGAAGGAATCCAGCCAGAATAAAACGTAAAAGATGCCAGACTATTTTAACCAGAAATTCTGTTCCTAGGTATATGCCCAAGAGAAATGAAAACATATGGCTATATGAATATTTGTACATGGTTGTTCATAGCAGCATTGTTCATAATATCAGAAGAAGGAAACCCAGGTGTCTGTCATTGATGAATCAGTAAACAATGTAGTATATTCACACACAGAGTATTAGCTGGCCATAAAAAGGAATGAAATACTGATACATGCTATGACATGGATGAACCCTGAAAACATTAGGCTAAGGGAAACAAACAAACATATTATTCCATTTAAATGAGATGTGCGGAATGGGCAGACACAGAGACAGAAGGGAGATTAACCGCTGATAAGAGGTGAAGGCATGGGAAGATTGCGGGAGATTGGTAAAGACTATGGGGCTTCCTTTAGAGGTGCTGAAAATGTTCTAAATTTTATACATCTGCGTTCCTTTTGCTGTCTCGCATGTTGGGTTACAGTGAGATTTCCTGGGGGGGAGGGAAGAGGGAGGGGGGTTCCGGAGGGGAAGCATATGTAAACCCATGGTGATATCATGACAATGTATGGCAAAAACAATTAAAAAAAAAATGTTCTAAATTTGACTGTGGTGATGGCTGTACAACTCGGAATATATTAAAAACTAGAACTGTCCATTTTAAATGAGAGAATTGTAAGGAATAAAGGTATTATCAAAAACAATTGAGATTCTTTTCCTGTTAAACTCTAAGATATTTTTGCATATTTCTTTCTATTCCTTATCCACTCAGCACTTACTTTTAAGTACACATTATTTTATAAATTGTTACATAATACTTGTTTCAAAGCTTTAATTTGAACTTGTGGAATTAACCTTACTTTTCCTCCTTGCTTTTCGGAACTTGACAGCAGCCAGATTTATTAAATTCATTCCATACAGATTGTAGTCAATGAAGAGCTGTAGGAGGTAGGGAATATGCGCTTCATGAGGCTGATAAAATTTATTCATTATGGCTCCACTTTGCAAAAGTTCACATATCCTAAATTAGAAAAAAAAAGTTATAGCATAAAATTATGTTTCCTAAAATGTTACGTGAAATAATGGTTATACAAATATAGAGAACAAAACATATTAGTCTACCACACAAAATTTTCATTTCAATTTTACTCGAAATTTATTTTTTTTGGCAACTGAAAGTTTAAATAAAGTTTTAAAGTAAGCTGCAAACTCTGAAAGAAAATGAGAAAAAATGTCTTAAATGAAGAGTATTTAGACTTCTAAAACCAATTTAATGCTAACTCTACTGAAAAAGCTAACATGTCCTAAAAAAAGGCTTTTAAGATATCATATTTTTCTTTTAAAAATCCAGAAAAAATTTTTGAAAAGATTGTACAGCAATTCTAAAAGAAAACATATGACTTAATCCACCACACAGAGTTGTTACCACTTTTGGTATTTTTCTTCCCTGAGTAATCTGTCCTTCATATTGGGGGGTACAAACAATAGGCAATTATAAATAACATAAAGTGGTATGCAGGGGAAGTATATAAAACATCTAGAAGGGACAATAAACAGAATGCAGTTTCTGCACAGCCTTCTTGGAGAAAAGTCGCTAAGTAGAACAACGAACTAGAAATACTGTTTCTCAGACAAGAAGGAGCATTTCATCCAAATAAAACTGCACATGTAAAGGGTCACGAGAAAATGTGGTTACTTAGGAACTAAAATCACTGAGTGAGGCTTAGTGACAGAGGCAATGGTAGTGGTGGTGGGAGAGTAGAGAGGTAATGAGAAGTCAGGTCACGCAGAGCCTACTAACTTATTTGAAGAGGTAGTAGAAATTGCCTGTCAAGTGAAGAGAGCAGGAAAATTGAAATGACCAGGTTAGCTCAAGAAAGCAAAACACTAGAGACAGAAAGTGAGAGGGTACTGTGGAAAAAGTAAGATGATGGCAGCTTTAACAAGGATCAAGGAAATGTATTGATTCAGGAAGCATATGAGGAATAAAATGGTCAGGCCTTGATGACTAATTAGATGCAGAGGGTGAGATAGACTACAAGTTGAGGATAATGCCTAGGTTAAGCAGAAAGTTGGTGGTGCTGCATTTATTGAAACAGAATGGATTGGAAGAAAATAGGTTTATTTGTAGATTTTTATTTGGAGAAGGAATAAAGACAAACTTGGTTATAGACAAACGAGGTATAATGGAATGTTTAGGTAGATTTCTATGAAAATATTAGAAATGAGTGATAATAAAGACGAGGTTAAGGATAATTTTATTAATAGATGAGACAGAAAACATATTTTGAGGCACTATGTATTAGGCACAATTGGTGTCTAAACTTAGGTGCTCTAAATGCCTAATCTCAAATAATACTTACTACAAAACTATGGTAACTACTATTATCTCCATTTTATAAACAGAGAAGTTGAGTCTTAGATCAAAAACTTACCCCAAATTACACAAATAAAAAGTGGAAGAGCTAAAATTCAACTCTAATTTTTTCTGACTTAAGCCCTCTTTAACTATAGTGCTACTCTATTTATCCACTAGATGGTCTGATACACTGATCAGGAGCTCTGAAGGAAAATTTAAGCTATTGATATATATATTTGGAAGCCAAATGCATATAGATTAAAACAAAAACCATGGAAGTGTATAAGACTGTGAAGTGAGGGGAACATATACAGAGAAAAAGATAAATGCCAAAGACAAAAGTTCAAGGACCAACCACACATACGTTAAAAGAAGAACCAACAAAATGGCATAAATATGAATGACCAGACAGCTATGAGGAAAACTAGAAAAACGTTTACATCAAAGCAACCTTATTTTAAGGTAGTGTAAGCACTGATGGACATGAGGCCAAAAGGTAGGAGGTGTTAACTGGCGATTTGAGTGGAAGGGCTGAATTGGAGAGCAGAATTGGAGTTAAGTTAGAGAGCAAACGGGAGATGAGATACTGGACGCACAAAGTATAGCTAAATTCTTCCAGGAGAGTAGCTGTGAGTATGAATGTCTTTGAGTATGAATGTGTATATGTGTAAAATTAAGCCTTATTATTGTTTAAATGGTGTGGAAAGGGAGAGGGGATAACTGATAGATGAAAGGAAAGGGTCAAAGGGAGTGTATCGTGAGCTTTAAAGGTAGGGGAAAATATCTACTGCTCTAATAGGCAGTGAGAAGTAAAGAACAGCTGGGAATAGATTTTAAGAATCTCTGACAGAAATTTAAGAGAGCTTTATTCCAATGGTTCTCAAGATTTTTAGCCCTAGGACTCTTATTCATTCTTAAAAATTACTGCTAGCATCAAAAAGCTTTTGTTTATGTGGTTTACATCTATTGCTATTTACCAAATCAAGTTAAAACAGAAAATTTTAAGAGACTCATTTACGGATTTAAAAAGAACAATAAACTCAAGATATGTTAACTTATATAACATTATTATAAAAATTTCAAAACAAAAACAATTTAGTGAGAAAAAGGAATTATTTTACATCTTTGCAAATCTCTGTTTTAATAGAAGACGGCTGGATTCTCATGTCTGCTTCAGCTCAATCTATTCTGAAATACTGTTTCACTGAAACATATAAGAAAAACCAGCCTTACATAGATATATAACTGAAAACAGGAAAAGTACCTGAATAGCCTTTTCAGGTAAACATTGATCTTTCTTATTATTACATGGACATGCAATGGGGGTGGTGGTTTCTTAAAGTTTAGCAACAATGTGGAAACCATATCAATGAACTTTTTATACTGTTACATTAAAATCTATTGGTCAACCTAACACTTTATTTTTACCCATGCATCATTTTCTAATGTCTTGCCCTTGTCATTTGGAAAATATACATCCACTAAGTTATATAAATCTTCTAAATGATAATATATTTCATTAAACAATATGGAAAAATGTTAATATCATTACCTATCACATCAGAAAAAAAAAGTACTGAAAAGGGGTTAGGTAGAAAGCTTTCACAGTAGAAAACTCTCCCACAATGGCCTCACTCTCACATATTTCTCCTTGCTTTGAAACTAAAGAACAAATTTCTCTTGGTATTGAACATATGGTCTAGCTAGCAGGGTACTAGGATTATACAAGGCAGTCAATCATCCCTCTATCAACTTTTAAAAACTCTCTAAATTTAAGGCAGAAAACAATCAGTTAAGGGGTATAAAAACAAGGTCCCTTACCCTTAAAATATCCTTCCTAGAGTCCAAGCTATGGATCTCTCTCTCTTTACACATATATGTACATATTTTGGACTCTTTAATAATGCTACAAACTATACAGGCCTTTCTTCTAGATTTTTCTTTTTATTATTCAAATAGTCAAGTGATAGCTGTTCACATTTTTATTTCACTTATCTTTTTACCTTTTCACCATTGCAGGATTGTAAAGATAGATCTTCATAAAGTGTCTTTCCTTCTCATGATAACCATAAAAAGGCCTGAAATACAAGAAATAGATATTTCAATTTATTTTCATCAGAGATGAAATAATGCAACTTATTTCCCTAATTGGACCCAGCTGGCCTAATTCAGTCTTACTTATATTGAACATTATCAACCACCTCCCCCAAAAAAACAAAACAAAAAATCTCCAAGACTTTTCAATTAAACCTACCACAATGTCATATTTCATGACACATGAAATCTTGTTACTTCTTTCAAAAAGTTTAAAAATACCACTTTAAAAAACCTGGGGATAAAAAGGAATAGCAAACTATTTATACTTTAATTTCAACCATCATGGCTCCATTAAAAAGTGGCTCTACTCAGGCCATGCACGTGAAAAAGAGACCTTCCTTTTGACACTTCCCCCTGTTTTTTTCTGTCAGAAGCTAAAGCTCTTATTAACAAAATTCTTTAACTGACAAAGGATACAAGTTGCGTTTGTATCTCTTTTCTTTATTTGTCTCTATTATTAATTTGAACATCAAAATTAATGTAACAAGTTCACTAAGAGACAATTTACCTGTTTTACATATGTACATATGTGTGTGTGAATATAAAACACACACCCAGATCAAATAAAACTGTTAAAACTGTGTAGACAGAATTTAAGAGATTGAAAAGATCATGGCCTTACTAATAACCTATTTATATTGAGGCTGGGTTCAATTCAGGGTATCAGTCAGCTGCAGTGGGGAAAGAGAGAAGCAAAAATCTGTAAGATAGAAGGAGAAACAAATCCTCAATGCAAGAAAGAATAAGTTGAGATATCATATTATATTATTTCAGGAGGATCTGAAACTCTAATAAACAGACTACCATTTTCAAAGATTATACAATCAGAAACAATATGTACATAGGTCTGAATTTATAGGCAAAATTAAAAGTATTTGTCTAGAGTTTGTCTATAAATAAATCATTGGTTAAATCTTTGAGTGGATAAACTCAGTTTCTTTTCATTTAAAAAAAATATGTATTTTCCCCTTATGATGGGCACTAGATAGAACTTACCCTCATTAGGATACCATTTTCTCTCTGTCGCGTCTGATAGTGTAGTAGGCCTTAGTACAGAAACTGGCAACATTGTCATTTGAAGTATATTTAAATAACTTAAAAAAAAAATAAGCTATTCTAAGCCTTTAGGTCAAAATCATCTGTATGTTTTCTGTAAAGCAATTTCTATTAAAAAGAAAAAGTCTTAAAAAGTCTTTGTTTCACTCTTGCCACTCACTCCAATCTTATCTCATACCCACTCACCCTTTTTCCTCCAGCCATTCCAAACATTTCAAACCCCTTCTAACCTGATCCATTTTCAAGTAACTTGCCATGCCCTCTGCCTGGAAAGTTCTGCCCTGAACCACTGCATGGCTTACTTTTAATCTTCAGTCAGGCCTCTGCTTAAACTCACCTCCTCTGAAAGGCCTACACTGATCCTCATTCCCTATCCCCGACTCTTTAACCCCTCTTCAAAAAAAAAAAAAAAAAGTAACACCACTTCCTGTCCAGTTTGATGCTGTTCACCCCATTTTTGTTGCTATGAAGGCTGAAAGACACATTATATGAATGATCTCATACTCTTTCACTGGCAAAATTCAACTCTTTATTCCTCCTGCTTTGGTATTTTTCATACACATAAATATAGCTCTTTGTCTAAAGATAAAGGGGTTATACTTTTAGCCAGATAAATGGAAACAGTTAAATCTGCACTGGTGTGGTCCATGTTATCCTTGTTTTTGCTAAAGATTTTTAGGTTTTTACAATTAGAATCTTATAAATTTCAAAAGCTGAATACAAGACTATCAAATTTCTACAATTCTTCGTAAATCTAGGATTCTGCTTTTCCATGTATTCTGCCTCAAAATATAATTTGGACATTCTATAAACTCAGTTTTCTGCTTCTTCCAGCCAAGAGAGTCTCTGTATAATTTAATCTGGAATCCTTACTTCCTATTGAAATCCTTACTTGCTACTGCTGTCTTGACTTGATTTTCCCAAAAGAATTTCTCAACAGGGAGACTCTCTGGAAGAAAGAAAGTAGAATAGAGCAGAGTCTAAGGTAAATATGTTTATACATAAGTCTAAGGTAGATCTTATACTTAAAAAGTTGCACTTGATAATTGGAGTTAGTTTTTTAATATAACGAGAAGGAAAATAATAGTTTAAAAAACTTAATTAATTTAGATGGACTAAGAATCTTATTATAGACTATTTTCTAGAATCATAGTAGCTAATCCTCATGGCAGGGAACCCCTGAAATGAGCCTAAGGTCATGGTCTTTGCTCTCTCTTAACCTAGCTTCAGGATAATGCACAGCCTATGAAGGCTGGAATTAAATTTGTACAAATTAAGTTGCTAGATGCAACTTTGTCTACCTTAAATAAGTATGCAATATTCAAGGAGTAAAGGACTCATAGAAGCTACAATGCATGGTAAGGGAAAAGGGGACCTATATAGAGAAAAAAAACAAACAAAACATTAGAACAGGAGAAAAAAGAGAATGGCAGTTGTAAATTTAATAGCTCATCTTTGCCTCCAGGTTTCTAGATTTGTACCAACTACTCTTAAAAATATGGGTATGCTTTTAACAAATGCCCATCAAAAATACAAAAAGATTGGTGACTCATTATTTGTTCCACTAGGTTGTTTGGAGATTCGACTTTGAAATGAAAATATGTATAGGAAAGTCCTCAGAAATCATTAAACATAAAAAATGTAGAATATAAAGCTGATGATTATCTTTAACCTAATTGTTGCTATCATAGGATGGGTGTGAACTTTCAACTGATTCATTTATTCTATTAAACAGTTACTGAGCCTTGTCTACTCAGCGCTCAACACCATACAAGATGTAAGGGATATAATGACGGACAGACAAATATGGTCTTTTTTCTCATGACACTTACATGCTGGTGCAAGAAAAGCATAAGAACTAATAAACAAAAAATTAAAATAACTGGAAACTACAGTACTCCTTGGAGAAGGAAATGGCAACCCACTCCAGTGTTCTTGCCTGGAAAACCCCATGGGCAGAGAAGCCTGGAGGGCTACAGTCATGGGGTCACAAAAGAGTAGGATACGACTTAGTTAAGTACCAAAGGAAACAAAGAATGGGCTAAAGATAATCTATTTTAACAAGAGAAGTCAGAAAACTTCTCTGGAGAGGTGAAGGATTTGAAGTACTGGAGAAGGATAAAGCACTCAAGGAAAGAAAATTGCATGTATAAAGGTGGGCAAGAGCTCAGTATTTCAGAGAAACCTGTAAGAAGTCCAGTGTTTTTGGATGGAACAGAAACAGGCGTCTGGCTAGGCAGACGTCAGGTGTCAGATCAGGCAGGCATCAGATCACATAGGCTGTGGTTAGCAGCTTAAATTTTATTCTATAAACAATATGAAGCCACTCAAGGATTTTAAATGATTTTTAAAGGACCCAATTTACATTACAAGAAGAGTACATCTGTAGCTCTGGGGTGAGATAAGAACAGAAGAAGGAAATTCAATTAAAAGGACACTGGTAGTCCAGAGGAAAACCTGGATTCAGGTGGAAGTAGACAGATTTAAGATGGATTTCATAGAGATATATTTTCAACTCACATGTTCCTGGGGAAGGCAATGGCAACCCACTCCAGTACTCTTGCCTGGAAAATCCCATGGACAGAGGAGCCTGAAAGGCTGCAGTCCATGGGGTCACTAAGAGTTGGACACGACTGAGCGACTTCACTTTCACTTTTCACCTTCATGCATTGGAGAAAGAAACGGCAACCCACCCCAGTGTTTTTGCCTGGAGAATCCCAGGGCGGGGGAGCCTGGTAGGCTGCTCTCTATGGGGTCGCACAGTCAGACACGACTGAAGCGACTTAGCAGCAGCAGCAGCACATGTTCCAGTATGAGCTCCAAAATTTCTTGCCCGCCTGCTCTATCTGTACCAACTCAAAGTTTTGTAGTCATCCTTGACCCCTCTCACAAACCTCATCCAATCAGAGAGCAAATCTCGAGGATTCAACTCTCAGAATAGATCTAGAAGCTGGTCAGTTCTCACTACTCCCCCTCACTACTCCCCTTGTTCAAGCATTTATATTTTCTCACCCAGATTAATGAAACAGAGTCCTAATGTTCTCCCTATTCAACTCTTGTGCTCCTACAATGTATTCTGTACACAGGCTAAAGTAACCCTTTCAAAGTTAGATCACAGCTGCTCAAAATCACGTAATAGCTCAGAATAGAAGCCAAAGTCCTCAGAATAGCCTACTTCAATGGTTCTCAAACTTGAATATGTATCAGAATCGGTAGAAAGGCTCACAAATTTCTGAGCCCCACAACTAGAGTATAGGATTCCTGAGGTCTGGGATCAGAGCAAAGAATGTATTTTTACTAAGTTCTCAAGTGTGTGAGTCTGAAGTCCTTCAAGAAGTTCAAGTCAAAATGAGCAAGAAATTAGTGGAAAAACCTGTGAAAGAATATGAGTAAGATCTCACGAGAGAGTGGGAAAGCCACCAAGCTTACAGGTTCAATCTAATGAAAGAGAAAGAGAGGGAAGATGAGTGGAAGTGTCTTCTACTGCAACGTGATTCTAGTGCAAGTTCAGAAATCCCCAAGTGTCTCCCACAAACAGGCCTGTCTTAGTATTCTTACTGTGCTTAGCCACTGAGTGGGAGAAGTCTATGAAAAATGGCTTCAGCTTACATGGGATGATAAATGGATTTCAGCACAGTAGCTGGGGCCATTGCAGCTATGTTCCTTGTATTTGGAGATCTGAGAAGTGCATTCTCATGGTATCAAACCAGATAAAACGGATTCTGGTGATCCACTGGCCCGCATGATCTCCATCCTCTTATATCTCGCTAATCTCATTTTGTCCACTCTCCTTTCCCTCTGCTCCAGCCAGCCGGTCTCCATTTTATTCCCACTCCCCACTTTCACATCTTTGCTCAAATGTCATTTACCGTGTCAACGACACCTTCCCTGATTACCCTATATAAAACTGCCACCAGTCTACTTCTCTACCCTACACTAATGATTCTTCTTATCCTGTTCTACATATTTTATTGTACAGCACTAAGTATCATGTAGTAAGTCAATAAATTTATTTCATGTTATATTCATTGGTTATTTTCCAGCGGTTTTGCATTACTACAATGTAACTTCCACAGGGGCAAGGATCTTTGTTTTGTTCACCAGTATATCCCAAGCACCTAGAAGAGTGCCTGGCACATAAAAGGTGCTCAATAAATAGTTGATGAATGAATTACATGAATTTCTACATGAATGAAGAAATGATGAATTTCTACATGAATGTAGAAATGATGAATTTCTACAGTTCTAGGAAGCAGAGAAATGGAAAAAGTTAAAACAAAAATCACTGTTAACCATCTATCTTTCATTACAATAAAAATTGATTTTAAAAGGTTATAGTAAGAAACTTCATCCTAGTTCCAGTTAGATTAGAATTAAAGGAAAAATGAACAGAGTTTTTCTGAATTGGACATATTTTAACTGGAATAGCAATATAAATACAAAGAAATAGAAATTTAAAAAGACAGTATCATATACTTACATTCCCGATACTAATGACACCTTGAACACGTGCTGAGCAGTGGAAGATGGATTGCCTAAAGCCACATTAAGTGCTCTGTCGATACTGAGTGCCATCTGAGACAGATAGCTTTCTGGCTGCTGTCCATAACCATCATATGGCACATAGAGGTAAGGAAAGATGCCATGCAGATGAAGACATGTCTTCTGACCTAAAATGTAATACATTGTAAAGTTTAGACTGGAGATGCATTTTAAAACTTTAACATTACAAAGCTCAGAATACAAGTCATTTAAATGGTCTAAGGACAACCCAGCTTATCTGAGGGAAGGGCTGAAGAAACTAACCCATAGTTAAAGCCACCTGTATTGACTATATCTCACAACAGAACATTTAGAAGCATTTTATAAATATAAGCATTAGAACATGATTTAAATAGTAGTTTTGGTGAAAATACATTGGAATACTTCATCTTCACAATCTAACTACTTTCATGTACTTCACCAACCTGCCACATAACACAGTGTTATGAAGCTTACAAAGGTTCACTGAAGAAGTTTACTAAATAAATCAGTTCATGTCTATCTTCACATTCTAGTAGGTGGGATTTTGCTATGGAGAGGGGGTAGTTGGGAAGGGCAAAAATGAAATTCTGCTGTTAGGGAAAAAAAAAATCAAAACAGACAAAAACAAAAGACAATCCCTATAGAACAATGGTCTGTAATGAACTTCTGGATATCTAAATTGCACATTTGGTGAAGTGGGACAGGGAAGACACAAGGAGGGGAAAAAAACAAGCACGCACACTTTCCAGGAAGTCATCATATTAGGCAAGGTGCAGAAAGGGTAAATGGTGCTGATCTGCCAACAGACAATCCCATACAGCCATGATAAAGAAGGTAACGTGAGTGAGAACTCACTAAAGAAAGTGCTACAGAAACAGTAATGTATCCACCACAAGGTTAAGTAACAAAAAGCAGATGCATTATTACTCTCATGAACCTGGCAGGGCTTTATAAAAGTGGTTCCTGTCCTCAGAACATAGTCCCTTTTCCTCTTGGGCATGTGCCATTTGTCTAATACAAACACAGAGGAAAACAGTAGTGATGGAAGGACACACGCATTTTCTTATTCTGTCACTATCACTGTACTGCCCTGTCAACACTATCCTAAGGCTTCTCCCCCACCTCTTATCCCACTCTTGCTTCCTGGCTTTTTCATTCTTCAGAAAAGTTTTTATTTGATCACTATTTCCTATTTATAATTTAGAATGATTTACATAAAATACATAGAAAAGAGTTCCATGTTCTGTTGATATCTTGTATTTATACTTTTTATAGTGAATAATATCAGCTTGTCTTATTTTTAAGGAACAGCTGTAACAGAATTAACAAATAAGTCTGGAATAATTATAAAGTGTAGCAAAACTGCAAAGGTCACATAATGGAATAAGATATATGCCCTCCTCAGTACAGTATTCAGATTTGAGCTACTAACTCTGACATTTTCGAAGAATTACAAATTGTGTTGCTGTTAGACCAATTTCAATTTCTAATTTTATGTTACATAATTTCAAAGAAATAAAAAAACTCTTTCATTTAAAAGTGAATTCTTTATTCTGTTTCATTCTAAATACAACACAATGAAAGTGAAAGTGTTGGTTGCTCAGTCCCATCAGATTCTTTGTGGCACCATGGACTGTAACCCACCAGTCTTCTCTGTCCATGGAATTTTCCAAGCAAGAATACTGGAATGGGTTGCCATTTCCTTCTCCAGGGGATCTTCATGACCCAGGGATCGAACCCAGGTCTCCTAGCATTGCAGACAGAGTCTTAACTGTCTGAGTCACCATACAGCATGATACTATTTTCTAAATATTGCAGCTTTTAATTTTTTAAATAGAAAAATTCAAATTTTAATAATGAATGAGTCTTAAAAAATATATTTATCAATTTACTGATGATCTATTTTAATGTTTTTTGAACATCTCATGAAAAAAGGTTATAACCATTACAACTTCTGGATATAAACCACAGTTTGGTTAATGGTTAAAAGTAACTGACATGCTAAACCACAGAGCACTCCAGGGAGGTGAGGAGACAGAATCATATTCCCTTTTTAAGCTGACAGATAAAATCTCACACCAGTGATTACAGAATTACTAGCATATTTTACAAGTAATACTGTTAAGTTCTTAAGAAACTAATTTTAATCAATATCTTAATAATGGAAATTTAGATACATTTCATAAGAAACTATTATAAAATTTCATTTCTAGTAGTTTCCTTATAGGCAGGATGTTTACAAAGTTCATTTAAACATTTAAAATATCCTCTTTCCGTATCTCCTGTGGAGTAGGGGCCAGAGAAATGATCTTTCTATTTATAGGTTTTGGAAGTATGAAAATTTGTGGTATATGATTTAGAAAAAAAAACAGAAATGATTTATTCAGCAGGCACTGGACATCAAGTGCTTTACATGCATTTGTTTCTAAAACTTAGAACAACCTTGCAAGTGTCATAAAGGCTAACTTTAGTAAAAATAACGTACCTATTAGGTAACTGAATTAGGATTTAAAAACAGATCAACAAAATCTAAAACCAATGCCCTTCCTATTTAACCATTCTGGTTCAATATATATATTTTTAATTAATACTGGCCTCCTTAATTCTTAATTTCTCAGTTTTTATTTTGTACTATTAACACCTGTTTCTTTATCTGACTCTCCCATCTGACTGCAGATTCTTTGGGACCTGATGCTGTGTTTCAATGATCATAAACTCCCCAGGATCCAGCACAAACCATATGTGTTTAATAGACATTTATTAAATGAATGCAAGAGGTTCCAGCAAAACAGAATAGTTGCTTAAGGAGAAGGAATGGTGTGAAAGCCCAGAATATCTGAAAAAACATATCTATGAAGACAGAGGGACTCGGATACAACTAAGGCACCACCACCAATGTTACAGAAGGACATAGAGAGTTCCCAGCTTATTGCACTTTCCTACCCTGAAGGATCCAAAGTTCCACTCAAAGCTGTAGTCACTACATCAAAACAGATGCACCTCCAACTAGTTCTCCAGCAGCGAGGGATGGCTCTGTGCTTTACTCACCACCCTTCCTCAAGAACAACCTCCTGAAGAGCAACCACAGCATAAGGAATTCTTGGCAGAGCTGTAACAGCTCTAATACAGAATAAGTGTCACAGAAACAAGATAAAATAAGACTCTAAAGTTAAAACAAAGAGAAATGTGTAAAAATGAATGAGAGTCAAGGTCTTTTTGGCAACAGTATGTCTTTTATTACTGTAAAAGTTGTAGCTCTGCCATAGCATTGCTTGATCCTGACAAGATACAGACTGTTTTTATTTATTTCTTTCCATTAGCTCTACTCCACACAAATGTGTGGGACCATATAGATGAACAGTCCCTCAGATAAACTAGTCTACCCTCACTCCCCACTAAGGATTAGACTTAGCTGTGAGGAAACATCCTAAAACCAGTGGTGTCAGCATTAGTGGCTTCTCCCTCATAAAAGAAGCCCAAGTAGCTGGTACTACAGACTCAGGTTTTTTCAACATCTCTTTAGTGGCCCAGTTAAGAGAAAGATTCGACTTCAGTCTCGAGGCATTTCTACTATACTACAAAGAGTTCCACACAAGATTCTCTTAAGAATGTCTTTCTCACATTAACAAAAGCTATGCTGCTTTTAAAACTTACTAAATGATTTGGATTCTGGATATTAGCTCTCTCCAGGTAACATGGATCCAAAGAAAGAAAATATCCCTACCTTCTGAATGCTCTCTATTATTGTGTGAAACAGAATTAAGGCAACAAATTCAGTAGGAACAAAGACTGGCATTGGGAGAATAAGCCTATGTAAACAGGTTTCAAAAAAATTTTCACTGAACTTGTCACATCATAACTGCTTGCTTTTAAAGACACTATAGCAAAACTTTGTGGAATTGGCTATTTCCCAACTATGTAAGAAGGGATTTTATAACTAAGGTAGGTGCTTCTGTAACAGCCAGTGTTTGGTGCTCTAAACATAATCTCTCACCGAACTTAAAACTTCACTAAACATTAAATCCTCTGTATTCCAACATTTCTTTTATTGTTTTCTCACATTTTCTTCTATATTTTAAGAGCCCAGATTTGGGACCTGAATTAACTGTGATTCTAAAATCTTGTTAGTCTATCTGTAACAAAATGACTTCTGATTTTATAGATCCATTTTCAATAATAGAAAGACTAACATGTGCCATTCCTCTTTTTCTGGGGTCTGAAAAATTTTTTCTGGTAAGTGGCATACAGTACATATTTTAGGCTTTATGGGCTATACTGTCTCTGCTATAACTAATGGAACTCTGTTGTCGTAGCCTGAAAGCAGTCACAGACAGTACTTAAATGAACGGCCATGGCTGTGTTCCAATAAAATTTCATTTACAACAGAGGACAGGCAGGAGTTTGTCGATGGATAGTAATCCCTGCTCTGATTAGACTTCCCTGTCAACCAGAACAGGAAAATTTAATGGCCTCTTTTTTCCTTTTTTTTAAATCCTGAAACAAGCTGATTGGTAATCACAATCAAAATCATGCTGGCCTAAGAGTATCTTAGGAGACTGATTAAGAAAAGAACATTTTGAAATTTGCAAACCCCATCTCCCAAATCTAAATCTACACAAAATTTTAAACAAAACTCTACAGAGCTATGAAACAATCAAAAAAAAAACAAAAACAAAAACAAAAAAAACTGGGTTATGTGAACAGAAAAATTTGTATTTATCAAATTTCTCATGTTTTCTTCTTCATGAAACATCTCTTTAAGTTTTATATTATGATCAGTCTATGTTTCCCTCCAATCTTTCTTTGCCTCCATCACTCCATCTTTCCTTTCCTAGACCCACAAAAAGAACCAAACAAAACTCCTAATACTCACAGTTTGAAACCAAGTGTTATATCATCTATTCTCATGAAAAAGTACTCTTAGCCCTAGAAATTTTTTTCCGGATTTATGCTAAGGAAAAGAGTTAAGAATGTACATAAAGATTCAGATATTAAGATGTTAAGACAGTATAACAATCGTAAAAAATGAAGATAATAAACTTCCTCAAATAAGACATTAAACAATTATGGTTTATATGTATCACAGAACATATCCATGGCTCTCATACCAAATCCTGCTTGCCACCTGTTTTTGTAAGTAAAATTTTATTGGAACACACCATACCCATTTGGAATGGTCTATTCCAAATACAGGAGGAGTTGAATAATTGTGACAAAGACCTTCTAGTCCTTAAAGCTTCAAATATAAGTTTGCTAACCTCAGTAACAGATGGTATTGATGTATTTCCTAGCATAGAGAGATGCTTATGATATATCTATTTCTGGTGATATTCAGATTTATTTAAATTGTGAAACTATATATATTAAATCAGATAATGGGTGATTTCATTTCTTTTCTTGTTGTTTATAAATATTTTCTAAATATTATACAATCTGTGTAAAAGACAGGCAGGAAGGAAGAAGTCATCTACTTCTCAATGACCCAGAAATTAAAAACAAAATAATACAAAAACTAAGTATAATCACTAACTTTATTATGGGCATATATATATATATATATATATATATATATATAAAACTTCCTATTGAATAGCTTCTTTTCACTTTCTCCTCTCATTTCTAAATAACACTTAGGGGTTTCATATATACATATTCATGGGATTGTATTTTTCAACTAAGGCATAAAGAACTTCATTTAAATGAGAATCATTGGCTTTAAGTTGGTAATGCTGCATTACTAGTCTCCCTCAAACATCAGATGTTTCAAAGGGCTGTCTTATTTATACATCTGCTGAATATATCTTTGTATTCTCAGTGCTCAACATGGTTGGTTCCATCATTCATATATGCAGGCATAAATTCGCTATTCATCAAATAATTTGTGGAAGCCCAATGTTAAGTGCTAGGCCACAGGCTGCTCATAATCACAGTCTCTGATCTCATGGACTTGATACTCTACTTGGAGATAAACATGAGGAAACAGGCAATTACAGTATGGTAATTCTGTATCTAGAGGTATGTAATACAGTTTGTTGAGAATACAGGAAGGTTTCCCTGACGAAGCAACAAAAAGCAAAGGAGAAAGAATACCATAGTATGTAACTGAAAGTAAACAGGAACATGACATGGTCCAGAAACAGGAAAAAGGCAATTTGGATGGAGCAAGAAATGCAATGGAGAGAAGGGCAAAGACTGTGTATGTGTATGTACATGCGTGTGTGTGTAGACTCTGTGACTTGTGTAGATTTGCATTTTATAATTTCCTTGTGGACACACTGTGAAGAAGTTCGGGACAGAATGGGACTATAATGGGAAGATCTGTTTAGGAGTCTACTGGAGTAATTCAGGCAAGAAATGTCAGTAGAGATGAAGAAAATCTAATTCAAGAAGGATTTAGGGCATAGAATTGAAAAGTAACTGACTCTAATATGGAGGAAGGGTAAAGGAGAAAGAGTAGAAATCGACCCATATTTTTGGTTTAGGCAACTAGATAAATGAGAATATCAAAGAAACTGAGAAAAATAAATTGATTTATATTTTGAACTTAAGAAATTTTATGTGTCTATAGAAATTCCAAAGATTTACATTAAGCACTATTAGATACAGATGCAGAATTTAAGAGAAAGATCTGGGCTAGAGAAGATGACAGACTTGCGAGTCTGAGCAACAGTTAGGTAAGAATGCTCAGGGGCAACAGACAGACAATAGAAGGAGTGCAGGCCAGAAACTTGAGGAATACTAATATTTAAGGAAGGAATAGAGGATTTTGATTTCTGTGGGATGTGAGAGAATCAGTCCCTGAAAAGAAAAGAGCAGTAATAGCCAGTGAATAACTGAGAACGTAAGTATGTTAGCAGGCTTCCAGGTGGCTCAGTGGTAAAGAATCAACCTGCAATGCAGGAGATGTAGGTTCAGTCCCTGGGTTAGAAGAATCCCCTGGAGAAGGAAATGGCAACCCACTCCTGTATTCTTGCCTGGGAAATCCCATGGACAGAGCAGCCTGGTGGGCTACAGTCCACGCTGTCACAAAAAAGTCGGACACAACTTAGTGATTAAACAACAACAAAGTATGTTAGCTATGGAACCAGAGTTCCAAGGGTCCAGGAGAAACATATAAGAGAAAAACAAGCAATGAGAGGCTGGATAAGAGACTGGAAACAGGATGCTAATATAAATACACAGCAATGGGAAGAAGTACATTCAGAATGGCAGAGGAAGTAATTAGTAAAACACTAATTCAAGAAGATATATGCACCCCAATATTCACAGCAGCATTTTTTATAATTTCCAAGATATGGAAGCAACCTAATTGTTCATCAGCAGATGCACGGATAAAGAAGCTATGTACATATGTATACACAAACACACACCAGAATACTTCAGTTCAGTTCAGTTCAGTCGCTCAGTCGTGTCCGAATCTTTGCGACCCCATGAACCGCAGCACGCGAGGCCTCCCTGTTCATAAACAACTCCCGGAGTCCACCCAAACCCATGTCCAGAATACTACTTGGCCATAAAAAAACAATGAAATCTTGCCGTATGTAACAACATGGGTGGATTTGGATGGTATTATGCTAAGTGATACTTAGGCTGTGTGGTGCTGGAGCAGCGAGCAGCTGAGAGGAGATACCCCACGTCCAAGGTCAGGAGTGGTGGTCGAGAGGCGGGAGAGGCGATACACCATGTGCAAGGTCAGGAGGGGCAGCTGTGAGGACATACCTCACATCCAAGCTAAGGAGCAGCAGCTGTGAGGAGATACCTCATGTCCAAGGTAAGGAACAGTGGCTACACTTTGCTGGGGCAGCCATGAAGAGATCACCCCACGTCCAACGTAAGAGAAACCCCAGTAAGACAGCAGGCGCTGAGAGAGGGCTTCAGAAAGCAGAGAAACCACAATAGTAGAAAATCAGCAAATCTGATCACATGGACCACTGCCTTGTCTAACTCAATGAAACGAAGCCATGCCATGTGGGGCCACCCATGACGGACGGGTCACGGTGGAGAGTTCTGGCAAAATGTGGTCCACTGGAGAAGGGAATGACAAACCACTTCAGTATTCTTGCCTTGAAAACCCCATGAACAGTATGAAAAGGCAAAAAGATAAAGACACTGAAAGAAGAACTCCCCAGGTTGGTAGGTGCCCAATAGCTACTGCAGATCATTGGAGAAGTAACTCCAGAAAGAATGAAGGGACAGAGACAAAGCAAAAACACCACCCAGTTGTGGATGTGACTGGTGATAGAGGCAAGGTCCAGTGCTGTAAAGAGCAATATTGAATAGGAACACAAAATGTTAGGTCCATGAATTAAGGCAAATTGGAAGTGATCAAACAGGAGATGGCAAGAGTGAATGTCAATATTCCAGGAATCAGCAAACTAAAATGGACTGGAATGGGTGAATTTAACTCAGATGACCATTATATCTACTATTGTGGGCAGGAGTTCCTTAGAAGAAATGGAATAGCCATCACAGTCAACAAGAGTCCCAAAATGCAGTACTTGCATGCAATCTCAAAAACGACAGAATGATCTCTATTCGTTTCCAAGGCAAACCATTCAATATCACAGTAATCCAAGCCTATGCCCTAACCAGTAATTCTGAAGAAGCTGAAGTTGAACGGTTCTATGAAGACCTACAAGACCTTTTAGAACTAACACCCAAAAAAGATGTCCTTTCCCTTATAGGTGATTGGAATGCAAAAGTAGGAAGTCAAGAAACAGCTGGATTAACAGGCAAATTTGACTTTGGAGTACAGAATGAAGCAGGGCATAGGCTAATAGAGTTCTGCCAAGAGAACGCACTGGTCATAGCAAACACCCTCTTCCAACAACACAAGAGAAGACTACACACATGGACATCACCAGATGGTCAACACTGAAATCAGATTGATTATATTCTTTGCAGCCAAAGAAGCTAATACAGTCAGCAAAAACAAGACCAGGAGTGACAGTGGCTCAGATCATGAAATCCTTATTGCCAAATTCAGACTTAAACTGAAGAAAGTAGAGAAAACCACTAGACCATTCAGGTATGACCCAAACCAAATCCCTTATGATTATACAGTGGAAGTGAGAAATAGATTTAAGGGACTACATCTGATAGATGGAGTGCTGGATGGACGGAGGTTGGTGACATTGTACAGGAGAGAGGGATCAAGACCATCCCCAAGAAAAAGAAATGCAAAAAAGCAAAATGGCTGTCTGAGGAGGCCTTACAAATAGCTGTGAAAAGAAGAGAAGCAAAAAGCAAAGGAGAAAAGGAAAGATATTCCCATCTGAATGCAGAGTTTCAAAGAATAGCAAGGAGAAATAAGAAAGCGTTCCTTAGTGATCAGTGCAAAGAAATAGAGGAAAATAATAGAATGGGAAAGACTAGAGATCTCTTCAAGAAAATCAGAGATACCAAGGGAACATTTCATGCAAAGATGGGCTTAATAAGAGATAGAAATGGTATGGACCTCACAGAAGCAGAAGATATTAAGAAGATGGCAAGAATACATAGAAGAACTGTACAAAAAAGATCTTCATGACCCAGATCATCACGATGGTGGGATCACTAACCTAGAGACAGACATCCTGGAATGTGAAGTTAAGTGGGCCTTAGGAAGCAACACTATGAACAAAGCTAGTGGAAGTGATGGAATTCCAGTTGAGCTATTTCAAATCCTAAAAGATGATGCTGGGAAAGTGCTGCACTCAGTATGTCAGCAAATTTGGAAAACTGAGCAGTGGCCACAGGACTGCAAAAGGTCAGTTTTCATTCTAATTCCAAAGAAAGGAAATGCCAAAGAATGCTCAAACTACCGCACAACTGTACTCATCTCACACACTAGTAAAGTAATGCTCAAAATTCTCCAAGCCAGGCTTCAACAGTATGTGAACCGTTAACTTCCAGATGTTCAAGCTGGATTTAGAAAAGGCAGACGAACTAGATCGAATTGCCAACACCCGCTGGATCATCAAAAAAGCAAGAGAGTTCCAGAAAAACCATCTATTTCTGCTTTATTGACTATGCCAAAGCCTTTGACTGTGTGGATCCCAATAAACTGTGGAAAATTCTGAAAGAGATGGGAATACCAGACCACCTGACCTGCCTCTTGAGAAATCTGTATGCAGGGCAAGAAGCAACAGTTAGAACTGGACATGGAACAACAGACTGGTTCCAAGTAGGAAAAGGAGTACATCAAGGCTGTATATTGTCATGCTGCTTATTTAACTTATATGCAGAGTACATCATGAGAAACGCTGAGCTGGAAGAAGCACAAGCTGGAATCAAGATTGTGGGGAAAAATATCAATAACCTCAGATATGCAGATGACACCACCCTTATGGCAGAAAGTGAAGAACTAAAGAGCCTCTTGATGAAAGTGAAAGAGCAGAGTGAAAAAATTGGCTTAAAACTCAACATTCAGAAAACTAAGATCATAGCATCTGGTCCCATCACTTCATGGCAAATAGATGGGAAACAGTGGAAGCAGTGGCTGACTTTATTTTTGGGGCTCCAAAATCACTGCAGATGGTGACTGCAGCCATGAAATTCAAAGACACTTATTCCTTGGAAGGAAAGTTATGACCAACCTAGACAGCATATTAAAAAGCAGAGACATTACTTTGCCAACAAAGGTCTGTATAGTCAAGGCTATGGTTTTTCCAGTAGTCATATATGGATGTGAGAATTGGACTATGAAGAAAGCTGAGTGCAAAAGAATTGATGCTTTTGAACTACGGTGTTGGAGAAGACTCTTGAGAGTCCCTTGGGCTGCAAGGAGATCCAACCAGTCCATCCTAAAGGAAATCAGTCCTCGTATTCATTGGAAGGTCTGATGTTGAAGCTGAAACTCCAATACTGTGGCCACCTGATGGGAGGAGCTGACTCATTTCAAAAGACCTGATGCTGGGAAATATTGAGACCAGGCAGAGAAGAGGATGAAAGAGGATGAGATGGTTGGATGGCATCACCAAGTCAATGGACATGAGTTTGGGTAGACTCCGGGAGTTGGTGATGGACAGGGAGGCCTGTCGTGCTGCAGTCCATGGGGTGGCAAAGAGTCTGACACAACTGACTGACTAAACTGAAACTGATGCTAGGTGAAATAAGTCAGACAGAGAAACACCAATATTGCATGATACATCCCTTGTATGTGGAATCTAAAAAAATACAAAACTAGTGAATACAACAAAAAGGACTCACAGACATAGAGAACTAGTGGTTACCAGGAGGGAGATATAGAGGAGGAGGGGCAATTTAGGGGTAGAGGATTTGGAGGTACAAACTATTATGTATAAAATATGTTACAAGGATAAAATTTACAACACAGGGATATATCCAATATTTTATAACTATAAATGAAGTATAACCTTTAAAAATAATAAACCACTATATTGTACATCTGTAACATTTGATACTGTACATCAACTATACTTCAAGAAAAAATTTTTAAAAGAATACAGATAAATACTGTCAAAATCAACTTTTTTTCAGCACTCAGGAAATTAACTGAAGGATTGTGATAATCCAAGCAATGCTTACTCAAGAAAACCTGTTGATCTTAGCAAAAACAGCAAGCTTTGTAGGTTGTTAACTTGCCCTAATACAATCTCTCATCTCCAGCTCCAGATAAGCCTTGAAAACCAAAATCTTGCTACTGTGGTAGCTGTGAAACCCAACCAAGCAGATACTGGAGAGCCAGAACACGTTCGCATTCCCCGCCACCAAGAACTAGAAAGCTTGCTAGAAAAACTGCACTCTTCAGGCTTTATTTGACAAGACTCAGAGCTCTCTCAATATGTAGAGTCCTATCTGCAGCGTATTTGCTGAAAATAGTCAATAGCAATTGTTTAACACTGCAGTTTCCTGAGCAGATTTTACTTGTTGCAGCTACTAAAGAGGGTGACGAAAACACTTAAAAGGAAAAACCAAGGAGTTAAATATCCATAAGGGGCTTTGAAAAACTCTGCAACAGTTCTAGGAATTTAAAAGGCTATGCACATATGTGGAGCCATGTGAACTGCACAAAAGACCTAACAAAGCCCTAATCATTCACTTCTGGCTGACCTTGAAGCTTTGCTTCAACACACACACACACACACACACACACACACACACACACACACAGCCCCTCAGCAAAAGCTGAACAGAGACGTACTAGCTCAAAGCATTTAAAGAAATCTCTGGCCAATCAATAACTGACCACCAAGCTAGCTGAGCAGACTTCCAAGAACAGAGACTGGACAGAATTAATCCAGTCAAGTCACTAAAGAAACAAACAGCAACACCAACAACAGAGCAAAACAAATCCTGGGGGTAGGAAGGACTATGGTTTTCTTCATTGTCACATTATTGAAAATATCTAGTTTCCAAAAAACAATTGTAAGACATACAAAGATACAGGGAAGTATGACCCATACCTAGGAAAAAAGTTGACAGAAAACTGTCTCTGAAGAAGTCGAGATGTTGGTCTTACTTTAAATCAGCTATTAAAAATATTTCAAAGAAATAAAGGAAATTATGTATAAAGAATTAAAGGAAAGTTTGGGCCACATTTTATATTTTATATATAAATTTATATATATAATGCATTTATATATATAATTTTATATTTATATACAAATATACATTTTATATTCTCTACTTAGGAGAGAATATAAATGAGACAAATTATAAAAACAATCATTTTACAAAAATGCTGGCATTTCAATATGAAAATGATAATCCCATCCAGTGCAATTAAAAAACACAGAAAGTATTTTTTAATTTGAGTTGAAAAGAGCAATAAAAGAAATGAAAATTTTACTAGAGAAGATAAACAGCACATTTGAACTGGCAAAAGAATCACTGAGCTTGCAGACAGTTGAGAGTCTACAATCTTATGAAGAAACTTGGGCTTTCTAGGTAGCACTAGTGGTAAAGAACCTGCCTGCCAATGCAGGAGACAGAAGAGACATGGATTCGATCCCTGGGTCAGGAAGATCCCCTGGAGGAGGGCAGGGTAACCCACTTCAGTATTTTTGCCTGGAGAATCCCTTGGACAGAGGATCCTGGTGGGCTATAGCCATAGGATTGCAAACAGTCAAACACAACTTAAGTCACTAAACTTGCACACACACACACACACACACACACACACACACACACACACACACACACACACAGAGAAAAATGAACAGAGCCTCAGAGATCTGTAGGACTACATCAGGTGTGCCAACATACACACAATGTGAGTTTCCGAAGGAGAGGAGAGAGGAAAAGGAGTGGAAAGAATATCTGAAAAAAATAATGACAAAAACTTCTCCAATTTGATGGAAAACATCAGTATGTGTATCTAAGAAGTTCAATAAACTTCAAGTAGGACAAAGCTGAAGAGATTCACACCTAGATGTTTCATAGCCAAACCGTCAAAAGACAGAGAAATCGTGAAAGCAGCAAAAGGGAAACATTTCTTAGGAACAAAGTTTCCTAAACAAGTTTAATCACTGACCTCTCATTAGAAACTATGCAGGCCAGTGCACAAGATGAATATGGTCACAGTGATGAAAGAGAAAGACTGTCATCCAAGAATTCTGTATCTAGCAAAAGTACCCTTCAAAAAATGAAGGAGAACTAGGTGAGGTGGGGGAAAAAAAAAACTTAAGACATTCCTAGATAAAGGAAAATTGAAAGAATTCATCACTAGCAGACCTGCCCTGTAAGAAATGGTTATTTCATTTCAGGCTGAAACAAGAAAACAACAGACAGTAGCTCAAATCCACACTAACCAATAAAAAGCAAGAGTAAAGGTAGCTATGTAAGTAAACACAAAAGATAATTAAAATATATATTTGTAACTCTTTTCTTTTATCTCATTTAAAGGACAGGTGCATAAAATTATTATAAAATTGTTTTGATGGGGGCTTCCCTGGTGGTCCAGTGGTTAAGAATCTGCTTTACAATGTAAGGAACATTGGTTCCATCCCAGGTCCGGGAAGATCCTACATGCTGTGGAACAACTGAGCCTGCGCCACAACTAAGCCAATGCTCTGAAGCCCACATGCCCCAGAGCCTGGGCTCTGCAACAGAGAAGCCACCACAATGTAAAGTCCACACACCACAACCGGAAAGTAGCCCCCACTCTCTGCAACTAGAGAAAGCCTGCGAGCAGCAACAAAGACCCACCACAGCCCTCCAAAATAAATAAATAAATCTAAAAAATTATGTTAATGGGCTTATAATGTATAAAGATATAATTTTTATAAATGGTTTTATACTGAAGTTTTTATATATTAAAATTGAGATTAATTCAAACTAGACTGTTTTAATGGAGAAAGCGATGGCACCCCACTCCAGTACTCTTGCCTGCCTGGTAGGCTGCAGTCCATGTGGTCACTAAGAGTCGGACACGACTGAGCAACTTCACTTTCACTTTTCACTTTCATGCACTAGAGAAGGAAATGGCAACCCACTCCGGGGTTCTTGCCTGGAGAATCCCAGGGACGGGGGAGCCTGGTGGGATCGCACAGAGTCGGACACGACTGAAGTGACTTAGCAGCAACAGCAGCAGCAGACTTTTAAATTAAGATGTTAACTGTAATCCCTGTGGCAACCCCAAGGAAAGTAGCTTAAGTGTGTGTGTGTGTGTGTGTGTGTGTGAGTTGCTCAGTTATGTCCGACTCTTTGCAACCCCATGGACTGTAGCTCACCAGGCTCCTCTGTCCATGGAATCCTCCAGGCGAGAATATTGGAGTGGGCTGCCATTCCCTTCTCCAAGGGATCTTCCCGATCTGGAGATCAAACCCAGGTCTTCCGCATTGCGGACAGATTCCTTACCGTCTGAGCCACCGGGGAATTCTAACTTACTTATACACAAACGCATATATATAAACATACATACATACACATAAGAAACAACAACAGAATTAAAATAGTGTATTAGAAAATAACTTTTCAGCATAAAAGGTAACTTTTTCAGCATAAAGGAAAAATACAGCAACATAAAAGCTTTCCGTTTTATACACAGAAAACAAAGAGCAAAACAAAAGATGTATTACTGTAACGTAACTGTGTAGGTAGCCAAAGGACACGTTATATCTTGGCCTATAGTTCTCTGCTCAATGGGGAAGATCCATTTTCCCATATTTATATTCACCAGTACAACTTGGGGTACTGTGGACAAGTTACAGCAGCATCACAAGCCAAAGAAACTGGAGATTAGAATCCTCTGCCTCAGCCATGTCTCAGACATGCTCAGTACATTTCCTTGAATTAATTAATATACTCTATAAGCAGAAGAATCACTGAGAAAATAGGAAAAAGACAGACATAACAAGTATTTTTTTTGAAGAAAATGAAGTACATGATTAGCATTTGGATGGAAAACATCAACTGCATCTCATTTCTAAGTATCAGTTTCACTCGCTAATTCAACTATAAACATCATACTTTGGGCTTCCCAGGTGGCGCTAGTGGTAAAGAACCCACCTGCCAATGCAGGAGACAAAAGAGACACTAGTTCAATCCCTGGGTCGGGAAGATCCCCTGGAGGAGGGCATGGCAACCCACTCCAGTATTCTTGCCTGGCGAATCCCTATGGACAAAGGAGCCTGGTGGGTTACGATCCATGGGGTTGCGAAGAGTCAGACATGACTGAGCAACTAAGCACAGAACACAGCACATCTTCCTTTACCTACAAAGATGAGTTTAAAACTTGTTTCTTCACTTGTGTCCTCACCTATACAAATCTATTATGGTGCTTATGCTATACATAAGTTTATACACAGTGGAATCACATCATACATGTGTCTTATTTACTTGATAGGAAGGGACTGAGAGAGGATGGGAAGAAACAAAGACAGAGGAAACTAAATGAATAATACGAGAACACAATTAAATGATACCAGTGTGATCAGTCAATAAATTTATCCTCTAGCACCATGAGACACACAAATCTGCTGTTGTTCCTTAGTCTCTCAGTTCCTATATGCCTCTAATTGTAGAAGCAGGTCTTATTGAGAGAGGTTAACTAAGTATGATCTTACTGTTTAAAAGATACAGTTAAGAGTTTTCATAAAACATGACCCTGATCACAGACCAACTATTTCAACTAGAGCTCAAATGAGGAGACCATGACATTGGAAAACTAACCTATTGGACTTATGGAAAGATGTGTGGTGGATTTCATGCAGTTTATGAGACTGTCAGAGAAATTCTGCCTGTTAGGTTTTAATCTCATGCCTTTAGCTTCAGATCCTAACGTCCTGTAAGATGCAGTGTCTCTGTCTTCACACCTACAGTGTGAGTTCCTTGAACACATACATCATGTCTTTTTATTCTTCCTATTCTTAATGCCTAGCAGAGAGCCTGAAATACATGGGGTGTTTGATACATATTAGATTAGCATGTGTGGTTTAATTTTTTAAATATGTATATTTTTCATCTTTGCGCCTAATTCCTTATTCATAGCTCTTGTAACGTTTGGTATCTCCTGAGATCCTGATAGCAGTATCTTTCATTATTCATAATGAACCCCTTCTGACCATACCTGAGTTTATGCTAATGAGGAGACTCTTGGTGGGGTTGTTAGACAGCTTCAAAATGGGGGCTGGTTACCCAGGCATCAACCATATCATTAGAGTGTTGAAACTTTCAACCTCATCTCACCCATTTCACCTCATCTCCAGGTTCAACCACCAATGGCCAATGATTTAATCACTTATGCTTTTGTAAGAAAACTTCAATAAAAACTCTTGAACAATGAGGCTTTGGGAAGTTTGCTGATCGGTGGTGCATGACAACTCCATAGAGATAGAGGCACCTGAGCTCAGGAGCCTTCTGAAAGGTGCCCTATGTATCTTTTCATCAGGCTATTCATTTACATTCTTTAAATAAACCACATTAAGTATAACACTTTCCTTAAACCTGTAAGCTATTATAGCAACTTATTGAACCTGGAAGGGACCTGAGAGGGATTATGGAAAATCCGTAATCCATATTTGGCCAAACAGAAGTGAAAGTAGCCTGGGGACCCCATTCATGGCTGAGGAGTGAGGACAGTCTTATGGGACTGATCCCTTACTCTGTGGAGTCTGCACAAATGTCAGGTAGTGTCACAACTGAATAGAATTGTAGAACATCCAAAGTTGATGTCAGAAAATTGAGAATTTATGGTTAGAAAGCAGAAACCACAGGATTTTTTTTTCATACTGGGTAACTCCTACAAGGGTTTTCAAAAACTGAGTCTAGTAGAAATTTGACTGCTTTTGTTTTTTCTTCTGTAAATATTACTTTTCAAGTGCTAATAAAGATATTCATAATATCCTCCTATTCCCCACCTGTTTGCTAGGGAGTACAACAGGCTGAATTAAGGACCACTTTTCCATAGTAAACAGCAGTAAAATAACCAACCCCTATTTCCCTGGTAGATCAGCTGGTAAAGAATCTGCCTGCAATGCAGGAGATCCTGGTTCAGTTCTGAGGTTGGGAAGATTTGCTGGAGAAGGGATAGGATACCCACTCCAGTATTCTTAGGCTTCCCTGGTAGCTCAAATGGTAAAGAATTTGCCTGCAATGTGGGGGACCTGGGTTCAATCCCTGGGTTGGGAAGATCCCCTGGAGAAGGGAATGACAACCCATTCCAGTATTCTTGCCTGGAGAATGAACAGAGGAGCCTGCAAGGCTACAGCCCATGGGGTCGCAAAAAAGCATATATAAACAAATTATGACTAATAGGTCAAAAATCTGATGAAATTATATGCCCAACATTTATATGTAATTTAGTTTTCAAATATTACAGAAAGGAAATCAGTAATCACCTTTACTTTCACAATGACAGTGAGTTTCAGCCTGGATACTACTTCACATACCATGGTACACCATCATACTATCCTAAAAACCCTAGCCTTAAAAAATTAAACTGCTAACAGTGGTTTCAAGCTACACTTGCCAAGAAAATGTGCACTTTCAAACTAAATGTCATAAAAATAACTAGTACTTATTAACTTGCTACAAATATAATTCTGACTTATAAAACCAATGTTTTAGTTTTCAATGTTTTAGCCAGAATGGTCTAACATATTAATTCTTGCAGTATTTCAACTGAATGATAAGTAATCCAAGGTCTTGAAGTAAAATTAATAATCTGATTTATAATTTGAAAATTCAACTCAGATGATTTAAAGCAGTATTAATAGCTAATCAAGATAAACTTATTGTCCAGTCAACTTTGTATATAAATGCCTGAATTTTCTTTCAAAGGCACATAACTAAAATGTTACAAACAATGAGATTATACAAATCTAGTAAATTTCTCAAGCATACTTTATGGTAGCTAAACACTCAAGGACCATAAAGTTTTACTTTTCTACAAGAAAGTAAAAAGACACCTTAAGGAATAAGAGAAAGTATTTAGGACTTGTATCTAGAACAGTCTTGCAACTCAATAATAAAAAGACAAATAACCCAATTTTCAAAAAGGCAAAGGATCTGAACAGACATTTCCCGAAGAAAACATTAAAATGGCCAATAAGTACAAGAAAAGATGCTCAACCTTAGGAGCCACTAGTGAAATACAAATTAAAACCATAATTAAATATTACTTTACACCCACTAGAACAGCTATAATCAAAAAGTCAGACAATAACAAGTGTTAAGGAGAAACTGGAAACCTCAACATACTGCTGATGGAAATGTTAAATCATCAAATAACACTACGGATGCATTTCACGAATAGTACTTTATACAATAGTTTTCAATAATGGTATTCCAAATTCTTCCCTCTTTTCCCTTATAACATTGCTATCATTCATTTCCCTTCTCCAAAATCTATAATTACCCACTACGCTGCTTCTATTATTATTTTGAACAGTTATCTACTATGTCAATTAAGAATAAGAAAACAAATGATTTTATTTTACCTTCACTTATCCTTCTATAATGCTCTTCCTTTCTAAACATTTCACCCCACTCTCTTCTTGCTTGCATGGTTTGTGAAGAGAAGTCCAACTTAACTCTTAGCAATTTGAAAATAATATGAGTAAGTGTAGATTTGCTATTTATCATATTTGGTGTCTTCTAATCTTCCTGGATTGGTGATTTGGTGTCTTGTCATTAATTTTGAAAAATTCTCAGCCATTATTACTTCAAATATTTCCTTTGTTCCTTCCTCTATTTTCCTTCTGATGAGTCTATCAAAGACATTCTTTACTTCTATTACAATGTTTTCCATTATTTCCCTTTGATTCTTTCTTGGAGTTTCTATCTCTCTGCTTACATTACCCATCTGTTTTTACATGCTATCCACTTTTCTAATTAGATCTCTGAGTATATCAATCAGTTTATTTTTAAATTCCCAGTCTGAAAATTCCAAAATTCGTGCCATATTTTACTAGTAGTCAAGCTGTGTTTACTGTAGTTACAGGTATCAGAGGCTAAAACTTCCTTTAAGGTCCTTATTTTTGTCTCTCCTATAGTCTTTTGAGTTTCCCTAGAAACTCCTTTTAAAGTGCAAGCCTTGTAGTTTTTCCATCTGTAATCCTCTGTTACTATACAGGAGCCCCACTGAAATGGTAGTAAGATAAAAGGGGTGAGAAAAGTGTTCTCTAATCTGATGGTTAGGTCTGCGTCTTCAAGTGGCCCTGTGTGCCTGGCTGCGGCCTTCGCCAATGCCTCAGCCTTTTTCCCCCTCTTAGATGGGGCAGTAAGACTGGACAGAGCTGGAGTTGGGTATTTCCCTTTCCCCAAGTTGGTTAGGCTCTAGTAGTTTCCCTCTTTGGGCAGGGGGAGCTTGTTTCAAAATGGTTTCTATTTCACTGCCCCTGTTGGAGGCATAAAGGGACTCCCCTCCTCCCATATTCTTCACTGTGAGAACTTGACAGAGCTCGAGGAAGAAAAACTCCACAAAAGTGTGAGACTCCCTTCCCTAAGACTGAGCCCCTGGGAATGTTTAACTCTCAAGCTAATCTGCACTCAGCTTCTGGAAGTTCAACAGTTACAGCTTAAGTTTTCCTACCAATTCCTGGCTCCATCAACTTCTACCCCTGGGAAGCTGGGATTCCCCATATTTGTCCGTCTCTCCAGTTTTCAGGGTGTTGGTAAGCAGAGATGTTGACTTTTAGTTTGCTCAACTTTGTTCTTGTAAGTACAAGAATGACAACTTCACGCCTGAGTGAAAACCAGAATTCTTATGTCCTTCTGATATGTTCCCACCATTACTTAACATCACGTAATGTTTCTGGAACAATAATATATTCCAGGCTCATCTTGTACATTCTCTGCCCCAGCCATGGAATCATCTATCTCTCAAAGGTTCATTTAGTGAGAACCTTATTTGGAAATCAAGATCTGGGAGTAAGTGTGCTCACTGCTATTGCTATGAGGGTGTCATTAACTGCAGAACCTCTAAGCAAACAGAGCTAGGAAATTTATATATTTATACACACCGCTTTATTTGTCTTTCTCTTTGCCCGCTCCTCTCTCTCCTCTCTATCTATGACCTACTTAACTAACCTCCTCTTATAAAAGCTGAGTTCATACTGATACCCCTAATTCCAACCTAATACCCCTAGAGACATTCCAGTTGTCCCCATTTCCATGTTTCTCTCTTGTCTAACAGTTAAAAATCTGGCTCCCATTTTCCTAAATATATTTACCTGTCTTCAAAAACTTAGAAAATGTAAAAAGTAGTTTCAGAATTACTAAACATTTCCACTGAGAAAGCATACCTACTAACTAGAATTCAGTATTTGTTTACTGTTACATTCTGGGAGGAGCAGGGGAAGAGTCATAAAATTTCCATTTGGTGCAAGACACAAATACTGGGACTTGATTAATTTTGACAAATATGTGAATCTTCATGAAGTTATGGAACATTTCCCATTTTCATCAACCCCAAAATTCCCTTGTGCCACTTTTCAGTCAATCCCCATGTCCTCTGAGGCAATCACTGTTCTAGTTTTTCACAACAGTTTTGTCTAGCACTTCATAAAAGTGAAATCACACTGTACATATCTCTTTTGTGCTTGAGTTCCTTTGCCCAGCACAGTGATTTTGATATTCATCCACAACATCACATCTATCAGTAGCCCATTCCTTTTTATTGCTCCATAGTAACTCCTTGAATGGGTATATCTCAGTTTGTTTACCCATTTCATATATGAAACAAGAGATTCAAGGTGCCTAAAGTCACACATTCAACTGGCTGAGAAGTCCAGGGACCTCAGAACCTGAAGAACTCTAAGCTCTTGATTCTTAGTCTGATGTTCTTTTCACTTTATCAAAGCACCACTTCAAACAAGCTAAAAAAACAACAACAAAAACCCAGGGGTTGCATTTTTTATCAAATAAATTTAGTGATTAAAAGGAAGTACCCGTTCACAGTAAACACTGATGTTTCTTCAATAACCCATACTTCTTTCTAATCTTTACTTCTGCCAATGCTGATTGTAAATTTATCTAGCATTTCTCAAATATCTCCTGTATTACTAACCTATATTCTGTCCTAAATGAGAATAATTTATATGTTCACTGATGTCTCCTATTTTATCAGTTGCTAAGAGGAGTATCTCCTAACTCTAGCATTTCCAGACAATTTTCAGTCCTCCACATATCCTCTCAAAACTGTCAAATCATCCATTTCTATTTAGAAAATGCACCAATCTTCTCTTTAAAACATATCATAAAAGGCAGCTCTTCAATCCATAATCTTTAAGTTCCTCTCAGATCACAATTAACTTTGTTATTCAGATTGAAGGATGAGAACTTTTCTGTACTATCAAATGCTACTACTTTCCCCTCTTGATGAAGGTCTATGGTGGCACAATACAAGGTGACTCTGGATCTCCACCATAAACTAAGGGGCCAAAAATCTGGTAAGTCCCTGGCAGTCCAGTGGTTAGGACTTGGCACTTTACCTGCAGGGGTCCAAGTTCAATGCCTGGTTGGGGAACTTAAGATCCTTCGTACACTGTTGGCTGCAATGTAAGTTGGTGCGGCCACTATAGAAAACAGGGAGGTTCCTCAAGAAACTAAAAACAGAGTTGCCATATGATTTAGCAATCCCACTCCTGGGCATATTTCCAGACAAAACTATAATTCAAAAAGATATATGCACTCCTATCTGCATAGTGCTGTTCAAAATAGCTAAAACGTGCAAACAACTTAAATGACAGATGAATGGGTGAAGATGTGTTGTATGTGTACATGCAGGGAAACCCACATGGGCTTCCCTGGTGGCTCAGACAGTAAAGAATCTGCCTGTAGTGCAGGAGACAGGTTCAGTCCCTGGGTTGGGAAGATGTCCTGGAGAAGGGAATGTTAACCCACTCCAGTATTCTTGTCTGGATAATTCCATAGACAGAGGAGCCTGCCGAGCTACATACAGTCCATGGGGTCACAAAGAGTCGACACAACTGAACACTCAGGCATACACACATACACAAAGAAATACTAGGCCATAAAAAAGAATGAAATTATGTCATTGCAGCAACGTGGATGGACCCAGAGATTACCAGATTAAGCGAAGAAAGAAAAAGATAAATACCCTATGATATCACTTACACGTGGAATCTAAAATATGACACAAATGGATTGATCTACTAAACAAACTCAGAGACATGAAAAATAGACTTGTGGTTGCCAAAGGTGGTGAGTAGGGAGGGATAAAGTGGGAGTTTGGGGTTAGTAGATGCAAACTAGTATATACAGAACGGATAACCAACAAGGTCCTACTATATAGCACAGGGAACTATATTCAATAACCTGTGATAAACAGTAACACAAAAGAAAATACTATATATATATGAATCAGTTTGCTGTACAGCAGAAATTAAAACACACTGTAAATCAACTATAATTTAAGAAAAGAAAAATTATAATAAATAATTAATGGTATTAAATTCAGAAATTGACATATTAAAGTTACCCTTACAAAGCTCACAAAGAAAATCTCTTTTTAAAATATTTTCTAGCCTAGCTGTTCCAAAAAAATTAAGAGAATACACCAACAATTGATCATACATTTTTACTGAACAACTAGTATCTAAAAGGCTTTGCAGAGGCATTGTGGATTTTGAAATGAATCAAATACATGCTCTTGCCCTTAAAGACCTGGGGACAGAGTTGGGGCACAGTTACATGATACAGAGATAGAAACAAACTGCTTAGGGAGCCTAGAGAAAAGAGAAGTTAATTAGAATGGGTGTGGCAAAAAAAGGCTTTATAGAAGTAATATCTGCATTATACTTTAAATGATGGGTAGGAATTTGACAGACAGGAAAAGGAAACTGGAAAATGCAGAGCAGGAAAAAACTAAAGGGAACAACATAAGAGAAGTATGGAAATTAGGGGGAAAATGACTATATTTAGGAAAATCAAACTATATGAAGTGGGGCTGAAGTGTGGGGTTCATGAGTGGGAAAGGGAAAGAAAAATATGAAAGAAAAGATTGAAGAGAGATTGAGAAAGTCCCCAAACAGTATAAAAAGAGTTCACTGTTAGCAGTGGGGATTCAAAGAATTTTGACCTATAGAAACACACATAACCTAGGTTCCTGCTATCAGGTGAGTCTCTCTATAAATATATATCAGCTAAGTTTCACTTCAACAACTATACTGTCTTACAGCCATCAATCCACCAACTCCTCTGCGAGAACTAGGATCAGAATTAATGCTGAGGCTGGTTAAGTGCTAAATTTTTAAAGCAGGTCCAGTTGCTCAATGGTCAACATGATTATAAACAAAGAGGTTGATTATACACTGCCATCCAAACTAGGATTTTTGACAATAAAGGTGGGTAACTGTTAGTAATTATGTTAGGGTAAATTAGGAACATCCTAGGGAAACGGGGATATATGGTTATCTTAGTTATGAAAACTGTTATAGAAGCAGAGACTTGAAGAGTGAACAGTTTCATGCAAATCTGTATAAGACTTCTTTACCTTAACTAATGACACCATGGGGCCTCCCTGGTGGCTCAGAAGGTAAAGAATCTGCTTGCAATGTGGGAGAACCCACGACCGAACCCTGGGTTGGGGAAGATCCCCTCTGGAGAAGGGAACGGCAACCCACTCCAGTACTCTTGCCTGAAAAATCCCATGGACATAGGAGCCTGCCAGGCTACTGTCAAAGGGGTCCTAAAGAGTAGGACTCGACTGAGGGACTAACACTTTTACAACGACATCATGAACCAAGAGGAACTACATACAGATTACTAACCTCACAAGCACATTTAGACTCAGTATTTCCTGAGCTTCTGTGTTTAATTTCTACATTTGAAAACAAGTTAGTTTCCAACTATGCCTACCATCTCAAAGTATATTACTTCTTTGTTTTAACATACGGCAAGGGAAAAAAAATCTGTTTTTATTTCTACAACTACAGAAAACACTTGATGGTTTACAAAAGACTGTTATGTGGGTGGTTGCAACACTTGGCCTTTAGCCTCTTGCCAAATACCTCACCACATGTGTTCTGAATCACCAGTAAACCCAGATGCCCTCATCTGCAGTATCTCCAATCTAACAAGAAATTAATTAAGAGACAAAACAATCCTATGGTCTTAATTAATGAAACTGAAACTTCTAAACTAATGTTAGGAATTTAGGAAAGTAATTTAACCTCTTTATAAACATTCATTTCGGTGCAAGTCTAAGACCTGATTAAACAAGGTCCTGACACTACAAAAAGAAGTCAAACTTTTTATATTAAAAAAAAATATACAATCACCCTACACCAAGGGCTGGCAACTTTTTCCGTAACAGGACAAACAGTAAAATTTTAGGTTTTGTGAGTCATAAAGTCTTTGTTCTAACTACTCAGAGCCTGCTGAAGCACAAAAACAGCCACAGATAATACAAAATGAATGAGAAGTGCTGTGATCCAATAAAACTACTTACGAAAAGACGGCTGGATTTGGCTCTCAGGGCTGCAGTTTGCAACCCTTTAACTAGAGCATAAACTTCTGTAAGTCACTAGTGCCTTGGATAGTGTCTGGTATACAATATACACTCAGTGAATGTTTTTAGATGAATCACAGTATTTATTAATCAAAAAATCAGCAAAATGTCTGAGCTATCTCAGTATAAACATTGTATTTAATAAGTATTATTTGAGACTTTAACTTCCCAGTTAGAATTTATAGGTTGGTATTTCTCACACAAAATACTTATTCTAAAATGTTTATTAATTAAAATTGTTTACTTTCATTGAATAGTAATCACTGTCATGTCACTACTGAACCGTGCTACGCAAGATGAATGTTAATTTTCTGACTCCTCAGGGCTATTCACATAAATAGGGAATCTGATTACAAGGACTAGAGCTGAAAGGTCATAGTAAGTTAAAGCCAGAGCTCATACTCTGGCAAAGAAGAGTCTAAGGCAAGTGGAAAGAACTCTGCTGAGGAAACTGGTGTGCAGAGAAGAGAAAGGAAGAAAAGGCCGTTTGTACCATGCAATGAGATTTGAGAGATTTCTCTGTATTATAATAATAAATTTCCTTTTTATTAGAGCTTCTTTGAAATGGCTTCTGTTCTTTGCAACTAAATGATTCCCAGCTAGAAAATGAATCATGAAACATTTTGGAGAAATGTTTGGAGAAATGTTCAGCTAAGAGTTGAGCTGAATCTCTAACAAATGAATAGACAGGACTTCCAGTCTAGATGGAGTAAGAGGGAACAGATTTACCCTCCTGCCAAAAAAACCCTAAAAAACAGAAAAATAATGAAACTGGTTTTCAGACACTGAACAAGGGCTGGTATAGGAGAGTAAAGCCAGGAAAAGCAAAATAAAATGAGCCCCTTCCCATAGCTCCCTCCTTAGTTTCCAGGGAGCAGAGGGACGAAACAACCTAGGTAGAGCCCAGCACTATCCCTGGGTTGAGGATGTTGCTTGAATTTGTCTGGTAGAGTACCAGAGAGAAGCAAGTTGCAGAGTGAGAGTGAGGTAGACGTATAGAGGGGCTCCCTCAAGTCTTCCCAGAACAATATCACTACATGCTTGTGAAGAATCTACCCGGAGCAGGAAAAAAAAAACAACTAAAAGGAGCATAGGGAACAATCCCAGAGGCTCAGACAGTGGTAAGAATAATTTTTGTTTCATTCAGAAAGAAAAAAAATCTCATACCTCACAGGATATCATGTGGAATAATCATAAGTTATTGCCTCAGGAGAGGAGCAAAATCAGCCCTAGATAAAATTTGCTCTAGTCTCACCTAATCACGCATAAAAAATAAGCTCTAAAAGTGTCAAACTACTTCCAAGTCACTCAGCAGTGTCCCAGAATAAATATTTCTAGAAATACAAAAATTTCCAGAACACAAAAAGGCAAAATTCACGTCTGACATCCAATACAAAACTATCAGGCAAAAAAATAAATAGAAAAACATGACCTATTAATTAGCAATGATGTCAAGCAAGTTATAACTAATCCATATGCTAAGGAAAGCAGAAGAATGCTTAACTATGTTAAGCAGTGACATGGACAATATAAAAACACAAATCAAAGTTCTTATCTCATCAGAAATGAAAAATAAATGAGATGAAAAATACAATGGATAAATTATTAGCATCATTAATTCATTCAGAAATTAATGAAATATCAATTAAAAATTAATAAATTTGAAGTATAGCAACAGAAACTATGTGAAATGAAGCACAAGAGAAATAAGCATGAAAAAAACAAACATTAGTAACCTATGTGACAACTTTATGTAGACTCAAATACAAGTTTGGAGGATGAGTGCTATATGCAAATCCAAAAAAAAAAACAAAGAGAGAAAGAGAAATATAAACTTAAAGTAGTACATAAGAGCAAGCTATTTAGATGACAGAAGAGAGAAAAATGAGAAAAGCTATATATCTGGACAATTAATTTGACAATAACAGATAAGGAACACAAACAGAAGCTGTTGCTTCTTAAGAATGAAGCAATAAAGACCCAGACTGAGTGAATGAAGGTTGCTCTGTCCTGTCCAACTCTTTGTGATCCCATAGACTGTAGTCTGCCAGGCTCCTCTGTCCTTGGAATTCTCCAGGCAAGAATACTGGAGTGGGTTGCCATTTCCTTCTCCAGAGGATCTTCCCAACCCAGGGATTGAACCCTGGTTTCCCACAATGCAGGCAAATTCTTTTGACAATAACAAGACAATGAGCACAGATAGAAGCTGTTGCCTCTAAAAATGACAAAATAAGAACCCAGACTAGAATGTGACAAAAGGAAAAGAGAGAAATGAAAATATTTTGAAGGAAGAAATAACAGAAACTAGTGATTAACTGTATACTGTGAAGAAGGACATAAGAGGCTAAAATTCTGAAAAGGATCGAGTGAGTATGAACTTCAGCTTCTTTAATTACAACTATATGAACTTAGAAGGGTTACTCAATCTCTCTCAGTCACAATTTCCTCATTAGCAAACTGGAGATAACAAAATGCCTACACAACAGTACTGTTTCGAGAATTAAATGAGTAAAAAACATGTAGTAAGTCCTCAATAAACCCTAGCTATTGCAGTTCTGAAAAATTTGGTCTCAGGAAAGCTTTTCACTCTTGAAAGTTACGGAGGACCCCAAAGAATTTTGTTTATGTGGGTTACACTAATACTAACCACACGAGAAACCACATTAAAACCAAGAAATACACAAAGTATTGACATTTTCATTCACTGAAAATAATAAACCTATTACATGTTAACATGAATAACATTTCGTTTTCCAAAAGAAAAAAATTAGTGCAAAGACAGAAACTGCTTTACATTTTTGTAAATCTCTAATGCTTTGCTTAATAAGAGAAAGCTGGATTCTCATATCCGCTCCTGCTCAATCTGTTGCTTATGTTGCTTTGGCTGGGAAACACAACCAACCAACCGTGTTATGTATAAGCCGACACACCCAAGAAACCTAAGATACCACCTCTTGAGTGAAATGACTGAATATAAAAAGGGGGACAGGATAGTATTGACTCTGTAAATGTTAAAAGAGTACTCAAGAGTGCAAGAAGGTATTCAACTATCCTAGTCATCTCACAAGAGGAAGGGCATAAAAAAGCTTTTTCCTCATTAAATTTATGCCACATGGGGCACCAGGAGAACTCCAGAAAGGAGAAAGAATCGTGAAGAATTCCCATATAAAAACAATACAGATGCACAACTCTATGTGAAGAGTACAGAAATGCCCTGGGCCTGAGCTGGGAGTTTGGGAAGTATAAGTGTAAACATCTCCTTCTGCTTCACTGACTACGTTAAAGCCTTTGTGACTGTGGAAAATTTTTAAAGAGATGGGAATACCAGACCATCCTACCTATCTCCTGAGAAACCTGTATGCAGGTTAATTAGAAACAGTTAGAACCTTACATGGAACAACTGACAGGTTCAAAACTGGGGAAGGAGTATGACAAGGCCATATATTGCCACCCTGCTTATTTAACTTATATGCAGAGTACATCATGCAAAATGCTGAGTTGGATGAATCACAAGCTAGAGTCAAGATTGCTGGGTGAACTATCAACAACCAGAAGAAGGTGAAGAAGAACTAAAGCAGAAGGTGAAGAGGAACTAAAGAGTCTCTTGATGAGGGCGAAAGAGGAGAGTGAAAAGGCTGGCTTAAAACTCAACATTCAGAAAACTAAGATCATGGCATCCAGTCCTATCACTTCATGGCAAATAGATGGGGAAAAAATGGAAACAGTGACACACTATTTTCTTGGGTTCCAAAATCACTGCAGATGGTGACTGTAGCCATGAAATAAAAGATACTCACTCCTTGGAAGGAAAGCTATGACAAACCTAGACAGCATATTAAAAAGAAAAGACATCACTTTGCCAACAAAGGTCCAGGTCCATATAGTCAGAGTTATGGTTTTTCCAGTAGTTATGTATGGATGCGAGAGTTGGATCATAAAGAAGGCTGAGCACTGAAGAACTGATGCTTTCAAACTGTGGTGCTGGAGAAAACTCTGCAGAGTCCCTTGGACTGCAAGGAGAGCAAACCAGTCAAATCCTAAAGAAAATCAGTCCTGAGTATTCACTGGAAAGACTGATGCTGAAGGTAAAGCTTCTTTACTTTGGCCACCTGATGAAAAGAGCAAACACACTGGAAAAGACCCTGATGCTGGGAAAGATTGAAGGCAAAAGGAGAAGAGGGTGGCAGAGGATGAGATAGATAAATAGCATCTTTTAATGGATATGAACTTGAGCAAACTCCAGGAGATAGTGAAGAACAGGGGAGCCTGGTATGCTGCAGTCCACGGGATCTCAAAGAGTCGGACATAACTTACTGACTGAAAAACAAGTGTTAAGAAGCCAGATGTCTAAAGGACACAGAGAAAAAGGGAGTAGGGCAGGAGGACCAGAGCAGAAGGAAAACAGTATTTTTAATGGGCAAGAGATTTGAATAGATACTTCACCAAAGAAGACATGCCAGTGGCAAATAAGCACATTAAAAGATGTTCAGTATCCTTAGTCTTTAGAGACGAAAACTGCAACAATGAGATATTGTTATGCTCCCAAAAGAAAAAACTCAATTTTAAAAAGACTAAACCAGAACCAAATGTTGGTGAGAGAGTATGGAGAAACTAGACCTCCCATGCACTGCTGGAGGTAATGCAAAATGATACAGCTATTTTGGAAAAGACTCTAGTGGTTTCTTATGAAGTAAATTTATGACCCAACAATCCCACTCCTAAGTATTTATAAGAAAATGGAAAATATATATTCACATAAAGACTTGTACATGAGTGTTCACAGCAGCTTTATTCATAATTGACCAAACTGGAAACAACCCCCAAATGTCCAGCTCCTAGTGAATGGCAGATCCATATAATGGAATATGACTCAGCAAGATATAGGGACACACTGCTGTTACATGCAACAATGTGGATGAAGACAAAAATGACTATATACTTTATGAATCTTTCCTATGAAATTCTAGAAAAGGCAAAACTACAGTAATTTAGATCCCTGGTTGCTGGAGGGGAAGGGAAGGTTTAACTGAAGGGGCACAAAGGAACTTTTTAAGGTGATAGAAATGTCCTATATATCATGATTCTGGTGATGGTTGCTACGTGACCGCGCATATTTGTCAAAACTTACCTAATTGTATACTTTGTTGTTGTTGTTCAGTTGTTAAGTTGTATCCAGCAAAATTGACCAACTTTAAATATATGATAAACTGCAGGGAAGCCTGGCATGCTGCAGTTCATTGTATACTTAAAAGTTGGTCAATTCTGTTTAAATTACACCTCAATAAAACTGCTTAAAGAAAAAGAATAGAGGAATGAACATATTGTCCTTTCATCATACCTGTCACTCACCAACATTTATCAACACCTGACAGACAATGGCAAAAGTCAGGAAAGAAGAGATGTAAAGTTCATTAACAAGAAAGAACAGGAAGTTGCCAGGAATGATATAGTCATAAGGAGAAATAATAATATGCCTTTCTTATTCCATTTTAACCATTCTAATAATGAGAATAATTTACTTCTAAAAGAGACCTTGACCAGAGGCCAAAATGTCATGTTTCATCAAAATATTATTTCTTACATAATGTTCTAAGGGCTACCTAAGTCAGAAGCATCTCAAGCCCTTTTCATCAGACATTCTAGGTGAAAAGTCCCCAAATCTACCTTCTGAACTGCTCGCAAAGAAGTAGTTTTGCAAACTGAATCTGAGAGAACCACTATACTGGAAGGAATATACAGATATGCCTGCACACACACGCACAACTAGGTTTGCAACAGCTCCAGGTCAACAGTATTCAACAGCACATGTGCTTTTCTTACACGAACACAGAATCATCTCTCATGGCGCTACAAAGGACTCAAATGTATCCTCAACAAAAATCACTTAAGAAAATGCCAAGGATCATCCTGGACTTTAGCAGGAAAACAATTCTAAGCAGAGGAAAAAAGATCCTTTGACCTTACGTAGTTTGAAATTCCACAATGCCACACTGCTTCTGTTTCACAACTATATACTGGTTAGTAGCAGGTGACAGCCACTTCAATTTTAATTACTATTTGTATATTATAACAATATCTTCTTTCAATACTTGATTTTTTAAAAGGTAGATGCTATGTTCAGCCCCCTTTATTTTTCCCCCTTCATAAATTATGTCGATTTATTGTTACAGATTTTCCTATGGGCTTTCTCTGTACATCAAGTTAATATCAAACATCTTTAAAATCAAGTTTCACCATGTCAAAAGAAAACTAAACAACATTAGGAATAGCAGAGAAGAAAGCTGAGTAAATTGGTCAAGGCCTTTAGCTTCATGAGGTGGTTTGGGCTTTCAGCTCTCTGTCATTGTTTCCTTTGGTGGCACAATATACACAAAGTTCACCACTTTAATCTTTTCTGAGTGTACAAGTCAATGATATGAAGTATATTCACACTGTTGCATAACTATTCCCACCATCCATCTCCAGAAACTTCTTCCCATCACACCAAACTGAAACTCTTGTACCCATTAGACAACAAATTCCTATTTCCCATTTTCTCCCAGTCCCTGGTATCCACTAATCTATTGCTACATTCTTTCTCTATGAATTTGACTATTCTAGATACCTCTTACACATTGAATTGCACAAAACTTGTCCTTCCATCATGAGTTTTTTCTACTAATTTTTATTGGATGTCTAGGCAACAGCAATAAGGATACAAAAACTGACAGCATACTGTTGTACCCTCATGAAACTTATGCTCTGAAGAGGGAAGTCAGACATGTCAACATGCTAACTGCTCTAAAAGAGATACAAAGTGTGCCATACAATGATGGCACAAAGGGGCAATCAACTCTGGGTAGACTGAAGTTAGGAGAGCTTCCCAAGGGAAGTGGTATTTTAGGACAGTTGTAAAATATGCTAAACTCACAGAATGGACACGGTCACTCCAGTCATCAAACAGTCCAAGAAGGACACTCCATACCCAGAGTGTGCCAGGCACTCCATACCCAGAACCACCAGAGTTCCTGCTTTCCTTAAGGTAAGTGCTAAAGCAGAGCTATGAAATACACATCTGAACAAGGTCAAGTAGCTCAAAGTGAAGAACAAAGTGCTTGGGGAGGAAGGTGAGGCTGGAAAGGCACTCAGATGTCAGATATGGGAAAGTTCTATATCATCCAGAGTTTTACTTTATACCGCAGGCCAACTTGAGAACTTCAGAAAGAATAAAATTCAGAGATGGCTCTTACAAGTAGTACACATTCCCACGATAACCCCAAAGGTTTTAATTTCATATGCCTGGGGGCGGGCCCCATAAATTTATTTTTAATGAGTACACCAGGTGATTATAAAGCAGTTATATATCCATGGACTACTTTTAGGGAAATACTTCTGTAGAATACGGGAAGTTAATGACGACTTCAAACAGGAGAATAATATGAATAGTTTATCTGTTTGGGTTTATTAATTCCCCCCCTAATTAAAAAGGTGCTTTTATTCAAAAGACATAAAAAAACACAAACAGAAAAACATTACTCAATTCAAGGCAATGGAAACCCACTCCAGTACTCTTGCCTGGAGGATCCCATGAAGGAGCCTGGTGGGCTGCAGTCCATGGGGTCGCTAAGAGTTGGACACGTCTGAGCAACTTCACTTTCACTTTTCTACCTCCTGGAGATAAATAAAGAGCTCACATTCTGGTGTGTTTGTTTTTCTCACTTAATATTATGTTAATATACAGTTTTAAGTAGAAGGATCATACTATACAAACTACTTTGAAGCCTATTTTCTTCACTTTAGTTACCAAAGTGGATATTTCTCTCTTCTATTCTTTCTTAGTCAAGATTTTTGATGACTGCCTAGCAGACCATAGGTACCATTTAGGTGTAACTATCCCTTATTTTTAAATATTTAGGTTATTAGCAGTTTTTCACCTATTTTCCTGTACCACTGTCAGTGTCAACATTTGGATGGTATCTGGATTTAAGAAAGATCACTTTAGTTATATTATAAGGGCTGAATGTGAAAAGAGGTTAAGTTAAAGGCAAGGTGAAAGGCTATTATGATGGTCCAAGCAAAAATAATGAGACAGATCTCAATCAGAGCAGTCATAGAAATGAACAGAGAATGGATTTGAAAGTCCATAATCTACATGTAAGGGTTTGTCATCTGATTGGTGTAACATGCAGAGAAGTAATTCTTTTTTAAAATAAATATTTACTAAACTCTTGCAGTGTAGGAATATCAAAGAATAATTATTGAGAAAAAATTAGGATTAAAAAAACACCATGCATTTTCACTTTTCTCTCTGTGTACACATGTATGTGTAGGATCAGGTTTCCAATTGCATTTAAGTGATTTAGAGTATTCTTTTTTATCAGATGAAAAACAATTCCGTGTTCCAGTTTTACAACTGCAAAAGCAGAACCAGAAAGAATCAGTTGTCAGCAAAAGCTTGACTCTCTGTTATTGAATATATGGTGAGGCTATAGTGGGAAATTAACATACTAAGCGAGAAACTCCCCATGATTAATAAGTTTACTTCAATTTTTAAAAAGAATCTGTATCTACTCGGGCATTCTGCCAAAAAACCAAATGCTTTACGCATTTGACTCCTTGTCATTTTATGTGGCTATTCTCCAATACAAACTTAGAGATGCCACATTTCAAAATCTGCCAACTATTGGAACCTGGGTCAAACAAAACACTTCTACTCTCTGTGACAAGTTAAAATTTATCAATGAAAAGAAATCTTACTAGGTAAAGCTGAGATCACATAAAAATGTTTACAATTAACCAGTTATTTCTCCAAAAAAGTTTTTTTTAGAAGATACTAATACCCATTCCATATTATTAAGCTTCAGATGACAAATGCAAGGTTTTATTATAATTAAACTTTTAGACACTTGAAGCAGACATATCCAAAGACTCTTTCTCTGGGTTTAAATCTGACATACCTCAATTGATGAAAAACTGAGAAGCCTATCTTGCTTTCTTCTGAGATAGCATTCCTTTTTATTCATCTACTTTATTTAAAAAAAAAACTAGGTAAGTCTAATTTATTACTTTTGATGATTCAAAGCATCTGTATCCACTCAGAAAATTTTTACTATGAAAATTTTCCAAGTTTTTTTGTTTTTTGTTGTTGTTCAGTCGCTCATTCATGTCTGACTCTTTACAACCCAATGGACTGCAGCCCACTAGGCTTCCCTGTCCTTCACTATCTCCTGGCGTTCTGTCAAACTCATGTCTGTTGAGTTGGTGATGCCATCCAATCATCTCATCCTCTGTCGTCCCCTTCTCCTCCTGCCTTCAATCTTTCCCAGCAACAGGGTCTTTTTCAATGCATCAGCTCTTCTCATCAGGTGGCTAAAGTATTGAAGCTACAACATCAGTTCTTGCAATGAATATTCAGGGTTGATTTCCTTTAGGATGGACTGGTTGGATCTCCTTGCAGTCCAAGGGACTCTGAAGAGTCTTCTCCAACACCACAGTTCAAAAGCGTCAATTCTTTGGCTCTCAGGCTTCTTTATGGTCCAACTCTCACATCCATACGTGACTACTGGAAAAACCAGTTTTGACTAGGCGAACCTTTATCAGCAAAGTAATGTCTCTGCTTTTGAATATGCTGTCTAGGTTTGCCATAGCTTTTCTTCCAAGAAGAGTCTTTTAATTTCATGGCTGTAGTCTCTGTCCACAGTGATTTTGGAGCCCAAGAAAATAAAAGCCTTTCATTGTTTCCCCATCTATATGCCATGAAGTGATTGGACTAGATGCCATAATCTTATTTTTTGAATGTTGAGTTTCAAGCCAGCTTTTTCACTCTCCTCTTTCACCTTCAAGATGCTTTAAGTTCATTTTATTTATAATAATAGGTTTACTGATTTTCAATGATCTTAAAAAATCTCTCCTTTAAAAGGCATCCTATTTAGACTTCCAAACCACTTTCTCAAACAACAGATTACAAAAACAAAGCAAAATAACATTAGAGTCTTACTTATACTGTACCTCATGTGTATGTAACTCCACACAGTCCTAAGAGAGTAAAATAAACAGCTGGGTCTAGCTACCTGGTAATATGTAATACTATTTTGTTATTCCAAATTAAGTATGTAAAGTTATAATAATTGAAACATAATTCAGAATGAAAATCCAATGAGCTTCAAGTAATTAACACAGAAAAATCAGAATATACTTTGACATAAAAACTAAAACATATCTTACTTCATAAGATTATTACATTATACTCCATCTTCACAATTAAATAATTCTGGGCCATATCCCAGAATCTAATCAGACTAGTTTAAATTGGGGTAAAAAGTATTACAAATTTATCTTTTACTAATAATATAAAAGATCTCAGTACATGCCAAAAAGCATATGCCTCTATACCATAACTTCATTTATTGACATATACTTAAGAAATAGCAACAGCGACTATTAAGGAAATTTCTCTGAAGATAAATTTCATCATATGGGGAGGTGAGGAGAGTACAGGAAAAAACAGAAAAAGCCAAGAACAAATCATACAAGAGCTATGAGACAGTCTTTTATGATCTAACATATATATAATTGAAGTCACACAAACAGAAGAGAGAGAGAACAGGTCAAAAAAGAAAAAAAGATAATGACTGAGAATTTTCCAAACTAAAAGATAGAAACCACAGAACCAAGAAGCTCAAAGAAAACCACAGAGACACAGCATTTTCAAAAGTAAAGACACATTATATTCAAAGACAGAGAAAATCTTAAAAAGACAGACCAAAAAATAAAGAACATTTAATATACAGAGAATCAAAGAATTAACAATAGAATGACATTTTTTTTGGCTGCACCATGCAGCTTGTGGGATGTTCATTCCCCAACCAGGGATTGAACCTAGGCCCTGGCAGTGAAAGCAACAAATCCTACCCACCTGAGTGCCAGGGAATTCCTTAGAGTGACATCTTTTAAGTACTAAAAGAAAAAAAGGCAATCTACAATTTTATACTCAGCACAACATATTTTATTAAAATGAAGGAAAATAAAAGAGAAAAACATTTTCTCTTTCAGAAAATAAAAAACCTGAGTAATTCATTACCATTAGATTTGCCCTACAGTAAATTATAAAGGAAGTTTCTCAGGCGGATGGAATATGACAGCAGACAAAAGCTTGGATCCACACAAAGAAATCAACAACACTAGAAATGACATAAATGAAAGTAAATATAAAACCTCATTTATTTATTTGTAACTTCTCTAAAAGATGACTGTCTGAAGCAAAAATAGATGTACTGAGTTCTGATAACATGTATTCAGTTCAGTTCAGTTGCTCAGTCGTGTCCAACTCTTTGCGACCCCATGGACTGCAGCATGCCAGGCTTCCCTGTCCATTACCAACTACCGGAGTTTACTCAAACTCATGTCCACTGAGTTGGTCATGCCATCCAACCATCTCATCCTCTGTTGTTCCCTTCTCCTCCTGCCTTCAATATTGTCCATTTTCAGTGTCTTTTCAAATGAGTCAGTTCTTCACATCAAGTGGTCGAAGGATTGGGAGTTTCAACTTCAACATCAGTCTTTCCAATGAACACTCACGATTGATCCCCTTTAAGATGGACTGGTTGGATCTCTCTGCAGTCCAAGGGACTCTCAAAAGTCTTCTCCAACACCACAGTTTAAAAGCATCAATTCTTCGGCGCTCAATTTTCTTTATACTCCAACTCTTACATCCATACATGACTACTGGAAAAACCAAACCTTGACTAGACGGACCTTTGTTAGCAAAGTATTGTCTCTGCTTTTTAATATGCTGTCTAGGTTGGTCATAACTTTAACATGTATAAAAGTGTCATTATGTCTGTATGACAACAAATGCACAAAGGATAAAGCAGGAAGAACTTCAAGTAAATAGTTTTAAAATTCTTATAGTACATATATGTATAAATATAAAATTACATACTATTATATTATAGAAGACTTGCTTAATTACAAATGTAATTACAAACTTTAAGACTACCACTAAATGAATTTTGAAAAGAGGTACAAATAAATAAGCAGGTAACAGCAGATAAATATCAAAATTAAGTAACATGTCACCTTGTATCAAAATCATTGCTTCTAGGGACACAAAAAGAAGTAAGACACTATTGAAAAGCATGACAGATGAAACAGTAGCTCAGCCTGCTCTGTCTTTTAATACTAAACTGATAGAAAAGTCAAAAAGCATTGACCACCGCAAGTATACCATGGTGAAAGCAGCTATTTATAATAGATGGGAATAATAAAAAATATCCAGGTAATCCAAAAGAGGAAAAACACAAAAAACAGAAAGAAAAACAGGAAACAGCTGGCAGAGTGGTAGATTTTAAATTCAATCATATTATTAATTACATTAAATATAAAAAACCTAAACACATCAATTAAAATAGACTGTCAGATTAGATAAACAAATAAGTCCAACTGTATACTGTCTCAACTTCTCAGCTAGCACTAGAGGTAAAGAACCCACCTGCCAATGTGGGAGACATAAGAGACATGAGTTCAGTCCCTGGGTTGGAAAGATCCCCTGGAGGAGGGCATAGCGACTCACTTCAGTATTCTTGCCTAGAGAATCCCATAGACAGAGAGGCCTGGTGGGCTAACACTCCATAGGGTTACAAAGAATTGGAAACAACTGAAGCAACTTAGCACGCACGCATATACTGTCTGTAAGAAACCCATTTTAAAAATAAAAGCATAAGTAGGTTGAAAATAAAAGGATGGGGAAAGCTATGTTAGGAGACAACTCTCCATGTGTCCCTGTTTCGGTGTCTGTCTCTGGACCTAACTGACCTGTAACCACCTTCCACCTGTAGTTCTTCCTCAACAGTAGTCAATGAAGTGGAGAGTCGGAAATCTACTGTCTACAGCCAGCATTTACGGAACTTATGGCAAATTAACTTGTTACCTTTCAAGAAGACAAAATTTCAGGTGCTTCACAGTTCTTAACATGATATGTTAAAAAAAATAATCAAAAGAAAGCTGGAGTGGCTATATTAATAAACAGACAAGGAAGGCTTACAGAATAAGAAACACTACCAGGGATTAATAAGTCCTTTCACCAACAAAACATAATTCTAAATATACAAGGACATAACAAAAACTTCAAAATACATGAAGCAAAACTGAGAACTGAAAGAGAAATAGGCAAATCCACAAGTTAGAGACTGTAACACTCTTCTCAATATGGGAAAGATCAAGCAGATGATAAACATATGGAAAAATTCAACCTTACTATTGAGAGAAAATATACAAACTCACAACAAAATAGATCATTTATACCTGTAAGAATTCATTTAAAACTTGAGAAGTTTGACAAATGTGAATACTGGTGAAGATGAGGGACATCAGAAACGCTAATAAACTGCTGGTGGGCTAACAGTTTGATAGAACCACTCTGGAAAACAATTGGGCATTACCTAATAAAACAGAGAATGTGCACATTCTACCACAGCAATTCCACCCTTAATATAAATTCTTATACATATGCACTAGAAGACATGCTAAATTCTTACACACATGCACTAGAAGGCATGTACAACAGTTTCACAATGGCATTGCTAATAACTGAGGACTAAAAAAACCGGAAAACGCAGATGTCCAAAGATAAGAGACTGAATAAGTAAAACTGTGATATAGTCATATAACACAATGCTATACAGCAAAAATGAACAAATTACAGGTGTATAATACAACATAGATGACTCCTTATAATGCTGGGTTGCCGGGGTTCACAGAACAGATACACATGCTTCAGTCGTGTCCGACTCTGTGCGACCCCACAGACGGCAGCCCACCAGGCTCCCCCATCCCTGGGATTCTCCAGGCAAGAACACTGGAGTGGGTTGCCATTTCCTTCTTCAGTGCATGAAAGTGAAAAGTGAAAGTGAAGTCGCTCAGTCCTGTCCGACTCTCAGCGACCCCATGGACTGCAGCCCACCAGGCTCCTCCGTCCACGGGATTTTCCAGACAAGAGTTCTGGAGTGGGTTGCCATTACCTTCTCCCAGATACACATAAATAACTCTAAAAAGAAAAAAGCCAAATAATATATTGTTTAGAGATGTTTACAAATGAGGTAAAACTATAAAGAAAAATAAAGAAATGATTAGACAGATAGGAGAGGAGAATGGAATCAGAGACTTCAAAGATATTTGTAACGTTCTATTTCTTACTCCTGAGTAGTAAAAAGATTTTTTAATTAATTTACTTATTTTAATTGGAGGCTAATTACTTTACACTATTGTGGTGGTTTTTGCCATACGTTGACATGAATCAGCCGTGGGTGCACATATGTCCCCCATCCTGATCCCCCCTCCCATTCCATCCCATCCCTCTGGGTTGTCTCAGTGCACCAGCTGAGTGCCCTGTTTCATGCATCGAACTTGGACTGCTCATCTATTTCACATATGGTAATATACATTTTCAATGCTATTCTCTCAAATCATTCCACCCTTGCCTTCTCCCACAGAGTCCAAAAGTCTGTTCTTTATATCTGTGTCTCTTTTATATCCCTTAATCTATACATATTATAGATATCCTATTATATATTTATAGTTAAAATTCTTATTAAAAATAAGTAATAAATATAGATTCACTTAGGAAATATTAAAACAAAAAAAATGTTAAACAAAATCACCAAAGAAAAGACAACACCCCTGATGTTCCTCAACACTGAGAGGTACATGACCCCAAGCGGCCACTCTAGATACCAGTTACACTTAGCAGGATATAAAGCATGAAGCAACACGCCAGCAAGGCAGTGTCAGGTAGTTACTCTGCAGCAGGAGTTTTCACATCAATTCAGGGAGTTTTCCGTTTGGCCTTCCAGGTGGCAGGTCAAGTAAAAGGAATGAAATCACAAAGGCTGGTGTAGTATCCAACTTAGCTTGGAAATTCTGAATAGCAATCACCATCTTCATCTATAGACAAAGATTCCCAGACTCACAATAAACTTGCTCAACTATGACTTATCATATCCAGGGAAGCCCAAAGCAGTTGTCTCCCACTGTTATTAATATTTACAGTTAATTCACAGTCCTCTCAGTCCATATGTACTTTACTAACCATGGATCATTTTTACTGAAAGCAATGGTGCTCAGTTACACACAACTGACATTCTATCATTTCCAGGTGAATAAAGCTAGAGTTAACCCAAGACCAAAACAGTCCAAAAAAAAGAAAAGCTATTAATTCTTTACTCACACCAAGTGAGGAGACTAAATTTAGAATGGTACTAAGCTAAACAGCTATTAATATATTTTACTGAATCCAAAATGCCAAAGATTTTAAGATACCATTAATTTTTATATGACTAAGAAAGAACATTCTTCTAATTAAATATGGCACACCACTGATTGGTAGCTTCCCTGATTCTTTTCCAAATTAAGGAATCCGAATGCGGGAGACCTGGGTTCAATAACCTGAGTTGGGAAGATCCCCCGGAGGAGTGCAAGGCAAACCACTCCAGTATTCCTGCCTGGAGAATCCCCCCATGGACAGAGGAGCCTGGCAGGCTACAGCCCAGGAGATCGCAGAGAGTAGGACACGACTGAGCAACTAACCACAGCACAGCTGGTAGCTCAGATGGTAAAGAATCTGCTTGCAATGCAGGAGACCTGGGTTTGATCCCTCGGTCAGGAAGATCCCCTGCAGAAGAAAATGACAACCCATTGCAGTATTCTCGCCCGGAGAATTCCATGGACAGAGGAACCTGGTGGGTTACAGTCCACGGGGTTGCAAACAGTCGGACACCACTGAGCGACTAACACTTTGATTTTCTTTAACCACTGATTGTAAGCTACATCCCCTACTGAGCTATAAAAATGGGGAGGGGGAGATAAACATCTTAGAATCAACTGAATACAAAATAACTCTTTCAGTTTTCCACTAAAATATTTAAGATATGCTGCGCTATTCTCTCCCTGGAGACAAAATCCACTCAAACAGAAACTGGTCCCCTACTAAAAACTTTCTAAGATGTGTTAAGTTGTATTTTCTCACTTAGTAGAAAGGCTATATATATACCTCAATACCTCTCTTTCTTCATCTATTCTAAAAACATAACTCTCACTATCAACAGCTGTAGAACAGCTCTCTTCATTCTGGATGTTAAACGAGCTCCCATCACTGATCAAAATCATCAGAAGTTGTAAGGGCTTTCATAACCTGGACACTTTCATATAATGCTCTGGAGTAAAGAGAGAGAGACAGAAAGCACAGCAAGGTATCCCAGCGTTAAGTCTGCTCCCACATGTCAGACTGTGCAGTCAGAATGGGGGAAAACCTCAGTCCAGTAGGGGCACACAAAATGAATGTTTTCATCTAAGTGGGTTGTGCTCAACTACTGGCTCTGCATGACTGGGAGGGCAATTCTATCAGTTTATAAGCAAAAGTGAAGACAATCACTTGGACTTTCCCATACTCTGTCAACTTGCAAACAACAGGACCAGATAAACAGCCTCTTGGTTCACAGATGGATAAACTTGGGGCTTATACAAACATTAATAGCACATCTTCTTAAACTGCCAAAGAAATGAATCTATAATGAAAAATGGTACCTGAAAATATATTTAAGGCAATCAAAATCAATCAATCGATCAAACCTGGAGCTCAAGAAGGGGTATAAGTAGATGAATGGGATAAATGGATCAGCAGTGGTGCTCATGCTTGCACGCAGTTGCTCAGTCGTGTGGTGCTCCACACCAAATTAATACATGGAGGTCAGTTTAGATTGCTCTGTTTAAATTTAATACACACGCTAAAGATTTTTTAAAGAGAAGACACACAGTTTAAAACATTCAACATTTATAAGATAGTCTTAAAAATTGGGAAGCTGAGAGTACAAAAATCTAAAACAAGCTAAACTCCTTGTATTATACATAAAAGAAAGTATTTTTAATTTGTTCCCAAATTTTGTAATTAAAGCTACAATTCTGTATATATGCTTTTTAAAAGGCTTACTGCATCATGCTTTTTAATAAAACACATAAAACAGATTCTATGCTGCAAAAAACAGAAACCAAAGAGTTTAGACTGATTTTAAAAAATTATCTATAGTGCTACTCAAATGCACTCTATGAAGGAACTGTTTGTTACAGGTTTGCAACAAGGCAAGTATCAAACTAGAAACTCTTATAGTAGTTTGACAGGGGAATTATATACCTGTTTAATAATCATTAAAAAAAAAAAGGGAGCTTGTATTTTGCTTGTTGGGTTTTCTTTTTTATTTTTCTAAGTATTTACTTTTAATGTATTTTAAATAAGTATCAGAAAAAAAGAGATTCTTCACCACAATCAGTTTGAAAAGTAGTTATACAAGACACATCAGTTATAAAGCTTTATGTGCCAAATAACACATCAAATGTACAAAAGTTAAAATAGAGATGCAAGGAAAAAACGAAGAACAAAATAAAGTGGGAGAGTTTCATGACCTATTAGATTAAAAATAAGTAGAGAATGAAAACCAATTATGAAATGTCACATTTTCTTCAGGAAGTCATCTATCATAAGATGTACCATCAGTTTAATACCAGCTTTTCAGGAGAAAAAAAATAACTGTGTTAAATGTACACAGTGTGAGATGTATTAACCTCAGAATTAAAAAAAAATTAATCAAGGAAATAACAGTAGGGCAATAATTTGGTATCAAATAACAAAACATTTATAAAGATACTGACTATATTACAGGCCCTAAAGAATACCTCAACAAGTTTGAAAAACTGAAAAGTATCTAAAGCATGGCAAAAACTGGTTTTCTATCATTTCCCACTATAAATTACTTCAGGATTCCTGTTTGCTTTTGCTTTTTTGATGCTCCTGGGTAAAACTATTATGAAGAAGGTTTGCCAATTTTAAAAACTTTTTAAAACTACATTAAGTGACTTAAAACATGCTAATCTCTTACAGCCTTGCAGTTTTCTAATTCACTTTTATATAGAACTCAAGGGAAGAAGTCAAAGTATTCCATAATGTCAGATGCTGCACAGATCATAGATGCCTCTGCTATTCTCTTCCTAGCTCCTTACAATCTTATTAAAAATATAGGATATTATTAGGATATGGGTGGCATTATTTTGCTTTCTCAAAAAAGGTCTGTCTTTCTTCTTTGTGGCCCACTGGAAAAACACTGGCCTAATGTAGCCACCCTCATATAGCTATATGGCTGATTAGGTAAAAGCTGGCTAAAGGGTTATATGAGAGCATTACTTGAAACACTACCACTATATATGTGTGTGTATATACTGCACACATTACACACACAAACACATACACACTGTACTAGACAAGACTCATAGCAACATTATTAACAATTTATTCTAAGTAATAACACAAATGTATTTTCCACCTATGCTATACACTCGATCATCTAAAAATTACCCTCCAAAGGATGATCCTACTTCTTAGACTGGTCTGTCAAAAGGAGTGGTTCTCATGATAGAACCAAACTTAGAAGAGAAAGAAGTGTACTGAAGATAGGATCCTTCTGAAACTGTTCATTTTAAGTCAGAGTTTTGAAAGCTAAGTTCTCTAAGTTTTCTTCCATTCCCACACCTAAAACTTAAAGCAAGATTCAACTAAATGTGTTCTAAAAGCCTCATTTAAGATAAAAACTTTTTTATAAAATGAAAAAATATTCAAATAAACGTATTTACCATAAGAACAAACAAACTAGGAAAAATATTTGTAACTTAATTCACTGATAGGCACCAATTTTTCTAATATATGAAGAGCTCCTTGGAATTAACAATCAAAGACCAAGACTCACAATAGAAAAGTGGGTAAAAGATAATCAAGTAGTACCTTGAAAAGGAAATACAAATGGTTCTCAAATATATGAAAGGACACTCAATCTCACTTATAATAAAAGAATGCAAATTAAAACTACACTGAGATCCATATGTTTTTTCTATTAGACTGATAAAGATCAAAATATCTGAGACCATAACCTTGGTGAAAATATGGAAAAGGTCTCATTATTGCTGGTGGGAAACTATAATACAGAAACCACCTCTGTATTATAGTTTTTCTTACTGGGACTATCTTTCTAAGACATTTTAAAAAATGCAGTACACAAGATATATTCAGCCTGGTGTGAGCTGTTGTTCATTAAAAAAAAACAAACTATTGTAACTATCCACTTTTATAGAATATTGTTCATAAAATGCAAGAGATAGGTAGATAAGTTTATGAAACTTGGATGATGAAGTAGCAGTACTGACAACAGTACTGCTCCATCTGAGCTCACCTCATGACAGCTTATCGTGCACTTAGTGGGTGTTCAATTAAATTATCTGGGTGAATGGGACCAAGAATAATGCCGAGGGATGATCAGAATCGTGTAAAACAAGTAAGAATAAGAAATTAACTAAATTTATCTGAATTGGTAAATTAATTGCTTAAACACTATACTTTTTCAAGAACAAGGCACTGTACACTGACAAATGTTTCCTGAAAAATGAGTCAGCAAGCAACAGAGGTATAGCATAGGTTAGCAGTAATGGTCCCCTAATGAGTCACACAGTTAGGAAACTCCTCCCACACCAACTCTGTGCCCGGCTATATGATTTGAAGGCTAGCAGCTAGAAACACATAGATCTCCATCACCCTAACACCAATATCCAGACTATGAGTGACGCCATTCTAGGCCAAATAGCTTCCAGATGACCACTCAGCTGACCCAGCCACATAAGCAAGCCCAGCCAGTAGCAGGAGCAGAATTGCTGAACTGAGCCCATGCCAGAATTATCGGCTAACAAATGGCTATTGTTTTACACACTAAATTTTTGGGGAGGTTTGTTATATAAAAATTGACACCAGTGGGGAGGTGAATAGGATTGGGGGTCTAGGAAAATTTTCATTTTACCTGTTTTCTGCTTTTTAAATTTCATGAGAACATATTCATATACTATTTAATTAACTTATAAAAATATTTTTATATCAGATTGATACTACAGTAAAGCCCTACTATCACCTTATAAACACATATACATAAAAACAAAATAATTCAGTCCAAATGGGAAAATGAATTTTAAAGGAGACATTAATATTGCTCAGGAAAAACAGGGTCAGTACAAAGTTACAGGGTATATTTATTAAAAAAAAAATTAGTGAATAAGAATACATTCATGATCAATATCTTAATAATGGCTATTATCAGATTCTGGAAGTATTAGGAGACATACATCTCAGATTTTGCTTCCCTGCTTCTTCTGTTTATGCAGCTAATGGCCTAGTACATATTCCCTCATTTTAGTTCTCACATGCTATGAAGTAAACATATGCTAAATGACTTCAGGCAAAAGTTGGTTAACCTCTTTATGCCTCATTTCCTCAACTGTAAAATGGGGATAAAAGTACTTGTTTTATAGAGTTGTGAAAATTAAAACACTTAGAATAAGGCACACAGTAAGGGCTCAATAAATTTTATAACCACTAAGCATCATCAACCAAAGTGTGATACATCAAAATTAATTTGAAAAATCTTCCTAAAGACTTCATTAAAAAAAAAAAGACAATCTTACTAAAAACCAAAACAAAACCTGGGAATATATTTTTTTAAAAAAAGAAGAAAACTGAAACTCCAAACAATAACAAATTCATTTGATCCACATTTCACAATTCTAAATGGGTTTAAAAACCAAAGGTTTCAATTTGTGTGTGTGTTACAAATTCAGAAAAAGCAAAAAAAGGGAGCAATAGTTCCTACTGTCTCACCTCTGCAATGACCTCTGGCACAGAAACCTCCAACTCATTCTACTACCATTGAAAACAAACTAACAAAAAAGATGACTTTAGAAAACAAGGCTCTTTCATAAGAAATACACTTAAACTACAATATTGGAAAACTGTAGTTACTCCTTGATCAATGGCTTTACACTGCCCTTTTTCAGGCCAAGATCAGGCCTGGATAGTTTCCTGTCTATGTATGTATACATCAACAATTTTAAGAGGAAAAATCAAGCCTGGGTAGGGTAGTTAAAAAAAAAAAAAAAGATGATTTTTCAAGTGTTTTAAACTAGTAATTAGACATGTGAGTCAGTGACCAACTGGAAAAAGCCTTATACCACAATGAATAGGTATTTTAGTTTGTCCTATTGTGAGGAATGAATAAATGCTACAAAAATTCCATTTTTCATTCCAATTCAACTCAATTTAAAGAGCATTTGGTATACACCTAGTAATGTGGCAGATTCTGGACTTAGGAGGGTTAGAAGTAATAGTTATGTTACTATATATGCCAGACAGTTGCTGGTATTTAATCATAATAATCTAGTGAGGTAGACAATATTAAAACTCATTTTACAGAGGAGGAAATTAAGGCTCACAGAAATAAAATAACTCGTCCAGGGTTTCTCAGCAGCAGCAGGGTCCTGGAATAGGGGTGTGGGGCAGGAGGAACATGAGGGTAGTGCCATATGACTATTTCTACAGACAAACACAACACCCAGTGTAGTCAGTCCTTTATCAGCAATGTGAAAGGAGGCTAGGACTGTGGGAAACCAAAGAGGATCTTTTGGGAATGGGCAAAGGAGTCACAGAAGGCTTTAAAGTGGTTAATCTTTGAGCTGTTACTTTAAGGATGAGTAGATTTATCAACTTCAATGCCAAGGTTCACTCCCACCTCCCCTCATCCCCAATATATCAACCAAAATAAATTACTTACTTGAAATTGAGAAAAACAATTTTGAGAGAAATCTTCCTCAGATATTTTATTCCATAGTTTTAAAACAAATAATATGATGACAGATTAATTTTTAGGTTGCTTTTATGTGGCTTGTCTTGGTTTTTATTCTGAAATGAAATTTAGATTAGTCATTTTCTTGTTCTGAGAAACTAGGAGTATGCCAACATGTTTTAACTTCACATTTGTTTTCACATATCAACATGTATTCTTACTTACAGTCTTTCATTTCACCATCTCAAACAATACCTAATTTAATATATAAATTACTTTGAGGTATAAATATATATGCAAAATAAGATAGTTCTTTTAATTCTTGTTATACTTCCTTGGTAATTATAATAAATAGAAGAAAAGTAGAAAACTGTGTTAATCTGTTATATATTACACAAGCATTTTTGAGGTAACACGCTTTTTTAAATTCTTTGAATCATTTATATAGTAAATGCTCTCTTAACCCAAAGAAAATTAAATAACTGTCCCCAAGGAAACTGACCTCAAAATCTTGGTACTTCCCACAGCTATCATCTAAAAAGAAAACAGAATTGGACCAAAAAACCCTTAAATTTTCCAAAGACAATTACTGCCCTTTTTTCTCCAAATTTACTTTGTTAGGCATATATTCAATTTCTGCTGCAGAAAACAGTCCAGTTTGCCAATACTAATTAAGCAACAAAATATTTTTCACTTAAAAATGAAGACTTAAAAATCTGAGAACTGGAAAAAACACAGGTCATCTGGAAAACTTAAAAAATGACAAAAAATAAAAACAAAAAATACCCCACCCAACCACACACCAAAAGGTTACACATACTGTCATTAAGAGGGTTTTATTTATAATTTGTTTTAGCCTCAAAATGCACCTACTTTATGTCCAGACAGTGAAGAATTTTTCTTTAAATTGCTTAAGACACCTACTCCTGCCTTACCTGGAAACTCTAAGTTAACACAATTTTATCCACAGTTTACTGTACCTCAACTCCCATTATTTATTTCCTCTTTTATTCAGTATCACTATGATGTTAAAAAGGCAGTCAGGTACCAAAGTGACATACACCATCCCGTGTTTCATATCTTAGTAAGTTTCCAAGTATTTCTGGGAAATATATATATAATGGCAACATCCTCTGAAGCCTATTTAAACCCAACCTACTCATTTTTCACTCATTTTTAATTGAACAAATTCTAATCCAATCAAAAGTAAGACCAGGAAATATTTAAGTACAGCACCAGAGGAACTCTGAAAGGTCTGATCCAGTGCCTTTCTCTTTGGAAAACTATGTACATACAATTCTAGTATCAACTTTGTTTATATCTGTCCTAAATTCTTGTTATAGACTAATCTACAGTCTAATGTCATATATGTTATAGACATTATTTTTTAAAAAGAGAGAGCTACAATCATCACGAAACAAATCCAGCTATAATCTATTCTACGGGAAGAGTCTAAACAGTACTGAACACAGTAGGCCCTCTGAGATTTCTAAATTGTGTACATACTTGTTTTTTTTAACAATTCCTCTAAACTTCTGTATGTTTGTCTTTCAATTATAACCAAGGCCTTTCCAATTCTCAGATGTGGGGAGACAATGTGAGGTAGTAAGGGCTGAGAGTCAAAATCTCCAGTTTTTAGACCCAGCCCCACACCAACTAGTTATAGGATACAGGACACTGGACAAATCCTTGAGTTAATCTATCTAGACATCAGTTTTCTATAAATAAAATGAAAGAATTTCACCACAACAGTGTTTCCAACCCCTTTCACCAACAAGAAGTCTTTTGGAGGTATCAACATTGTGTTTGATGAAAAAAAAATTTTTTTTTCTTATATAATTATGAAACAAATTTACACAAAGCTTGTGGCAATATGAATGGATTTCAAATCCAACCTTTTCCACATTAGGAACATTTTAAAATAACAATGATGCTTGATTTTTGCAGAACATACATATGCTATTAGGCAGTCACCCTGCAGCAAGCTAAATGGCACATCAGAAAATGGTTAAGAGGATCCAATACAGGCAAGAGCTAGGCCCCAGAGCAACATCCTGCCACCCTGACCTTTCATCATCAGATGACATGCTCTCTCAAGCACCCAGAATACAAACCCCAGTAACAGTTCCGTGACCCCATCTCCATAAGAGGCAGCTACAGTCTCTGGCTGGCTGAAGCAGATTTCAAGTATCAATGGTAAAGCACTTTCTTTAACGTACTTAAAATACTAAATAGAGGCATAACTGCTGGTTGTGCTCATCATAGAGCTTCCCTGGTGGCTCAGATGGGAAAGAATCTGCCTGCAATGCAGGAGACCCAGGTTCAATTCCTGGGTAGGGAAGATCCCCTGGAGAAGGGAAAGACAACCCCACTCCAGTATTCTCACCTGGAGAATCCCATGAACAGAATCCCAAAGGGAGCCTGGCGGGCTACAGGCTACGAAGTCGCGAAGAGTCAGACACGACTGAGCGACTAACACACTTGTGCTGTGCTCATCATACTATCTGCTCAAGGGAACCCGCAGCCTGTCTTCAGATCCAACTCCACTAGGGTCTACCACCTCCAGAGAGTCACATAACATCAAGTGGAAGCTCTGAATTAGAAGACCTCTACTAAAACCTAAAATTAAATAGTACTGCAGTAATCATTTGACAGCTAAATATTTATGACTACTATGACCTTGTATTTTTGTTCTCCCTTACCAATTGTTGCAAGCACAACATAATCTAAAAAAATTAATTTTGAGTAAGTATCACACACACATGGCGAAAAACCTCCAAAAGTTACCAAAGAGTATACTTAAAAAAAAATTAGATTCCCACGTTTGTCCTGTAGGCCACCAGTTACCCTCACTGGAGGCAACCACTGTTGCAAAATTCTCATGTATCCTTCCAGATATATGTGTACATATATATATACAATATATATTTACTTATAAATATATATTTATATTCACTTATAAATATTTAATGTTTATTATATATATGTGTGTGTAAATATATTTTAAGCCACACAAATGGTAGCATACCACATATGGAGCCTTGCATCTTACTTTTTTCCTTTTAATATATCTTAGACATGGCACCAGAGCAGTACATATAGTACTGCCTCATCACTGTAAGGACTTGCCTAGTATTCCACTGAAGAGATATGCCATAATTTACTTAACTACTGATTTACGCTCAGGTTATTTCCAATCTTTTGCAATGACAAACAATGCTGCCACAAATATTCTTACACACTCATTTGACACATATGTAAAATCTTTTGGAGGATAAAATCTTTGAATGAAGTTGCTAGATCAAAATGTACATGAAAAAATAAAAATAAAAAACAAGGGGTGGGGGGGGAACTCCCTGGAAGTCCAGTGGTTAGAACTCTGCACTTCCAGGGGCCTGGGTTCAATCCATTGTAGGGTAAGTTTCCACAAGCTGTGCAATGCAGAACCCTCCTCCCTGCCAAAAAAGGAAGATGAACTACCAAAACATACATGCATCTTAAATTCTGAAAATGACTTCCAAATTGTTTTTCACAGAAAATGAACATTTTATATTCCCACCAGCAATATGTGAGAATGCCCATTTCCCCTTCCTCTCATCCTCTTCAAGTTATACTGTATAATCAATCTTTTCTAATTAGGTGATAAACGCTTTGTTGTAGTTTTAATTTACATCTTCATTATAGTAAAATCACATGTCTTTTCATAAGAATTCTCTTTGCTCACGTTTTCTATTGGATTATTTTCTAGGAGCTCTTTGTATATTAAGAAGAAATTAGTCTTTTGTGAAAAGTGTACAAATAAGCATTACCAGTCTATTTCTCCTTTAACTTTATGATTTTTGTCTCTATACAGAATTTTACTTTACATTGTAAAACTCAGCAATCTGGCTTCAGTTCTGTATCATACTTTGCCTTCACCATTCCTAGATTAAAATAATTATCTTACGTTTTTTGTTTGTTTCTACATTTAAATCTTCTGACTCATCTGGAAGCCAAGTTTTTACTTTTCCAGATGACTAAATACCTATTCCAACACTCAATATTAAAGAATCTTCTTCCCTACTAATAGGAAAGGTAGCATCCATTATCATACACTTAAGTTCTTACACACAAGTCAATTTCTGACCTCTGCTCTATTTCATTGCTATTTCATTTTACTATGTCCAAGACATGCTACTCTGAAAACATTTTAAAATTAAAATCAGTTTACATATAAATGAATATAATAAACCAGAAATTACTGGCTTTCTTTAATATAAGAATAATTCTGCAGTTCCTAAACTGAATTTATATAATCAAATTCAATACTATTATCATGCAATCACATATTTTAGTTGATACTTATTTGGGAGCCCAATATCAAACTCAAGGCTTTTTCTAATATTTCTTTCTGATAGTTTTTCCTTAATTTTGTACATATATATATTTCAAATTATAAAATCAATACATTCTCTGCAGAAAACCTGAAAAATACAAAATACACCTCCCAGAGATAAGCAACTTTTATATTTCGGTGAATTTTTAATAAATTATTATTTCATAAACTAATTTTTCTCACATAATATACTGATAACACTTTCCTGTATTATTTTATATTATACTTATATAATAACCAAGAAAACATTATTTAATGACAAATTCTACTAAATGAATATGCCCAATTTATGTAACCACTTCTCGGTTGCTGAACATTTAGGGTTGTTCCCTGTTACGCCTATCATCTATTATTTATTAATTCTTGCAACAAATGCTTAAATTTCAAGCACTGTGGTAAGCAACCATTGGCTGTGTAACGGTGAGCAAAAATGAACACATCACCAGCATTTATGGAGGTAACTGGGAAAAACAAACATTAATCTCCTATGTATATAAAAATGACAACTACACCAAGTGTTATGAAGGAGAGTTTATGAAGCTTTGAGAGTCTATGGTAGGGAAGGCTTCCCTGAGGAAAGATAAATTGGAGTTTAGGTGAAGGAAAGGAAAAACATTCTAGGCAGAGGGAACAGCAAGTTCAAAGGCCTCATTGTGGGAGGAGCATGGCAAGAATAAGGGACTGAAATAAGGTCAATATGGCTGGAACATAAAGAGCAAGGCAAGAAGGACAAGGCTCAAGCCATGACTGGATAGAGAGGTAGGGGCCAAACTGTGCAAGACCTTGTAAGACATGTAGACGCCACCACATAAGACATGTAGCTTTGTCCTTATCCTAAATGCAATGGAAAACTACTGAAGCATACCAAGTAGTAGGGGGATATAATAAGGTTTGCATTTTGAAAAGATCCCTCTGATTACAGTATAGAAAACAGATTAGAGGGGAACAGAATAGATTGGGGTAGGCCAAGATTAGGAGGCTATTGTTGTAAATGCATCCAAAAATGCTCGTAGTTTAGACTAGGGTGGTGATGGATAATGAAAGAAATAGACGGATTCAAAAGATAACCAGATTTTGTCAAAAGATTTACATCCATAGATCAAAATCCCTAAAACTGAAATTATTGGGTCAAAAAACAACATTTCAAGGATTCTGCTATGCATTGCCAAGCAGTTTTCATTTGTCAATTACCTTGTATCTGTTCCTCTATTAGAATTTTTAAATTCTTTTAAAATTCCTTTAAAATGACTTATCCATACTTCCTTCATGAAGCCTTCCCTGCCTCCCCTTTTGGCCTGCCAGGTAGTCATTGAACATGTCCTCTTTGAGTCCTCACTTTGTCTTATCCACATTTCTTTTATATTCCAATTAAACTATGTTTGAATTATGTTTACATATCTATCATCTCTCCTACATTGTGAGCTTGTGGAGGGTAAAAGTTGTTCATAATAATAATGACGCCATTTAAAAAACAGCTCAATATGTGTACTAAGTTCTCCTTAAGTGTTCACTGAATGAACTGAATCACATATTACAAGATTCCACTATGTCTACAGATTTTAGAGGACTCCTGGTTAATAGGCTTCTGATTAACTTATGGTTATTTAAGTCAAGCGTAATACAGAAACCTAATAAAATTTTCAGCTTGGGCATCAGATACCTACTAAAGTGACTAATTTTGTTTGTGGTAAAACACTACATCTCAGTAGTGCTCCTGAAAAATCTTTCTAGTATTTATATTAAATAGGCATTGTGTAATATTAAAATATTGTTAAAATGATTTAGCAAAAAAAAAAAAAGAGGCTATGAACAAAACAAGACTTTTATTAGAGAAATTATTTGTCATCTAAGTTGTCGATTTTTCACTAGCTGGAGGAAGACTGGGGTTGGGGCGGGGGTGGGGGGAGGGTGATGGCAGAGTTCCTTACAGTAATCTTAAAGTCAAGCAGCTCCCTCTATAGTCTGTTTGGCCTACTTTGTTTAATTACTTGCTTTGTGAACATCTTGCTCACACTCTTCTATTTACTCCTCCTCTGCATCTCAGCAGGGAAGCTTTTGAAAGGATAATTCTGTTTTAAATTGATGCTGAGAAAACTGAGAAAGCTATCTAAGCTCAACATGAAGTGAGTTACATCAGGCAACTAATAAGCAAGAGTTGGGATGTGGTAACTGGGCAGCTTCCCAGATTCACCTGAGTCAGTTCCTCATAGTAAAGCCTTAGGATTTTTTTTGAAGTGAAATCCCAGAGCACTCACACCCATATTCAAACCTAAGTGAAAAAATAAAAACCTCTGTCTTGTAGTGTAGTTAGGTATAATCTGGGTTCCCTCCACTAAAACAAGTTACCAAAAAGTTGTTAAATTGCTCAATACATTATATGTCAAAACAATATTCAAATCACTTTTAAATGAGTAAAAGAAAAGCAAAAGATGTTTTGGGGTTTTTTAAAATAATTCCATCACCTACATATAAAAAATTTAAGTGATTCTCTCAGGAACCAATATCCTCAACCAGCAAGAGATTAAATCAGTCAGGATTTAGCATTCAAATCTGAATGTACCAGTTTTTAAAATACCTTTTCAAATTTCACCAACTTAAGATATGAGAGCTTTTAAACCTAAGACACTAAATTTATTTCTTAAATTACTCAAAATGCCCTCAAAACATAGGACAATAGGAAGTCAACTGGACTGTTTTCTAAAGCAGAAAAATATTTTTCATGCAATAATAGAAAAACTGAACTAGTAAAAATCTAATAAATAAATCAGTTCAAAATTTTATAATGTACATCTGAAATGGTCACTTTATTTGGAAGATTTCTTCTGCTGCTATTTTTCACAATTTCACTTGAAACACAAACTCAGTTTAAAAACATTTTCTCCAAACCAATGTAAGGAATTGAGGACTCCCAAAATTAACTACTATATAAGAAAAACTTAATTTTATGATAGTCTGTAACATAGATTTACCGTGTTACAATTTTTCATTAATTTTACTAATTAGTAGATATATAAACACAGCTTGTGATTCCAAACAATAAATCTGTTTTCATTAAAAATTCTAGCATTCAAACTAGAGAACCAAACTGACTTCTTTTTTATATTATTTTCAAAATTTATTTTACTAGGTGGCTGGACTGGTTTTCTTTGGGGAGAGAATTCAGAAGCAGATAGTAGTATAGTTTTTATTTATGTTTATTAACATTAATTTTACATGGTAGAAATGCTGGCTTGATTTCTGAAAGCTGTAAACTCTAAACGTATGCCAGTGACTTCAAAATTTTTCACCTTTTGAGAAAACACAAAAATTTTGTAGCAAACTCAATTCAATAATCCTTAACAACTTAAAGTCTGAAACTCTCTATATCAAGTTTTGTATCTTTCAATGTATATACAAAAAAACCCTGATTTACATTACACATTTCAAGGTGTATTTTTAAAAATCCAGTTTTTTTTTTTTAAAGGGGCGTGATGCTGGTAATCTTTTGTAAGATGGTCAAGAGCAAAGAAACATGTATCTCTTTTTACAGACTAGTTCACGTCTTTTTTTTAATACTGAGGAACAAAAGTACACCATATTCTTTATTTTTTAAAGAATTTTTTTCATATAATAAAATTACTACTAGCTCACAGTGAAATGTTTTTTCCACAAACAAAACTTGCCTATAAAACAAAGCTTGCAAATCACTCAAGGATACATATTTAATGACTAGTGTAGAAAAAAAAAATATGTGTAGGAAAGTAACCCAAACCATATAAATTGTAATACCCAGTATATGCCACAGTATTAGCATGTCCCCTGATAATTTCAAAATGTGGCTGACCAGAGTTCTATCAACATCACTATCTTATTTTTCCTCTGTACCTGAAGTGAAAAAAAACAGTATATTACACTGAAATTCCTATTAGAAATAAAGATAGCACCACTATACTTAAAAGGGCAGAATATCTATCCTTCAAAACATTTTATTGCCTCTATTTTCCAGCCTCTAAGTTTCACGTGTTACACTTTCAACAAATTGTTAACAGCATTCAAATGCCCCATCTTAAGTCCATATCATCAAAAGCTTTGTCACTATTTTAAAAGAAATATCAAATATTCTATCAAATCTCACTAACAACACTGAAATTTTTAACGAAGAGAATTCAGCATTAAAAGATGACTGCTTAGAATGAGTGCTTGAGTTTGGAAAGTGCTATTATCTTGATAGCCCACAGGAAAACTGACTGTAGTAATAAGATAAATGGTGATTAGGGCAAGGAGCATCAAGTGGGAAATGCCATCTAAAATCCCAAAGGGCAGTACATAGCTACAGAGCATCTCTTTCTAGGAAGCAGCTCCATTATTTCACCTTGGCTGTACAAAGCGTGTAGAAAAGCAAAACAATTAAAAACCTTGCAAATCTGGCCACTATCCTACTTACACTATCATAAATCCCCCAGAGCTTCTGAGGACGCAGCTTCTGTCTCCCCACTCCACTTGTTCGAAATAGTTTTTGAAAACAAAACAGCGTATTAAAAGACGGATTGTCTTAAATGTACGTGTATTTAAAATGCAATGCTACAAGCCAGCAGAGGGACATTTCTTTAATGTTTGCGTTGCTGGGCTTGGCTGTGGGTCTTATGAAATTGACGCTATTAAGTGGGATGTTTTACACCGGGCGATATAAACACGCATCTCCTACTTCCGTGGATACACACTTCGCTGCAAGCAATGCACCTGGGGACGCAGCGCTGTCCCCAGACTCCGAGGCTTTACTTGAAACTCTAAGGAGTTACGACCTGCCCTCCCAGCAGAACCACATGGTCACTTCAATGAGAAAGATTATCTGGCCCCAGGCGCCACTCTTCAGCCCACAGCATCTCCAGAAGGGGGAGAGGAGAGCGCTGGTGAGAAGAGGCGACGAGGAGCGACTGACAACAGAGCTGACACTTCCCTACTCCTCAAGCCGTTTCCAGCAAGGGCACTTAGGAGACGCAGAGGGTGTCTGAGGTCCCACCAGTCACCCACCTCAAAGGGGGGGCCTGCGCGCCGGCTCACGGAAGACATGGCGCGGCCACCTGACCCCGTCCTCCGGGGCGAGAGCGACGGCCGCGCCTCCGCCCGCCCGCGCGACCCCGAGTGCGGCCCCGGCTCCCGGCCGCCGCACGCAGTGTAAACACTCGGCGCCCGCCGCCTCCCCGCCCGGGGTCGGATGCGGGGAGGAGGGGGCGGAACGCTCGCGCGGACCCGCATCTTTGCGCCTCTCGTCAGGCTCGGGAGGAAAGGGCGAGGAGGGCGAAGGGGAGGGAAGACGCGGCAGCGACCCGCCGAGAGGGCCGGCGCCGGCGGCGTGCGCGCGAGTGCGCGGCGGGGAGAGCCGCCCGGGCGCCCGCCGCTCCCGCCCGCGCCCCGCGCCCGCTTACCTGCCGGGGTCGCTCCGAAGATTCGCACCACCGGCACCTTCCTGACAGGGGCCTGGGTGAGGGGGGATTGGCAGGTATCCAGCCCCTGCAGCGGGCTGGCCATGTAGTAGTCGGCAGTCACTATCCTCACTGAAAACATGTTTGCCGCCGCCGCCGCCGCCTCCTCCTCACGAGCGACCCGGCAACGGCAGCAGCAGCGGCGGTTCCTTCCGCAGCGGCGGCCCCACAGCAGCGGCGGCGGCGGCGGCGCCCCCTCCCCTCACACTCAGACGCTGCGAGCCGCGGCGGCGGCGGCGGCAGCCGGCGGGCGGGGCGGCGTGGGCACTGCTGCCGCCGCCTCCTCAGGAGCACCCGGCGAGGGGCGACCGGAGAGAAGCCCTCGCGCTTCCGTCGGTGCTGCTGCTGGTGCTGCCACCACTGCCGCCGCCGCCGGGAATCACACGGGCTCCTCGGTCCCCGGCTGCAGCTCTTGTTGCCATGATGATGATGTCACGGACGCAACCACTGGGGGAGGGGAGCAGGGGTTGTGTGTGTGTGTGTGGGTGTGAGCGCGAGCGTGTGGGGCGAAGGGAGGGCCAAGAGTGGTTGGGGGAGGGGACACGGCGGGAGAGGGAGGGCGCGGGGCGGGCGCGCGAGCGGGACACCCAAGCGGGGGGCCGAGGAGGTGTTTTCTCCCCCCCCCCGCCCCCGGGCACGCAGCGAGGGCGGAGGCTGCAGGAGAGCTGGGCCCGCGCCGGGCACGGGGAATCGATGACTCGGCCGCTGGACACGGCCACCTGGGGTGAGGGGCAGCGGAAGGCGGGGGCGGCGGAGCACCGATGTCATGGATGGGCTCGGAGGGCCCGGCGGGTAGGGGGGCGCCAGTGTTCAGGGTCGTTTTTTTGGCGGTTAGGCGGGATTGGCCGGAGCCGCGGCGATCGCGCTCGCCTCGCCGACCGCCATTTCACATCCTGCGGAGAAGGCGGGGGCAGCCGCGGAAACGGCCTTTTCCAAGGTAAGAACACCCGCCCGCGGGCGCGGGGCGGGGGGGAGGCGAGGCCCAGTTCTCGTGCCGCCGCGGCCTCGCGGGAGGCGGGTCGGCGGACGCGGCCGGCCCTCCTCAGGTAACGCGGCGGCTTCGCGCGTGGCCCAGGGGCGGCGCGAGGGGCGGGGGCGCGCGAGCGCGGGCTTCGGCCTATAAAAGGGCCGCCCCGCCGCTCCCGCCCGAGCGTGCGAGACGCCGGGCCCCCTCCTCTGCCGCCGCCGTTCTGCAGTGTCTGCACCCGGCCGCTTAATGAGATTTATTCACGCTCGGCTCTGCTCATCTTTGCCAGGGGTTGGCAGATCCGGTGCACAGGGATTTCCCACCGCGGTGTTTTTCTCCCGCCCCTTTGCTTCCCTCTCGCCGTAGTATATCCTCCATGGTTTCCTCCCGGGGCCCGCGGGCTGCGTCCCGGGCGCGCGCCTGGACATGTAAGGACTTGTCAGTTCCCAGTGACTTCCCTCCTCCCTCCCTCCCTTCCCCGGCGGAATGTACGATTAAGAGCCCTTCAGCGAAATTTTCGGCCAAAGAAAAAGGCCCGTGAAAGTCACCGCATCGGATGTGGACTCCCAGTGTTATTCATTAACAGTTTGTGTGAGGGTTTACTAGCCTGAGGCCAGAAAGCAAAAGGGAAGGACCGTTAGATAAAACAACCTCACCCAAAAAGGAGGGGTGCAGTTGTGAAAGCGAGGGGGAAAAAAAAATAACGCCACTGAATTAGGACTTCTGACAGACAGTTTCAGTCTAACCAAATTAGAGATCATTCTTTCACACATGTATTTCCAGGTGTATTTTAATGGTTAGTAGGTTGCTATATATTTGAAGTGTTGTGAGAGATCCTCATTTGGAAACACTGTGGTTCTCAAAGTAGGAAAACCAGAAAGCCCAAAGGGACAGCACTGGTAAGCTGTCTATAAATTCCATGACATACAATGCTAATAAGAATCTATGCTCCAGGGAATTCGAGAGTGATTACCACATCAAATTAGCCTGCGTTTTCAACCTGAGAGCATGATTATAAACATAGGAAGCAAGATTTCTACTAATATACAGAAAATTACCTAGTATATTTTAAGAGGCAAAATCTCTTAAGTTGGTTTAAGTTTTAGAAGGCAATGGAAGTGATTTTAAAAAAGGACTACCATACCTAATGCATTTTCTGGAAAAATGTACAAGCTGAATATCAGATGCACAATACCAGTGATTCTCACAGTATTCTATGCCACTAGAGTGTTCTTTAAAATTTAATATTTTGAAAAAGATTTAATATTTGGCCCTTACTAAATCAAATTTTTGAGGGATGGGACCTGGAAATAGTATAAATATTATGGATTTACTAGATTGTAATATAGTACAGGCATTCATGATTTTATATTACTAAGAACTATGACAGTGGTGAGTGGAGTTGCTGACTAGAAAAAGGTAAAAGTGTTCTTGCCTGGGAAATCCCATTGACAGAGGAGCCTGGTGGGCTACAGTCCATGGGTCACAAGAGTTGAACACAATTTAGTGACTAAACAATTACCAACCGTCAAATTCACAGATTAGCTATTTCTAGAAAATGTTTTCTTTTCTCCTACCTCTTAAATCAACATCATTTACTTTTAAGAAAAGCCAGTTGCAACCACCATTCAAATCCTTCTGGAACTCCAAGGAAATAATGTTCACTCTTGAAGAAAAACATTTGCAGCATAAAATTAGGATATTGTGTCCAGTCGCTTGTAATTAATGCTCAGATTGAAAACCTGACAATACTCCCCTAATTAATCACTGTCAAATGTGTTTTATAAATATATTCTTCAGAGGTAAGAAAGAGCTCTGGACTTTTGAGTTGGAGAATGAAAAACCACCATTTACTACGTAAATGAGTTTGGAAAGATAACTGTTCTGGGGGATTTCTTTCCTCATCTATTAAATGGAGAGTAATTCCTATTTTAACTTTTATGGGATATTATGAGATAATGTTTGTGAAAGGATCATAATAAACTTTGACATTGCAACATTTAACTTGTCTGAAGACAGTAGAATCATTTGGAACTCTTACCTACATACAAAATGCCAAAATTGAACTCTATGCTCAATAACCTTAAAGCATATCTTTTAGTTGTTACTGTTAAGTGACTGTTTGCCAAGTGATTTGAGATATAGTGAGAAACAAAGCAGACATGGTTCCTGCTGTTAGAGATTTTACAGTCTAGCATCATAGAAATATATTACAGTCATATCAATGAAAATTTGATCATCTCTTCTAGTTCACTGACCTATGCTCATCATGTCATGCCTTTAGTAAAAGCTTGCTCAGCCTTCTATACCGATACTGTTCAATGTCTACTAGCGTCTGCCTCTTAGCAATTTATAATCTAGGACTGAAAGCAGTGGATACCATAATTTTTTGGCAGATATTATAAGATGGCTTCCTCAACACTTATTCAACCCCCTTTTAGCTTGCTTTTCTGTACTTTAGAAGTTAGAAAATTGTAAAATACTGTTTCAACACTGCCTTGCAACTGGAGTGCTGGCATGGGTGAGTGGTGTGCTGGTAAGTCATTAAGGATGCCTGGAGAAGGGGAAAGACCCTGATTTCTAGTACTGACCAATTTTCATTGTGTGAATACTCCCAAGCTATCAAAGTGATTTCACTGAATGGGGAGTTAGTTGGAGAAGAAGCTGATGATTACCAGCCTTCCACTCCATGCGACCTAGTTTCCAGCAATCAAATGCACCCGTTCAAGACATAGACCTGAAAATGAGCAACACAATGCCTCAACTTCACTCAGGGCAATGGGATTTTCTGGCAAACACCGTGGCAGAGGTGTCTGATTCTTCTGAGTAGCTGGGGAGGAATTCTTGTATCCGTCTGGGGAGTCATAGGTGCTGACTGGCAAATGGTGCTACGGTGGGTTTCTGCTTAATAGCAATGTGATGTGGGATGAATGTTCTTCCTGGTGTGGTTTTTGTCTGGATGTTGTTTCTAGCGATGTATTATCCAAGCCTGATTGTCTGGTCCTCTCAGAGATCTATGAGCTAAGAACTATCCTTTAATCCCTTTCTGCTTAAACTAGCTCAGTCACAGTCAGCTACACAGTTTGTTGAGCCCAGAGCAAAATGAAAAATGTAGGGCTCCTGTTCACAAAGCAGGAAAAAAATTGCCATTACATGTACTGAAATATAAGGCTTTTTCTTTCTTCTGTCATCTCTCCCTCAACTTGTCATGCTGTTTTTTTAATTTGTGTTTTAATGTCATTCTGAGTAAAGAAAAATTAGAATTTTAGATTATTAGGATGAATTTTACCATTTATCTTTAATTGTGCAGTGCCATTTATAGATGCAAATATAAGAACATTTAACTCATACACGAAATCACCAAAATTACACAGTTCATATTTTGTAGTTTGTACATGCCACAAGGATGTATTTTGTGCTTTTCAGAACAGTGTAAATACTGCATACAACCAGCTCAGCTGTTTTTCTCTCCATTCTTGATATGAGCACAGCCTATCAACCTGAGTAAGGAAGGACTGAACTGAAACTATGGGTTGCCCTACCTTTCCCCTTCCTTCTGGGTCGTCATTTTCAGTGAAAACAGTCATACAGGAAAGTGACACACACAAGAAAGGATATGATAGAGTTATTTGGTCACTTGTGTGTCTTAGGATGCCACTGTCTTCTTTCTGTACCTGACACAAGTTCTGGTTGAAATGGAAAACAATGCCTCTTAGAGCTGTCAGTGCCTCCACTAAATCAGTCACTGATATAACATGCTTGCCTTGTAGCCACTTTGTACCTCTCTGAGTTCCTGTACTACTTATACTTAGGTTCATCAGAATCCTTGTGAGGCATTATACTGATGTATGCAAACTGAGTAGTAAAGAAAAAGACAAACAGGTTGCCTCCTCTACTTGCCTGTATGATCCATTGTACCACTGACTTCTTTTATGAAACAGACATTCAAACATAAAAGTATTAAGATTTTCAGCATGGAAACTGCACAGCATTAAACCAAGCAGTGGACCCTGTAGGACTGCACAGTTTGCATGCCCATGAAGTTGACCCTGAGCTCAGTGTTTCTCAAGGGGGGTTCTCCTAATATTTTGGATGAAACAATTCTTTATTGTGCAGGATATTTAACATCCCTGACCCCTGGGCACTACATTCCACTGTGATAAAAATGCCCCCATATATTTCTGAATGCCCCCAAAGAGGAGTTACTTCTCTCTACTGAACTCCTGGAGTGGACTCTGCTGTCTGCAGCTAGGAGCCATGATCATTACAGATCTAGGAAAGGTCATGTGCAATTTTTGCTTTGGATTCTCAAGCAGAGCAAAATACAGAGTTGAGTTTAAAAGATTTCAAAATTCTCATACCTGAGAGCAAAATTATGGTGATCTTTTTTTCCCATTGTCAGAAAAGTAATACTGACAACCTTGATGATGACGCAAACATTTGGGAATGAAAATTTAAAGGTGACCAGTGAGTTTTATGTGTCACTTGCATATAAATGATAGTTGATCTTTTCTAAGGGAAATTTTTAGTCAGTCCTTCATATAGTGTCTGGCCTCTATGAAACCATGATGGAAAAGAAACTCATTTCCTCCCAGAAGGGATTTGGAAGACCTAAGTAAGTATGGCAAACTCTGGAGGCAGTTGCCATCAACTGCTCACTCTCAAAAAGACTTCATGCAGGTTTCTCCCAATTTATTCACAGCAGCTGTCTGGGTGTAAGATAGGCACATAAATATGTATTGCCTGAACGATTAATAAAATATTTTTTTTACCAAAAGAATGGAGTTTTATGTCTCTTTTAAAAAAAAACTGAAGGACAGTAAAATTAATCATTGTAGTGAGAGCTGAATTTCCCTCTGTTCTTATATTCTTAACAAGTTAATCTACTCAGTCACAGGGAGAAACAAAACTTTCAGAAAACAACTTTCAACTCTCCCACTTTCATAAATTAGCAGTAGTAGTTTTAAGGGAGAGACCAATGAGCCTCTAAATTAAAGATGTTTGAGAAACAAAAAGAAGCTTTCAGAATAGAGTAATATTAGAACTGATGCTTGAGCTCTACAAGACCTCATTTAAATTACATATCCAGAACGAATATTGGGGTATTTCCAATGGATTATGCCTAGGCTGGAAGAAACCAAACACACATAATGAGTAAGGTTAGTTTAAGTTCTCAGTTTAAATAATCAAAATACAAAATCTCACAAGCAAGTGTCTGTAGACATATCTCAGGGTAGTTTTCCCTGGCCCCAGAGTCCCCACTGCACTTAAATATTCACAGCTTAAATCACACTCCAGGAGAAGTTCTACTAATAATTGTTGTTATTGACAGTGAACTCTCTTGGGTTTTGATCCTCATTTTACATCCCCATTCCAGGAGCCAGGAAAGACTGTTTACTGTCAGATGTGTAGGTCACAGACCAACACTTGTATTTCCTTTTTTCAATAAAAATATGTTTCTCTAATCTTAAAGGTTTGAAATGCATAGGAAAGAAAATATGGAAAACCATAAAATATAGGACATTCAATCCCACCCAAAGGCAGTTATGATGAACATTTTAGTCCCATTTTTTTCCTAGAAAATTTTTTGATAAATACTTTACATAATGGAAATGATCTCTTCGGTTCTTTTTTTCACTTTACATTGAGGCAGAAACATTTCCATGCAAATGAGAATTCTTTGTATACATTATTCTAATGGATGCAGAATACACTGTGTCATGGACGTACAATAGCTTCCATTTTCCTATTGTTGGCCAGTAACAGAATGTTTCAAATTTTACATTATAAATATCACAATGATTAGCTCCATTTTGGATCCTACTCTTAACTTTGCAGAAACTTACTTTACTGTTTATTATTTGACAAGAGCATCAGTTCTCCATACATGCCATGTTCTTCCTCTCCAAAGAAGAGAGAACTGTATGTGATTTTCTTTCTGCCTGGTTTGTTCTTCCACTCTCCACCTCTTTTGCCTAGTTAGTTTACTCTTTAAATTTCAGGTCAAAGGTCACTTATGGAGGGCTTCCCAAACTCTATATTTGATTATGTTTCTCTGTTACACGCTCTTAATTGTACTGTGGTTTTTTTCCATAGCACTTACCTCTGGTTGCAATAACCCATTCATTTTGCCCCCCCAACTAGAATACTACAACCATTGTTTGGATAAGCAGGGATCATAATGCTGTTACAAACACAGGCCAATTAATGTGATCTCATACGTATCACTGATAAAATGGGTTAAAGCTTGAGGTTGAAATACAATTAGTCCAAAAACACTTAGGTGCCAGTTATTATGCTAGGTGCTGGGAATATAGAAGTGACAGTGACAGGCATGATTTCAGCCTTCATTCTTACAAGACAGTAGTCTAGTGCAGGGTTTGGCAAATTTTTCCCATAAAGGGACAGATAAGTTTTAGGCTCTTCAGGCCATGTGGTCTCTCTCAGAAACTATTCAACTTTGCCACAGAAAAACAATCATGAATCACACATATATGAAAGAGTGAGTTCCAATAAAACTTTATTTAAAAAACAGGCAGCAGGGCTGAATTTGATCCATGAGCTATTTACTGATCCCTGGTCTAGTGGACAAGACAGCTATTGTACAGATCATTTGAGATGACCAAATACTTCAAAAGAACAGGGTGCCATTCTCACATGGCAAAGCTGTCCAACTTAGTCTAGAGAGAAGCATAAAGACTTTCTTGAGGAATATGACTCTAAGTTAATATTTAAGGAGGAAGAGGAGTTATCTGGGTAAAAGTAAGGGTAACAATAGGGACCTTCCTGTGTCAGTACATGCTTAAAATTAGAAGCAAGATTTTGCATAGGTTGTAATGACACAAGTTTAACTGTTTTCTCTTGGTCACATATTCAGCGTGTATTTTATTCCTTCTAAGCATTTTGTATTGTTTTAACTTTTTGTTCAGTTCTTGTTGATACCTATAAAGTCCTATGTTAGATGCAGAGGGTGATTCAAAATTGTAAGACCTAGCTCTGTGCTAAAGTATTATGTAATCGACCAATAAATTGTATGTTTCTTGACATTTTGCCATTTCCTTTTTTTCCTTGCACAGTATCACACATATGGTTGGTACTTCAGAAATAATTTTCCCCTGCCCTCTGCATTGCACCATTTGGTGACTTGGACAAAACTTGCTACTCTCTGAAGCAGACAATATTCTGAAGGCATCAGTAACAGTAATTTCAGCTTGTTGAAGGTGGGGGTTGTTTGGTCAGCCTGTCAGTAAATAACATGCCAACCTGTTCCTTTAAGATTGTAAGAAAGCTTTGTATGTGTTTTTATATCTTAAAAAAAAAATTTATAAAAGAGTAGTGAGAAACTACCCAGTGGTCTCACCAGATGTTTTCAAACCAGAATTAGGGCAATTGAGTTGTATTTACTTCCACAAATTTATGACAGCAGAGAATTGAGGGTTGTTTTTTTTTTTTTTTTTGCCTAAACTAGCAAATAATTTCATTTTCCATTTGACTTTAGCAGACCTTGCCTTAGGATGAAAATATGGGACTTCCCAGATGATCCACTGAGACGTTACTCTCCTGATGCAGGGACCCGGGTTCAATTCCTGGTTGGGGAACCGGATCCCATATGCCACAACTGAGATCAAAGACCACGCATGCTGCAGCTAACACTTGGCACAGCCAAATATTTTTTTTAAATGTGAAGCAGAGGTTCTTGCTAAGTTTAAAAGTACAGCAAACATTAGTCTTAAGAATGAGGGGAAACATTACTCATTTTTCTTAAGCTGCTGCTTACTTCTGCATTAATATGAACTGTTCTTAGACTGAAAACTCATATAAATAAGGGAGAAAGATACCTTTCAGGATACCCAGTACCCTGTACTAAGCATACCCAGGGTCTTTCAAAACTTAATTTATTAATGACCATGATACTTTGCTGCATCTTCCTCTTTACCTGTGTTCCTGCCCTCATCCTGAGTAAATCCATCACCCAAAGAGACAGCTTTCCTAGCACCAGCCTCAGCGTTTCTTGATATGATCTTCAGCTTCTTGCTTCTGTTGCCACATCATGAATCTTGTCATACACCCAATGTGTTTCACCTCTGACCTCAGAAATACAGACTTCACATCTGGCTAGAACTTTCATCCTAACTCGCTGTCTCAGTTACTCCCACTACAGCAATTTTCAGTTCCCTGACGTCTCATTTCCAGTGCTCTTCCCAACTTCGCTGCAGCCTCTCTCTTCTCAGGTTTCTCTGAGTTGGGAACTCCATTCCAGGGACTTCACTTCTTTCTCCCTATCAGCCTTCTCCTGCCTTCACTTCTTTTGTCTCCTACTGCATTCTGTTTTAAATTACCACTCTTGCCAGGAACCACATCTCCTTTGCTGTGTTGCCCTGGTATCACCTGGCAAAACACCAGTTTAACTAGGTGTCTGCTCCCAGGTTGCTGAGTGTACCCAGATAGAAAAAAATAACTGCTGTGCATATTGGCAGTTCAGTTCAGACGCTCAGTCGTCCAGCTCATTGCGATCCCGTGGACCACAGCATGGCTTCCCTGTCCATCACCAACTCCCTGGCTTGCTCAAACTCATGTCCATAGAGTTGGTGATGCCATCCAACCATCTCGTCCTCTGTCGTCCCTTTCTCCTGCCTTCAATCTTTCCCAGCATCAGGGTCTTTTCCAGTGAGTCAGTTCTTTGCATCAGGTGGCCAAAGTATTGGAGTTTGAGCTTCAGCATCAGTCCTTCCAATGAATATTCAGGACTGATTTCCTTTAGGATTAGATTGGTTTGATCTCCTTGCAATCCAAGGGATTCTCAAGAGTCTTCTCCAGCACCACAATTCAAAAGCATCAGTTCTTCAGTGCTCAGCCTTCTTTACATGTTCAACTCTTACATCCATACATGACTACTGAAAAAACCATAGCTTTGACTAGACAGGCATTTGTCAGTGCAATAAATTCACCTTTGTTGATAATACTAAATTGTCACTTTGTCAGTAACACTAAATTCAGGACCTCCAATCTTGGCTAGATCATTCTCTATTCATACTGTTGGGAAGAGAAGGTTTTCCTTATAGTGTATTAGTCTGTACCCATCTGAACCTCATGCTTCATAAACCAAGATATAGTGTTACAGTTCTTTGTATAACAAAAAGTAGTGTTAGGCTGAATCATTTCAATTACATTACTCTCTCTCTGATTCTCTAATTTAGCTTTTGTGTTTACTTTGCTGTTTTACTTTATATCAGTTTGGGGTCCTGTCTATCCAATAAGGTAAATTTCAAATGTTTTTAAAATTAGTATTTGAATAGTTAAAAAGAACAACCTCAAACATTATGGAATGAAATGATAATGGAAGGGCAGTCACTACTACAATACTTACCCTTTTAGAGGCAAATCCAAGTAGTCTCCAGTTGTAACTTGGGGCCAGAGGCTGAAGGCTCAGCTCACTTGATTCATTTCATTGTTGGCTTTCCCAGCTTCCCCTTTCCATCATTTCTGATCCCACAAATTTCTAAGAACACACTCCCACTCCCTTTCCCCCCTTGAAGTAGCAGGGAAAGCAGTGCTGCATGGATGGGCAACAGCAATGTATATGTTTGTACATGTAGTTTGTTTATTGAGTGGCAGCATGGTTAAGAATTCAGACCCTACCCAGCTTCCCTAGGTCCCTGCTTTGTGATCTTGGGCAGATTACTTTCTGTACCTCTGTTCTCCCATCTATGATATACAGGCGATAACACTAAGTTCCTACCTCACAGTGTGGTTGTGAGGATTGAATTGTTTTAGTTACTAAGTTGTATCCAACTCTTTTGCAACCTCGTAGATGTAGCCCACCGAGCCCCTTTGTCCATGGGATTTTCCAGGCAGGAATACTGGAGTGGGTTGCTCTGGCCTTCTCCGGGGGATACTCCTGACCCAGGAATTGAACCTGTGTCTCTTGCATTGGCAGAAGATTGAATTATATGTTTTAAATGAGTTAAAACCTTAGAACTGGTAAGCACTCAGTAATTGTAAGCTATTATTCATAGCTTAGAATAATAAACTATTATTCATTGGGAGGACTGATGCTGAAGCTGAAGCTCCAATACTTTGGCCACCTGATGCGAAGAGCTGACTCACAGGAAAAAACCTTGATGTTGGGAAAGATGGAGGGCAGGAAGAGAAGGGTGTGACAGAGGATGGTTGGGTGGCATCACTGACTCAATGGACATGTTTGAGCAGACTCAGGGAGATAGTGAAGGACAGAAAAGCCTGGCGTGCTGCAGTCCATGGTGTCACAGAGAGTCAAACACAACTGAACAATTAAACAACAACAATATTATTAATAATAATTACAGCTTCTTTATTACCTAAAATATACTTCATTAAGAAATGATGGAAAGAGGAAGCTGGGAAAGGCAGGAATGAAATGACTCAAGTGAGCTGAGCCTTTGGCCTCTGGCCTGGAGTTATAACAACTAGAGACTACTTGGATTTGCCTAAAATAGTGTTCATTAAGAAGAGAATAATGATGAAAGCTGGGAGCTATTAAAATTCCATTGAACATAACAAATAGAGTTTTAGAATTGTAAAAGACCTACGAAATGGTTTAGTCCATTGGTTCTTAACCCAGTAATATGTATCAGGATCACCCGTGAAGTATTGTAAAGTCACACTTACCCAGACTCTCCTTTCTCACTTCTACCAAGTCAGAAATACCAAGTTCTGCCTGTTCCTCTAAAGAACCATTAAGCTAATTCAGGTCTTTAGATTTTATGAGGAAATTGAGATTTAGAATAAATAACTTGCCTAAAACCCCAAAGAGTAAGTGGGATCCAGGTCACTTAACTCCTTGGTAATTCATCTTCCTATTCTTCTATGTTGCTTGCCAAATACTGACTCGTAAAGAAATTAATATGGGAGTTTATCCTTGTCTCAGTAATATCAGAAAGAATAATATAGGTTTTAAAAGTATACTTTTTCAGCATTTAATTCAAAACAAAATTTACAATTCATGCCAAGGACTACTGCATCTTTACAATGGAATTTAAAATGAATTTTGCTGTGCGTTTCATGTGGACATTAGTTTTTGCCACAGTGCTTGCTGCTGATTAGTATAAGGGAACATTGTGTGTGGCAGAGAGCTGCTCAACTCAACCACACAGACTGACAGGCAAACAAAACAAGTGCTTGATAAGGAAAGGTAGCTGTAGGCATTAAACTCTTTAGAGCTGTCAATAATATGCATTTCTGATAACTAGGATTTTTTTGTTTTATGTTAAAATTTTTTTAAAAACCTTTGTGAAATATTCTTGGAATTTTCCAGGCTGTGAACAATCAATGAAGGAAAATCAGTGGTTATTAGGGTGGTGTTTTTCAATGGCTAAGTCGTGTCTGACTCTTTGTGATCCAATGGACAGCAGCACACCAGGCTTCCCTCTCTGTCACTTACTAGGTAACATTTTCTTATTGTAGCTTTACTAACTGGTAGATTAAAAATCTAAAAAAATAGCAAAAGTTTTTTTTCTGAATTTTTGTATTTGGTATTGAGTAATATGATATTATATCTCTTAAAAAATGTTTTTCTCTATCCATAATATAAAGAAAAAAAAATACATTAGAACTTGTATGTAATCTTGTGCAAAACTATGAAATAAATTAAGGAGACAAGGCAGAAGCAGAAAATGGAGCTCAAATTAAATCTCTCAAAGCAAATTGATTTATATTTCACTATGTTTGCAATTATAAATTCATTTCCATGTATGTGTTTCTTTGCTAGAAATAATAAATGGCTGCCAGCCCAACTTCTGATTCTTAGGCAACTCCATTTTACCAACAAACCACTCATTTTGATTTGGTAAGTGCTATACATAAGCCCCTAAAGAAGTCTACTATCCCAGATCCCCATCCACTTATTATTAACCTATTATTGTTTCTACTTTCCTTTGCCTTATTCCATACCATTGGCTCTACACATTGTCTCAGGTTTGGCCTTTGAATCTTTTTAATTGATGCTTGTGTTTGGCCTCCTGGTATTTGATTACAACCTGATCATCTTTGGTTTTAGACTCACCTTCTAGTTCCAAGCACCAAGATTTATATCCCTTGATTCCAGCAGTTCAGGAATTCCTGATGCAGCCGGTGGCTGCTTTCTATAAGGGATCAGTCCCAAACACTAGCCCCATATTATAAACATCCATTGTGCAACAAATTATAATCACCACTACTCTGTGTAAGGCACTAGAGTAGTTTCTGGGAAACACAGAAAATTAAGTAGTAATAGAACGCTTCTTAATGCTCTTGAAATCTGGTAAAACAAATAATACAAGCTTATAATGAAGTTTAAGATAGTATGTGTTCAAGTCTTATGAAGTATTTATACAAACAAGACATTAATTTTCAGAAGTTCCAAATAGAAAGATCCTTAACTTGGGAGTTAACGGGTGTGTGGTACAAGAGGGCATGACCAAGAGAACCTAAAATGTGAGTCATGGATTAAAAAGGATTAGGAACACTGACTTCCCAGGCGGTGCTAGTGGTAAAGAACCTGCCTGCAAATACAGGAGGCATTAAGAGACCCAGGTTTGATCCCTGGGTTGGGAAGATCCCTTGGAGAAGAGCATGGCAACACTCTCCAGTATTCTTGCCTAGAGAATCCCATGGACAGAGGAGCCTGTCCATAGGGCAGTCCATAGGGCCACAAAGAGTCAGACACGACTGAAGCAACTTGGCACGCACACAACATACTGACAAATGTTAACTGGACTTTGAAGGTAGGATAGGGTAGAGTATACACCATGGGACAAACACATTTCAAAACGTGGAACCAAACCAGTAAGAGCAGAAAAGGTTTTATTGAAAAAACTGTCTAGACAAGGTTGACAGTATAAGTAACAAGTGGAAGAAAGCCTAGAAAAATTGGTTGAAACCAGATTATGGAAGGCTTTGAATACTGAGGGGTTTACAGTTGGCAAGCATGTTTTGGGGAGTCCAGTAGTTTTAAACAGGAAATAATGATCGGTTTGATTCAGCATTGCTATACAGGAAGGATTTGGTAATAAGGAGACAGGCAGGCAGAGACTACAGACCAGGAAGTCAGTTAGGAGGCTAACGCATATGCTAACCTAAAGTAAGGAGGGCCTGGAGATGATTTCATTAAGTGCTGCTTTGAGTCCGGTGCTGGTAATACAGTCGAGGGCTAGGTCCTTGTCTTTAGTCTCATGAGATATTGATCTCTTAAAGGCTCCTACAGGTGTCTCGATGCAGACCTTTGGGACCACTGCTGATCCTTGCTAGCTACTAGGGAATTAGATCCTCATTTTACAATAGAACGTGTTCCCTACCTTCTAAAACTACTTTTCCATTTTACGAGTCTGCCGAGGTAAAAGTATCCCAACCACTTGCACATAAAGAGAAGTAATTTATAACTTAAAACAAGATAAGACAGGAACTCTACACCAGACAAGGCAAAGAAGAAACTGACATGTCTTAGATAAGTGAAGATGATGTGAAGATGAGGAGAATGAACTAGAGGTTAGATTAGGGGCAAGAAAACCAGTTAAGAGGTTGTTGTAGTAATCCACCTGTTTGATTATGAGAGTCTAAACTAAGACAGTAAGAAAGAAGAGGAGTCCTTTGTGGCTACTTCCACAATAATTCTTTCTATCGCTGCCCTGGTACAATTCAGGGATGGGTAAAGGACTCTCATTTGGAATGAATCTTGAACAGAGAGACTTAAGAACACAAGAGACACTGTTTACTTCTTCTGACTTAGAGGTAATGCTTCTACTGTCAAGTAGTCTTTTCTTGTTCCTGTCTTATTTGGAACATGGTTTACCAGCCTTCACGTTGATTCTGTGAACTCCCTAATAAATTCTTGTTTTGCTATCGTTAGCCCAAATGGGTTCCTAGGGCTTACAATAAAAAAACCTCTAACTGACACTGTGACCTTTGAGGCACCTGTGGATAACCAGGTGGAGACTGTTAGTTAGAAATATGAAACCAGAAGGGTAGTTTTGAAAGTGATGTATCAGCATTACCTAAGAACTTGTTAGAAATGTACATTCTCAGGCCCCACCCCAGACTAACTGAAGATGAAACTTGAGGAACAGGGCCCTGGCAATCTGAATATCAGTAAGCCCTCTGGGTGATTCTAATGCACATTGTAGTTTGAGAACCAATTGAACTACAGTTTAGAAGAGAGTTTGGGGGTGGAGATAAAGGTGAGAGTCAAATCAGTGACAGTTGCTTTGGAGGGGAATGAATAAACTCCCAGAAGACTGTAAGAGAAGATAAACCCCTGAAGTAGATGAAACAGTCAAAGAAGTGGATAGTAGTGCAGTCCAAGAGTAGGGGATTTTAATGGAGGTGTCAGGTGCTATATAGAGGCCAAAGTGATTGGACAGACTGTTAAGAGGTTTTGGTGTCAATTGAGAGAGAAGTAGTACAGACAACAAAGTAAGTAGTAAGAGAACAAAGGTTAAAAAAAAAATACAGGATACTTTTTGCAGTAGGTTAGGAGTGCAAGAAAGAAAGTTGGGATAGATGTCTCAAGTCAGCTATTGCTGAATAACAAACATTCTAAAACACGGTGGCTTAAGATAGTGATTATTATAGCTCAAGTGTCTGAGGGTTGGCTGATCTCTGCTGGGCTTGCTCATACATCTGAAAGCCTACTGGGGGCTTTCCTCTAGGCTGGGCCCTATTTCACATATCTGCCTTCCTCCTGGGACTCTGACTTGCCCAAGCGTGTCTTTCTCATGGAGATGGAAGAGGAGTTTTTTGGTTTTTTTTTATTGCAGTATTTTTATAATTATAGTACAGTTGGTGTGTAATATTATATAAATTACAGGTGAGCAATATAGTGATTCACATTTTTAAAGGCTATACTCATTTATAATTATTATAAAATATTAGCTGTATGCCCCCTGTGTTGTACAATATATCCTTGTAGCTTATTTTATATATAATAGTTTGTACCTCTTTAATTCCTAACCCCTATATTGCCCCTCCCCCAACCCTCTCCCCACTGTTAACCACTAGTTCTCTATATCTGTAAGTCTGCTTTTTTACTCTATTCACTAGTTTGTTGTATGTTTTAGATTCCACGTATAAGTGATATACAGTATTTTTCTCTAACTTATTTCATTTAGCATAAAGTCCATCCATGTTGCTGCAAATGGCAAAATTTCTTTCTCTTTTATGGCTGAGTTAGTATTCCATCATACATATGTACCACATCTTCTTTATCCATTCATTTGTTGATGGACACTTAGATTGCTTCCATGTCTTGGTGATTGTAAATAATGCTGCTGTGAACTTGGGGGTACATGTATCCTTTCGAAGTAGTGTTTTTTTTCTTCAAATGTTTTTTTTTTTTCTTATCTAGAAGATGAGTCTTAAGAGGGCAAGTGGAAATGTACAAGGCTTCTTGAGGTCTAGATTCCAAACTGACACACTGGCACTTCTGCCTCATTGTATGGCCAGGTTATGTGACCAGGCCCAGATTCCAAGGTTGGGAAATAGAAACCACCTCTCTAGAGAAATTGCAAAGTGACATAGTAAAGGCACGGGTTCACACGGGGTGAAGAACTGGGACCACTAATACTATGGTGGGAGTGACAGGAGCATGCTTGAAAGTAGAAACGAAGGAATATGTAGGATGAAGAAGAAAGTGAAGTAAGGAGAAAGATCAATCCTGTAGATCAGAGAATTTACCTTTGAAAAAAAGGAAGAATACTTCTGGGAATGGAAAGAGAGAAATTTGAATTAGAGTTAGCAAATTAAATTCAAGATGCCCAGTAAAATTTAAATGTCAGGTAAACAATGAACACGTTTTTAGTATTAAGTATGTTCTATACAATGTTTGGCTGGAGAGGGAAATGGCAGCCCACTCCAGTATTCTTGCCTGGGAAATCCCATGGACAGAGGAGTCTGGGGGGCTACAGTCCATGGGGTTGCAAAGATCCAGACATGACTGAGCACTCATGGCAGGGCATACAATATTTGATAGGCTCTTGGTACATAGTTTGCTATTTTTATTAGTTTAAATACCATGTAAATATTTCTGTTAGGAGGTATTTGGGACACATTTACCCTAAAATATGTTTCCTTATTTATTTGAAATTCAGATAACTCCTGGCAACCTGCATTTTGACAACCCTACTTTGAATAAATTTTCAATAAAGCCATGGTAAGATAATCGGCAAAGGGCTGGATGGGTGCATTGGGGAATTTAACCCTGGAAGAAGTTTACAACAGCTGCTGTGGACGCTGTGCAATGTCAGTGAAAGCACTGCTGAGCAGTAGTGAGGCCCACTTACCGACCAACGGCAGGACTTTTTCTCAGGTTAGCAGTAACGCTTTGCTACTGAGAAACAGTGGTAGCAACAGAGATCACTGGCGCAGGCGGCCACCTTGGTGTGCCTGTGTAGGAGAGGCCTGGGAGGGGTTTGGGGCGCAGCTGAAATGACTTGGGGTCCAGGTTGTTCATAGAAGCAGATGAACCAGAAGGTGAATTGGAAGGCAGAAGATGAAAATGGTTCAGAGAAGTGGAAGTTCACAGTGCAGAGATAGAATTTACAGTCTTGGAAGAATAGCTCTGTGATAATGGGGTTAAAAATCCAATTACATGAGGCAGAACTGGAGCTAAATTAAAAGCAGGAGCTCTGGAGACAAGATACCTAGCTTTGCATTCCAGGTGTGTGATCTTGGTCAAACAATTAAATTCCCTATGACTTAGATTTTTTGTGTGTGTGTGGTAAAACATGAATAATAATGGTTCTCACCTCATAGGGTTACTGTGAGGATTAAGTGAAATAAACTGCACATAGAACAGTATGCCTTGGTGCTTGCTATCTTTTTATTATTTTACATACCATTTACATGTATCTATAATCAATGTGAATAGAGACTGCTATTTGAAAGACAAGTAGCAAGTATACACTGTGTGTTCTGCCTTCACTAACAAATGCCATGTCTGGAGAATACAGTTCGCTACCTGTTGGTTGGAGCTCACACAGCTTTTACCACTTAAGTTTGTTTTCTTTACTGTTACTACAAGAAAATAATTATCCTGCTCAAGTCATATCTGTCTCCTCATTTCCCCCTAGGTGACCATGCTTGGGGATTTTCATAGTTTGAGTAATCCCCCTGAGCTCTACCACCCAGCAAGTTAAAGAGGACAGATTCCTCCCTGGGGATTATAGTTCTTGGAGTGTCAGCAGCTTGTTTTCATGAGGTCTGCACCCTGACCTGGCCTACTGTTAGGAGCTGTTGTGTTGGTGGTTTATGTTGTTTTTAGTTGTTTCTTCCATCTTACACAGTTATTTGTATATAAGGAGTTTTGAAAAGTAAATGTCTTATGGGACTGTTTTGCTTCTACAAAGAAAAATTAAAACTGTTTCAAAGTAATTACTTGTGTGTGTTTTTTATGTTTCTCTTTTAAAATAAATGAAAGTATTAATTGATTTTGCCTGGAAAGAAAATGAAGACCAGAGAAATGGCTATGCTCTTGATGTTTTAAAATAAGGTAATATTATTCTCTGTTTGAATGGAGCCTTCTAAGGAATTGCCACAGTCTCATACACAATCGACTTAAATGCATTCTTTATCTTTAAAAGGAAGCAGAATAGGATCATTGAATAAATCACACGTGTTCACAGCCTTGTCTGGTGTAATCATATACTACACAAACACATTACTCCCAGTCAGGAGGGTAAGGGGACATTTGAAGCAGGGCTTGCCCTTGCAGAGACCTTTTTTGTTTAAAGAATAGTGCAGTGAAAGACCACACAGTAGAAGATAACAGAAAATATCTTCCATGCCTTCCTCCACCTTTATACTTTCTTGTTCTCCTTTGTTCTCTAAGGATATCTCTGGTAATGATTATTCTGTATAACTCGTAGGTACATAGAAGGCATATCATATTTCATTTAATTTTGTCTACTATAATTATTGCTCTCTTTTACATCATGCTATTGTAGGTTTTTAAAATACTTTGTAAAAGATATGAAAGATGTTATCAGAAATTTGTTAGTTGACTGTGGATATCTAAAGAGTGTATGTTTTAACTCTGAATTTAATAAAATTACATTTTAGGAAGTCTAGTAGACTTTTATCAAGCTACATCTTAAAGAGGTATATATACTGAAAGATGAATTTCATTTTCCTTTTTTTGCATCAGTTTCAATGAATTTTTTTCTTTTTACTTAAGCATTTAAAAGACTTTCTTAATTATGAACAACAGTGATAAGACATTTTGGACATTTTAAAATAGGTCCATTATTTCAAATGTTTTTAACATTTTGATAGCTGCTTTGCTGTCTATATTATGGAGGAAATTCAGAATTTAAGTTTTTACTTCTTTTTAGGGGTTCTTCTATCACCTCCTAATTTTGCCCTAGGTTGATCCCTTGGGGATTTTTGAAATTTATGTTTGAAAGGGTCTTTTTTTTTTTTATGAATGTGGTAGTTTTTATTTGAAAATTTTTCAAATAAATTTTATTTTTATTGTGAAAAATGTCAGATATATGCAAAAGTAAAGCAAGTTATGTCTGAGCTTTAAGTTAGATGTCAGTACAGGGACTATGTTTGTTAATGCAGCATGTTCAGGCACTCAGGAAATGTTTGTGGCTTACCGCATGCTTGAAAGAATTCGTATAAATCAAATTTTTAAAATTATTCATTTCCCCATCTATAACAGATTGTATTTCAAATGTTTGTTGGTTGTTAGCCAGTTTTAGGACCTACAGATGTGTTTCTCATAGAAGCAATCTTAAAATGGCTATTAGCTTTTCAGCCTAGCTCTCAGTAATTTATCTAACTCATAGTTTAGGGAAGCCCACACATCACTTTTAACATCGTTTCAGTGAGAAAATACTTCTTTTACAGTCAAAGTCCTGGGGAATAGCACACCCCCACCCCAACCTTCGCTTCCTCTAAGTATGGATGTAGAGAAGGAGAAACTCAGGCCCCTCTGTAATGAAGATTCATATCCATGATGGGTCTTCAACAAAAGAAGCAGGAACTCAGAGGACACTAGGAGTGTAGGGTGGGGGATGGGAGTGCACTCTGTACATTCCATTCTGAAATTATTTACTATTTCGTTTGCTAAGTGGAGTTTGTTTTTGTGCTTTTTTTTTTAAGGGCTTTTTATTTAAAAAGAAAAAAAGCCTCACAGATACTCTGTATCTAAAGTTTTCATTTTACAGGCTTTTTTAAAAGTAGGCTTCTGGTTATTTTCTTTAAGTTTCTGGCATAGAGGGGATTTATTTTCACTGGCTGAGATATGCCTAAGACAACAGGAAAAGATTCCTGATTACTAAAACATAAAACTGGAGTATAAACATGGGTACTAAACTATAGATAAGCTAAAGTCAGGTTGTTGGAATAATGTTTATAGTGAACATACAAGTAATATGAACCTTTTTGAGTGTCTGGGAATGACAAATGAAAACAGGAAGATGAGCTCCAATGCTTTTGTCATGCCAGCTTGTCCTCTCACTCTTCCAAACTGACCTTATATTCCACCTCTTAGAGGCTGTTATCCTGGCAGCTCTGTAGGCCCCAGTCTTACATCCCTCTAGAGAACGTGCATGTTGGTGAGTGACTTGAGGGCAGGCCCCCAACACTAGTGAGCCTCGTTTTCCCAGAGGGAGTAATGCCAGTATCCTTATATACACAGAGATCCAAGTGTACTTTGTGATGAGTCCAATGAAGGTCCCACAGAATGTTGTAACACAACTTCACTCCAATCCATGCTCCCCATAGATGAAGAGGGTCCTACAGTGTGTCCTGTACTGACCTAGCAAGGTTCTGAATACTTTACGTATGTTACTGTGTTAGTTCTCACAATAACTGAAGGATGGAGGAGTTCTCGTTTTATAGATGAGGAAATTTTCCAAGAACTAGATAGAGGTGGAGCCAGTGAGTGGTGAAACTGAATTCAAACTGCTCTGAAGGGACTGAACGCACAAATTCCTTATTTGAACTTGCCCACTCCCTGGCGGCACAGATGGTAAAGAATCAGGAAGATCCCCAGGAGAAGGGAATGGCTACCCACTCCAGTATTCTTGCCTAGAGAATTCTGTGGACAGGGGAGCCTGGAGGGCTAGAGTCCACACGGTTGCAAAGAGTTGGACACGACCTGAAGTCTCAGGTGAACGCCTTGCAGCTTTTCAGTAGGCTCCTGCAGCTAGAAACGCAGTCACCTGCAACCCAAATGAGGAAATTCTGGAGCTTGATATTAAGACACTGCTCCAGAAGAACCCTTCAACTGTGCGTACTGGTGGTGCTTAGAGTGCCAAAGGACAGGTTCCCCTGCCAACCATCATAACAGCAAAATCTGCATGAAGATAGTAAAGAATCAAATCCAAGGAACTAGAGTTGTCAGGTGATCCCACAAAGGAACCTCTAGACTCACAGATGTTTCTTCTGCATTAATAACTTTTCCAGTAACTTCAAAGATACCTACTTCTAGGGACTTACCTGGCAGTCCAGTGGTTAAGATTTCACATTCCAGAGCAGGAGATGTGGGTTCAATCCCTGGTAGAGGAGCTAAACTCCCATATGCCTCACTGCCAAAAAGCCAGAACAAAAACAGCAAAAGCAATATTGTAACAATTTCAATGACTGAAAATGGTCCACATCAAAACACATTTTTTAAAAAGATACAGGTACTTCTGGATCTCTGAATTCCTAACCACTGATGGACAGTCCAAATTTAAGATATCAGGCTCAGAAACTCCCAGAAACAGCTTAGGACAGTTCTCAAAGTATGTTCCCGGGAACAGCAGTGTTACCCTCACCTGGGAACTTGTTAAAAATGCAAATTAATGAGCCCATCCCAGACATACTAAATCAAAGTGAGGTCCAGGAATCTGTGTTTTAACAAGATTCTGATCTTGGTGTGCACCAAGGTTTGAAAACCACGGCCTAGGAAGATGAAGGATTATCCAGATCCTCCACATTAACTTAGAGTTAACTAGCAACAGCTGCCTGAGGCTAGCGTCTGCCTGTGCTGTGGTTAGAGTTACGTGACTCTCTCAGCCAAAATGACTACCCAGTTGGTCAGTTTTTTCCTTGAAAACTCCAAGGAAGGTTTTGGGTAGGTAGCAGATGATCAGTAATAACTGAATTGAAATCTTAAAACTCATTGTTTATGATAGGGGAATTGGAAATAACTTAAATGTCTATTAATAGAGGTTCGATTAAAAACAAATCCTATGAGGACTGGGACCAACACTGACCACCACTGCATTCACTATATTCTCATTGCCTAATGCAGAGTAAGTGTTCAATATTTGTTGGTTGAATGAATGAGTGAGTATATATTCATATATATTCAAATTTTGAAGTACAGTGTAGCCAGTTGAAAAGTTTTCTGAAAGCAGTCTCCCACATACCCAAAAACTCAAAAATCAATGTTTATAGCAACTTTATGCATAATTGCCCAAAGCTGGAAACAACCCAAATGTCTTTCACCTGGTGAATGGAACAGGGAGGACTGCATTTGGGAAATTAGTTGAGGGGACTTCATTTTATATGTTATTGTTTGAATTATTTATAATAATGTATTTATGTATTACATAATTAAGCAATAAACAACATTTTAGAGACTGGAAGGATAAACACCCAAAGTGTCAATAGTAGTTATCTCTGATGGGATGACAAGTGATTTTTTTCTCTTATTTGTAGTTTCTAATTTTTCTATATAAACAGGTTATGCTTTTATAACTGGAAAAAAATGTTACTTTAAAAATGAGAGAGACACCCAGGAAGCATAACACATGAAAAAATTTATACAAATTAGAAATGTTAGGACTTCTGGTGGACCAGCACAAGGGGCATGGGTTTGATCCATATTTGGGGAGCTAAGGTCTCTCATGCCACATGATGCAGCCAAAAAAAAAGAAATGTGAAAGTTATAAAAATATCTAAAGCATAGTGTCACTGGAAAAAGAATTTGGATACTCCCTCCTCAAATTTGATATCCATACAAATTACCTGGAGTAACTGTAAGTTCAAATTCTGAATCCAAGGATTTGCATTTCTCACAAGCTCCTGGTTCTTAGAGCACTTGAATATCAGGCTATAACAATGTGTTGTCAAAAAAAAACAGCCACTAACCAGCCACACATGCACTTGAAATGTGGCGAGTCCAAACTGAGGTGTACAAGTGTAAATTACACCTCAGATTTTGAAGACTTAACACACACACCTAAAACTTAAAACATCTTAATTATATCAATTACATGTTGAAATGATACTTTTAGACATATATTAAGTAATATATTAAAATTAATTTCACCTGTTTCTTTTTACTGTTTTAATGTGGCTACCAGAATGTTTTAAATTGCATTTGTGGTTTGTATTTTTTGGCTCATATTATATTTTTATTGGACAGTACTGATCTAGAATAACTATTAACAAGATGTTCCTTCACTCTGGGTCTTAAATCACTACCGTAATTCAGGAAAAGGATTAAAACCTCATTAATGACCAAACTGGCAACTTTTGTATATTATTCATTAAGTTAGCATCCTTAGGATTTCTTAAAATCTTTAAGTAGAGGCTGAGACAAATAGAAATTGTAGAATTTTATATCAGGAAAGAAACCTTGAGGTCATTAAGTTCAAATCCCTTATCTTATGGAATTATTTATCAATTTGACAAAGATGTATTCAGTACTTAGTATCTGTGAGTACTACATAGGTACTTACATGATGGGCAAGCGATTAAGGTGAACATCTACTCTTGAGAAGCTAAGAACGATGGTAATGGGCTGGACCGGCACCCATGAGACATGTGGATCGAGTGTTTCTCAGACACAGAGGTAGAGGCCAGCACAGACTCCATTTTCCTGAGGAAGATCTAACAAACTACATAAAGAGGGCTTACTTGGTCTGGCTTCAAGTTTCCCCAGCTTTTACAGCTTCTGTTTGCTATCAATGATGCAAATAAGACTTTACGATTAGCTGTGTATTTAAGTAATCCATATAAGGCATGTTCTCCCTTCTCTTTTACACAAAATAGATACACTATTTATCAGAAAGCAAGGAAATTTAAACCTGAGAAACTTTGGAAGTTTAAACACAGTTGATGGTAGCAGAATGAAATTTGGAGTATAGCACAGCCAACCTTCAATTATGTGTGCAAACGAGGGACAGGAGCTGCTGAGATGATTAAAAGCTATGAATAAAACAAGAAGCTCAGTTCAGCAGTTATTTTTTAAAACTTATTTATCAGGAATATCTTATATCAGGGCATTATGACTGAAATTTGTTCTTCTTTGTTACATTTCCTTTCTGTGAGGGAATGAAAAGATAAGTTTAGGATAAACAATAAAGCATTTCAGGGAATTATGAAAATTATCATTACTTCAAGTGGTAGCATGGGTTGAAAACATGACAAGCCCTTTAAGTTAAAATCTGGTCCCCTCCCCTTAATATTTCAACCATTAATAATGTAGTGTTTCTTTAAATCGAGAGGCTTTGGTATGCATTCTTAACCTGTAGAGAAGCAGCTTCAGAGGGCAAGCTTCCCTAATAACATGCACAGACCCAAAGGCCCTTGTGATGATCGTGGGCTGAATCTAATCTGAACATCTGTATTACTCATTTTCAACCAATATTTTTTAAGTTGCCCATCTGGAAAAAGTCAAACCTACCTGAGAATGGCTGGATGGGCCTTGCCCAAGAGTGAAAAACTGCCTAAAGCTATTCAAAACCAAAACTGAACTAAGCAGAATAAATAGTTCTACTTTAGGAATTGTAACTACTTGCCCCTGTCTTTATCTTTAAGAGTAATTGGAACAAGATTTTTAGAAATGTTTGCTTAGGAATCAGCAAGGTAATTTGGTTAATTTGGCCTCATTCATACCTAAAAAAATAGAGTATTTTGAGTCTTGTTGGCTTTTAAATTCCTAATTTTTTTTTTAATCTTATTCCCAAACTTGAGCAGTTATTATTGTAAGTGGCCTTATACTATCAGTTGTTGTTCAACTCTTTGCAACCCCGTGGGCTATAGCTTGCTGGGCTCCTCTGTCCATGAAATTCTCAGGCAAGAATACTGGAATGGGTTGCCATTCCCTTCTCCAGGGGCCCTTCCCAACCCAGGGATTGAACCCAGCTCTCCTGCATTTCAGGCAATTCTTTACCATCTGAGCCACCAGGGAAGTCCCAGAAGGACCTAATTTTCTTAAATGATAATCTGCCATCCCCCACATACAGAGGAAAACCCATTAAATGGATGGTTTAAAATGCATCCATTGTAAAGACACCTGTCCTTTGGATCAGCATGTTGGAGGTGCAGAAGGTTCCTATTTTGGAGTATGGACAGGTTAAGATTGTGAATTAGGGGGATTTGGGATGATGAGACATTTACAGGTTTAGATTCTGGAAATACATATACATGTAAGTGCAGTCCAATAATGTTGTAATTTAGGTATGAATTCTTTTTTTCTCTAAAATACAGAGTTTGAGGAGAAGCAGATATTTTAGGAGAACCAACACACTGCTCATGTCTTGGAAAACACCAGGCTTGCTTTGCATCTTTCCTGAGTTGCATCAATAGAAGAAATACAAAGTGATAATTAGTCTCCTTGTCACTCCATCAGAGGATTTACAGATTTATAATTTGAGCATGTTTATGACACAACTTACACCCTTATTTATTTCAGATGATTTTGTTAGCTGGTATCTGCAGGCTATGAAAAAAAAAAAAACCTCACTTATCTTTCCTAAGCTTTCTGTGTCAGTTGGTCATTAGAAAACTGAATGATTTTTTGGAAAAAATTTGAACATTCCAGCCTCTTAAATAAGTATTTTTCCCTCTATGGCATTAATTTCTTCCTTTAAGTTTTTACTTCAGCTATAATTTTAGAGTAAATGGGAAGTACACATAATAACTGCATTTAAATTTGTGATGTGCTGATTCTCTTTTGAAAGTATTCTTATAATAAAGAAGGAATTCAAAACAGAGAACCTTAATCTGCAAAAATATAAGAAAGCTACAAATTTGCCAGCATTTCATTCACATTGAGCTATATATTTCTGAGGCATCTCTACCCTTACTAGCAGGCAGAATTTTCATTCTCTCTCCAGAATAGAATATGGATAATAAAGATAGATAGGCATTGATAATTATTTGGCTTCCAAATTATGTTTTCTTCATGTACATAGGTTCAAGAGCAAAGTATTTAGAGAACTGTTTCACATGTATCTTGAGTGGAGAAGACCAACCAGGGCAAATCCAATCTATTTATTCTCTCACTCTCCTAATTGGCTGTTTCATATTTTCTCCTCCTGAAGTCACCAATGCCTCCTTCCCCCCTTCCTTTTCAGCCCTTGTGTCCTGTTTCCCTGAGAAATAGGAGTGATCAGAGAAGAATATCCACAGATCCCACCACCATCACCTGCCAGTTTCTATGCATATTCTCTTCCTTTCTTCCTGTTACTATGAATGAAAGGTTCCAAGCTCTGTATCTCATGGGCTTGTGCACTAGATCCTACCCCTTCCCTCCTACTCAAAGACAGTGAATCAGCAATCTTCCCTTCTCTTCTGTATCATCATTCCCGCCCTCTCTGCTGGATCATTTATATTTGCATAAACTGCTACCACTTTGTTGGAAGCAGCTCTCTGCACTCTTCCTGGATTCTTGCAATAGCCTCCTAAGTGGTCTCCTTTCAGTCCCTACTCCCCTTCAAACTCTACTCATCTCAATAGCCAGAAAAATCCAAGATCTTGCTACTCCTTTGCCCAAAACCCTCCAGAGGCTTCACATCTCGCTGAGGGTAAAGGCTAAAGTCCTTGGCATGGCTTTCAAAGCCTTATTTGGTTTTTCCCATCTTCCACCTCTAACTCAGTCTCCAGCTTCTCCCTCTGGGCTCCTCCTGCACCAGCCACATGGACCTCTTCTTCCCTCCAACACCAGACACACTCATAACGCTTATACCAGTGTGGTTTTTTCCCTTACTTTCTTTGGGTCATTCCTCAAATATCACCTTCCCAATATAACCTTTCCTAGTCACTCTTTAAAATTACAGCTCCCCACAACCCCACCACTTTCCCTGCCCTGTTTTTCACTTATTCCATGTGGCGAAATACTATGTATTTTTACTTGTTAATTGTCATTTATCATCTGTCTGCCCCCCTCCCAAGGAAAATCCATGAGTGCTTGGGACTTTTTTCCTTTTTACCTCCTTCCCATATACCTAGTATATTCCTAGAATGTAGTAAATGCTCAACAATAACTTGTTGAGTGAATCTGTCTTTATGAGAGTGTAACTAGAAAATGACATGGGAATATTAGTCATGCTGACTAAATTTTTAAAATCTACCTCACCAATTCTATTTTACAGACATAATTTGAAGATATTTTTAGCTTTATTTAGGTCTCTATAGATCTTTTTTTTTCTTTAGAAGAATCGTGGAACTCTCATATACTTAAAGAGAAATATACTGTGAAAAAAATGTATGTATCTTAATTCCTTTTGAATTCTTGTATCTTTCAATAGCTTACTGCTTTAAAAAATTTTTTAATTCAATTCAGACATTCAAGTGTTTATTCTTTATAATCCCTAATCAAAGATGATCTGCTATCAGTTTCCCTGTAAGCACTGCTTTTGTGTACTGCACAAATTTCTGTATGTTGTATATTCAGTTCAAAATACTTCCTTGTAATTTCTTCTTTTAGCTATGGACTATTTAAAAGTTATTTAACATCTAGATATTTGGGGATTTTGCACATATATTGTTTTCTAATTTCATTTTATGGTCAGAAATCATATTTTTGTAATTTCAATTATTTCATTTTTTTTGGAACTTGCTCTGAGGCTCAGCAAACAGCTTTTCTTGGTGCGTTTTCTTTGTGCACTTGAAAAGAAATGTGTATCCTGAAGTTTTTAGATAGTATTCTATAAATGTCAGTTAGACTAAGTTGGCTGATTATATTATAAAAGTCATTTATATCTCTGCTGATTTTCTCTTTGTTCTATCAATTACTTTATCAATCAAATAGGAGCTGAAATCTCTGTCATTGTGAATTTGTCTTATGTCCCTTTGGTTGGATTAGTTTTTATTTCTTGTATTTTAAAGCTCTTTTACTAGCTGAGTGCATATTTAGAATTATTATTTATTTTTCTAATGATTGACTCTTTTATTATTATGAAATGTCCCTCTTTATTTTTGGTAATATTCTTTGTCCCTCTAAAGTCTTCGTTTAATGTTAATATAGCCATTTCAGTTTTCTTATAATTAGTATTTATATTGTATATCTTTTTTAATCCTTTTATTTTTAATCTATTTCTATGTTTAAAATGTATTTCTCATATACAGTATATAGTTAGGCCTTGCTTTATTATCTAGTCAGATTTCTCTGCCTTTTAATTGATGTGCTTAGTCCATTTATAGCTAATATAATTATTGATATGGTTGGTTGAAGTCTGCTCTCTTGCTGTTTGCTTTCTACTTATACCATCTGTTCTAAGTTCTTTTTTCTTCTTTTCCTGCCTTCTTTTGAGATATTTGACTATTTTAAATCATTTTATCGCCTCTACTGTTGATTAGTTATGGCTCTGTTTTAGCTTTTTAAGGGTTATGACACGTGTCTTTAACTTACCACAATCTACCTTCAAATAATATTATACTACTCACCTTACAATGGTATACTTCCATTTCTCCTTTCCAATACTTTGTGTTTTTGTTGCTAGACGTTTTACTTCTACACATATTTTATACACCCACAATACACTCTAAATATTTTGTTTTACATAGTCAATAGTCTTTTTAAAATTTATTTTATTTTTTGGCCCCACCACACAGCTTGTAGTATCTTAGTTCCCCAAACAGGGATTGAACCCAGGCCCTGGCAGTGAAAACAAAGCCCTAACCATGGGACCACCAGGGAATTCCCTAAAATTTATTTTATATTTATATATATGTATGTATGTGTATATAATTTCCAGTATTCATTCCTTTGTATGCAATCACTTTTCCATCTGGTATTATTTTCTTCAACCTGAAGAATTTTTTTACAATTTTTTACAGTCCAGGTCGGCTGGTGACAGATTCTCTCACTTTGTCAGAAAGGGTCTTTCTTTTGTTTTCATTTCCAAAGTTACATTTTCTGTATAAAGAATTCTAAGTTGATGATGTTTTTATTTTCATGTTTGTTTGCTTTCAACACTTGTCTTCTGGCTTACTTACTTTCTGATGAAAAATTGGTGATCATTCTTATCTCTGTTCCCCTGTATGTAATGTATCTTTTTTTCCCTCTGACCGCTTTTAAGATTTTCTCTTTATCATTGGTTTATGGCAACTTAATTATGATGTTCCTTGGTGTGATGATCCTGTGTTTATCCCTCTCAGGGTTTATTGCATTTCTTCGATCTACAAGTTAATGGTTCTCATCTGTTGTGGGAATATTTTGATCATCATTTCTTCAAATATTTTTTTCTGCCAATCTCTTTCTTCTACTTCTGAATTATACTCCCTGATGTTGTTCCACAATTCACTGGGGCTCTGTCCTTTTTGTATTTCTCCCCAGTGCTTCAGATTGTGTAATTCCCATTGTCTGTTTTTCAGGTTCACTGATCTTCCACAGTGATCTGCTGCTGTTAAGCCCTTGCAATGGAATTTTCCTTTCAAATAAAGTAATTTTTCAATTCTAGAAATTATATAAGATTTTCAAAAGTTCTTTTGGTGTCTCTGTTTAGATACTTTACTTGTTTCCAAATTATTTCATGTTTTTCATTATATCCTTAAACGTATTTATAAGGTCTATTTTAAAATCCTTTTCTATTCTAGTAGACTGATTTTATCCTAGTTATGAGTTTCGTTTCCTTTCTTCTTTATGTGTCTCCTAATTTTCTGTTGGTGCTGAACCGTACTATTGAGTTTCTAGACTTTATTGTCTTCCTTTTTGACAGTATTTTGTTTCAGCAGGCAGTTAATTTACTTTCAGATCAGCTTGATCCTTTCAAGTCTTGTTTTAAAGTTTTAAGATGGTTTTAAAGCAGGAGTAAAAAAAAATTTCTTTAAAGAGCCAGGTAGTAATTATTTTGGGCTTCCCTGGTGGCTCAGTGGTAAAGTACTGCCTGCCAATGCAGGAGACGCAGGAAGCTCAGGTTCAATCCCTGGGATGGGACTATCCCCTGAAGGAGGAAATGGCAGTCCACTCCAGTATTCTTGCCTGGGAAATCCCATGGACAGAGAAGCCTGGGGGGCTACAGTTTATGGAGTCACAAAAGAGTCTCTATTAAATTCTGTCAGTCAGGAAATAGTCAGTGTCTGAGATTTACCCTACTTGCAAGCCTACAAAAGTAGCCTGGATTCTGGCAGAAGACATAAGACTCCTTGGTCAGAGACAAAAGACTTTATTATAGCACAGCAAGCACCCCAAGTTTCATATTCTGATTGGTTTCCCTTGGCCCCTGAAGATCATGGGGACATTAAAGAGTGGATCCAAGTTGGATGTCACACACACTATGGATCTGGATCACAGCTGAGGAACCCTGAGCTTAGGAACCTCTCACCTTATAGCTGCTAGCAAATCTGTCCAAACTTTACCCTGGAAGGAGCCATTCTCTCTATTTTCCTGGTCAGGAAACAAAGCTGCAGTTTGTCCTGGAGAGTGACATTAATAGCATAAAAAGGCTACTGGATATACAAATATCCTTGGAAAGGTAGTCTGGGATAAAATTGTTACAAGACATGGAAGAATGCCATGGAAGATTGTCTTTTACCGAAAACTCTCGTGTTCAAGAGGTCTCTCTACTGGTTGGAATTTAAATGCTTACCATCTCCATGAAAACATTGCTTGAGTAGTTTTTCCTCTGAGAGTTGTTCTTCTCCTAGCTGTTTTGCCTGGCCTTATGGGGTCCTGTCTTGTACATGTGCGTCTTAATATTCAAACACTTGAGATGACCCTTATGCAGAGTTCTGGAACTTTGTCTCTGCACACTTCTCTCCTCCCTGGTACTCTGCTTCTCAAACTGCATTTACTTCCAGAGTTCCAGTCTCTCTTCAACTCAGCAAAACCACTGTGCTCTGCTTGAATTCTCTTTCTTTGTAATGTCATTTGAGAACTCAATTCATTTGTTTTCTCTTCCAAAGGAACAGTCCCATATAGCCTGTTCAACTTCTGACAATTGTTTTTTATATATATGTGTTTTTATTTTTATAATTTTTTATAGCAGGCGATCTAGTCTGGTATTGGTTACTCCATCATTGCACAACTATCTTTTTAGCATTAACTTCTTTATGTGTTTTGGAATTTTGATGTGCACAATCACTGAGTGAGAGATATTTCCATTATTCTTTCTTACTCCGTCTCCAATTTAATGAGTATTTTCATCTGCCTTTATCTCCATCCCATGCTCCAGTCCAGAAACAAGATCTTAAAATGGCTTTAGAGTATTCCTGCTCCTTATCGATGTTAGGAATATGTCTAATCTAGTAACTGAGCCAGCTGGTATCTCAGTTCATTTGCTGTAATGATGTTTTTTCTGTCCTTTTGCTTTCCTGGGTCCACTACTTCTGATAAATCCACAGCTCCAGGCAATATACTGGCAGCAGTTTTATCCAGCTTCCTTTCAAGGGGCTGGGAAAAGTTAGGTGACAAATCATCACTGGTTACCCAGAACAAAGAGATTTCCTGAAATTCAGGATTTTCACTGGCAAAGCAGAGAATGTCTTAGAGAAACCAGGATGGTTGGTGTGTTCCAGTTCCTGGCTTTCAGAACAATGCTAGCTTTGGTCTCTGTCTTGACTAGAGCATTTTAGCCTTGGTGTTCCACCAGAGCTGAATTTCCCCTTGCCACCAGCTGTTTCAAGGCCCAGGCCTTGATGGGCTGTAGCTTTAGCTCAGCTCACTGCTTTGCATTTCTGTTGTGTTTCTAGTGCACAAGGATGTTTATCTCATTATTTTGAGACCAGCAATGACTTTTTGGCTTTCTCTTTTTCTAATTTATCTGCATTACCATGCATTTAAAGCATACAGGATGAACTGAAGCATGAATTCACTATGCCACCTGACTGGAAATTCTATTGATTCTTTTTCGATTTGATACTGACTTAGTTTAGGAAATAATGTAATGGAATAGCCTGCTTTATTTAGAAGCCATTCCAGTCATTTTGAGGGACCTCAAATCACAGAAATCCAGGTGAATGGTCACTGTCCATATCGTGGCTGTATTCTTTGAGTGCATTGTAACTCAGAACTTAAGTTAGCATAGAACAAAGGAGAAACAGCATTCTAACTTTGCTCCATTCTACTACTTCTGGTTAATGACAATGGCATCAATACTGCTTTACTCTCATCTGTATTTCTACTTTGAATTCTTCTCCATGAATTTCTTATTCATCCCTTCCTGAAGACACAGAAGAAAGAAAGACAAAGGGAGGTTGAGGCAGTGGTTTCCAACCTCTTTCTTATGCAGCAACCTTCAAACTGGTTTTGGAGAACTTGTGGATTTTTAGACCCTTTGACATAACTTTGGTGACCTCCCACATAGTTACTACCCTTGAAATTGGGCAAAAGGAGCAGGATAAGCTTTTTTGTTTCCCTATTTGCCTCAAACTATGTCTGTATTCTTTTTGATGAGAAGAGTTTTTAAAACAGTTTTCAGCCCTTTGCTCTTCATTCTATTGACAGTCAGAATCCCAATAATTGTCTTGCAGATTTGCACTGTGATTTACAGTAAGCATTTAAACTATTTCTACTGGATTAACGAGTTTTTGAACATAGAGGTTTTCACATTTCAAACCCAAGTATCTAAATATCATACAAGCAAGCTTCTGTCATAGTACAGTACTAGTGAAGTAGCAAAAATTGTTTCTAGACCAAAGTAGTTCACACCACCATCTTAACTCCACTGAGAAAAATAGTCCCATCCCCAGCTTTGGCTTCTGTTTCTAATTGAAGTGGTAGAAATGTGTACGTGGCTGTTCACATCGAAACATTTAAAAGTTGGTATCTTTACGAGCTAGTCTATTTTTAACAAAAATAAATATGAGTAAACTGCTCACATGATGGAATTAAATATTTTCAGGGAAGTAATTCAGTGAAGAACAGGGAAGACTGGCATGCTGCAGTCCATGGGATTGCAAAGGGTTGGACATGACTGAGTGGCTGAACAACAACAATTTAGTAAAAACCAAATGATTCAAGAAGTGATCAGCTTATTGTTTTATTGAGTTTTTTGTTGTTGTTAAAGAAACTAGTTGGACCATGCCTTTTAGGGTATCTTAAAGTAATTCCATTGGTAGCTGGTCTGCGATTCGGATAGAGGTTGAGGGGAATAGAAAAATTAGAAAATGAAATAGAGAACTATCATTTAGTAATTGAGAACACACACTTATTTAACTAGGACTAAATATTGCCAGAGCAAGTCCTGTGCTAAAATTAGACATTGGGGTTGGTCCAATAGCAGCACAAGTTTAATCCTTTAGAAATCATAGCCTGTTGGTTCAAATCAGGACACTGCAATGTGAATATAAAGCACATATGTCTTCACTACAGGACACTTCACCAAAGCTAGAACTACTTCTACCCAAAGGTTGGATTTTATTTTTTTCTTTTTTGCTTTTCTTTCATTTATGAGAAGACCTCTTGAAATATTTAATTTCCTAGTGCTCTTGCCCCCTGCATCAAATGTGTGTATACACACACACACTCATGTTTAGGTAGGTCTTGGGAACAGTATACTAGAACCTAAGAAAATTTATGGAAAAGGTAATGTGATATAGTGGAAAGAGAATATATCTTGGAATTAGACATACCTGCCTGTGAATCCTAGCTCCATCATACTCTCTGAAACCTTGGAGAAAAAACAATTTGTATGGACCTCAGCTTTTTTATTTGGTTTTTAAAAAATCAGAAAATGTCAGGTGCTGAGAAAATGTTTTCCTCTCTCCTATCTGTACCACCCTCAGAGGACATTTAGATAGATAGCTAGATAGACAGAATTTTATTAACTTCCTATTTATTGTGTGCCAGGCACTGTGGTACATATTATCTCATTTAGTCTTGACACTGGAGAAGGCAATGGCGCTCCACTCCAGTACTCTTGCCTGGTAAATCCCATGGTCGGAGGAGCCTGGTAAGCTGCAGTCCATGGGGTAGCTAACGGCCGGACATGACTGAGCAACTTCACTTTCACTTTTCACTTTCATGCATTGGAGAAGGAAATGGCCAACCCACTCCAGTGTTTTTACCTGGAGAATCCCAGGGACGGGGGAGCCTGGTGGGCTGCCGTCTGTGGGGTCGCGCAGAGTCGGACACGACTAACACAACTTAGCAGCAGCAGCAGCAGTCTTGACACATGCATGAAGTAGTGGAGCTTAAACAGCCCTTATATATGTCTTTAGACTTTGCTTGCCTAAAGGATCATGCTAGAAAGTGACAGAGCTAAGACTAGAGCCCTGTGCTCCTAACCACTATGATTTCAGCCTCACAAAAAGTCAAAACTTAAAGATATCCTGTCAATGAAATGCAGTGAGAAATGTAATGACAAACCATTAGTTTCTCAGCAGATTTACTTTTTTAAACCAAATTTAATTTTGATACATATATTAGTTTGTTAGGGCTGCCATACAAAATACCACTGACTGTGTAGCTTAAACAACAGAAGGTTATTTTCTCATGATGCTGGAGGCTACAAGTCCAGGATGAAGGTGTTGGCAAGTTTAATTTCTTTTCATGCCTCTCTCCCTGAGTTGCAGGTGACTGGCTGCCTTCTCTGTGTCTTCACATGATCATCCTTCTATTTGTCTGTGTCCTAATCTTCTCTTCTCGTTATTTTGGATTAATGACTCCATTTTGACTTAATTACCCCCTTTAAAGGCCCTGTATCTAATAGATGTAGTCACATTCAAGGTCTTTGGGGTTAGAGCTTCAGCATATGAATTTGAAGGAAACACAATTCAGCCCCTAACAAAGCATATATCGCATAAACCATGTGATACCAAATGAAAAAGAAAATAAGCCTGCTCCCTGAATGTTTGCTATGTGTCAAACATTGTTCAAATATGTGTTTACACATATTTATTTAATCCATACAAGCTAAGTACTATTCTCAGCACCATTTGGTACTGAGAGGTTAAGTAGTTTATCAAGTCACATGTGTGTGTTTGTGCTAAGTTGCTTCAGTTGTGAAGCAACTCTTTGAGACCCTGTGGACTATAGCCCACCAGGCTCCTCTGTCCATGGGATTCTAAAGGCAAGAATACTGGAATGAGTAGCCATTCCCTTCTCCAGGGGATCTTCCTGACCCAGGGATCGAACCTGTGTCTCCTTGTGGCTCCTGCATTGCAGGTGGATTCTTTACTGCCGAGCCATCTGGGAAGGCCACATAACTAGTAAATAATAGGAGTACATTTGAATCCACAGAGCCCGACACTAGAGTCTGTACTCATACTGCCCCTCTTAACTAGAAGAATCCTGTTTGGGCCAAAGAAACAGAAAACACGGTAGTGTCTATTTGAGGTAAAATGATGATTAAACTTCAAAAGTCTGTATATGTTTAATTAGCAATTACTAGGCTGTCCTACATGAAAGATAGTGAAGCAGCTTTCATTTATTCCGTGGTTATGGCTGAAGTAATGAATCAGTCACTTAGAAAATGGCAAAGAAAAATTCTAAGTTAATTTCTTGCATCCTACTCTATGTAATGAAGGATTAATACAAAGTATTATATTTCTCTTCTAAATCTTCAAAGGCAAATAGTACCCATAATGAAGCATTAATATTTGAAGACCTAGGATACATATGCTTCAATTCTGAATTTTCTCCCATGTGGGCATCATTCCTGCTTCAGTCCATTAACTGAAGCAAGAAAAGAAGCTGAGTTCCATGTCTGGAAATGTTAGTCTTAGGGATAGCAATATGCTCCTTGCAGCCACTGAAGTCTGTAAGTCTACAGAAGCAAGAACTTGCAGCCAAACATGACTAGAAAAAGAAATTGTAAACTACCCCACCCCCTCCCAGAATCCTCCAGACAGTTAGGAAGGAATGTAGGGCTCCCACTGCACAATGGAACAGGATTTGAGCCAATTTTGTTGAGGCTCAAAGGACAGTGTTCTTCAGCTCTCATCTGGTTTAAATCCAAAGTGAACAAAAGAATAGACTCAGAGTTAGGAGTCAGATCACTACTGTGGTACTCTCTTTGCCAGTCACTTTAGTTTGTCAACAGAGCCTCGGCCTTCAAGATGCTTACAGTTCGGTGTTGAGGATGGGGGTGACAGAGCGCCATAGTCAAGTTCCAAGTTGAACATAATCCATATGAAAACGAAGACTGGAAAGACTTGTCACAGCAGCTCAGGATTTTAGAGGTCACTGCTGACTGGAGTTACCAAGGCAAACTCAATGGAGAAAAGTTGAGTGTTGAGATAGGCCTCAAAAGTAGGATTTGCTCGGTGGGGGAAAGTGAAGGTGTGTTAGAGGATTCAGTAGCAGCTGGGGCACAAAGGCAGGCGTGAGGGAGACAGGCAGGACAACAAAGAAACTTCGTCCCTGGAACAGACAGCTTTGGGGGAGTTATGGGAAATACTCTAGGATTAAACAGACTGGGGTCAGATGATGAATATGACTCATGCTGGAGGTCATCATTATTATTCCATTAGTTGAATTGCCACCTGAGATTATCTCAGTTCTCTGAACATGTTGGTTAGGACACATCTCAACAGAGCAAAGTACTTTGCCCCTACTTTATAAGAAAGATAATGAATAAGAACCTACTGAATAGCCCAAGGAACTCTACTCAGTACTCTGTAATGACCTATATGAGACACGAATCTTAAAAAGAGTGGGTATGTGTATGTGTATAACTGATTCACTTTGCTGTACCACAGAAACTAACAACATTGTAAAAATCAACTATACTCCAATAGAAGTAATAATGAAAAAAGAACGAAGAGCTTTGCATTTAGTGGCATGTTTGTTTTCCTTAAGGCTGCTCAGACTACAACATGCTCTGTGGACCACTGTCCCTCCAGATTCGTGTCATGCTTAATTGAGCTGGGAGATGCTGCACCTGTCAGCTCTAGGTCTCCACAGACTCAGCCTGGCAGGAGGCCTCAGAGCGGCTCACGTGGTTCTAAGTGCCCAGCTGGAGTCAGGAGGAGGGTGCCACTACCCCACGAAAGCACATCACCTCAGAAATGGCTTCTCCTTTTTTGAATCAATGAGATACACATTCTCTGTCTGCATTTTATGAACCTTCAGAGGGGAGAGCTCTAGGGAATTCTGAGCCCCTCCGACCTCCAAGACTGTCTTGTAGTAGAAATTTTAGTCTCACAGACCTTTGACTTCTGACTCGCCTGTGTGATGTTAAACAAACTACTAAGTTTTCTGAGCTCATTATGTTTTAAATCTGTAAGGTAGCCCAGTAACTATGAGGTTACTCTTCATTCTCTTCCTCTTTTGTGACTTCTCTCAGTCGCTGACATTTTGGAAGAACATCTTTTGCTGATCGTAAATGTGCTCAGCTATCAAGGAGGTGAAAACTCTACCAGGACGCTTAGGGATCCTGAAGGAAACATGGGGGTGGGTGGAGTTGGCCTGCCCCTCCCCACCTGCCAACCCTGTATTTATTTCCTCAGGATAGGATTTCAAGTCAACTGGAGCCACTCCTCAGGATAGCACAGAGCTCAACAGGGTCCAGAGTGCTTGGAAATCATCTCAGAGTAGAGGGATCAACTATCCTTATTTGTATTGAGTTTAAAAGAAGAAACAGTGCCCTAAAGCCATTATGTGGCCTAAAGCATATAAAAATTAAGGTTACATGTGACAAAGCATTTTATGAGTTCAGAAACAGTTGGTCAAGGCCGTGAACTATCATATTACTAAATTGCTACCATTTCTAACGTTCAAGGCTCCAACTACAAGTTTGTCCTTAGAAATTGCAATGTGCTCTTGATAATTTGAGTGTACCCAATTGTGCTTCCAGCTAAGAAGCACGTAGGGTTTGCTGGTTAGTATTTTGCCTATATTTGAATCCTAAAAATAACCTCCTTGTGAGAACAGGATGAGCTTTGTGAAGATTATATTGCAGTTGGTTAGAAATGGAAGGCACATTTTCCCCGTTGCCTCTTGCCTTTCATTTCTAAACACATTTGTCTCTACTCTGAAGCAGAGGAGACTATGAGAGCAGCTGCAGTGAGCAGCTGTAGAATCTTCTGTCATCTGCTCTCTGGCTTTTCAGACTTTGTCCCATCCTCTGCTCCCAGTTGTCCTTTTCTTTCTTTTTAAAATCACCTGCCCTCCTCAGGTCCAGGCCCTGTCCCTACAGTGCTTTTAGGGGATTTTTGCCTGGTGTCCCCTTCGCTTCTACCATTCTTTATAGTTAAAAAAAGAAAAAAAATCACTAGTGAAAACATTTTTATCTTATGAAAAACCCCTGGAAGGGGGGAAAAGTCTGTCAGCCAGTACAGAGCTGCTTGCTGCCGCCCCCACAAGTTCTGCTTGTCATGTTCAGCGGTGATCTTTTCCGTGGGCTGCCATTTCAGTACAACATAAAGCTCTAATTTTACATTTGCATGCAGAGGCCAGATGCTGATGACTCTGTGAGGGGAAGCCCTCCCCAGGATTACCTTGAGAGAGATGATTTATTCATCCTGCGCAGTCATCAGCTCTCCCAGAGGCCCTTCCCCGCCAACTCCACACAGAGTGCCCGGGGACTGTCGGAGCCCCTCCCGGCATCCCTCTTGGCGCACAACAAGCCATGACAACCAGCAGCGATTGGACACTTTTTTTTTTCCTTCCTAATGTGTCGTTAGTTGAGCATAAGCTTCTCTCTAAGGTCGCTTATGTGAGCTAGTGCAGGACAAGTGTCTCCTCATAATATGTCAATGTAATTTATGTTCCATGGCTTTTAGAGATGATCTGACTCTTCTCAACTGGTCCTTTGAATGTTGTTTGATTTTGAATGCTTAGAAAATGGGCTTGCATTCCTTTTCTCCTTTTGAAAAAGCTATTATGTGGTTTTGAAACATACCTATTTTAGATCCCACATAATATATCATCCAAACACTAATTTAAAACAGAATATTATTTAATGTCTCTGATTTATAACACATTACATGCACCAAGCATAGAAAGCAGGTAAAACAAATTATATGTTTTAGTTTACTATGTTGGCAACAGAGAAGCCTACCTGAAAAAAAAACGGCATAAATCATCTTTTACCACTGCTCTCTGAATATTTGGGGGTTAATGAAATCGAAATTGTACCTGTCAGAACTGCCAGTAATATCTTCAATTTTCACCAACTGCACTTCCCTTCTCTCCCTCCATATCTTTAGACTCAGGGAAGAACAACACAAGTTCCACAATAAAAAATAAAAGTGAAAGAAAAGAAAGAATTTGTGAAGTTTCTTTTGGTGTGTAAGAGCAAAGCACACCTAAAATAAGGCAGTGCAACGCATCAGACTACATATGTGGATGTGTGTGCACTGGTGTATGTACCAAACCACCCATTTTCTCACAGAAGGAATAGCAGTTTCACTACCTCTAGGTAAATATATTAATTCTTTATGTGAAAAAGAAAACCCAACACTAAACTGCCTTTATAAATATCACAAAAAATACTAAGCGTATTTTTGTTTAGGAATGTAAAAATAGTGTGCTTATAAATGCCAGCTGACTAATGAAGTGAAAGAAACTCAGTCGTGTCCGACTCTTTGCGACCCCACGGACTGTAACCTGCCAGGCTTCTCTGTCCATGGAATTCTCTAGGCCAGAATACTGGAGTGGGTAGCCGTTTCTTCCTCCAGGGGGAGTCTTCCCAACCCAGGGATCAAATCAGGTCTCCTGCATTGCAGATGGGTTCTTTACTGTCTGAGCCACCAGGGAAGAGCTGAGAGTAAATACTTTGTGAAGAACAGATAAGACACTAGAACAGTTAAACCTCAGTTGGCCTGGGCCAAGTGTGAAAATGCAGAATCACAGAAGGAGCCAGCAGGATTTGATTAAGCTCCTATAAATCAAATCTTAGAGGCATGAATCCCCTTGGTAACATCCTGGGTGAAGTGGTCATCTGCCCTGGTTTTAAATACCTCTGGTGTAAAGATACTCATTACTTCCAATGCAACCAGCCTCCAGTTCCTTAATTTTTTTTTCCTTATTATTTACACAAAATGCTTTTTTAAAAAAGTGAAAGGGCTAATAAACATAGAAAGCAACAGTGAAAAGAGGGGGTGGGGGTGTGGATGGGGAAGCCTCCAGTTCTTATTTAGGAACAATAAAGTTATCTGTACCTATATACATTCATTTGCTTCTCCTTCTTCCCCTTCAATCCACAAAAAACACATCTAATCCCTCCATCAATCCTTCAAATATTTGAAAACAACTATCATGACTCATAACTATCCCGTGACTGACCTGGATGGTCTCCTAAACCCGTCAGCCAGGATCTTTGTCCATCCACACTGCTCAGCAGCTGAAAGATCTCCATCCCCAGTGGTGGTGACTTCTCAGGTGACTGGCCTGTGATGTGATTATTCTGTGTTGATAAGTTACTGCTGAAGACCCTCAAGCCAGAGAGAGAAGATCCTAAGCCAAGAGAGTCCAGGAAAGAGCCTGAGTCTTAGTTAGGGTGATGGCAGCAAGGCCCTGTAATATTTCATCTGTGCCAAAAAACCCCAAAGCTATTACTTCACGTCATTGACGTTCAACCAAGCCTGCAACTTTGGAGTTAGGACCTTGAGCTCCATTTGTACCACCAGCTCTGCTACCAGCTGGTTGCATTCCCTGGAGAATTACTGCCCACTTTTCCAGAGTTGTCTCTGTGATATTTAGAGACACATGTTGCATATCTGCCTGGAAATGTGCCTCCCACCCCGACTCCTGGCCTTAGTTTAGATGTCATCTCCCCAGGGTCACTTCCTGACTCCCATCCCTACCCCAAGCCCAGATACTGGCCTCTGTCCTCCACTTTACCCTATGCTCTGTTGTAACCGCACTTCCTTGTATTTTAATACTGCATTCACTTGTCTATGCACACTGTCCTAGAAGTTCTTTAAAGGTAAGGACTCAGGCCTGGTCTCCAGCACTTAGCTCAGTGGCTGGTGCCTACCAGAATCTAGAAAAAAAAAAAAAACAAGAAAGGAAAGAAAAGACTAAAAGGGAGAAGACAAAATGAGGAAGTTGGGGTATATTATCTATCTAGATTCTCACAGCTAAAACTCTGCAATTTCTTGGGGTTTTTTGTTTTGTTTAGTTTTTTAAAAAATATTTATTTGACTGTGGTATGCGGGCTCTTAGTTGCAGCATGTGGGATCCAGCTCCCTGACTAGGGATTAAACCTGGGTCCCCTGCACCAGAAGTGTGGAGTCCCAACCACCTGACCACCAGGGAAGTCCCTACAATTCCTTGTTCTTACGTTCCACCTTTAAAGTCAACCTCAGGCTTTTAGAAATTCAGATTTTCTCTAGTAGGAGGGTAAATTTCTTTTTTTTTTTTTTTATTTTTTTTTTTTATTTTTTTTTTTTTTTTTTGTTTTTGCCATACACTGTCACGACATCCCCCTGGGCCCCCACCCCCCCCCCCCCGGCCCCCCCCCCTCCTCCCCCCCCACCCCGGGAAATCCCGCTGCACCAGTCCCGAGCATCAATCCTGGGCTGGCGACCGATCAGACACACGACAACCAACATGCCTCAGTGCCCCTCTAGTAGGAGGGTAAATTTCAAGTGACTACACCAAATTAGAAAAGCTATGAGTATTTATACATGTAATGCAGTTTTAAGACTGAGATTTAAAGTTCATTTAACATGCCCAGACTTTGTATTGTGAGGGAACCATGAGCTAAGTTATTTGTCCATACCCACCTGGTTAGAGGAAAACCTGGTTTCAGACACTGATTTTGGTCCCTGCTGGGCTGCACCCCTGAGCCCTTCAAGTCTTGTAGTTGTCCAGCCTCCAAGACTGAAGAAAGAGCCCAGAGACAGCAATAGGGACATCAGTGGTTTATTGGATAGGCAGAACTTACACAAAGGAGCCTGGAGCGACACCCCACCATGTGTGGCAGATAGCAGGTAGGACTTCTTCACTACTTGGCAGGAGAGAAGAAGGCTACCATTTATAGGGGGAATTGACATCAAGTGGGCTCACCAGTTACCAGGGACTATTTAAGTGCTATAATTAAGTGGATTATATAGTCATGTGACACTGGTCAAGCAAGGGATGTACAGAGAGCAAGAGAACAGCCATCTTGAATGGCCTAACCATACAGCCCCCAAACCAGGATGGCTGGTCTCTAGTCTTCCTTTTTGAAAGAGCTACTACGGACACAGCTACAAATGGAAGTGACAGATGTTTCCTCTTTTATGTTATGGTTATATCAATGTACTAGTTTATGGCTATAAATTAAACTTTGAGAAATACCCTTCTCTGCTTCTGGACAAACTAATGAAAATTATGTCTCTTTTCTCCCAGGAATGTGGGAGGATGTTACCATGTTCACCAGGTGACTCCTGTACATTGTTTGCTAAATAGAGTTGCAGTCATATGAATTGCTTTCAGCCAGGTTTGGTACCAAAGCTCAGTGTTCTGTTGTCAAGCCATAGGGTAGTAATGCCGTGAGACCAGCTTCTTGGCGAGTAGCCCTGAGGTGCAGCTGTAAGGTGACCCAGTGCAGGCTTGAGGCCAGAGCTTAGTGCCAGAAACTTGAGCCAAACACTGGAACTAATTCCCAGGGCACTGACTTGGTTGCAATTAAAATTTTAGATGAAAAGATTTTTTGTTTACTCTAAAAGAACCACTTCATTTTATAAGCTCATAGGAAAGTTAGATGCTTTACCATTATACATGAAATATTTTCCAGAGGCCAAATCTTTGAAAAAGAAGAAGAGGAAGGAAGAGGAGGAGAAGAACATGTTAGATTATTTAAGAAGTCATGAAAATATTTCTTGAAAGTAACATCTTTCATTAGATATGCTAACTGAAGAAACTTTCTTTTTCTGACTTGGGGTATGCTGTGAAAGTTGTAAGGTAGAGTTGCAGTAGAAGTGGTAGAGTAGTGGTCAAGGTGATGGTAATGATGGAACCAAACTCTGGACCCATACAGATCTGAATTAAGCACACAGCCCTACCACTTCCTAGCAGCTGACCTTGGGTAATATACTTAAGCCTAGAGACTGTGTTATGTATTGGGATTAGTAACTCTCTCTCTCATGGGTAGTGTGGACGGGGCTCAGGGTCCAGGTCCTCACCTCACTGATGAGACAAGGAGAAGCTGCTGAGATCCCAGTAGTTTTAAGCCACCAGCTTTAAGCTGTGGCAGAAACCCATCATGAGCACTCACTAATTCAGCAGTTGTTGACTCAAGACATGCAGATTGGTTTAATTCTTAGGAAACTGCTTATCAGGGCAAAGAGGGAAAAGAAAAGTGGTTGTCGTGTCCTTGATAAGTACTCCATGTCTTGCTGTCCCACTTATTAGTCAGGTGGCCTTGGACAGGTCACTTATCCTCTCTGGGCCTTGGCCCCAGCTCCCCATCTAGAGGTTGGGGATGATAACAGAGACCACACAGTATGGTTGTGAGGCGATGCAGTATGTAAAACCGGGCTGGGAACATAGGAGATGTTCAGGAACCTTTATCTTCTATCTGACCTCCTACAGCATGTGCATGTTTAGGAATGCCCTTTAAATAACCTCTGGGGGGCAGAGAGAGAGATCATTCCACAGTGATAACTCATAGTATTCTACTATACCCTGCCCTTGCTTATATTCAGGTATTGGAAAACGCATGCTATATTTACTTAAGAAGCTTCCCCACCTCTTTGTAGCTAGTAAAAGACCAGGGTGGAAAGGGAAAATCAGAAGTTGTCCCTGGATTTATCTGTGGCTGAAGGAGGAACTAGGGAGGTCCATTGAGTATCATTATTTCTTCCTCTAGGTGAACCGATGAAGGCTTAGACTAAAAAGGCCGCATCATGGCCTGGGGGGCCAAACGTTGCCCTTTCACTTCCACTATATAGTTGCTGCTGCTGCTGCTGCTAAGTCACTTCAGTCGTGTCAGACTCTGTGCAACCCCATAGACAGCAGCCCACCAGGCTCTGCAGTCCCTGGGATTCTCCAGGCAAGAACACTGGAGTGGGTTGCCATTGCCTTCTCCAATGCGTGAAAGTAAAAAGTGAAAGTGAAGTCGCTCAGTCGTGTCCTACTCTTTGTGACCCCATGGACTGCAGCCCACCAGGCTCCTCCGTCCATGGGATTTTCCAGGCAAGAGTACTGGAGTGGGGTGCCATCGCCTGCTCCATCATTATATAGTTATCCGGTGTTTCAAGAGTGATTTAAAGATGGTTGACAGTCATCATGGCAACCAGGGAAAATGTATGTGACCCAAAAAAACTACATTTCATTAAATTTGGAAATGAGGGAGTATATGTGTAGGATTTAATTATTGTATTTTAGAAATTAAGGACAATCATCCATGCATTCAGCCTTTGAATATTTATTGACAGCTATGATTGTGACAAACACCATTCTAGGTACTGAGGATACAGTGATAGCTAAAATAAAAATGCCTGCCTTCCTTCAGTTTCTGTTTTGGTGGGAGATGTAGAGAGCAAATGTGATAAATTAGTAAGATATATAGTATACTAGGAAGTAGTTAGTGCTAAGGGGAAAAATAAGGCAGAAAGGGGAACTATAAAACTTTAAGAGGAGTATTAGACAGTGTCCAGGGAAAGTCTCACTGATCGGGTGTTTGAAGTAAAGACCTGATGACACAGACAAGCCAACCTGAGGATGGCTGTGGAACAGCTTTCAAGACAAGGAGCCTGAGATGGGAGGGTGCCCAGTGTACCTGAGGAATGCCTGGAGGCCAGAGTGCAAGCTGAGCAGGGAGGGAAAGACATCAGGTCGGAGAGAAACCGGCCAGTTGTAAGGGGCCTATAGACATGGTAAGGACTTCAGCTTTCACTGGGAGTAAGAGGAAAAGCTCTAGAGAGTTTGGGCAGAGGAAAGATATTATACAGCCATTTGTACTGAGTGCTTGCTCTGTGAGAGTCTAGTTTTAATTTTTTTTTTTTTTTGACTGTGGCAGGTCTTAGATGCAGCATATACAGATCTCCGACCTTCATTTTTTGGCATGCAAGCTCTTAGTTGTGGCATGTGGGATCTAGTACCCTGACCAGAGATCCAACCCAGGCCCCCTGCATTGGGAGCATGGAGTCTTAGCCCCTGGAACATGAGGGAAGTTCCTGTCAGATTCTGCTTTAAATGCGTTATTTGTAATCCTCACAATTATCTTATGAAGACCCACTATCTTCTCATTTTACAGCTGAGGGAACAGGGCCAGAGGGGTAAACTAACTTGCATAAGATCACACAACTAGCAGGGATGTGGTGAAAATTTAGACCCTGGTCAACTCTTAACCACCTAATTTTCTCCCCAAATGTTTAAGAGATTGAGACTGAGGTTTGTTTTTTGTTTTTTTCTCATTTCTTTTTATCTGTATTTCCAGAGCACACTAACAATGAAATCACTTCATACTCATTCATAGAGAACTTCTTTGCTCAAACTGATAATTATTCCCAATATTCTCCTTTATGATTCCAAGGTTTTTTGTTTTTTTTTTTTAAAAGCCTTCAAATTAGCATACTAACAAGCATCTTGACATGTCTTGCTTTAATTATGCAGACAACGACTCCTTTTTTTGCTTCTAATGTAGAGGTTGATTGGGAAAATTTTTATTTTATTGCTCACAATCTTACCCTAGTGCTACCTAAATCACTGCTTTATGATTTGGCATCTATAATTTATCATTTTCCTCTGCTATTAGATGAAATGCCCTTTAAAGCATTCTATAGCAAGGTGAACACAAGTCAAGCTTGCAAAGTTCTGGAAAAAAGAATTGCAAAGAATCATTAAAGAATAATGAAAGTTGATTTAAACGGCATACAATATCAGGGCTGCCCAGTTTAACAAATATAATTATTCCAAGTTATTTTCTGAAGGCCTCTACATTTCAGCATCTAATTTTCATCATCTTTTAAGGAATAACAACAGAAATGCCTTACTGTTATAAAGACTCCAAAAGCTGACTTTTTATTTCATTTCTCTGGATTTCTCTAAAGCTAAGCATGAAACAATAGACAGTTTAAAATATAGGAAACCCAGGTTCCTTTTGCTATTGTGTGGCTTTAACATTCTACTGCTGTAGCCAAGAGTCCTTGGCTTCTGGGGCCAACTGCCTTTTGCATGCTGATTTTGCAGAGAGAGTCTCTCAGGAGTTATTACTTTTGAGTAGTATCTACAATGACTTCAGTCTCTGCAGGAAGTGGAAGGCAGCAGAGTTTGGGAATGAAAACACTGAGGGAAAAATCTCTCCCGATAGAATCATCAGCTCAATCTGATTTTAAGTTTCAGGCAGAACATATAGCTGTACCTTCGGCTACCCACAAACATATGCATCTCAAATGCCCTCACTGAAAGACTACAATCAGGACTTAAACAAAAATAATGAAGTTTTCTATCATAATATGTTTTAGTAAAATAGGTGATGTGTGAGAGTGTGTGTGTGGGTTTGGGTGCACACACACATGCAGGCAAACCATGTGTGTGTACGCCACATTCAAATATTGACAGCATTCAGAATAAGGGGAGATGGTCTGGAAGGGTTTCTATTTTTCATCAACGCTAATTTTTTCTTTCCAACGCTTCACAACCAGAAGGACTACTTTAGTCCCAGGCTCAAGACCTCAGAAACCATATTATTGAGTTATGTGAAATAGGAATTAAAGACATTTTTAGAAATCATTTTTATGTGGTAGTTATTTTAATGTTGAAACAACTAAATCAAAGCCAATAAAGACCTTTTGAGAGGAAATGGTTAAAAGGGCACATGTTTCCTTTTCTAAAAGGAAAACCACAGCGAGGAATTCCAATTAGGAATAAATTAAAGAGCACTACACTTTTCTGGAAGGGTCAGGAAGTCAGACTCTTGGCCTGAGCTGCTTCTTACCCCCACCCCAGCTGACCCTGGGAACCAGTCACTCCCCATCTCTGTGTGAACTCAACAGTGGCTGCCAAGTCTTGCCATTCCTCTGCAGAAAAGAGCCAGGGATTTTCACCAGAGGCCTCCTGCCAGAATCAGAGTCAGAAGGAGGTAGTCGAGGTGCCAGGGGGCTTTCTGGAGTGCCCCAATGCCAGCTTTCTGTCTACAAAGGACAATTCACTAAACTCACTAAAGCCAAGTCTGACATTTTTAAAAAGTGTCTGAAATAAGCCTCATATGCTGTTTGCTACTGGAAGACTGGGCTCTCATTTCCCAGATTATATTTTGTTAAATATAATTTCCTTAAATTCGGCAACACTTTTAATCCATGACACTCACTGGTAGGCAAGAAAAATAATTCTGCTGTCTTCAAAATTGATTTAAAGCTTATGGATGTGACATCTCCATACATTATATTGTGGTTAATTGCCTTAACTAACATATGAGTAATTGTGTGTGTGTGTGTGTGTATGAATATTGGTGTCATACTCAGTCGTGTCCAACTCTGAGACCCTATTAAACTGTAGCTCACCAGACTTTTCTGTCCATGGGATTTTTCAAGCATGAATACTGGAGTGGATTGCTATTTCCTCCTCCAGATATATATACATATATATATATGTTTTTTAGGTAACCTGTGTAATTGACATATGGCTACTTGGGAAATTGGGGCTAAAAGTGAGGTACCCCAAACAGCTGATTTTGATCAAGATGCCATGCACTCTTGACCTCTTTAATGCGCTATTTTGCTCTTTTGACAGCATTCCAAATCTACTTGTCCTTCCAGGTCTATCTCAGTTCCTGCTTTCAGCTCAAATCCTTGCCTGACCATTTCTCATTGAGACCTCCCCTCTGGCACCACCTACAGCCCTATTATCTTTGCTGCTACTATGGTATTTGGATATGTCATCGTACACCATCATTTACTCACCAACTCCCAAGGCCCTGTGCTCTCTCTTCAGCTTTCCTCACAGTGCTTAGCCTGATGCTCAGCACATGGGGATGCTCTGTGGTACAAGTGAAGTGAACTGACTTACAGCCTTTTTTGTCATTTCCCTAATGCTCATATCTAGGACTAAAATATGCATGATTGCTCTTTATTTCTCCATTCATTGTCCCTTAGTAACCCAGAAGCATCTAGAATGAGCTGCAAGTTAGACCACTCCTGGAATAGATTGGTCACCTATGTCTTTTTAGCTTGGACGTCACTGTTTGGTACAATGCAAGTTACATCCCTTATGACTGCAGTCAGTGAAAATAAAGAGAAAAATAAAATAATGGAGCAGAGAAAGAAAATATAGGAAAGAGTGAGGGCAAAAGAGATGGGGAAGAGGCAAAAAAAAAAAAAAAAAAAGGCCAACCCACAATCCTACTGGATGATGTAAATGCATTTCTTCTTTTAACCACAAAACATAAAGGCTCCTTGCAAGTGCATTTCATGGGTGATTACTCGAACGTCTTAATCATGTTTGCTCTTTGGGGAAATTGTATGCAGAAACCACTGCCTTTCCAGTTTGAATTAAGAATAAACTGGAAAGGCAGTTCCTCTGGGAGAAAGGAAAAGCAAAGCCCAGGAACACTGGTTCACTGTATGCGGCAGTAAGAAATGACAACTCAGAATCAGGCAGAGTTCCCTCTTCTGTGATCAGCTTGCTCTGCCCTCAATGAGTCCATGAGATTTCGTATTTTACAGGTTGAGCTTCCCACTGGCAGCAACTGAAGCAGTTCATTATGCACATCTGTCACGTGATCCACTTCATCAACCAAATGGAACTGGGAGAATAAGTCACCCTAACAAGATCCTTCAGTACACTCTTAAAAACTACTTACAGATGTACTCTTCCTCTGAGGGGATACAATGGGTTTCCTTGTACGGTGCCACATGATACAGGAAATGCATTATCCCCATCCAAATTCAGACGTACCAGGAGGAAGCCTGAAAAGAAAGCAGCTCACAAAAGCACACACAGCTTTTGCAAAAGTCCTAAGAGGGGCTCATACACCAATTTATGATAATGGCAGATAAAACCTCAAGCCTGTGAAGCTCAGTTCATTACAAATGCTAATGTCCACACAGGGAAAGGAAACCACATCAGCACTCAGCGTCGACACAAATGCTGCTAATGCTTTTTATTTATGATTGTCGCTGGGTCCCCTCAGCAGTATGCCAGATCTCCATTTGTGTGGTAACTTTAACTACTTTATGTGCCTCCACGACTCACTGTGTTATGTGCCCACAGGCGATTTGTGCTTTCAAACTGTGTCTGGTGAGAGGAGCAGCCACACTGCTAATCTTGAATCAGGAACCATCTTGTTCCTATTCAGATCACGTCGAACGAACACTTTTGTGGACACGTCCAGGAATAGTTAACACCTGCCATTGTGAAATCTTCCTGTTTCCGTTGGGGTGATCAATTCATCATTCATTCAGTCAGGCTACAGATATTTATTGAATACCTACCACATGCCAGGCACTGTTTTGGGCCCTGGAGATATAATAGTGAACAGAGCCCTACCATCAAAAAGATTACCTTCTAGAGGAGGATAGGAAGAGACAGCAAATAGATATGGAATATGTCAGAGGGTGTCAGTCAGGACAGGCTAGTTGTTTTGTGGTTTTAAACAAGCCAAGTTCGATGGCTTAAAAAAAATAAGTTTATATCCCTCCCTTACACAGTGTGTTCATCACCGACTCAATGGACATGAGTTTGAATAAACTCTAGGAGGTAGTGAAGGACAGGAAGCCTGGCGTGCTGCAGTCCATGAGGTCACGAGTCAGACACGACTTAGTGACTGCAGCACAGCAACGTGGTGTGTTCATTGCAGGGCAGCTGGGGGCTCAGCTCCATGCACCTTCGCTCTGGGACCCAGGCTGCCTGGAGAAGCCCCATGTGGAGCGTGGCTGATACCTGTGGGAGAGAGGAGACAGCAGTGAGCTGCGCACTGGCTTCCTCCTGAAAGCCCCACACGGCCCTTCCCCTCGCACGACGCAGGAGAGAGCAGGTTACGTGGCTGCGCCCAACTTCAACAGGTGAGGAAGGGCAACCACGTGATGTGTTTAGGAAAATCAGACACACTCCGTGGTCAGAACTGTCCCAATGATCATGATTGCAAGGAGCGGGGAAAAAAATCAAAGTAAAGGAGAAGGTGTCTGGGGGGGTGGTCTCTACTTGATGGAGATGGTCAGAAACAGTCTGTCTGATGTGGTAAACATCCGAGGAAAGACTGTGAGAGAGAGAGAGAGTGGGGGTGGCTTCCTGCAGAGGATAGAGCAAGGGCACAGGGTGCCTGGCGTATTGGAGGAGCAGCAGGAAGTCTGGATGTTGGAGTGGAGTGAGCAAGGGGCAAGCTGGAGAAAAGTAGGTCAGAGATGTAAGAGCAGGTTGTGGGACACAAGCCGGCACCTTGCTGTAAGGGCTGTGGCTATTGAAGTGTGCTGTAAAGACGTGATCTGACTGAGGTTTTGAAAGGATCCTGTGGCCACTGTGAGGGTTGAAGTAGGGAGGAGTTAAGAGGCTCTTGAAATAAGCCAAATAAGGCTAGAGAGGGGGCCAGGGCTAAGGTTCTGGATGTAGTTTGAAGGTAGAACCAACAGAATTTGCCAATGTATTGCTGGAAGAGAAAGAGAGGATTCGAGGTTGACAAGAAAGGTTTGTTTCTTCTGGTAATCCCCGGATACACATAAAGACTATTCACATGACTTTTGAGAATCTTTGAATTTGGCAAAATCATGTAACATACAACATCTCCCTGCAAATGAGTTGAGAGTTTAACAGCCAACTGGAGCTATGGATGCTGAGCAGTCACCTTGAGTCATAGACCAGCTGAGGGACTTCTCTCCGTCACTGGCCCAGTATCCAGTCTCTCTTAAGGTTTTGATCCACATCACTTTGTAAAACCAGAGATGTAAGCTTCCTAATTACAAGCAAAACAGGGGCTTATGACTGAGTCACCCCAACCTCATCACAGCCCTTCATTCCTCTGTGAACCTCAAATATCACTACCAAGAAACTAAGCCATACAACACAAGATCTATCCTCAATAGACACTGGTATAGTGATGTGTCACCAATTCTGCTAAAACTAGGTTGAACAGAAATCTTAATAAATACAATAAACAACACATGGTTTCTGAATAGTGTTTCCCCACTTTCTGCTCACCCTGTCTTCCCGTCATGTGGCTCTCCTCCTCACCACCACCCATTAAATGGTCACTGGAGCCCCCTACTACAATCTTTTAGGTCTTCTCCAGCTTAGAAGAGCACAAGTTGAATGCCAAGTTTGCCAACTATAATGGGATGAATAAGTAAAGTGTTTTTTTAAACAGCGATTTATAATCAAAAGTATTTGTATTTGTAATCGAAAGTATTCATTCATTCAAAAAAAATCTTCTTAAACTCCTGCTGTGTGCCACCTCCTCTTCTAAGCACTGGAGGCACAGCTATGAATAGAACATGTAAGTAATTTATAGACGAAAACAAGGAAAGCATAGAAGAGTATTTAGAAAAGATAAACTTGCCACTAACTCACCCCCGAAACATCTTAGTATGTAACACTGCTAGTAACATCTTGGTGCCCAGTCTTTCTCTAAGCAAACATATTATTCCTTCTTGCTTTTTGAATAAAATTTACAACTTTAGACTTATGCAGTACATTTCGTTCTTTAAAATTTTTTCTTCTTATAAAAATAAATCATAGCAGATGCTCAGTAAGTATTTGTTGAATGAATGAAAGAATTAATTATAGAAACTGAGTAGAATACAGAAAAGCAAAAAATCAAAAATGAATGTCACTAATAATACCACTACTAAGACAGAATACCACTATTAGTAGTTTGGGTTGTTCAGTATGGTTTCAAATTATCAATGTATTTTTATGACATCGCTTCACAATAAATGAATATTTTGTAAATGACATCTTTCTCTTTTTTACTAATTACAAAAGCAACCATGCCATTGTAGATATTTTGGAAAACACTGAAAACCACAAAAGGAAAAACTAGTAGTCCCACTGCCCAGAGAATGCTGCTGTTAGCATTCTCCAATCTTTTTGGAGATTTTTTTCCAACCTTTTTTTGTGTGTGTGTGTGCAGTACAGTAGATTAGTTAAGAGCCTGGTCAAGTTACTCAGCCTCTTTGAGCCTCAGATTCCTCATCTGTGAAATGATACTAGTAATATCCACTTTGTAAGACTGGTGTGAAATTTAAGTGAGATAAAACATACAAACTGCTTAGTTAAACATCTTAAACATACTAAGTGCTCAATATGGGAACTCTTAACATTTTGCAAGATATTCCTACAGAGTTGGTCAGACTTCATACATACATTTTTTTATCCTTTTTTTTTTTAAAAAAAGAAACAACATTCCTCAATTCCTAATGGAATAAGTAAAAGTGTTTTTTAAAACAGCGATTTATAATCAAAAGTATTTGTATTTGTAATTGAAAGTATTCATTCAAAAAAATCTTAAAATTTAAATTTGAAATCTTTAAATTTTGAGACAATCTCACATTTTCAGAAAAGTTGCAAGTACAAAGACCTTTTCTCCCCTGAAATGTTTGCAAGGAAGCTGTTGATCTGATTTCTCTATCGCTCTTGAATATCATAGTGCATGTTGACTCAGAGGCATTCCCCTACAATTCCAGAGCAAACAGGAAAATTAGGAAATTAGCATTGGTACATCGGGATCTAGTCCTAAAACTCCAGTAGTCAAGTTTTTCCATGGCTCAGTGACAAAAGGATTCCAGTTTTGAACCACACCATGCAGCTGTTCCCCACGTCTCCCTAATTTCCTTCAGTCTGGACTAGTTTGTCCCTCCATCTTTCCTTGACTTTAATATCTTTGACACTTTGAAAGAATATGGGCCAGCTGTTTCATAGAGTGCACCTCAACTTGTATGTGATGTTTTCTCACGATTATGTCTTTATCAACAATACCACACAGAAGTGATGCTGTGTTCTCTGCTTATTGTATCTTACTAGGTAACATACCTGCTTTGTACAACAACCTGTGCTGGACCACTGGACCATCTTCCTACACAGATACTCATCTCACCCCACCTGGGCTCTGAAATATCCTCTTCACCCTGTCTGGATGCCAACATCTTGCACTAGGCTATCCCTTTGCAAGAACACTCCCCTCGCCCCACGCCCCACATGAGCTCTGAAACTTCCTGCTGGGCTATCCCTCCCACCCTCAGTCCTCAGCTCACCTGGGCCATCCCATGCTGGGCCATCCTCTCAGCCTGCTGTGGCTCTGACCTGAGCTAAGCCGAGCCTCTGTAGGAGTGACCCTCCCCTCCTACGTGCTTTTCTGGTGCTCTCATTCTATAAAGATTTATATTATCTGTGAATAATCAAAGTGTTTCCTCAAACTAGAAGTCTGTATATGTATTATTGATGATCCATCAGTAATAACTTATTTTTATTTTAATGATGATCTAAAAAAACTTACATTATAAAATATAAGTGTAGCTGGGATGTTCATTTTACAACCACATTTAGTGTTGGTGCTTTATGTTTAAAATTGTGTTGGTACCCCATGATTATTAATGTGGCAATATTTAACTTTTAAAGTGTTGGTAGTCTTTAGATTGGCATTTCTGGCATCAAAATGCAAAAACCATCTTGATTTCTGTTTGGTAAAAATTATATTGAGTTATCCTACCAATTAAAAAGCTAAAACTGCTCTTTTCAGTAGTGAGATTTGTGTCTTCTTTTATTTAATAAATTAATTTTGACTTTCCATCATAAAAATAACCATGTTACTTTAATTGTCACAGGCTAATGAGAAAAGAACCAGGCTGACTGACTTTATACACAAATGATACGTTATGCAAAGTGAAGGCCAAATGAATCATGGCACCACTACAAAAGAAGCTTTACAGAAGTTCAAATAAAGGAAAGTGGAGAGAAAATTGAGTCATTACAGGTCTCTTGGTATCATAGGTTGAACTCAAAAGAAGCTAGGCAAAATAGCCACTGTATTCAGATTATTGGCAGATGTGTTTGTGTGTGTTGTGTTTATTTATACGACATATCAGCTTGCAAATATTCTCTGTGAAGAACTTTTTTTAGGAGCATTAAAAAAATAATTATCAATTTTATATTTTGGAGAAAACCATTTTTAGATGGATTGGACCAAGTAAAATAATCAACTGATGGTTTCAAATGAGTAACCTGACAGAAGGAATAATTATAGTAATAATATAGTAACAATAATGAATCAAAGGACCATCCTGCTCAAAATCAAATATGTAAGTCAACAACTGAGACACAAAATGCATAAAAACATCTTATACTCTTATAATTATCTGTATTAACTATAATTAAATCCAACACTGACAACTTAGTTTCAGCAAAACTAAGTATAAAATTTTACTTTTATACTAAATTAATGTTTTTTAACTTATCTGATGATCTTGTTTATACCTAAATTGTTAAAAAAATTTTCTTTTTGGCAACACCATACTACTTCTGGGGTCTTAGCTGGGGAGATGGAGGGGTTGAACCCAGGCCACCTGCAGTGCAAGTGCAGAGTCCTAACCCCTGGACTGCCAGGGAATTCCCTCTAATTTGTTAAATTTGATTTTTTTTTTCTGGTAGTTTGTTTTAACTGTGGTTGAAAAGACCCTACATAATACAAAATTTACCAGCTTAACCATTTTTAAGTGTACAGCTTGGTAGTGTTGAATGTCCTCACACATTGTGTACTGCAAATGTCTAGAACTTTTTCATTCTGTGTTCTTATAGTTTTTAAAGATACATATAAAAAGCATTTATAACTATATATTGGCACATATTTAAGGAACAATGTGTTCCTTAAATGAAAATTATTTAAATCAGCATGGGGGAGCTCTCAAGAGAACTTTTTCCTTTTGGAAATAAAAGGAGGTGGTCTAAGAAATGCTAGTCAACGGACAGGGAGTCCTGGCATGCTGCAGTCCATGGGGTCGCAGAGTCCAACACCACTGACATGACTGAGCTGAGGGACTGAACTGAATCAACCCGGTAACTATCTTTCAATCTAAATATTTGCTGCACCCCACCCCCACTTTCCTCCCTAGCTAGATAGTTCACAGCAGGCTCTGAAGAGAAGAAGATGGTGATACCTCATTTCTTGGAAAAGCACAGCCAGAGGAAAGCAAAACAGTTTTCCCAATTCAAATTCAAAACTTCCTTTTTCAAATAATAGGTATAATGTGAACACAAAACTGCCTTTCAAATTACTTTTTAAAATAGTTTCAAATCCATTATCCTATTTCTGAGGCCCCATTATGAATCTCTAAAGTTCGTTTCCTTTCATGTCAAACCTCATTGCCAAGTTTGACGTGTTATACCTCTCATCATCCAAGCCAGTGCTGCTGGCGCCCTGCTCCTTAGCAAGATGCTGGAGGGAAGAAGTCTGTCTCCAGATGCTGTAGTTGTTCTGGGTCTGCCGTGACTTCTTGCAGGTCTTATTAAAACAAACTGTGCTGGTGAGCTTCTCTGAAAACCTAGATGGAAGGATCTTGCCTGGTGGTCTAGTGGTCATTGGGGGTTGGGGGAGGCTGACTTCGATCCCTGCTCAAGGAACTAGATCCCATATATGTGTGTATGTGTGTTAGTTGCTCACTTGTGTCTGACTCTCTGAGACCCCGTGAACTGTAACCCTCCAGGCTCCTCTGTCCATGGAATTCTCCAGGCAAGAATACTGGAGTAGGTAGTCTTTCCTTTCTCCAATGGATCTTCCTGATCCAGGGCTTGAACCCAGGTTTCCTGTATTACAGGCAGATTCTTTACTGTCTGAGCCACACCAGGAAAGCCCAGATCCCACAGGCCACAACTCAAAGTCCTTCATGCTGCAGTTAAAAATCCCATGTACCACAGCTAAGACCCGGCCCAGTCAAATCAATAAATACATACACACACACACACAAAAAGAGCTAAATGGAAGTTTTCAACTTAGAAACTCATAAGCTGACTTTCTCCCAAAGCTTCATTTTTAAAATGAAAGTTTGTTGTTAGGATTTGCCATTTGACTTTTTAGAAATAAGAAAAGATTCAAAGTTCCCATAAATAATCATTCATTATGAGGTAGAAAGCAAGAAGGAAAGGGCAAGAAATGAAGGATTATTATTTACTACATGCCAGGCACCGTTCTACAATGTTCGTATCATCCATCTCCCCTTATGCTGATAACCTCCCTAGGAGTTGTTCTGTCGTCCTCATTACAATGGCTGAGACTCTGAGAGGTAAAGTAACTTGCGTCTAAGAACACAACTTGTAAGCGAACCGAGATTCAAACTTGGGTGTGTCTGATTACCACTCACTCAAGTATAAAACATGTCATGAAACATCACCGACCAAGCTGGTCAGTGTTTTCTGCCACAGAAGTTGTTCGAACATGTTAGACAATGCCTGTACTCATTCATGGAGAGAGTCTCTCTGTCCATTCCAGCACATTATCATTCTCTGCTCTCTGACTCAGTTACTTGTATATATTGCTGATAGGATCAACTTTAACCATTCTCTACACCCTACCCAACAGAGTGCATGAATCCCTTGGCTCTCTCTGAGGTGATCCCAGCACCAGCTAGGTCTTTCCCCCAACCCTCAGATGTAAATAGCACTTGCTCACCTTGGCACTCCCTACAGTGTTGCCTGGCCCTCCTTGAGGCATGTGTCTAGGCTGCTCTTTACAGAGGACTGATACATGCCCTGTGGGCTGCACTGTCATTTACTGGCTTAATGTGCACGCTCTACGATGCATTTTTATACTTTCCCATTTCTTACATTCTGTCTCCTAACTCAGATCTCATTTACATGGTGATTTATAGGGACTCTGAATATTATAATCTAAAAGGTATATGTGTTTAGGAGGAGTGAGCATATCTCCTATTTATTAGGAAAAATCTCCAATCTCACAGTTCTTTGAAGATCTGACCTTGAAACTGCATAAATGAGAGCTCAGTCCCCGGTCATATGAGGGCCAGGGGAAAGGGACCAGCTGGCCCAACTTGCTCAGCTTCTACTGTATGCTGCCTTGGGTTTTCTCTTCTCACAGGATGGTCTAGCTCCTCAGATTTTAAATAGTTGGAGGGCAAGAGTATGTCTCACTGATCCTTGTGCCAAGCAGAGCCTCCTGCACACAGTAGGCATTTAATAAGTAATTGGAGGTTGGTTGCTGATCTGTGACAGCTGCTTAAACCTCCCCAACCCCCCACTGCACCCCTGACCCTTCTGGTTTAGCTTTTGCAGGACAGTTTCATTAGAAATGGTAACGTGATAAATCAGAACTCTCATGCTCACACTGGGTTATCACAAACTTCCGCTTCAAAGAATAAGTATATGCTGGTATCCAAAGACCTAGTTTAGAATCTTGAATTTCAAAAGTTTGAGTGCAGGAAGGCCCTGCCTACCCACTTTGGAATGCCCCCCCCCCCTTAAGCCTACCTCACAGCATGCTTTAGTGCCTGGCCTTGGTGATGCCACTTTGCCTGAGAGGGTTTGTGCATGAAGTGCGTGAAATCGTTTCCACACTGACACCGAAGCTTAAATCCATTCTTCAGGCCATTTTTTTCTTACTGGGCTTAAAGATCAGGCGATGCATGGAGGGGCAGCCGGGGCGCTGTCTGGGGGGATAGGTCTCTACAGAGGGGCAGGAGCTGATGTGGGCCATCTTGTTAGAGGAAAGAAAGAGGCAGGGGGTGCAGGGTAGTGCTGTGGAGCAGTAAGTGATGCCTGAGAGTTTTGGACACAGCTGGCGGCACAATTCTCCTTGGGTTGGATGTTTTGCCCAAACTTAGTATAAAACTGGACTTCCCTGGTGGCTCAGATGGTAAAGAATCTGCCTGCAATGCAGAAGACCCAGGTTCGATCCCTGGCTTGGGAAGATCTCCTGGAGAAGGGAATGACAACCCACTCCAGTATCCTTGCCTGGAGAATTCCATGGACAGAGGAGCCTGGTATCCCTGTCCTAAGAGCCTGTTATGAATGAGCATCTTGTTTTGAAACTCAATTTGAAGCCAGAGTGGAAGTTTTCCTTTTGTCACAAAGTGAGAGCAATGAAAATAGGGCCATCCTGCTGTGTTGGTTTTGGCCTTGGAACAATACAGTGTCAGCTTTTCTTTCTGATTTAGGAGGGTTTTTACAAAATCTCCATATTTTGTGTACATTTTGGACATGAGAATCTGTCACCTCAGACCCCATCTAAGATGGATTTAAAGCTCAGAGAAACAGCAGCTCTCTGCAAGTTTCTGAGTAACTAAACTTTGTTATAGCAACAGTCTGGGAGATAGAATCAGTTAATCCCTGAACTCAAGGAACCCTTGGCCCATATCCCAGATAACGCAAGATGCTAAAAATTGGTCAGGTCCCAGACTCACCTAAACACATTTCTCCTCTCCCTGGACAAATGCAGCTTTTGACCACTGCCAGCATGAGAGCCCCACCTCCCCATCACACCGTTGAACACGTGAGCAGGCGGATTTCTGGGCCAAGCATCACCTGGAAGGTGGCAAAGGCCAGACAGGTACCTGTAGCCCAGCTGCTGCTCAGTGATGAGGCTGGCAGCCAAGCCGAGTGCCAGCTTTTCAAAAACAGCTCTTTTGATAACACTGATTGCATTTCCCTCACCAGAGCCTTGGGCTGATTGAGCAACAGCCAGCTTCTCCCAGTAACAAAGAGGAGGGGAAAGTAATCCAAACACAGGTTTTATTATAAAAACCTGGGAGTGAGAGAAGTCTGTTTATTCTGTAAGATAACACACCTGCTCAGGGCCCCCGGAGGCTCATTTCCATCAGTTGCCATGGCAAACTCGTTATACTTCAAGGCCATGTGGCTTTGTTTCCTTTTGAGATCTGGTCCTTGTCCTACCTTTCCTAACAACTCCGGCACAATGACATGAGGCCTGCGACAGCATAATTGATTTCTCCTTCCCTCTATCAACGGTTCACATTTGCTGGGCACAGGACTGAGCCTGCCTCCTCCTTTGAACTCCTAGCTCACCACGAAGGCATGCTTCAGAGAGCCGTCCTCATTAACATTCCAGGTCCCCCTTCCCTGTCAGCGATAAACAAGCCCCGCATCAATGGCCTCCTTCCTTCCAGCTTTACAAACGAATGGCTCAGTTCCCTGTCTCACTGCCGATCCAGGTGCCGGGGTGTACAATGCGGGGCTGAGAAGCACTCGGGAGGGACTAAAAATAGAACAGCAGTTTTGGCCGCATACCAGAGCAGCTACTTCATCTCAACTTGCTTTGCACACTAAGCCTAATGGGATCCATCAGGCATGAGTTCTCTCGCCCCTCCTCTCTCTTTCTCCCCCGCTGCCATCTACCATCAGCACCTTCCTAGTGAAGGGAGCCAAGGGAGGTCAGGCAAAGGACAAGAGGCGTGTGCCCTCCTGGTCTTAGTTCACAGGTCCTGGGAGACACAGGGGCCGCAATTACTCCTTCCATACAAGTGCTTCTGGAAAAGAGCAGGCAGGTCCAGACCATGGTCTCCTTGCCCTGGTACATGCCGATCCAAGACTTCCATTTTTTAGCAAAGGCTCAGATATCACTTCCTAAACACCTGTGAAAGTAACCGAGCCCCAGACTCAGACACTCCTCGGGAGATTCAATAGAGAACTGAGCTATGCTGAGCATTCCCCTTGCAGGTCCCACCTGCTTGGCTTGAGGCTAAAGATTTGGGAGCAAAAGCATGGCACAGATGGAGGGGCTGTGGCACACGTGGATGGATTGGCAGCACGTGACTGCCCAGGGTCTTTGAAAGCCTCCCACCAGCATCTCATGATTCTATCTGAAAGCCTTTTGCAATAGAAAATGAAACAAATCAGTATGAAGTTAGGAACATGCTGTCCTGCCTGGGCACCAGGCCTTCCCAAACACCAGCTGTATTGAATGAGCCGGGCTCCTTTATGTTGTTGACATTCATCTCTTCCCAAAGCCTCCCCACTACCCACAGGAGAGGTAGCCAGACCCATCCATTTCTCATTGCTTTATCTGAAAGGTAGTCCAGGTGTTCCAAACAGTTATGTATCACTCCAATCAGGGTCACTCTTATAGAATCAGAAGAGGGGAGAGGGAAAAAAAAAAAAGAGGGAGAGCAAGATGACTATTAAAAAAATAAAAACCTTTGCTTTGTTGTTGTTTTGGAAATTGACAGATACAACAAAAAGAAACCAGTCTCCTAGCAGGTTTTGTCTGTAGGCTTCTGGAAGGTATCAAGGTCTTTTCAACTGTGCCTCAGTTTCCTGGACTAGCAGGATAAAATAAGTATGCCAAACAACTTCAAGAAAAGTCACACTCCATGTAATCACAACCATACTTAATCCCCCAAAGAATTTCCCACAGAACAAGTTGCAACTTGATCATTTAATCCTTCAGCCACCAAGGCGCAGCTTCCCTCAGGCCTCCTATGTTCATGAGGCTCAGTTTACCTCCAGGAGATACTGGGTCATTTGCTGAATAAATCTACCTTCAAACCCCAGAAAAGTTCTAGGTTCACAGAATAAATATCTGCAGATGGACAGCCAGGGTATCTGGCTTCTAGCCTGAGGATGAGACTTTGGCAGAGCCACAGTTTCTCTGTACCCCATTTTTCTCATGCACAAAACAAAACTGCAGATGTGCGTGAGTTCTAGGTCCTTTCCAGACCGAAGACTCCAGGGCAGAAATAAATGATACAAGAATTAAATTTATATTGGTGATTTCATTCATCCTTTTTGGTTCCGGTGGTTGTTTATTGGTTGGTGGGCCTGGACCGAACTATTTGTTTTGAAAAACACTGCATGATTCTTCAAGAGAGGAGGCATTTGTTCTTCGTGGGACATTTTCCCACAGTCTCACCTTCCTTCTCTTTCATTTGCCAGTAAGAGGTGGGTCTCACTGATTCTTCTTGGTTAATTAAGAAGAAACAGAAAGATCCTGTGTTTTGAGAGACTTTCTGGATTATTTCCCAGTGATCACAGGGCTTTGCAGTTCATTTGGCAAACATGATGGTGACAGTGGGGCATTTGGCAATGTGGATGAGGTGGTTGATGAAGCGACTGAGGTTAAGAAGAATGCTATTGGCAAAACACCATGAACCAAGTTCTGGAATGTTCAAAATGGAGAGCTTGCCTCTCTTGCTAACATGACTCTGAGAAAAACCCAGTCTTTAAATAGGTGATTTATTTAATAGGAAGCAAAGAAAAAGGGTATCAACAATTTTTCTGAGCACTGAACTGAGAAAGACTTTGACTATAGCCATGAACTGAGATGTCTTTGAATAATACAGAAGTTAAACAGATGCTTTGGAACTAGTCACTGAAATTAAAAATTACATTTAAAATATTAATTAATTAATTAAATTTTTTTTTGGCCACTGTGCAGCTTGTAGGATCTTAGTTCCCCAACCAGGGATTGGACCTGGGTTCATGACAGTGAAAGAGCCAAGTCCTAACCACTGGATCACCAGGGAACTCCCTAAACATTACATTTTAAATATTCAGGTTAGGTCTGAACAAAGCCTTGAGGCTAAGAGGTTTTTTTTATTGAGTCAGACCTACCCCACTTCCACCCCACAAATATCTGCAGATGAATACAAGAGGACCAGGGTAGTGTCTAAATAAACCAAGTGTTAATCTCTGTGTTGGTGCTCTAAAATAGTTGCTGTAATTCCTCTGATGTTCATGGTCATCAGATTTCATAGAAACTCCAGAGGTCAAATATCCATCACTTGGCTAAGTGTTGTGTGTGTGTCCTTTTTGTTGTGTGTGTGTGTGTGTGTGTGTGTGTGTTTTGTTTGTTTGTTTGTTTTTCATCACCAGTGCTACCAGCTGTAACACTTTAATGACTATTTGTGGAACACGAGGGACCTTCCCTCATCATTCACCTAGGGGGAGGAATAGTGGCTGAGGGCTCAGGACAGGTCTCCAAAGAGAGGGAAAGGTAATAACATCACATTATTAAACCTCCGCCAACTAGAAACATTTCAGAGTAATCCTTGCTGATACCTTTTTTTTTTTTTTAAACAACTGCATGTAGAATCCTTGATGAAGCTGTCACCTCCAAAAAACAGATAATAAAAGGAGAGAAAGAAGATTTAATGTTTGTGTGGGGGGTGTTTTCCAGGCAATTTGAGTTAATCAAACAAGCACATCAGTTTTATCAGGTCTCAAATGCTATGATGCTAAAGGTACTCATCATAGAGTCTTAGAAATGAGGACTTCCAGTATATGAGCTTTTCTTTTCCTAGTTTTAAAAACAAAGACATTCACTGTACACAGTAGACATCTAGGTTATAATGTAAAGAAAACTAGTGTTCTTTGCAATTCATCAGCAAAATTCCTCATTTCTGATAAGTATTTTTCTTTCCTATGGTGATGTATGGGCTTCACTGATAGCTCAGCTGTAAAGAGTCTGCCTACAATGCAAGAGACCCTGGTTTTATTCCTGGGTCAGGAAGATCCGCTGGAGAAGGGATAGGCTCCCCACTCCAGTATTCTTGGGCTTCCCTTGTGGCTCAGCTGGTAAAGAATCCGCCTGTAATACTGGAGATTTGGGTTCGATCCCTGGGTTGAGAAGATTCCCTGGAGAAGGGAAAGGCTACCCACTCCAGTATTCTGGCCTAGAGAATACCATGGACTGTATATAGTCCATGGGGTTGCAAAGAGTCAGACACCACTGAGCGACTTTCACTTTCATGGTGACATATAAGGGTTGAACTATATTGTAATACAATTTAGCCTTGTTTAAGAGGTTAGGACTGCAAGGAGATCAAACCAGTCAATCCTAAAGAAAATCAACCCTCAATATTCACTGCAAGGACTGATGCTGAAGCTGAAACTCCAATACTTTGGCCATTGATGTGAAGAGCCAACTCATTGGATAAGACACTGATGCTGGGAAAGATTGAGGGCAGGAAGAGAAGGGGATGACAGAGGATGAGATGGTTGGATGGTATCATCGACTCACTGGACATGAGTTTGAGCAAACTCTGGAAGATGGTGAAGGACAGGGAAGCCTGGTGTGCTGTAGTCCATGGGTTACAAAGAGTTGGACACGATTAAATGACTAAACAACAGCAACAAAGAGGTTAGATAGACAGAGAAGAGGAAGCAGTGGCTCTCAGCCCTGCCAAAGTCTTCATATGGGCTTATTATCTTGGACCATAATTAATTTCACCTTATTCTATGTAGTAGAATATATATACTATATATATTCAGACACATACATATATGTGTATATATATATTTCATATATGGGTGTACTTGTGTATGCTTTCTGTGGAGACCAGATGAGCAAGATATTATTAATGTGAAGGTACTGTTGAAGGTATTTTAAAAAGAAGAAGAAAATGTTGAGAAAATGTAATTTCAGTCCCCTAGGAGATTATTATGAAAATGAAAACTCAGTCACTCCTCAAGAGTATTTAGAACTTAGGTTCTAGGCCTTAAACCTTTTAGGATCATTAGGAATATTTTTATCCATATAATTATAGAAATGAATCTCTGGTGTTTCAGAAAAGTGAAAGGACTTGCTTAAGGTCACACAGATAGTTAGTGTCAGGGGAGATCCCTGGTGGCCTAGTGGTTAGGATTTGGCACTTTCACTGTAAGGGCACAGGTTTGATCCCTGAACAGGGAACCATCCCTAGGCCATGTGGCATGAAACCACAGGTAGTTAGTGGCAGACCCAAGACTATAACTCAGGTCTCCCAAACCACAAGTCTAGCCTGCACTGTACATCCCCCTGTCTCTTCATACAATTCACAGACATTTTGATATACGTAGCCCGGGCCCTAAGAGCTATGATTTTACTTAGGATCATGGTGGTGTGTGGTACAAAGTCATATTGTTGTAAAGTTCTACCGAAGGAATAAAACTTTCAAGATGAAGTTAAAAGGGGATGCTTAACTATCTGGCCTTAATCTTTTAATACAAAGCAGTCTGTTAATGTTATACTGAAGTGGATTTATCAATGTCCCCAGAAGCAACTGCCCATAAAAATTAATATACATCTATCTCCTTTGAGATAAGTGAAACACAGTTTTACAAAAGAGTAAACTTTTTATTATTTGTACGTGAATCAGTTCGGTCTGAGGACATGCGGCATCTAGCGAACTCAGAAACGTTTCCCTAAGCAGAGAGTGTTTGTGGTCGCTGGTATTTAACAGTAACGTCACTTGTATTATCTATGTGCTAGGTGCTGAGGGCGAATTCTGGATACTCAGTGTTGGCAGTGGGTTTAAGAAGCAGGGAATGCAGAACAGTCATGGCCTCCATCTCAAAGACAAGGTCCTTCAAGGCCTCAGGAGGAAGCGGCCCCTGCAGCACAGGTTTCCTGGGGGTGGAGGGCCCCTCAAGGAGGGACAGAAAACAACAGCCCTGAATGCTGCCAGCCGGCCTCAGCCACAAGAGCTGTAATCCGGGGGTGGGGGTGCAGGGTCACAAGGGGACCACCTGAAGGGTGGGCAGAGGCCCTCGGGGAGGAGCCACGTACTCCTCTTCTCTGAGCAGCCGCAAAAGGATGTTCTTTTTATTCTTGGGCCACCTGTAGATATGAGTGTTCTGAAGCCAGGTGGGCACATGCTCCTAGGGCAGAGAGAGAATGACAGAAGCAAAAGCCATTAGAGAAAAACCTGGATTCCAGATCCTGAGCTCAGTTCCCCGACATCCGAGGTTTTCCCTTCACAGGCATCTCCTGCTAAACTCTCCTGGGGGCTGTGCTGTTTTGCTTTCGGAAAGGGTTTGCATGTGAAATGCTCTTGGCTCTGGGTGCCAGCTGTGCAGCTCATTACAGAAAGCACATGTGCATGGCATGCCCCATCAGTCTCCCAGGCTACCTGCCCTTCGCCTTTCAGCATGCTTTTCACCACCCTCCCCTAAAGGGGGTAGGACAGAGGTCACACAGAGCCACGTGAATTCTCCAGTGGCTCCGGCAGAAGTGTGCCAAGGCTGTGGGCGTTCATCCAACTCATTATCCTTTCCCTCCGGCCCCAGATCTGACCCGCCGAAGAAGGAGGTTCCCCCAGCCCAGATCCCAGCAATCTAGCAAAAGCTGAACCTGTCAGCCAGGGATTGAGAGGGCGCAGTTTCAGACTGCTCCCAGGGAGTGGACATTCTGTTGGGAAAGACAGATGATGCAGAGGTATAGTGTGTTCAAAGGCAATGCAGGCCGTGGAGAAAAATAAAACAGAGAAAAGGGGTAGGACATCTGGGGTTTTAAGTCAGGCATTAGGGAAAGATCTCCACAAAGCTTCCTCACGCTACTTTTTTACATCTTGTTTTCTCAGTGAGACCATTCCTTGTATGTGTTCAGTCACTCAGTCGTGTACAATTCTTTGAGACCCATAGACTGTAGCCCGCCAGCCTCCCCTGGGGTCCAAGGGTCACAAAGAGTTGGATGCAACTAGAAGACTGAACACACAGGGAAAGGTCTCACTGAGAAAACAAGTAAAGATGTAAAAAAGTAGCGTGAGGAAACTTTGTGGAGCTAGCTTTGACCCCTGGTCAGAGAACTAAGATCTCACATGTCCTGGGGCAACTACTGAGCCCACAGCTAAGACCCAGTGCAGCCAAACAAAAAAATGTTTTTTTAAAAGAGACACAGTTACTGCCTTGAGGAGTTCATAGTCTTACGATGGAGTCAAAATGTAACTATTATCCAGGCAGTAGCATGCCAAGGGGACAGGTAGGCGGGAGCAGTCTGCCCTGAGTGTAGGTAATAAGGGGATTATTTGAAGAAGTTTAAAAAAACATTAACAAAGCCAACTATAAGTGGGTCTGCTTTTTTCTGTCACCATGCTCCAGTAATTCTAAACAATTATGCCCAAGTCTCCCACCCCGAGCCACATACTTTTGTTGACTCCAGGTACTCTCAAGCGAGGGACGATTCAATATCTGGGGCATGAAGTGGGAGCGGTCAGGAAAGGCAAAGAGATGGGGTGCTAGAGGCTAACTGGGAGCTCACCGGACAGACAAACAGTGAGGACACAAGTGCAAAGACACAGCAACAGGGTGGGGCGTGTGGCAGGCCTCCTGAAACGGTCCACAGTGACCAGGGCACAGAGTCATTTGTATGCACGGTGGCAAGGCAGAAAGCTGAGCAGGCGGGCAGAGCCCTCTTCTCAAGGGCCTCGTGTGTCATACAAGGAAGATGAATATGATCTGTGGTCAGTAGGAAACCCACCACAAAACTTCTAAGCTGGGGACAGATAGATCAGATCTTTACATTTCGGATGTTCCTCTTTGATGGCAGAGCAGAGGATGGCTTGGTACAGAATCAAAGTGGACACAGCACAACCAGGAAGGAGATCGTGCAAAGATAGCAGTCAGAGGCTGGGCAGGGAACAGAAAGCACACTGTTGGGCAGGCTGTGAACTGGGCAAGCCCAGGGGTCCTGGTCCCATAAACTGGACCGTCCTTCATCCAGGGCAGAAGTCTCAAATACAGTCCTGACATCCAGGGATGCGCCAGGGTAGGGCTGGGCCTGAGCTCAGGGTGCTGGGATCTGGCTCCCAAGACCTTCACTACCCAGCTGCCATCACTTCTCCAAGCCTGGCACAGGCTCTCAGATGTTTTTCATCCCTGTTCTCCAAGTCTGCTGGCCTGCCCTTCTAATGAACACAATCCCTCCTACGGGCCACAGCAAAGTTCCCTTTGGTAACTAGGTTTAATTCCTGTATTCTACAGCTTTGAGCACTGAGCTATGTTCAACAAAACATTTCCGTGCAACAGCCAGCCAAAAATGCTCACATCTTGACTTTTATGTACAAGAGATAAGAAGTATCAGATGAACAGCCTCTTTTCGTCTCATGGACTAAAAACACAAACTACTTCTTTGTGTGTGATGGCTGTTTGAACAATTAGGACAGCGATGGTCTCTCAGATAAAGCTTTAAAATCTTCCTGATTCAGGCTTCTGCACTGAGTGGTACAACTTGTTGATCTTCCTGGCAACACTGCTATCTCGAAGGACTGATAAAGAGCCGACAAGGTTTTCCACTTAAAATCCTGGAGATTTTAAACCAAAGCGGGACTTAAAGACTCGTTTGTTTATTTACCTTCTTAGCGTTTGGAAAGAGCACAGGGATGAATCTGAAGTTCATGCTTCCTTGTTTTATGAACTCAATCTGCATCTGGAACAGAACACACTTGAAGGTTTAATTTCAGGACTGAGGATGAGAAATTAATGGTCTCACAACCATGTAAGCCCACACAGGATTTTTGTTCTGATTTACATCAGTGCCACACACTCCTAATTTTAAACTGTCCATCACATATCCACGCCTTTTGCTGATTCATCAATCGCGTACTGAAAGCCTAGTAAGAGTCAAGCTCTGTGTTAGACTTGGGGTTTCAAGGACTAGGATACTTTCCAGGGTGTGCTGAGCTGCCGCACAGCAGTTCACAGCAACCTCTCTAGTGCATCTCTTCCCAAGTCTGTGTTCAGTGACTTCACAGTGGTTGTTTAAAGTTGGCCCTGTGAGCATATTTGTACCATGGAAATGGACAAATGCTACAAATCAGGATTCCCCTTCCTTTTTTTTTTCTCTTTTTCTTTTCTGAGGACCGGTTTACTAGGTACCACAGCTATAAAGCCAGCAGCTTACTGAGCAGGCAGAAAGGAAAACTACGGCCACAGTGCACTGTGAAAAGTATGAACAAATTGCTGTGGTAGCCCAGTGGGGGCCATCCTTTTCTACATCAGTGGTTTGAAGGAGTTACAAGGGAGGTGTCATTTGGATACTAAAAGAAAAGAAGAATTTGCTCAGGTAGGGAACATGGAGGGAGGTGGGGGAAGGATAGCCTCAGCAAAGGAAACAGTATATGAGCAAATGTCTGGAGGTGTGAAGGAATGTTTGGGGGCTGGGACTGGTTAGAAATGCAGGGGGGCCAGGGAGGATGGGGGAAGTGAAGCTGGAGGTCAATAAGATGAGCTCCGCCTGCCAAGCTTTAGGTTCCCCACACCACCTCCGATTTACACTGACATGGCAGCGACCCCCAGAAGATTTAGCTGCCAAGAACTCGATCAAAACCAGACATTTCAGCATGAGAGGAGTTAGAGTCTTCTGAATCCTGTGACCAGCACAAAGCTTTCAGTCATCTGATGACAAAGGAGATGAGGAATTATGTGTTCCCAACTATCTCATCTTCCAACTGAATTTTGTAACTGAGAAATCTTCACCATGCATGGGAATAAAAACAAAACAGAGAGGAAAGTGACAGTGGTAACGACTGAAATCACCATAGAAACCCCCTCATAAATACCACACACACACACAAATCTTGCATGAGGTGTTTTCTCAGAATCACCTCCTGTTAAAAATCAGAAGATAACACCAAAAGCCTATTTTAAAAGGGCCCTAGAGCAGTGTATCTAGAACACCAACTACACGAGTATAAACAGGCAAGAGGAAGGGCATAGCGCTTGTAAGATAAACGTGAAGAACTGGACTCAGTCTCCGACTCCCAGGACACTGCATCCTGTAAAATTTTGCTTGTCTACTAGGCTACTCCAGTGACAGTGCTTTTTCATTCTCTCTCATGTTTTCAGACATGGACCTTCTGGGAAGCTGTTGGCTCTAGGATGCAGTTATTCTTGGGTTTCTGTTTGATCCCTCTGCCCTGGAGTTTACTGCTGCTTGGAGGGGACCAGGAAGTCAGCCAACTGGGCAGAAAGGCACTTCTCTATCTGGCCTCTTTGACCCCTCCATTGATGAGGAAGGGCCAGAGACATTGTTGTCGCAAGAAACTGAGTTTGGAGACAGTCTGGTTCACAGCCGGGCACTGTCAGACAAGCTCCGGGGTTTAGCTGCCAATTACTGCCGGGCGACACCACACACCAGCAGAGCTTGACAGGTTTCCTGGGGAACTGGCAGCGACCTGAGGCCCTCAACACACACACGAGCTGACCGCCTGGGGACTGGCAGCTCCTAGAGATGGGGTGTTTTGGGGCCGTGAAGTGCTTTGGCAGACAGGGAAGGCAGACAGCACCTAGAGCCAGCTGTGACCTTTTAGGGCAGAAACAGTACCCCTTCCTGGGTTCCACCCGGGGGTTGCCAGGCTGGGTAAGAATGCAATAAGAGGGATACTCATCTCACTCCTTGGCCTCACTCTCTGACCTCCCCACCTTGCCTTGGCTTTTACTTTGGATTAATTGTGAGCTCAAGTAAGGGGTCAACAGTTGGTAGAAAAGGAACCAGAGACTCTGAAGAACCAGATGGGGATATCCATGCATCCAGCCTGCCTTTTTCCTGTGCTCCTCCTGAGCCACAGGATTTCAGTCCACTTCCCTTGAGGTAAAGCTGCATGTCCTTGCCCTCCCTGACCCCCTGATGCCCTGGGCTATCTACTTATCCCATCTGAGCCGCTTCTGCTTCCTGCCCCATCTTCCTGTCTTAATCAGGGGCCTTTTATGGCCATTCCAGGTGCCTTCCCCACCTTGTGGAATGTTCAAGCTGAAATAGAGCTTACAAGTTCTAGTCCAGTGAGTTTCAAGCCTTTTTAAGTCTCAGGATCCTTGGTAAACAAGCCCGAGAAAGGCAGACAGCTCTGGGGGAGGTGCCCAGCAGGTATGGGCACCGGGGCAGCTTCAAGGGAGAGTGTGACGGTCACAAGCCTAGTCTGGCATCCCAGTCAAGCAGGCGCCGTCTCCTCAAGGGTCAGTATGATCATGGAAAGCAGGGAGGCTTCTTGCCTGTAACACAGTCCGTTTCAAAGCTGGGTGATATTTTCAGCCACCATGTTCTGTCAGATGCTAAGTCTAACTTCCTGTAAGTTTCCTCTGCTGGTTTTAGTTTGACCAGGCCCCCAGAGTTCAGGTGTTGCCTTTCTATCATGACTAGAACCATCCCTTCCCTTGACTGAGCATCTGATCTAGGCATTATGCTCTACAGACTTTATTTCACCCAATCTTCACAACAACACTGTTAGTGACCCGTTTTCTGAATAGTGACATGGAAGCACAAAGAGGTTTAGTGGTAAAGAGTCTTCTGCAGCGCAGGAGACCTGGGTTTGATCCCTGGGTCAGGAAGATCCCCTGGAGAAGAAGACGGCAACCCACTCCAGTATTCTTGCCTGGAGAATTCCATGGACAGAGGAGCCTGGCAGGCTACAGTCCACTGGGTTATAAAGAACTAGACACAATGGAGCGACTCACACTTTCACTTTCCATGATCACACATCCTGTACAGGAGGGAGCCAGATTTGAACACGGGCTATCACACACCTCACTGTGTGTTCTCTTGGATGTGCTGCTCTGGCTCTCTGAAAAGGCAGAGGACAGAACCGGACACAGATGCAGGGAGCCTGCTCTCCTCACAGCCCTGTCTCCTGCCCTCCCAGGACTTTACATCTGTGGGTAAACATTTAAACCAGCAGAGTTCTGCTTTCCTGAATCTTGAAACTTAGAGATCACAGATTAATCTCTCTGTTACTAAGAAGGAACACAGAGTCCAGAGGTGTGGGGACTTGCCCTAGGTCCCCAAGGCAGGTGGAGGGCAGAACCAACACCCACCTCTCCTGCCTCTTTCTTCAACCATCAGCCCCTGCCCTCAGTGGGTATCCAGTAAAGGACAGGCTTTCACAAAAGCAGAAGCCCGACTCCGAAGGCTGGCATGGTGCTGTGGTTTCATTACTCACCATTCGATGAATATACTTAGTATGTAAGCCATGTTCATCCTCGTCCAGCTGCGACTCAGCGCCTTCCACATCCTGTTTGTATTTGGGACTGATTGCTACGATTATCATCACTGTCTTCTGTTAATGAGAGGGAGAAAGCATGTTTATGGAAGTGTGGCGTGTGGTCCATTCGGGGAAGGCAGGCTGGAAACTGGCCAGCAAGACTGTGAGCATCTTCCGATACACTGCAGGGTGGAGGGCCAGTCCTCATCCACGGAAAGTGAAAGGCGGGGGTCCCAACCCAGGCAGACTCCTGGCTCCCCACCCTCTTCCCCCCCACCCTACCTCCCTCCCCAGCTCCCTTCAAACACAAGAGCCAATGGCGCTCCTAAATGGACGCCCACCATCTTCCACAACCATCACTAATAAAGGTCTAATGAAAACCGGAATGACTAAGAAACTCTGCATTGTGGCAGAGAGGCTCTGCCTTCCTCCAGCAGCAGGATCTAAGCTGTCAGTTACTGCACCCTTGACTGCCCTGCTTGCCAATGACGCTTAGCCCAGTCGGGAGGAGCAGACCCTTCAGCACAAAGCAAACATCAGGCTGCAGACAAAAAGAAAAGCCTCAAAACCCCAGCCAGCTCAGACTCTGTCCCCCACTGGCTGACACGGACAGGCTGGCGGCAATCAATTTCTATCTTGTTAAAGCACAACATGTCCCAGGGGCCGGTATAGATTCTGTCAGTGAAAAACAAATCACAAGGCTGTGAGGGGGCTCTGGGGCTGGGGGTGGGCTATGTACTGCCCTGCCTGTGAGGCTGCCAGGGAAACCTCTTCAGTCTGGTCCTGCAAAACACTCGGTGGTGGCCTCAGGTTAAACTGAATTCTGCTGCTCCCTCCCTATTCCCCGCCTTCATTTCCTCCTTTCCTATTTTGGTCAAAAAATTGTTTGCTCTGATTATTATCAACCACCTGTGTCTGGTTCGACAGTTATTTCCTGCCTATGCATGTCCAGGAGGGCGACCCCATCCTTCCTTCCCAAGTCTTTGCACGGCTGCCAACAAGGGAAGCTTTGTAGGGACTTGGTCAGCTTTGGCCTTGGTGGGTATGCCAGTGCTTCTTTCATAAAACAACTCCATGAGCTAATTGTCTTTCTCACCAGCCAACAAGCTCAGAATTTTAGAATGTACTTACATCCCTAAGGTAGCGTTCCATCCACTTAATGATATCAATACCTCGGATTCTATCTTCAAATATGTCAATCTACAAGAAAAAAAGATGTGGAAAGTGGCTGTTAATGAGAAGCTCTGTCTAGATGCAAAGCAAGAGAAAGCACAAGAGGCTGTATACATTTAAGGCTGAAAAAGTCACTAATGCTTTTTTGCAAAGAAGGTCCTGAAAGTCTAAAAATCAAGATGTAATTTTCTTAAAATGTTTCCTATTTCAAGATTAGTAGGCATTTGAGTATTTAATATTTGTAATTATGTTTTAAAAATTTGGGAGACATAGTAGACCACCAAGTTGGATGTAATCCAGCAACATATGCATAATATATATATATATATATATACACAAAACATATGCATATATATATGTATATATATATATACATATATATATCTGTAATTTAAGCAAACATGGTTCTGGAGGATTTTAATGGATGTGTTGTCTGCAAGTACTGAGATCCAATATGGTACTTTGCTTGCATTAGCCAAGTCATTATTATGGTATTATATCCAGTTTTGACCTATATATTTAAAAAGGATTGTGTGAAACTTGAAGCAAATCCAAGAAACAGTCACAAAGACAATTACTGAGATAGTAGGGGAAAGGTTTATGATGAAAGTTGAGAAGTAGAACTCTTGGGCCTTGAAAAGACTGGTATTAAATATCAAATCTTTGAAGGGGAGGAAAACCAGTTATTTTCCATTTGTCAGAAGCCCAAATAAGACCCTTGTTGGGCTCAGGCTTGTCCTGCAGCCAGAGAGGAGTGTGTGTGTCTGCACAAGGTGCTCTTGATTGGAAGATGATTATGTACAGGGATGGGTGATGCTGGGAGAGAGTCCCGGAAGAGGGGAGCTTTGATTCAGCCACACTGCTACCACGTCAGTTGTCCTCAATGTCATGCTGCCATTTAGGGCCGGTCAAGTTCCAGCCATTCAGCAACCTTTCCATGCTGTCCACGATCCAGCGTCACCTCTTTTGCCCACATGTGTCCTGTCTACTCTACTCTCCACATTTGCACTCCCTGCACCATAAAAGCACAGTGCAAGCCCCCCTGCTCTGTGAATCCTCCGCACACACTGACTCCCTCCTCCTGGCCTTAATGAACTCTACCCCACTGTGGCTACTGATGGTACAGGCCAATGAACACATTACTATGGCATTCTTTCATTTCCTGAATGTCTCATGGATGTCTGGCTTATCTCTTGAGCCTGGTTCTATGCTTCCTATGGAACAAGATCCTGCTCTATACCAAACTCAGATACATATAGTATAGAATATGAATTCAGAATATGTCTGTTTAAACTGATGGAACATAAAAAATGGAATGGCTTTCCTTTTGGTTTGTATGATTCCTGCTTTAAAATGTTCAGTGGCCAATGACTCAGTTCTCTGAGATTGCATCAGTTATCCATTTCTGTTTTACTAAAGAGAAGCAATGTATGTCAGGGCTGACAAGAGACAGGCAGCGTGGCTTTCCTCTTTCCACTTGGAAGACTTTGAAAATGTTCCCAAAGTTCTCTAAGTCTTACTATCTTCATTTGTAGTATGTGGTTAATAAACCTACTTCCTAGGGTGCTTGTGAGGATTATAATGAGTTAGAGTGGAAAAGGCATATCATAATGCGTCCTTATAAGAGGAGACGATAAAGACCAGGGGAAGACAGAGGGAGAAGATGGTCTCTACAAGACGAGAAAGACATTTCAGAATGAAACCAACCCTGCTGAAACCTTGATCCTACACTATGAGCCTCCACAACTGAGGAAATAAAGGACAGTTTAAGCTCCCTAGCCTGCGGTACTCTGTGGCAGACCCGGCAAACCAATACAGCGCCCCCTTTAGGTTGTAGGAGTCGCTGTTCCCTTGCCTCTTTAGGCCTCAGGGTGGTAGACTCTCCTTGGCTTTTGCTAGTCCTGGGATATTGCACTCATTCTCAATGGGTTTCCTAAGACTCACCTAGAACTTTGAAAATGATCCATTTATTAAATTACCCTTTAAATTAATTTTTATCTACTAAGGGGATCTTGATGTACTGATATAATGACTTAACTATCCAGGATGAGGCCCTGGGATTTTACCACAGGCTTTAAGGACTTCCCTGGTGGTTCGCATGGTAAAGAATCCGCCTGCAACGCAGGAGACCTGGATTTGATCCCTGGGTGGGGAAGATCCCCTGGAAAAGGAAATGGTGACCCACTCCAGTATTCTTGCCTGGACAATTCCATTCCCAGAGGAGCCTGGTGGGTTATAGCCTACAGGGTCACAAAGAGTCTGACATAACCGAACAACTCACACTTTCACTTTTCACTTCATAATGATGAGGATTAGGCTTTAGGGACAAATTTAAATTGGGCCTAAGCAGCCCCTAATTGTTAAGGTCACAAAAACCTGTCCTCTTCTCCGGGGACAATCAGTATGCTTATGTGGAAAAGACTAAAAGTAAGATCTTTTTTACAATGTTAGCCTTTTGTCCTGTAATTTGATTTTATATGAGTTGCCCCAGTGTTCCTTATCCCAGAAACGGGAAATTGAAACATTGATCTCTATATATTCATATATCTATATAGTCATGAAGTTGGGGTGTAGAGTGTATATTTAAAAATTTCATATACTTCCATTTAAAAATAATTACAGACTAAGGAAATATTTGAATAAAACTCCTGTTAGAAATGCTAAATAATCCTTAAAATGGACCTTTAGTTACTAAGTACTCTTTCTTTATTCTTCAACATTTGTATTTGTAGATATTTCCTGTAATTTTTCATCACTCTGTATTTTTTTTTTTCAAATATTTATTTATTTACTTGGCTGTGTTGGGATCTTTGACGTGGGATCAGTAGTAGTGGTGCTCAGGCTTAGTTGCCCCATAGCATGTGGGATCTTAGCTCTCGGACCAGGGATTGAACTTGAGTCTCCTGCATTGCAAGGCAGATTCTTAACCGCTGGACCACCAGGGAAGTCCCCTTCACTACTCTTTAGAATCCACTGTCACTAAATACCCAGAGGAGGCCTCGAGGAAGGAAGAGAAGTGATATCAGTGTTTGAGGAAAGCCAGTCCTTGGAGTAGCTTTCTGTGGTATTCTGTTTATCCTAAGGAAGACTTACATGGGTGTAAGCTGTGCTTTTCCAAGGCACTGCAGGGCAGTTGAAGAGTATGTGCTTCCTGAAATTTCTTGGCCCAAGATCACAGTGGACTTCAGGACTGGAGTGTCTACCTTCCTGAACTAGCCTAGAACAACTGAGAACCCGCCCCTCGGTTGCAGAACCTGGGTTCCAGTTCAGAACCGTTGGTGCTGCGGCAGCAAAGTGTGAGCTGCCAGCTGTGCTCAGAGGGGTGGGGGGCCCCAGGCTGCTGGGCCTCCACTGTAAACCGTGCAACCCAGTGCAGAAGGAAAGGATCTTGTTAAAGGAGCAGGTGACCTGGTGAGCCCCCTGCACCACAAGAAGCACAACCAAAGTGGGCATGATTGGTGAGGAAAGGCAAAGGTGCCAAGTGCAGTGAGAGCCTGGCTTTCCTTTAGGCTGAGCACCAGCTGCATACATGCTGGGCATTAATACCGTGCTAGCTGTTCAGAGGCACTTGCTGTTGCTGTTGCTTAGTTGCTTCAGTCGTGTCCGACTCTTTGTGACCCCATGGACTGTAGCCCACCAGGCTCCTCTGTCCATGGGATTCTCCAGGCAAGAATACTGGAGTGGGTTGCCGTGCCCTCCTCCAGGGGATCTTCCTGACCCAGGGATTGAATCCTGGTCTCCTGCAATGCAGGCAGGTTCTTTACTGTCTGAGCCTGTTCTTTACTGACTTCTCAGGGAAGTCTCAGAGGTACTTGGGGTTACTCAAAAGGCATGCAGGAAAAACATGCTGGAGAGTTTGGATCGTTTGAATTCTAGAAAACAATTACCTAAATCCATAAGCATTTAGGTCATGATCACATAAATCAAATAATAGAGTTTAAGCCATCAATGACTTTTTACATGTTTCTCTGTCTTTTTGTTTTCACTAGACTCACTTTAATTGTTCAGTCTTCTCTTTGGATAAAATACTTACCGCTGTTTGGAAGCCATTTACCAACAAAAAGTTCACGAATTTCACCACCTCCATGGCCGTGTCCATAGAATAAGTGATAAAAACTTTCCCTAAAGAGAGATTTTTGTCAGTTATTAGAAACTAGTCAAATCATTCAACTCTAAACAACACTTGCAAATCATATGCACTGTCTTTCAGCCTTCTAGAACAATGAAGGGACTCCTCAGAATGAGGGGGCAGTCTAAGGGCTTATGGCTGCAGCAGGGTGGATTACTGTCCTCAAGACATGGATCTGCAGGCCCAAAGGGGCAGGAGGTCCATCCCAGGGTATGCAGACTGCTCAGGGTGCATCAGAGAGAGTGCTGGCAGGCTGAGACAAGCAGAGGAGGTCTTCTGAAAAACCACATGCATTAACAACAACAAAAAAATCCATCATCCAGAACCTGCGGGGCCTTAAGATCAGGCCACCCTGGGTATATGAGATGCACTTGGCACCGTGCCCAAGAAAATACTCTCACAGCAGGCCTGGAAGTTAAGCCCTGCTAAGAGGTCATCCAGCCATGTCCTCCTTTGATCTCATGATGTGATGCTCTCTGCTGCCCTGAACTTGATGAGAGCAAGTGAGGGGAGGGAGAAAGCGGTTCTCCACCGCCTTCTTCTCCTCACTACTCACTGGTCGGGGACTGGCCAGGAAGTTAGAGTAGACTAAAGGGCAGAAATGTTGTTAAGAACTTCAGTAGCTTGAAGCAGAGACCCTGCCTCTGGGCAGTCCAGCATCACTGACTCCCTTACTCATCTGTGAGTCAGTCTAGAGCAGCAGATGGCATTGTGCCCACAAGCTTAACCCAGTCAGGATGAGGATCAGTGTTCTCCCAGGCTAACGTCGTGGGTAAATTATCTAGCTAGCGTGTTAACGTAGTAGATGAATAATCTCTCTCTGTTGGCATTTAGTCTGAAATCAACTGGTACATCTCAGGAAGCTCTGGGGCAGAGGGTGGAGAAGACAGTGGGGGCAAGGTTGGAGAGAACCCACTTACTACACTTCAAAGTGTTAGTCGCTTAGTCGTGCCCAACTCTTTGCGACCCCATGGACTGTAGCACACCAGGCTCCTGTACCCGTGGAATTCTCCAGGTAAGAATACTGGAGTGAGTAGCCATGCCCTCCTCCAGGGGACCGAGACTCTTGTTTTTGAAGCACATCTCTCAAATGAGAGGATGTTCGATGGTCATATTGACTCATTTAAGCAGCCAGGCATATTGATGGCACTCAATAGATTTCTTCTCGACATATAATATTCAACCAATTCTTCTGTAAGAATTTTAGGACTCCCTTTATAGGTTATGGTAAAGTGAATATGCTCCATACACTGATATTCAGATTATATCCCAACATTATCTGTTCTCCAGAAAATGCTCAACATTTAAATGTCTAAGATTTTAAGATTAAAACAAATTTTTTTTTAATAAAAAACAATTGTCATAGAAATCTTTCAGAGCCTTAAATGACTAAAGAACATTGATTCCCCAGTTGGAATTAACAAAGGCAAAGGGCTTAATTTTAAGTTTAGTTTAAAGAGTGCCTAGATTTGGAAAGGGCTTATTAGAATTACGGCAAGCACAACAGAATATAACAATTTCACAAGTGGTGACTGTTTTCTTAAGATTTCTGGAACTTAGTGTCCCGACTGACCTTCATATGAGAACATTTTGGTAATATTTCAACATTTCTGGTTCTGGCTGCAAAATGTGGAAAAAGCATCATCACCTGACACTTAGTCGAATGTTTCTTTAAATAAAAGGCTTAGTTTGCATTTGGTTGCACAGCAGTATGGAGAATGTGAGACTGGTTTTTCCAAACACGATTGCTCATTCCTACAGGAAATGACCTCGTTCTTGAAGGCTGCTGCTAATTTATGGTGAGACACTAGGTCCCTGGCCAATACCACATGGACATCCAATCAATTTATCCAGGGACAAGTCCACTCAAGAGAATCATTTAGAAGAGGGAAAAAGCATGGGAGTTATTTGTTGTTGGAGTACAGTTGTAGAAAATCTAGTGGTAAGCACTTTGGGAGTATTGCAGGTAGTGACAGAATCACTACACAAAATCCTGGTTAGTTTTTAAACAAAAAGCTAAAAAGGACATTTCATTTCACTGTGCAGTATGTGAGAAATGTCCAAGATTATAGATGAAGAATCATCAAGCACTCTCAAAGTGTAAGACGTGACCAAGAAGGAAAAAACAACATTGCAAACAACTTACGCAATTCTTCTGGCAAATTGCTTGTTTTCAGAGTTCCTCTGGCCGGAGGGTGACTCGGGGGTCTAGGGACAGCAGCTGGCGATGGAGCCTGGGGATCTTGTGGCCTCAACTCGGCAGGACACTCCAAGGACGCCTCAGGAGCACCACCTCTATTAGGTGGCTGGTTATACAGCTGGTCCCTGGAAAGGAATACATTCACAGTAAATGTTCATCTTGCATAAAGGCAAACCTAGAAGGACAGAAAGCCTTTAATGACTGTAGGTAATACCAGTGAGCTATCTTTCTTCTGCTTCTATTTCTTTTGCTAAGCCAGAAAGACAAATTTTTCTATTTTTTTTTTCTTTTTCTGCAGAGTTTTTGTTAATAAGCAGTTCAGCCAGCTGGCATATGTAAGGGCCTATGCTTGGGGTCAAAGAGGGAAGCAGGATTTGATTTCTGAATTTAAGGACTGTATAATGGGGAAGATAATTCTTATGTTCATGTCAGACAAGACCACCAACAAAACAAAGTAATATAGTGGGTGACATAGAAGGTTTGATGTTTAGGCATTCAGATAAAAAGACAGAACTTTAAGCTCATAACATTTGGGTTTCCCTGGTAGCTCAGACAGTAAAGAATTTGCTTGCAATGCAGGTGTGGATTCACTCCTGGGTCTGGAAGATCCAGGAAAAGGGAATGGCTACCCACTCCAATAACCTTGCCTGGAGAATTCCATGGACAGAGGAGCCTGGTTGGCTACATTCCATTGGGTCGCAAAGAGTCACAACTAACACAAAAACAACAGATAACATTTACTTATGTATTAAAAGATAGAAAAGACCATGTAGGTTTAAAAGTATCTATGTTGTGGGGTCTCTGCTGGCCCAGTGGTTAAGACTCCTTGCTTTCACTCTAAGGGGCGCAGATTTGATCCCTGATCCAAGAGCCAAAATTCTGCATGCTACATGGCACAGCCAAAAATAAGTTTCTATGCTGTTAATATTTCACACATGAAAATCCAGACCTACTAAATATATTTCTACCATATTATCATATGGAGTCTTATTATTTTGGTCACTCAGCATTCCTATGAACAGTCCACTGAGAAGAAGGATCAGATGCACTTGTGTGAGGTTTGGAAGGTAGAAGGACACGCAGGCCATGCTTCTGCCACTTCTGTGGTTTCTGTTGGTAAGTGCTGTCATGGGTGCTGAGGAGGCCTCCCAGTGTTCCGTTACAGCTTCACGGTGTCAAGGGAAGGGCATGAGCATCGATATTTTGCCAGTGCAGATCTTGTAGGGACAGAATGTTTCCAGTAACTGTGATGGCAGCTTCCTGATTCTGGATGGTGCTGGCAGCATGGCCTAGAATGGAGACCTAAAACCTACAACCTCCGATGTTGTAAGCACCAAATTCCTTATATTAAATCCCTTCTGTTTACAACAGCTAGAGTTGTTTCTGTTGAATTCTAACTGCTAGGGAGGACTAAAACTGTGTCTATAATATTTTATTTCTTCAAAAAAATATGAAGTAAATGTGGCATTGTTAACATTTTAAAAAATCTAGGTAGTGGGAACAGGAATGTTACTTGTTATGTGTTTGCAATTGTTTTATACTATAAATTTTTAAAAAGTTTTGAATGTAATATCTGTGTGTATATGCCTAGTTTTAGTGGATTATTGCTTATGCTTTCATATTTTTACCCCAAAGAGTAATCAAAAAATTCTAAAAGTCCTATGTAACAAGATTTAAAATTATACAAAATCTCAACTGTGCTATTAATATATTTCTAATTGTGGTGTTTGAGGAAGTTATTTTTATTTTATATTCATATAGAAAAAAATTTCTACACAGTATGCCTTCATCTAATGGGGATCCAATTCCATATTCTTTTTGCATTAAGTACCTTTGTACCCAAAGTTACTTAGTTGTTTGCAAAAGATGACTGCTCATTTGACAAAACTTCCCAGGTTGCGCTGGTGGTAAAGAACGCGCCTGCCAAGGCAGGAGACCTAAGAGACATGGGTTGATTCCTGAGTACCATACCGTGCTCTTCCTTGGAGAAGGGCATAGTAACCCACTCCAGTGTTCTTGCCTGGAGAATCCCATGGACAGAGGAGCCTGGTGGCCTATAGTCCATAGGGTCACAAAGAGTCAGACACGACTGAAGCAACTTCACGCATGCATGCTCATTTGACAAAGAAATGTTAAGGCCTTGATACTATTTAAAGAAACTTTCATGTAAAAACAATATCATGGGGAGTAATGACAGAGTAATCTTTCTGTATTAAAGTTCTCCTTCCAAAGATCAGTAAGAAGAGAATTAACCTCATTATCTGAACTTACTTTTTCATTATCTTAAAATGACAAATCCTAGGAGACCATAGCAGGCTTTAATTGATGTTACGAAAGCAGTTGCTCTGTACTATTTACAATAAACAAATCCAAAATTATTTCAAAATAAAAGTTTATTTTAAAAATTACTATTGCCTCTCCTATTCAACACTATACATAGAGATGCTTAAATTTTGTTTGTTTTCTTGGAATTTTAGATGGCTTTCTGCAAGAGTGCTGATCTGACTACAAAATCATTACTTAATTCCATGCAGTTTTGTTTGTAAAAAAAAAATAAGGCATCTGTCTGCAAAGAAAATCTGAGGGTTGTTGGCTTTTGAGTGAAGAGGAAGGCACCTTATTTGCCATTGTAAATAGAGTGGGCTTTTTTTTTTTCAATACACTTTTTGAGCTGATTACCTGTTTCTCCATTTCTGAAAAAAATTGCTTCAATAAGAGGTTCATATCTCATTCTATTCTCAAAATGGAATATAGATTTACTTTGAGTGATAGATAAAAGTTGTGCTTGAGCAAGAGCAAATGTTTTATCTACTCTCTTTCCAATTTTGTCATAAATTAGGAAGCTCCATTTACATGAGCTGTCCCTGTATATTTTAGATCTATAAATGAAGAGAGAAAAAATCCCCAAAAACTTAAGGAGTCAAAAAAGAACAATGACGAGAAATATGATTAAAAGATTAGACAATGAAAGTCAAAAAAAAGCCAAAATTATTTTTCTGGAAGAAATACTGCAAAGACCTAATAATGATGTTAAACATGAGTGAATGCTTTTATTACAAAATAACAAATGTTTTAAACTTCTATTGAGGACCCATTGAATTTAAAATTTCAAAGTAAGAAATGGACTTTAACAGGTGTAGAGACGAGGGATATAAAAAAGAACTTTGTACCCCTTGGAAGTCAGTCATAGTGAAAATGAAAACCTATTTCTTGATTCAAAAGGCCAAGAGATCTGGAAGTAAACGCAGGTGTGACTTAGCATCTTTGAGCCTTTCCTTCCAGGGCATTTTGACTAGTCATCAATGGCTTCATGTGTCTGGTGAACAGATTCTTATCCTGGCCTGAAAAGTCTATGTGGGGTGTCCCACTGTATGACTTGGTCACCAGCCTGGGTGGCAAAGGAACAGAGTTCTGGGACATACTGATTGCACTGGCGTCATTCTTTTTCATGTTAAAACTGTCTGAAATTTGGCCCCATCAGTTGTACTTACTGATACCTGGGGAGACCTGGGGGAGAGTAGTTTCTCTGTGGAGGCCTCTCTTCTTGGTCCCAGGGGCTGGGAAAACTCAGGATGACCTTCTGCACAGGGTGCAGGCCTCTCACGTGGGCTCCAGGTGGGACCTGTCCAGGTAGAGCCGGCTGGATCACTTGCTGGTAGGCTAGACGAGGGTAGTCATGGCCATCTGTAGGTGAAGACAGCAAAGGAAACAGGGAAGACTGATTGTGGCTCCTTTGCATGAAAGGAGAGGCAAGCTCAGTGCAAGTTTTTGTCTTGGTACCAACTGAGGGTTCTATATACTATTTACTACCTCCGAGATGTTTGCCACATTTCTGTATTATTTACTTGATAGTTTTCATTAAACTGAGTCATTGTCTTTATTGTTTTCCTAAACAAAAACATCTGTGAAATCATAAGTTTAATGTTTTAAATTGGAAGCACGGAGCTCCACGTAGGCCCCTATTTAAATAAGATGCTTAAAACAATCCAAACTGAGCTGATTCCAGCCCCACAGCTGATAAAGACCAGGATTTGGAGGGCATCTCGAAGAATGGGGAGGTATGACCACAGAGAACCCTTTGGTCTAGGATGAGCTATACAACAAGGTTTTGCTGTTACAGCCTTCCTGGGTCAGGTCACATACATTCTAAGGGGTCCAGATCACCACCATAATTCCTCAAGTTTTAAAACCCAAGGCTAAGAGAAATTATCCTCATGATAGCTACAGAATCACTGCTTGCTCATTTCCTTCCCTGGACACACCCACCCACCCACACACACACCAGTCCCTCTTTGCTGCTGTTCAGTTGTTAAGTCATGTCTGACTCTTTGTGACCCCATGGAATGTAGCATGCCAGGCCCCTCTGTCCTCTACTATCTCCCAGAGTTTGCTCAGATTCATGCCCATTGAGTCAGTGATGTTATCTAACCATCTCATCCGCTGCCGCCCTCTTCTGCTTTCTCCTTCAAGCTTTCTCAGCATCTGGGTCTTTTCCAATGAGTCAGCTCTTCACATCAGGTGGCCAAAGTATTGGAACTTCAGCTTCAGTATCAGTGCTTCCAATGAACATTCAGGATTGATTTCATTTAGGATTGACTGGTTTGATCTCCTTGCTGTCCAAGGGATCCTCAAGAGTCTCCTCTAGCACCACAGTTTGAAAGTATCAATTCTTTGGCACTCAGCCTTCTTTATGGTCCAACTCTCACATCGGTATGGGACTTCTGGAAAAATCATAGCTTTGAACAGATGGACCTTGGTTGGCAAAGTGATGTCTCTGCTTTTTAATGTGCTGTCTAGGTTTGTCATAGCTTTCCTTCCAAGGAGCAAGTGTCTTTTAATTCCATGACTATAGTGGCTGAATGCAATGATTTTGGAGCCCAAGGAGGGGAGAAAATATGTCACAGCTTCCACTTTTTCCCCTTCTATTTGCCACAAAGTTATGGGAATGGATGCCATGATCCTTGTTTTTTGAATGTTGAGTTTCAAGTCAGCTTTTTCAGTCCCTCTTAGGAAGAAGTAAATGAATGAAAACTTGGCTCATATCCCTGGGAAGTAGCCAAGCAGTTGGCAGCACCTCACAACTGTCTCCGTCTTCTCGTGCTAAAGGCCATGTGCACTTGGGGCCAGGCAGTTAGAAGAGGGCAGGTCTTAGAGCAAAGCCAGTCCTCACATCAACTTCTATGAATTTCTAACCTGGGAGAAAGTTAGCCTCAGCCAGGCCCAGGAGTAACAGAGTCCCAAAGGATTAAAGACAACCAGCCTGACCTGGTGAGAGAAGAGAAGTGAGAGCCAGGAATGTAAGGAACCCAGGAGGGGTGGGAGAGGAAGGCCCCCTGAGGGAGCTGTCCAGATCCAAGGGGGCTCGAGTATCGGAAGTCTGAGAGGATGGAAGCACACTGGGGTGAGCTCAGCCTGTAGGACTGGAGAGAGGCACATATAACCCTGCAAAAAGAGCCGCGTGGATCGCCCCATGAGCACATCCTGGGGATCCAAGCATTGCCACCTCTACCCAAGTAAGAACTTGGATGATCAATCAGGCATAGCTAGTTAGGGCAAGAAAGAACCTTGATATTCAAAGGATTTTTACTGGCCTTTATTCTTCTTCTGATTATAGAAGTAATAACCAATTTGCCTGTTGTGTGGTAGGATACTTGCAGGGAAGTTGGGTGAAGCAAAACTTGCAAGCATGCAAGAAATAACAGAAAAAGCAGGTCAGCAGCACCAGGATGTGAGGGTGAGAATGTGGTTACGATTTTTATTCTTGGTTTGCTAAGTAGTCAAGAACCGTCTAGAGGAATGTGGCCTCAAGTACAGAAGACTAATAATGTGTATGCTCATTGTGTGGCCACTACCGGGTCCCCACTGTGTGGCCTCAGGAAACTTGACTGGGTGACCCTGGAAATGTGCCCTAGCCAGTCTTTCAGCTTGGTCAGATTCCCTGGATTCAGTCTATTGTCTGCTTTGACCCGTGACACCAGGTCATGTTTCCTCTGGCAAAACTGACCACACCCCTCTGAACACAGCTTGTCTTTTGGCCCTGACCGTGACCCTTGCCCTGTTCTTGCTTAGGTCTGGTCAGGATATCTGGGGCTTAACGAAGGGGAAGGGGATAAAAGGATCTGCCTGGGCCTACCCCCTGGCTGACAAAGACCAGGGCTTGGACAGCATCTCTAAAAATGGGGAGACAGGACCACAGAGACCCTTATGATCTAGAACAAGATAAAACAAGGTTTTGTTTTTATGGCCATCCTGGGTCAGGTTAGATAAATTCCAAGGGGTCCACCATACCAGCTGGAGTTTCAGGGCTATAGGACTGGTCTCTCTTGCTGCTCTTTTTCCAAGCTGTTGTTGTTCAGTCACTAAGTCTTGTCTGACTCTTTGAGACCCCATGGACTCCAGGCTCCTCTGTCCATAGGACTTTCCAGACAAGAGTACTGAAGTGGGTTGCCGTTCCCTTCTCCAGGAGATCTTCCTGACCCAGGGATTGAACCCATGTCTCTTGCATTGGCAGATGGATTCTTTACCACTGAGCCACCAGGAAAAGCCCTTTCCCAGCTAGAAAAGGGCAAAAAGTGCCATTGTCATCAGTTCATTAGGCAAGGGTTAGCCATGTTTTTAGGTAAGTCTTGTATGGATAGACCCTTTACAAAGCTAGCTATAGATACAGCCCTCCAGAAATTTCCTATTGCATTTAAAATCCACCTTGCATGAATGGGGTCCCTGCCCTTCTTGATTTTATCTCCTACTATACTCTCAAAAGCTCAGCAAGCCCCTCCTACCCTGGCTGTCTTTCTTTATCTTGAACGCCAAGCTAGTCCCCACCTCTGGGAGCCTGAGTCTGCCAGCCCCTCTGCTCAGAGTGTTTTGTCCTGTATCTTTACAGATCAACTTCTTGACATTTAGGGCTTAGCTCAGATATCAGCTATTCACCAGTTACTTATCCAGTCTCACCACTTTACTTCCTTCCTAGTACTTTTCATGTTTGTGTTAGTAAGCATGACTCCTACTTGTCAACTTCTTGCCTGCCTTGCCTACTAGACTCTAAGCTTTGTGAAAGCATGCACTGTGTCTGCTTGCCACCACATCTCAAAGCACAATGCCAATACCTGGGGGATGTTCAACCTATGAATGAAGACTGAAGAGTTACAAAGTCAGCTTCATACATACACACAAGCAAAGCCATGTAGGATGGCACAATGTGCCTGCTAGGTCTTGGGTCTTCTAGGCAGACTATTTCTCATCTGCTATCCATCTGGGGTATTTTTCAATGTCTCCTTTGGAGGTAGGAAGAAGAAAGAAAAGATAAAAGAGGAGCAACTTTGCTAGTGGCCTTGAAAGTTTTTAATGCTTGGAGCCATTCTTGCTTCCCATGTCCATTAATAAATGGCTAATAAGGTTTTATTTGCTTTAAAAGGACTACCAAGCTCTAATCATAGGGTTTGTTTTTTTTCCAGAAAGTGTATGTTAGTGCTGTTAATCAAAAGCCTTTGAAGCAAGGTCATATGATTTCAAATAGATTATTTCTCGCACAACATGTTTTTGTCTCATAGCAACAAATCATATCATTAAAATCACTAAGGCATGAGGACTAAGTGTTTGATTAGCTGTAACTCTCGTTTCTGAAATGGCCGCCTGTGATAAAAACTTACACTGGTTTATGTGAGCAGATGAAAATGATCCACCTCAATTTCAAAATTAGAGTACTGACAAAATAGTTCTCCATGCTGTCTTTTGATTGTTTAAAACAAAGAAATATTGAATATCAGAGGGTCAATCAAAAATAAGATTTCCCTTTTAAGTGGAACTTGACTGGCTCCACTGGAATTTGGCTGGTTGTATGAAGAAGTTGCAAAATGAAATCTACGTTTTCAGATAAATAAATGTCTTTTCATTGCTCAAGTTTTGATAGTTTCCTTCTACTATTTTGACCAAGACTTGCTAGTTTAGTTGCGTATGGTATATATAATAATGGCTAATATTTACTGAGTACTTGTTACATGCCAAGTACTGTTGAGTTCCTTATTCAAGATTATAGAGTTCAATTTTTTGCTTTTCTGAAGATGAAGTTAAACTGAGTAAAAAATCCAAATTCCATATCACAGTCCTTGCCTCCTTCATTTTCTAGGATATCATTCTCTCACTGCTCACCCTGCTCTATCTCCACTTACTTGCTTTCAGTACATTAACAATACTAAAGTCCTTGCTTCCTGGACCTTCTCATCCTTTAGATTTCAGCTTAAATGTGTCCTCCTCAAAGAGGCCTCCTCTCACCATGCTGTTAATGCTTGCTCTAACACCTGGCTATTTTCTTTACAACACATACTCTTTGTTATTTTGTTTGCTGATTTCTACTTATCAGTAGACTTATCTCCAGTAGACTATGAACTCCACAAAGACAGGGTGTTATATTCACTACTGTACACCCAGTGCCTAGCACAGAACTGGGCAAATATTTGGATAAGTTGATGAACAAATGAGCACGTCTGTTTCTAAATCCCAGTGACCTCCTTTCTTTCCTCTGTCCTCCCATAAGACAAGTAAAGAGGTGGCCTTTCAAAGGCTTGAGATCACAAAGCCTCTATTCATAATTAGGGAATCACTTCTTTTTTCTAGGAAGTAGGGAACAGATTTCTTTTTATTCATTCAACAAATATTACTGAACTTCTATGGCTAGGCATGCAATGACTAGAGATAAATAGGCTATAGTTCTCCTGAGCTGCTCAAAATAAATCAGGAGAGAGAGAGAAAATCTGTTTGTCTGTGGATGTCTGTTTTGAAACATAAACCCACACGTGTTGGTGTGGAGACATGAGTAGGAGACATGCAAGCCAGCAGCCACCTACACGGCAGACTTAAGAACCACTCCCCAAGATATCTCCCCCAGAGACTTGTGCTCTGTGCCTAAAATTCCATCAAGAGAGTGTATTCTGTAGAAGATGGAGAATAGAAGGTGGTGGGGGATGTGATAGACAAGTGATTTGTTAGCAGAGTGACTCCTAGATTCTGACGCAGTGTTCATCACAGAACAAAAATACAAATCTTGCACAATCATGTATGAGTGCCCAGAACTGTATGTTACTCGTCAATCTTATGATCCCCTTGGCTTGGGTTACACATGGTCTTCGTGTTACTGGGCTTTGACCACTTGGAATTTGTAAACCAAATCCTAAACGAGGTTTTCACTTATCAGTCAAAACATGCAACATTTTTCTCCTTATTAAGAATGATATTAAAATAATTTATGAGGGAGAAAATAAAAATGTGATTTTCGAGCTGTCAAAAAAAAACATGATGATATAACACAATCAGTTTAGCCAGGAAGACAAGATGGCCAACATAAACTGTTACAGGAACTCCCCCAGCTGTAAACAGCTGTAGTTCCTGAAAGGGACTGCCTTTCTTTATCATATCTTCCATCTGCTTCGTTTTTTCCTTACTTTTAACTGTTCATGCAGTCTAGCACACAAATAATCATATTTGGGGGTCTATGTGAGAAATAGGGGGCATGAGTCCACGGGTTTATTTTATTCAGTCTCTTTGGTATAGAAAGCAAGAATTTTACAGTAAGATAAGAGCACTTTAGATTTAATACATTCTCTTTTTTTTTCCAATTTATTTGCGTCAAGGGTTTTATTTGATTGCAGAGCCGTGACCTCCATTCTGGTGACCTTCAGAGGAAGGATTTTGAGGCAGTAAGAGGCTGACTTCTCTGGGGGATGATAGGGAAGGAAAGAAATAGACTTTTCCACTTTTTGTTTTCACCTGCTTTGATAACTTTTTTTTTACGTGAAAGGAGTGACTAGTAACCATTTGTGCTTTAACTTGCAGGGAGGGGCTAAGCTGTGCCATTTGCCTGATGAGTATTTATTTTTATTTTCACTAACAGATGAGGAAGTAATGCTCTTCTAAAGCCGAGTAGAATCACGTAGCCATGGTTTCCAACTACAAGAGCATCGCTTAGGTGAACAGCTCTTTTGAAGCGGCTTTGTTGGCAATTAAGTGCAGTGATAGCCCTGACACGAAACTAAGCATTTGTACACCTGCTTTGAATGCTTAAAATCTGTGCCAGCGAGAGGGCTCTAGAAGTAGAGGGGCACTCTACAGGGCTAGTCTGCAGGATCTATTTAAATAATAGCAATAATAACTAAGAGCTGCTAGTTATTGAGAGCTTACTACAAGCCAGCCACTTTCCTAGTGTCTTTAATACATTATCTCATTTAATCCTCATAGCAACCTTCTTGGGAGCCATTGATATCTGGGGCTTCCGAAATATTCTGGGTTTGCAGTGCCCTGAGGACAAAATATAAGCACTGGTTTTTCCAAACAAAACCAACCCAACCCTGACCCTCTTCCCTGTAATTAGAGGCCCCTGGAGGCCAGGGCCAAGCCACATGCCGGGTGATTTAGGGTGAGCCCACATGTTCTCATTTACTTTTACTTTTTTCTTTTTAACTTTTACTAATTTTTTACATTATAAAAGTAATGCCTGTTTGCTATAACAAATTTAACAAAAGTATAGAGAGTTAGAAGAAAAATCGCCTGTCTCTCCTAATTCTTTATTCCCCTCCCCTTCAAGATCACTGTTAATGGTTGTGGCCATCTTCCAGACTTTTTAATGCCGTTTTTAAACATAAATAGTTAAAAAAGCAGCATGTATGGGATCCACATAGCATGCTTCTCCTTTAATCTTTTTTATGTCAGAGTGTAGTAACAGGGGCCTAATAGTCTATTGTATAAATAAATCACAACTTATTTCCAATAATTTATATACTTTATAACATAATTTGATAATTATTTATAATTACTTACAATAATTTCCCCCTTATTGATAGGCATTTTAGATTTTTTATTCTTACTCTAATGCAACACTGCTTTAATAAACATCCTCATTCATGTATTTTTACATGCTAATTGAATGTGTCTGTAGAATAGATTCTTACAAGTGAAACGCTGGACCAAAGAGGACATGTTTAAAATTTTGATAGTGAAATTGCCTCCTGGAAAACTGTACCAATTTATACTCCTATCAAGAGTAGATGGGGGCTCCCCTGGTGGCTCAGTAAAGAATCTTCCTGCTAATGCAGGAGACATGGGTTCGATCCCAGATCTGGGAAGATCCCACATGCCGCAGAGCAACGAAGCCTGTGTGCCGCAACCATTGAGCCTGTGCTCCCGGATCTGGGAGCTGCAACTGCTGAAGCCTGAGTGCCCTAGATCCTGTGCTCCCCAAGAGAAGCTAGGGCGATGAGAAGCCCATGCACGGCAACCAGAGAGTAGCCCCTGCTTCCTGCAACTAGAGAAAAGCCCTAGCATAGCAACGAAGACCCAGCACAGCCAAAAATAGATAAAATCACAAAATATATTAAAAAAAAATAGATGGGAATGTTCATTTTCCCATAACCCCACTAACACTAGATATTGTCCCAGGCTTTTTATTTTTGTGTATCTGATTAGGAAAAATATATATTTAAAAATTTTGCATTTCTTAAATTCAGTAATGTGAAGCTTGGTTTCATACACTTATTGGCTGTTTATACTCCTTCCGTGAATTAATCCCTTCTGTCCCAGTTTTCTCCTCTCTGCCTTTCATCACATGTCTTCACTCCCAGGATCCTAGGGCACCCCCTTCCTCCCCAAGTCAATAGAAGGAAATAAAACAGAGAACAAGGGGATGCAATCCGAATAAAGAAAGCACGTGTTAGAGACTAAGAGTGTTCCCAGTGGGAATGTTTGCATTTTAACAGGGCCTGCCCAGGGAGGGCAATGCTTACCTCCAAGGACTGGATTGCTAATGATGACATTACAGGGTTCAACAGGAAAAATATCTTCAAGTGGGAAGATCTTCCTGGAGCCCTCAAATGATAACAGTTCACGCTTTCTCTGTCTATCACAAAGTGGCTTTCTCTTGTTAGTGGTTTAAGGCAACTGCTTGGAACTTAGTATCACAAAGCCCTTGATGAAGTAGTCACCCTTCCATACATTAATCTAAGGAATTAACCAGAAATGCAGATAAAAGCATAGGTACGTGATGTATCGTATCATTGCTTGTTGGATCAGAAATGGGAAACTAAAATATCCAACAACAGAAAAAAGCTTAAAAACAACTTGATAGATCCATCTGATGAACTACTATGCAACATTTTGAAACAATGTTAGAAAATTATACTGAAGTCCTTTTAATATCATATTAAATATATACATACAAAAACAACAGTAAATATGTCGAACCCCAATAAGGAATTATATTTGGGTGATAGAAACATGAATTAGGCTTTGGGGCATATTTGAGTTTTGAAAGTGAACAAATATTATTATTATGATCAGAAAATTATCTTTAAATGCAGAGAGTAGAGTCTTAAAATAAAAAGTGTTGTGGGGTTCCTTTTTAACCTAAAAATCGTTGAGAAAAAAATGCAAATCCTGACCCTGCCAAGGCTCAGTGATTTATGCTTAAGGAACTTCACCAGCACACTCAGCCTGTCCCTGGGCACTAGGAGCACCAGTGGTAGTCTTGCTTCAGAGTCAGCTGACCGCCCCAAATCCAACACCAACACCAGAGTCCCGGGTATAGATCTCAGGGGCTCTTTCTCCCAAAGCCCTGCTGCTGCCTCATCTGTTAGCCTCACTCTTAACTCACATTCATTCTTCCCTGTTTTCTTTCAGGCATCGTCTAAGTTAAATTCCTTTAACTCAGAAAATACCTCACATTTTCTTTTTTTAAACTATGAATTACCCTGTTGCTGGATTTGCTTTAGGAAGCTTTATATTAAATGTACATGTACAAATAAATAAATTGTGATTGATTATAGGATTCGTGATTATTTCCACAATTTATTTTAAAGCTAGGCATCAGATTGGGTCAGACTCTTCAAACTGTGTTTGACATCGTGTTTATTTGCTAAGAAAAATATTGCATCTCCCAGCCTCCCAGCCAGTGTTTCATCTGTAGAGCCTTATTGCTATTTTCCAGCAGCCTTATGGAGACTGGACATCAAGAACTGTAATGGACCTTTTACCTCAGTCTAAGAGTTTATCACTTTCAGAGATGCTTACTGTACTGATGCATTTTATTCGTTCATCAGACAAAATTTGTTGAGAGTCTTGTATATATCGGTCGCTGTGCTAAATACTGGGGGATTATGGATTGAAAATGCATAATTTGCTGATGTGCAAAAGCTTACAGTCTGACAAGAGAAGTAAAAAAGGCCCAAAGTAGGTGCCATACTGGCTTTAGGTGTGCCAACAGGCAGAGCATAAGGAAACAGAGAGCCTGAAGAAGGGAGTGATCTGGGGAGGCTGTCAGAGGAATACCTGAGTTAAGTCTTAAAAGATGTATGTAGTGATAGCTGCATACACTAAATACACTACTCTTCAATGAATGAGGAAGGGCAAACTTTACAGTATACCCAGAACTTGAGAAAACAGTTAAAAGGTATAGCACTGGTTCAAATGTATACAAGAAGGGGAAAAATCCTAGGTAGAGAGAAGAATGTGAACAATGCAGGAGTCTACGAAATAGCTCGACATGTTAGGGGGCTGCCAGGCCTTGAGTGTGGCTAGATCGTAGGGTAGGTGTGGACGGTTCAACCTCCAAAGGGCTTTAAGCAACAGAAATACAGGAATGATGGGACCTTCATGTAATGCCATGAATTTGAAGTCTCAAGGACATTCTGGGCACCTTCTGATTTTTTTGACTGAAGGCCTCTTTCTCTGAAAAATCTAAGGTGGAGAACAAGCATGTAAAGAATGCCCAAGAATTTGGATAACAAAATTTTCTAGAAGTCATTTGGGATGGCTCCCTGCCTCTAGGTAAGTTTCACTTCAGCTACCCTAGAGAGCAGTCTGTTTTCTTCTTAATATTTCCTAGAGAGGCAGGTTCCAAGTGGGATGGGCTCTGGGCCAAGATAAAGCATTCTTCTAAAGCCCCTTGCAAATCCAAACACACATGGAGGGCCCTATAGGAAGCAGAATACCCTCCCTGCCTTCTGACCTGCCCGTGCTGGTCTAGCGATGCAAGGCACTGATGTGAGATTCCCATTTACTCAGTTAACCCGGGCCACAATATCCAGAGGAGGGCAACTCACTTACATGGCACCTGGCGGTCAGGGTCTCCAGGACAATAGTAGTGATAGTTCCAATGAGCTTGCACGGAGGGCTCGGGGGGCAGCATCTGTGCACACGCTGGGTATCTCTGAGGTTCACACTGATGGAACTCCCTGGACCTGAGAGGTCTGGGGAGGTCCTGGAGGTAACACATGGAGGTGAGGGGTAGGGGCCTTTCCAGTTGCCTGATGCCCAGGACGTCCTGCGGCTGTGAATCATACCCCGTGTCTATTGTAGGTGGGTCTGGGGCTGCACGGATCCTGTGGGGCCGGGGTACCATCTCCGGGCTACCACTTTGGGGGTCTGCTGAGGCATTAGGTACACTTTGGTCAGATTTGTCAGAGTCATGGCCAGTGTCAGGGGAAGTGGCTGAAAGCCAAGATCCCAGCCATTGATTATGTTTTTCTGTAAGGGAAAACTGATGCTCCTGGGGGAGGGCTCCAGCCACAGACTGAGTCTCGGGCTCCCCGGCTGCAGAGGAACCTGAGCAGAAGTCTTTGCTGGGATCCAGGTGTCTCCTCCACAAGCTGTCTTCACTCTCTGTCAAGACTTTTGTGCGCAGGCAGGTGACCCTTGGAGACACAGGCTGCTGGAGATTTGATAGTTGCAGGGGTGGGTGAGCCTGAGAAAAGTCTCTGGAGGAAGACTGAGTAGTTGAGGAGGCAGACAAGTTGTTAGGTGCCGTGTGCCTTGCATCTGGAGGAGGCGGTTCTGACTCCTCTGCCAGGGAATATTCTGAGAGGGGTTTCAGCAACTGACTTGGGTATGGTTCTGATTCATCCACCTCCACAGGAATGCTTCGGTTCATTCTAGTGTCTGGAACAAGAGAAAACATGCCACAACCTCAGGAGTCAGGTCAGTTCTTGGAGTCCCCACTTCATGACCTTAAGGGACCCCATTCAAGATATGGTTTAAATTAACAGTAGTGTGACACCAACGTGCTGGCAGAGCCCCCAGTCACGTAAAATCATTTGCTTATCCTCCAAGGAAAGGCACTGAGACTTACTAAGATAATTTTTTCTGGAGGGCTGTTCAAAGAATGTGACTGGACCATTGTGTGGTAGAAGTCATACACCAGCAAGGGGAAGACACAGATGAAAACCAATGGCCAATTTCCAAGGAAAGACAAATGATCAGAATGTGGATTGCTTTGTGTGTGTTTGGTATCCATGATGAAAGAAATATCAGTAACAGATGTGGAATGACCTCCAAAATATACTGTTCAGTGATAAGGAAAAAAAAAAAAGCAAGGTTCAGACCAATGTGTAAATGGTGCTGCTATTTTGTGGGAAAAAAATTAGGAGAGGGGAATGTGTGAGTATGTGTGTGTATGTGCATGCACATCTGCTTGTACACGTGTAAGATGTGTATGGAAGACATATAAAACATTGGTGCATTGGTTGCCTTTGAGAATAGGGCTAAGCTGAGGGAGAGGAGGATGAGGGCGAATTTTCACCTTCTGAACTTTTAAACTATTGCTCCATGTGACCTATTGCCTAATCGAAAAAAAAAAAAAGAAAGAAAGAAACGAATTTTAAAGCCCGAGTTTAAAAAGCACTGAAAAAAAGGTCATAGTGACATTTTCCAGTTACAGCTATAGGTTATTTGGAGGACTTAATTCCCTCTTGCATGATGTCTGCACGACCATCTGGCCTGTGATGTAGCAGCTCCATGGACAAGGCTCAATAAACTAGCCTTTAGCCCACAGCAGTCAGCCCACAGTCCAGGGAATACTGTTTTACCCATAGAAATAGAACTCTCAACCAACATGACAGAATGGGAAAGGAAATTGGCCTCCCCTTATCATTAGATTGGTTGAAATGATGCCCCAGAATACTTAGGCTCCAGGGGAAAGAAGGAGGCAGGTCACGGGAAAAGATGTCTCTGAAGTGAGGATGGGGAGCCAGAGCAGGGACAGTGGGAGTGAAGGACTCACAAGAAAAGACCCCAGCGGTCTGTTCCTTGAAGGCCTCATACATAACATGCCTCAAATGCCATACAGAGGAAAGGAGTGGTGCTGGTGGTTGGATCTGTAAATTCCTCTTTCATCCACGTAGAATTTCAACCACAAACACTCACTAAGGGCTTACTGTGCCTCAAGGCACAGTGCCCATCAGTTATTGCCCTAAGACAGGTTGGAAAAATAGGAATTCCCCTTCTCTTGAGCCTAGTACCCAACCCAATGGCAACATGATAGCATGCATTTTAAGCAATATACTTTAGAAAATATTTTTATTTATTTGGCTGCCACTAGGTCTTAAATGCGGCATGTGGGGTCTAGTTCCCTGACCAGGACCAAGGTTTGAACCTGGGCCCCCTGCACTGAGAGCTGGAGTCTTAGCCCCTGGACCACTAGGAAAGTCACATGCATTTTAAAATGCTGCCCCGCAGAGCAGAGGTGGAATCAGTAGTTTCCCACACTTTTCTTCCTGGCCTAGAAAAAGAGATGTCAGTTTGCCATGTGTGTTCAGGTGTGTCTGACTCTTTTGCGACTGTATGGACTGTAGCCCATCAGACTCCTCTGTCCATGGGATTTCTCAGGCAAAAATACTGGAGTGGGTGGCCATTTCCTTCTGCGGGGGATTATCCTGGACCAGGGATTGAACCTGAGTCTCCTGCATTGCAGGCAGATCCTTTACCACTTGACCCATCAGGAAAGTCCCAGTTTTCCTTGAACTCCCTGCCAAATGAATGTCTTTTAACACTTCTCTGACCCTCACTTGGTATCAGACTTACCCATCTGCTCCAAACAACCTTTGTACTACTTTCTCACAAGAGAAAATTCCCTCAGGCTCCAAGTCCCCCCAGCCCTCCGTCCCTTCTTGCCGTGGGCTTTCTACGTTGCTGTCTAGTTTGGGTGTGCTTCCTGCCCCATGGCTCTGCAGAGAAGAGACCTCATCACCTAAACCAATTAGACCCTGGAAAAATACACACCTTTCAACTGATATCAGTTGATTAGACCTACCCAAAACACACATTTCAACTACCGAATATTTAAAAATGTTCACCATTGTTTTCCTTTCTTTCTTACAGTTTTTCTACAGCTCTGAAATTGGATATGCCATACAACATGCTCTTCAGCTGGTCAGGAAGCAAAAGTATTTTCCAAAGGACTGACTGCATGTTACATAATCTTCAGCAAGCATCTGTGGACCCACAGCTGAATGATGGGGTCGGGGAGGGGGATGGGGGAGGGTGGAGAAGCTGCCAGAGAACCAGCCAGCAAAAGAGCTAAATGCTGTCTGCTATTTCTTGGTATGCGATTTATTTTCATTTTCTACACTCAGGTATAATTGTTTATATTCTCCCTGGGTTTCAAATGTGAATGCCTTAGAAGTGCTTCCCTAAAAATTATAAAACTAAAAAGTTGCAAATTCTCTTCCAGCTGAGGAGATTTTAAAGACTTGGAGGAAGCTCATAAAAAGGGTGACAAGTGTGGTCATCTCCAGAGTGTGGTCACATAACTGGGATTCTGAGGTCGTGTCCTAGGGAGGAAATTCTAGAATTGAAACTGGTCTGAAAAGGAACAAATGGTTCCTTGGATGATAGTGAATAAGTCTGGCATGGCAATGAACAGCCTTTCAGGAAAACTATGGGATTAGTAATTTTTAACAAACACAGTGAACACTGATGTTTTAAATTTGTCACTACAAATTTTCAAAGAGCAAATGGTTACTGAACCCTGTTGTGTATCTGACACTGTGCTGTGAACCCCCTCTTCTGAAGCATAAGCGCAATTAAAATTCTTTTACAGTTGGTACCTACAAGTGACACATAACTCAAGAGGTCCAAGAGGGTATCTAGTAAAGGGTAAACAAAATTATTTCTGGAAACATAAAACATTATTCCTACCTTCAAGTGGTTTGTAATCCAGCTGAAGGAAAACGACTAGTACAGGAAATCAAGCTAATACAAATCAAGGGCCTTTGCACTTGCCATTTCTTCTTCTTGGAACACTCTTCCCCAACATATCTGCATGGCTTTCTTTCTTTCCTTTTTAAGTCTTCACTCAGCTCTCACATTCTTCATGAGGGCTCCCTGGTCACTCTCTAAAATTTTTACATGCTCCTCTCACTCCATCTCCCTTTCCTGCTTTATCCTTCTCTCAGCAGTTGTCACATTGTATATACTATAAAAGAGATGCTATCAATTCTAATACTTAGTACAATATTTTTGGGGCTCCAAAATCACTGCAGATGGTTATTGCAGCCATGAAATTAAAAGATGCTTACTCCTTGGAAGGAAAGTTATGACCAACATAGACAGCATATTGAAAAGCAGAGACATTACTTTGTCAACAAAGGTCCGTTTAGCCAAGGCTATGGTTTTTCCAGTAGTCATGTATGGATGTGAGAGTTGGACAGTGAAGAAAGCTGAGCACCAAAGAAATGATGCTTTTGAACTGTGGTGTTGGAGAAGACTCTTGAGAGTCCCTTGGACTGCAAGGACATCCAACCAGTCCATCCTAAAGGAGATCAGTCTTGGGTGTTCATTGGAAGGACTGATGTTGAAGCTGAAACTCCAATACTTTGGCCACCTCATGCGAAGAGTGGACTCATTGGAAAAGACCCTAATGCTGGGAAGGATGGAGGGCAGGAGGAGAAGGGGATGACAGAGGATGAGATGGCTGGATGGCATTACTGACTCGATAAGCATGGGTTTGGGTGGACTCCTGGAGTTGGTGATGGACAGGGAGGCCTGGTGTGCTGTGATTCATGGGGTCACAAAGAGTCAGACACAACTGAGTGGCTGAACTGAACTGAACTGAGTCCAGTATTCCTTGTGTATTGTCTCGCCTCTCCCCCCAGGATGTAAGCTTCATGAGGGTGTGATTTTTGACTCCTCTGTTCACAGCTGTATTCCCAGCATCTAGAATTATACCTGGGACCTAGCAGGTGCTCAATAACTATTTGTTGAATGAATGAAGGGCCAATGCCTGTTTTAAAGAGGAGACAGTTCCATGTAGCTGGAAGGATCCCTGACTGCGAGGAAGTCAGGTCCATGAAGGGTGAGGGGGAGGATTTGGTGGGCCACGTCCTCAGAGTTCTTGAAATTAGACCACATAGGTACTCTTCCCTCTCCCTCTCAAATATGTATTAAGCTTCACTAAGTGTCAGGCCTTGAGGCCGGGCCTGAAGAGGTCCCATCCACGACAGGGCTGACCTGAACCCTTGCTGGCAGGGTAACAGTGAGCCTCCCCTACAGCATGATGGGGTATCTGCTCTCTCTGCTCAGACACGGAGTACCCGGTCTCCTCCTACGTCCTTTCTGGCCCTAAACCTCAGCCAGAACGGACAGAACAACCCTGCCACTCTCCTGAGGGTGTCACAGAGAATACAATGCCACATCAGAGGGCCATGGGCAAATCAGTGGGTTGGTTCAGAAGTGGCAGTTTTATTTTTTGGTCTTTAACGTCAATACTGCAATAAAGATAACTAGACATTAAAAACAAATTAACTCAGTACCCCACTGCTCCTAACCATTCCCATTTCCCCTGTTTTACTCAGAACTCTTCTACCTGCTGTCCAGGTGGTTGTAACCCTGGCACAGCCTGTGTTCCCGTCTCCCTCAGAGGATGGAAATTGGCTTTAAGCCAAAAAGCCCTGTTTTCTAACCATGATCTAGAGAAGTCTCTGACCCATAGGGGGATAGAATACCTCCCAGTTAGGGCCTGTTGAACCCCACTGGTGGCTGTGCTCTGGACATCAGCTCAGCTCATCAGCACGACACTGAGCTCAGAAAGCCGGGAGAGGCTGACACTGTTGGGGATGCAGCCAACAGACAATCCATGGCTTCATATCGCTGGGGAAAGGGAGAGGCTGGCCAGCCATGGACCTCAAAAGAGTTTCTGACTTAGAAGCACTTTCTAAGAGGCACACAATTCAGATTCCCAGGCCCCACCCCTTGAGATTCTGAGGGAAGGCCAGGGGGCCCTTTTGTTTCTGTCTAAGTCCCACAGGTTGGAGAAGGACATGGCAACCCACTCCAGTATTCTTGCCTGGAGAATCCAATGGACAGAGGAGCCTGGCGGGCTACAGTCCATGGGGCTGCAAGAGTCAGACACGACTGAGTGACGAAACCGCCACCACCAAGTCCCACAGGTAAATAGGTCCTCTCATATGTTACCAAGGGAAGTGTCATCTGTACGATTTGGCCATGACTATTGGGAGTTTTAAATCTAATGTCCTTGGATCTAGTAATTTCATTTCCAAGAATTTCCTCCATAGAGAGATGCGAGGCTCTGCAGATAGGCACTGCAGCAAGGTTTGTAACAGCAAAGACTGCAAACAACTCACCTACCCAAAAAGCTTCTGCTTTTTTAAAACTGTGGTCCAGCCTTGCAATGAATACTCTGCATCTTTTTGGAAAGACTGAGGAAGTGCTGTGTGAACTGACTTGGGACTATCTCCAAAATTTATCGTGAAGTTAAAAAAGGAAGGAGCAGAACAGTGTTTAGAGTATATGCTACCCTTTGTCCAATCTAAGTCTGTCTGTGCCCACGCTGGGTGGTCAGAAAGCTGGAACAGAGGGTGCCTCCAGAAAGGGAATTGGGTGACTGGAAGCGGAGGAGGGTGGGAAACTTGCTTTTCAGAGCATTTTTTACCTTTTAAGTTTTGTACCAAGTGCCTTTATATCTACTTACAAGATAAAAAAGGAAAAGGAAACGTTCCACCAGTGATTCTAATGTCCACAAAGATTAAGAACCAAAGAGAGAGAGGCACTGCTGAGACCACCCAGGAGAGAGTAAACCATTACTTGAAACACAAAAGACCATTCAGCAGAGGGTGAAGACATTCTTCCACAGTGGGGATGGGTGGACATGGAGTGGCACGAGCTAGGAATGGAAGACTAGTCCCGGGTCCACATGCATGCATGCTAAGTTGCTTCATTCGTGTCCGACTCTTTGTGACCCCATGGACTGTAGCCCATCAGGCTCCTCTGTCCATGGGATTCTCCAGGCAAGAATACTGGAGTGGGTTGCCATGCCCTCCTCCAGGGGATCTTCCCAATCCAGGGATTGAACCCAAGTCTCTTACGTCTACCTGCTTTGGCAGGTGGTTTCTTTACCACTAGTGCCACCTGGAAAGCGGCTCCCTGCCGCCAGGTGCACACAACCAGATGAACCAGTGATGCACGTGGGTCTGGTTCTTAATCTAACTCAAGAGATGGCAGTTTTCCTTCTCTGCAGTCTCACTGCCCTTTGGACTGTGAGCTGTGGTTCTAGCCCTTAGATTCTGACCAGCATCTTTCTTCAAATCTGTCAGTTTTTCTGTCCCAGTCTCTCTGGCTTCCTTTCTCTCCTTCCTGAGTAGCCCCGTTTCACAGATAATTATCAAGACATCAGCAGCTTTGACATCCCCTGTGGCAATGCTCCCTGGTGTCCCATTCACAGAATTTCCCATTCATTCATTCATTCATTCATTCTGTCTGTCTGTCTGTCTGTCTCTCTCTCTCTCTCTCTCTTGCCTCCAGCACATCCTGCCTCCAATTATCAATCTGTTCTATCTCATAGTCCCACTTTTCTCATCTCATAGTTCATCCAAAACTTCTTTTCCTCCCATCATGTCTGCCTCTCTTTCTGCAGATCTGTTAGATTAGACCCTAACCCTGCTGTGCATAGGACACAAGTCTCTCTCAGCACACATATTCAGATCTGATGTCCATGTTCACAGTTAGCTGTGGCTTCTGCCATCCAGACAGGCTTACCCTGAATCAATACATATTTCTATGATGTAGAAAATATGCAGGACTTAAATGTACAGGCTCTAGAGTCAAGCTCCCTATGATTGGATTCTTTCTCTGCTAGCGGCATGATTGAAGCTGAAGCTCCAATACTTTGGCCACCTGATACAAAGAGCTGACTCGTTTGAAAAGACCCTGATGTTAGGAAAGATTGAGGGCAGGAGGAGAAGGGGACGACAGAGGATGAGATGGTTGGATGGCATCACCAACTCAATGGACATGAGTTTGAGTAAACTCCAGGAATCGGTGAGGGACAGGGAGGCCTGTCATGCTGTGGTTCATGGGATCAGAGTCAGACATGACTGAGCGACTGAACTGAAGTGGCATGATTAGATGTGTGGCTTTGAGAAAATTACTGAACTTCTCTGGGCCTCATTTTTCTCATCTGTAAAGTGTGTGGAGGGGAGAGAACAGCATTTGCCCCATAGGAGGGTATTGCAAGGATAAAAGCTGCTGCTGCTGCTAAGTCGCTTCAGTCGTGTCCGACTCTGTGCAACCCCATAGACAGCAGCCCACCAGGCTCCCGCATCCCTGGGATTCTCCAGGCAAGAACACTGGAGTGGGTTGCCATTGCCTTCTCCAATGCATGAAAGTGAAAAGTGAAAGTGAAGTCACTCAGTCGTGTCCGACTCTTTGCGACCCCATGGACTGCAGCCCACCAGGCTCCTCCGTCCATGGGAATTTCCAGGCAAGAGTACTGGAGTGGGGTGCCATCGCCTGCTCCGGAGGATAAAAGAAGGTGTAAATAAAGTTCTGACTGTAGAGTCTGGCCCATATAAAGCTCTCCAAAAACAAAGATTATTTTGTTATTATTTTTACAACAAATAGTTGGCTTTGGAACTGTTTTTCTAGACCATGTTTGCTTGTTTTATACTTGGATGCCAAAACTATTACATAACCCTGGCGTGCTGTAGTCACCGCGTTGCAAAGAGACACAACTTAGTGGCTGAACAACGACAAAGTGTATGGAGTCTGTATCTTTTTAACCAACATGTATATTTCCAGCAGATTCGGTGTACATCATCTCATGTGGTCCTGAAACAGCTGGGTCAGAGGAGGGATATGTGGTTTCACTACCATTCCTACTATAGAGAGCCTTAGGCACATTAGGTAGCTTTTTCAAAGTCACAGCCAATTCCAGCCTATAGATCTCCAAACTGTTTCCATTAAACCACATAGATCAGACACTGGCAAACCTTTTCTGTAAAGAACCAGGCAATAAATTGTTCATACCCTGTGGACCACAAACTGTCTTTGTCTCACACTCTGCTTTTTAGTTAGCTCATTTGTACACAACCCTTTAAAAATGTAAATTCTTAGCAATAGGCAGGAATAGAAATAGACTATGGGCCACCTTCAGCTCAAGAGTTGTAGTTTATCAACTTCTGATATAGATTATGCTGATAAATCAATATAAACTTAATGAAATGGATATACTTCTAACAATGACTGTTAATATTTGTCAAATGTTTACTACAGGTCAAATATGGTCCAGGTGTTTTGGATGTATTAACTTATCCTCACAGATACCCTATTCGCAGGCACTGTGTCAGCCCTATTTCAGGAATGAGGAAACCGAGCACAGGGAGATTAACTTTCTCAAGGCCACAGAGCTAGTCAAGAGCAGAGCTAGGGTTCAAATCCAGGCAGTTCAGCACCAGAGCCCGTGTGCTGTACCCTCTTGATTCTTGGTTGGAAGCATGGACTTGCACAGCTTTTGGGGGAAGCAGAGAAAGGGGATGGCAGGAGCTGAGTAAATCTTAGAAGCTTCTGGAATAAATAGGTTTCAGAACCATTCACCTTGAAGCTAGGGAGGCGTGGACACCTGCCACCTGTGTTTGATGAAGAATGGCCAGGCTGGGAACCTGTGATGGCTTTCCTTCATGCCACTACAATAGAGGAGATGGGTGAGACTGCCGAGGCATCTTGATCTGAGAAAAGCACTTGATTGGATCTCATTAAATTTTAATCATAAACTGAATTCAAAATAAATTGAAATCTTGTTGACAGAGCACAAACAAAGGGTGATGATAAATGGCGATGCATCTAGAGAGGGGATATTTTCCAGGGGATGCCTCTGAGGCAAGGACGGATGGGATTTAATGAAGGTGTTATGTCCCTGGAAGAAGACAAATAGCAGAGCAAGAAGCAGAGGAAGGGCAGGAGTGAGCAGCCTGAGTAATTAATAAACCACATTACCAGCTCCTAAGTGATCAAGTCTTGCTGTTACCAACTGCTTGGATCTTTTTTTTTAAAGCATTATTTGGGTCAGCCATAGGTTTGAAGGGCCCTAGAGATAGACAGCATGAATATTTTGGGGGGATATATCAATAAATATATAAATTTACAGCTAGGAAGAGCCTCAGATCCAATTTGGATCAGATCTTTGCAATCACAGATTCTCAAGGTCTTACTTCATTCTCCAGGGAGTAATTTTATTTTTTATAAGTGTCTAAAAGTTCTGGATTAAAAAGAAAAAAAAAAAACTTTAAACTCATTAACATTCTTCATTTACTACCCAAATGCATGCAAACTTTCCCAACGTCAGTTGGCTTCGTGGAAGTCGGTTTTCAGTGAACTCTGTGGCTCAGGTTCAAATTCCAGTGAGTAAATATTTCCAAGTTTACTTGCAGAATTTCCCAGACAGAGAAGTTCTTCCACTTGGTTTGCCAGAGGACTGGAAGCAGTGGTGAGCCCTGGAGATGAGGGGACGTTTACTGGCCCTTGTTTGTGTCCTGCACAGTACGGCCCACAGCAGGCTGAAGGCAGCGCGACGTGACCCGACCTGATTAGAAGTTCGCTCTGGAACTCCTCTGAGCTTCTCACTGGCTGACGGGGCTAATGGAAATGGACTGACTCCACTGTGCTGGAAGCTGGTAAAAGCCGTTTAGAGAGCAGCCTCAAACCAGCCCATGGGTTTTTTTGTTTGTTTGTTTCAGATAAGGTTTCTCTAAACACACATCTGTGATTCTTAATTCAGTCCAGACCCCATTGTGAAGGAGAAGGGGCAGAAAGGAAAAAATCTGGAGAGGGAGAAGAAGGGATGGAAGGGAGGAAAGGAAACTGGAAGAGAAGCCAGAAGAGTGGGAAACTTTGAAGGAAAAGTTAAAAAAAAAAAATTGTCCTTTATTGGTGGAGGACAGAAGCTCACTTAAATTGTGATTTTGACATGTTGCTGGGTAAGACAAGGGGCAGCTGGAAGGGAGAATGAGTGCAGGTCGAAGGCAAGAGTGTGGGAGGGGAGCTGCTGAGGCCAGAAGAGTCTGGGCCTGCAGCACAGAGGAGGAAGGGCGGTGGGCGGGAGAGCTGGGAACCCCGCCTGGGAGAGGAAGAAGGAAAAACACTGGAACCGTTAGTGCAGGAAACAGTGAGGTGGGAAAAGCCAAGTTCCCATCATCACCGAAGGAGCTGCCCAGACCTCAGCCAGCCTGGGTCTTCAGGGTGAAGGGAGGGGGTCACGGGGGCTGGGGGCTCCCGTCAGTCCCAAACAACTTGATCTCAGCTGCCTTATCAAGAAATCACTCCAGACTGGCACAGCTTTGCAGGTCACAAGGGGGATGAAAGCTCACCTTCCTCCCTCAGCCAGTTTATAGCTTCAAGTCTCCAGGAAGTTCTGTGTGTACACACATACACACACACACACACACACACACACACACACACTTGCATACACACTCGCACAGAGGCACAGAGTGGGCTTAACTCTCAGGCATCAGCACACATGTGGGTGAAAAGGAGGCCTGCTGGGCAAGAGACGCAAAGAATGTCGAATGTCTGAGGGAGAAGGACAGCCTGGGCTTCGTGAACTAAAAATACCTCGGTGACAATGCACTAGAAGAAACAGAAGAGGCCCGGGGGAGAGCTGCTCGACTCTAATCCTCAGATGCTTCCTCACGGAAGGTCTGCAGGGTTGTTTTGATAAGGAAATATGATCAAACATTAGGGGTCATTTCTTTGGATCTGAAAGGAATTTGAAGTTTAATATGCCTCATCCGTGTGCTCTTTTCTTCCCCATGCAGCAGTTGCCTGCAATTCATATGTGTTTTGAAAGGCTAATCGAAAATTGTCTGTCGTGGAAAAATGATTCGAATTCAGGATATTTCCGAGATTTCAACTCTTCAAAACATAGATTTAATTTAGGCAAACTACCCGCATGGCTGATCTTTCTGAGTGCCTGCAACTATGATTCTGAATTTCTGCAGCTATGACTGCCTTCTCCTTATTTTCAGAGCATTTGAAAGTCACTAGCTCCTTAATTTTGAGAGAAGCAGGCTTAAATATTTTCCATCTTTGAACCCTCCCAAAGTGAGTATCCCTGAGTTAACAGTCTTCTCCCCAACACGCCCAGACTTCATGCTCAGTCAGCCCACCCCAAGCACCCAGCAAAGCAGGGGCTGCTCCATCACAAATGATGCAAGATGAAGAATGTCTGTGGGTGGTCTTTCTGGGTCAAAGCCTGGCTGGCAGCAAACTACAGTTGGCTTGATTTCAGATAATGGTGCGTGTTATTTGAAAATAAAAATCAGTAACGCATCACAGGTGAAACATCTTGAAATTCCTGTCCTCTCATCCCAAGAAGAGAGAGAGAGCCATCTGAAAGCATGATGAGGACCATACCAAGGCCTTCATATGCCACAGAAACAGCTGAGCAATACCAAAAGCCCTGAGTCAGCCCATCCCACTCAACCAGGGCCTGTGTGAACTGTATGGAGGGAGAGAATTAGCTCAAAAGAAACAATGATTTTTTTTTTTTTAAACAAAGTAGTGGTTTGGAAAAGGTTAAGAATTGTGGGTGTCCACCATCTAATAATGTGACCGATCCTAGTCATCACCCTTACATGGTATCAGGATGTGCTTCACAGCTTCCTTTCACCTCCCAGTTAAAGGCCCCACACAAAGCGACTGGTCTAGCCAAGGAGTCGTTTCCAGCTCCAGCTAAGTCAGTAACACAGCCTTCTGGAGCCAGGCCTGTGTGCCAGCTCTCTGGAGCTGCCTGGACTCTATGGGCAAGTGCACAGGCCATTTCTTCCTGGGTAACCCAAATGGGACATGAAGTAATTCAAACCCGCTGTGTCCTCCTATTTAACTAGAGTCAAAAATAATACCTAACTTCCAGGCAGCTCTCCCACAGAGCCATGTGGCTGCCCAATACCCTCCCCTCCCCTCCCCAGGCTTTCAGCCAGACTAAGGCTTCACCCTTTTGTAGATGAGTGAAACAAATCAGAGCAGTTTATGTGATAGAAACCTGAGCGCCCCTGAGGTGTTTGATAATATTCTGGGTGCTAGGGGGTAAAGAAGGATTAAGTCCTTTTCCTCCAGGGACTATCTAGTAGGAGAGGTAAGATTAATATGTTTGAATCATCAGTAAACAAAACACATATCTTCTAAGACCGCCTACTATGGCTACCCCTCTGGGATTCTCATCACCCTAACTTTATTTCCTTAGAAGTGAATTTCAACACAATCTTCTTAGCTCACCATCCCCGCCCACATTTTATTGATGAAGAAATCCAGGCCTAAGGAAAAAAAAAAAAGTAAATTGCCTAAGTCACAGAGTCAGCAAGCAGAGAAGGGAGAATCTGAAACCAGGTTTCAGGTCCTCTGTTTTTATTATTTATTTTCCTGTTTGTTTAAAAATATCCCTCTACACTAAGAGACCACCTTGAACTTGACAGTCACATGAAGCTCCTTGTTTTCCCTAAAGGCTCAGGCCAGCTGTCTGTGCCAGCAAATGTCTGGGTGGTGTGGGAGGGTGGAGGGCTGGGGCAGAGGGGCTGGCAGAGCCACAGCCAGCACGGAACAGGGCTGGACTTCCTGGCTCAAGAACAGGGTGTTGGTTTTTTTCCCTGAGTGAAAGAGGGATCAAGAAAACTCGGGAGTCCTTCCACCTCTGCCACTGACGTGTCTGGGGCTGGAAGCCAAAGTCTTCATTTTTGCTTTCTCCGGCTCCCTCCCTGGAGAAGGCGGGCAACGGAGGGGGAGAGGGGCTTGTCTTCTTCATCAAAACTTGTGGGGACACTAAGTCCTCAAACACAAGGATGTGTGTGTGTGTGTGTGTGTGTGTGTGTGTGTGTGTGTGTCTATTCCTTAAAGAGTTAATCTTCACTCTCCAGTCTGAAATACTAAACCACTGGCCCTGTCTCACAGCCGACACGTAGCTGTCATGTTCTCAGCCGGAGCTGTCTCTCTGTTCATGAACCAGCAAATGAAAGGTGGGGAGAGGCAGGCGGAGGAAAAGTGAGACGGCACTTTCAGTAAAGGAGAAAACAGTGTTTTGGAAAGTGGATCAGAAGTTAAGAAGTAGGGTCAGTCAGGTGACAACTGAACCACTTACCTTCGAGCCGCCAAGGACAGACAGACCGGCCACGGGTGGTCACGCTCCCTCCTTCTCCGGCCGCTCAACCTTGGGTCGCTCCAGGCCTCCCTCCACCCTCTCCCGGCCCAGGTAAGCCGCGGAACAGGCTCTGAAGCAGGAAGTGGAAGTTGTATGCAAATTTCTACCGAGGCTAGGAAGCCTCTGCTCAAAAATCTCCCTGTGGGCAGTGAATCAACAGCCGCTGAGAAGTCACTTTACTTCTTAAAACAGAAACCTCCTTCAGTCACTAGAAAAGGCCACTAGCCAATTAGGCTGCATTTTTTTTTTCCATCACCCAGCTTGGTAACTGCTGAGGAATGTTCCCTGAACCTCAGGGTTGTCGAAGCACCCAGGCCTGAGATGGTGCCCTGGGAGGAGTGTTAAGATGGGTTACTCATTAGCAGCTCCAGAGCAGGAAACTGGGGTGGGGCAGATCTTGGGGAGGAATATGGAGCAAAACTTCTTACTGTCTCTAACTGCATTACTGCTCTTAATCACAGAGGGAGGACTCCCTGCCCATCCCCCTACCCCACCCCAACACATACGTTCCTTACCCCATCCCCAGGCGTGAAAAAGTGACTATTTTTAAGGAAAAACACACACACACAGAGTCTTCCTCTGGCTGCATTTTTCAGGTCCTCAAGTTTATTTCTTCATCTTTCCTTCTCCTTGTTTAATCGGTGCCTACAGAATTTATTGCTGAAGGAGACACTAGAAACAGGATGACCAGGACAGCAGACTGTAATGGGAGCTGTGGTGGCCAGGGTGGAAACTCAGTTAGCCCTTGGCCGGCTGGGTGTGGGCAGGGGTAATGCTCCTGCTGCTCCACCTGCCGCTTGAGTCCTGAGGGTCAGCCCGTTACCCTGGTCATCTCATTTTTGCCAATAGATATGACAGAGAAATACATGTCTGTGTATCTATATACATTTATTCACTGTTGCTTCTAACACTTATCACTGTGCCCAGAACATAGTAGGCAAGCACGACATAACTGCCAAATGACCAAAAAATGACAGAAATGTCTGGAAGAATGCATATCAAACTATTAAGCAGTGATCACCTCCAGGGAAGAGGATTGAGAGAATGGGTGAGAATGGAAGGCTTTTATTTTATTCATTGCATAAAATATGTATACTATACATATATTGGGGGCTTCCCAATATATGGTAAAAAAGCAGTTTAAAAAAAAAAGTGGTAAAAAAGCTGAGATGAAGGAGACACTAGAGTTGCAGTTTTGATCCCTGTGTAGGGACGAGCTCCTGGAGGAGGAAATAGCAACCCATCCAGTAACCTTGCCTGGAAAATTCCATGGACAGAGGAGCCTGGTGGGCTAAGTCTACTGTGTCACAAAGAGTTGGATAGGACTGAGTACCCACAAACCTATGTTGGATTCCTTTCCCCACAAGTGTGTGGTACTTCATTCATTAAATAAAAAAATTAAAAATTGCACTTATTAATTTGGCCTTGAGTTTTCTGCCTCAAAATTATTATTATAATCAGGTTTTTTAGTTTAGGGGAAAATAGCGCTTTTTTGTATGGAGCTGTTGATACCAGGATACTTTGAAAAAGCTATCACTATTAGATGAGAAAAGAGCGACAAAAGGAGAAACAAAAGGGGGAGAGCAAAGAAAGGGCGGGGTGAAGACAGTTTTCATTTCTTTTAGATGCCTTTAAATGGATTGGGAAAAGCCCAGAAGACGCTCCTGTCAACTACTGCCTTTGGAATACAGCCCATCAGGAAGAACAAGAGGAATCTTTTTTCCTAGTTCTCCCACCAACTGTTTCCCCAGATGTGAGCCTAAGGGCCCTGCGGGGAGATACCAAGCACTGCGGTGCCACTCAGAATCGCTGGTACCTGGGCCTTCCTCTGGCTCAGTTTATCTTGAGCAGAACAGCAGCACTTAAGGAAGGAGTTAATGATTCCTACTTAGGAGCCCTTGCTGGGGCCCCACTGAAAAGCAGCCTGAGGATGTAAACTGTTTAGAGAGGAGGTCCTGAACACTAGAAACTTCTGTCTGAACATGCCTTCGGCAGTTAGTCAAATATGGGTGACAGGGGAAATGTCAGGGAGCGCCTGGGCAATGAACTCCTCCAGTCCCTCAGGAGACCCGGCTGGTGTTCTCGGGCTGATACACAGAGCCCTTTGGCTGCCCCCACAGAAGAGGACTCTTCACCCAGGAGCTACCGCACAGTACTTGTTAGTGTATTGAATCCTCCAAAAAGTCTTGGAGATGCGTTTACTCCTGTCATTCCCACTTTACCTTAAAGGAATCTGGAGCTCGAAACAGTCACTTCTAAGGTCACACAGCTAATCTGTGGAGAAGAATTCCAGAGGTGTCTCACTTCTAATAGGTGGATGTTACCTCCCCTTCCTTGGTCGCCCTGCTGAAGTGTGCCCTTCCTATGTGCTTGGGTGGAGAACACGGAACTTGCTTTCTTTGCGCAACTTGTGACAATTTAAGAGAGGGGGGATAAAAGTGTAAGTAATAAAAGAATGGCTCTGAGACTGTGCCAGTTCCCATGGTGCTGCATTTATGCGATGCTGGCTGCTGTATACACAGTAGGCGGACCAGCCCTCTTGTTCTGGTCCAGGAGGCAGGACTGGTGTTTGGCAGGTTCTAGAATCCCTCAGTATTCTGGCATAATTAGATAAAGGCCAGCTCTTCCCACCTTTGTAGCAAAACCATTTGGACCTAATGCTTAGGACTCGCTATACTACAGTGTTAACCCATGAAAAGAGAGGCAAAGAGGAAAAGATTCATTCCTTGGACAAGCCTTGATTTTCCACTTTTAAACGCTATGGAAAAGGCAGAGGGAAATTATGACACATCATGAGGAAGAGAAGAAAACTCTTGTCCTTCATTCCCAGAGGATGGGCCTCACTCACAGAGTCCCCAGCACTGGTGACTCTCCCCACAACTTGGTTCCAGGACCGAGGCAAGAGGAGAAGAGACGCCCTGGCTCCCAGCGCCTGGTCCTGCCTGCCCTTCTGGCTTACTCCAGCCCTACAATCTTCAGTGAGTGCTTGCCTCATTCCGGACATGTGCTGGGTGCTAGGCACGCAAACGAAAGATTCTCAGGTTCTTGTGTCTCTTTCAGAAGCGAAAAACTATGGGAATACAGGGAGTTTCAAATAAACTAGCCACCAGACATGGCTATTGAGTCACTGGTTACTTCTTCTCCACTGCTGTGGTGGGATGCTTCTAGTTCAGAGGGGCTACCGGAGGCAGGCAGAAGCCAGAACTCTTTTCACTGCCTTCCTCCCTGACCCCCACTGAGCCCCTGGGCCCTGCCCCACCGGTCCGGGGGCCCTTCTCAGAGAGTTGCCCTCTACAGCCATTTTAGATTCTGTCAGCTGATTCAGTCAGAACCTCACAAATCTAGCATAGAGGTCCTGTTAGTAACAGACTCGCATGAGGAAAGGATTATTTCTCACTCCTTTTCTTTCTAAGAGGTTCTCTGAGGACTTCCCTGGTGCTCCAGTGGTGAAGACTCCATGCTTCCAGTGCAGGGTATGCTGGTTTGATCCATGGTCAGGGATCTAAGATTCCCACATGCTGTGTGGCAAAAAAAAAAAAAAGGTTCCTTGAGCTCTATATACATTTGTTTTATACCCTTATACATCCTCCTATGAAGGGTATAAGATTTTGTCAGCCTACAAAATTTCTGTCATTCCATTTCCCCAGTGTGATAGTGCAAATTCACCTTACATTTACATACTTAAAAGGGAACACTTGAAAGTTCTGGAAAAGCCAAAGATTATCTGCTTCAAAGTGACTTTCCTCAAAGTGATCACCAGGACCCAGAGTTGTTGGCAGCATCTCTTGCTCAAAAGTGATTAAGTCCTGACAAACCTGGTTCCCCAATATGACCAACACAATAATAACAGCTAACCTCAGTACACTTAAGTGTTCTAAGAACTCTGTGTGCATTTATTTACTCAATGTTCACAATACCCTTATGAGGTAGGTACTGGAAGATTAGTTACTGTTTATTATTTACAGTGTGCCAAGTGATTTTCACTATCTGTCTAACAAAATGAAGAGATTTACTCACCAGAATTCCAGGCAACTGCTTTCCAAGAGAGAGAAGTAGATAGAGACCAAATTCTGTTTCCTGTGGAGGCTGGACACAGCAGGGCTAGTCAGATGAGAGAGGGATGTTTGGAAAGGGATGATAAGGAAGTAGCATGAGGTCTACCGAGGAGATGGAGGAGACTCAGTGTGGTAATGAGAGAGCAGGAGGGATTCGCCACCCTTCAAGGAAGTCTATAATTAATAATCTTACTTTATTCTCCAAGTCTTCTCTAGTTGGATGTACTCAATTGTTTGACTTTTGAACATTGTTTGACTTTTGAACATGAAAATGGGGAGTTTATTCAGGTTCTATTTAAAAAATAGAACGGTTAGGGCAGAAGAACTAATTTAACATTTCTACAGAGGAGACACACAGATGGCCAACAGGCATATGAAAATATGCTCAGCATCACTAATCATTAGAAAAATGCAAATCAAAACCACATTGAAATATCACCTTACACTGGTCAGAATGACCATCATCAAAAGTCTACAAATAATAACTGCTTGAGAAGGTGTGGAGAAAAAGGAGCTCTCCTACACTGTTGGTAGGAACATAAATTGGTATAGTCACTATGGAGAACAGTATAGATGTTCCTTAGAAAGCTAAAAATAGAACTCCCATATGATCCAACAATCCCACTCCTGGGCATATATCTGGAAAAGGTAGAAACTAATTTGAAGAGATACATGCCCTCCAATGTTCATAACATCACTGTTTACAGTAGCCAAGAAATGGATGCAACCTAAGTGTCCAACAGAAGAATGAATAAAGAAGTTGTGGTACGTATATGTGATGGCATATTACTCAGCCATAGAAAAGAATGAAACAATACCATTTGTAATAATATGAATGGATCTAGAAATTATCCATAAGTGAAGTGAGACAGAAAGACAAGTTTATGATATCACTTATATGTGGAATCTAAAATATGACACAATTCTTTTGTATGATAAGCAGAAATAGCCCCACAGACATGAGAATAAACTTATGGTTATCAAAAGGGGAAGCTTGGAGGGATAAATTGAGAGCATGGATTTAACAGATGCATACTACCATATATAAAATAGATAATCAACAAGGACTTACTGTATAGCACAGGGAACTATATTGAATATTGTGTAATAAACTGTAACAGAAAAGAATAGAAAAAGGAACAGAAAAATAGAGATCACTTTGCTGACACCTGAAACTAACACAATATTGTAAATCAGCCATATCTCAACTTAAAAAATTAGGATAGTTACTATAAAAAGAGAAAGTAACAAGTTTCCAGGAGAATATACATAAATTGGAACCTATGAGTACCATAGGCGGGAATTTGAAATTGTGCAGCCTCTGTGAAAAATAGTTTGGCAATTTCTCACAAATTCAAAAATAGAATTACTATATGACCCAATAATTCCATTTCTGGGTATACACCCAGAAGAAATGAGAGTCTCAAAGAGATCCTCAAGATAAGAAAGCAGAGTCTGAATGAGAAATGTGTATGCCATGTTCATAGCAGCATTATACACTACGTCCAAGGTAGAAGCACCCCAAGTGTCCATCAATGGATGACTAGATAAACAAAGTATGGCATACACCTACAATAGAATATTAATCAGCCTTAGAAAAGTAAGGAGATACTGATGCGTACTATAACATGGATGAACCTGGAGGACATTTTGCTCAGTGAAATGAGCCGGTCATATAGGGACAAGTACCTTATGATTCCACTTGGCTGAGGTACCTAGAGGGGTCAAATTCACTGAGACAGAAAGTAAAATGGTGGTTATCAAGGGCTGAGAAGAGGGAAGAATGCAGAGTTATTGTTTTATGGGTACAGAGTTTCAGTTTTGCAAGATGAAGAGTTCTGAAAATAAATAGTGATGCCAGTTACACAATGACATGAATGTACTTAATGCCATTGAACAGTGCACTTAAAAATGGTTAAGATGGTAAGTTTTATGTTATGTTATTTCATCACAATTAAAATAAAATAACCCCCAAAGCAGATGGGCATGGTGGGTTTTATTTCCCTCATTTTACAGGTGAGAAAATTAGGATGCACGAAGTTGGGTAGCATGTTAGGGCTGCACAGCTGGGTTTCAAACCAATGTCAACTCCCTGAGAAGGCCCCATCTCTTTCCTGCACCGTGCTATCCAGGACCCACTGGGGCAGGTGGATGCTAAAGCCACAGACTCATGCCCCTTACCCTCTCTAGACTACCTTTCTTCTTCAACACTGTCTTTTCTAGCATGCTTTTCTTTCTTTTGCCTTTCTCTCACAAAAAGGTGCTCTCAGGAAAAAAACCTGATCACTCATTTATACTTGTTACATGGTGTGAATTTAAATCATTGTGCTACCTCTCTGAGGGGTGCTTGCATTTTAAGCCTCATCACTCTCTATGAAATGAAAGCCTTTGTTCCATGTTAAAGGAATTTCAGGCATCAGGGAACAAGCAGGAAGAAACTGGAGTGGGGGGGTGGCAGGTAGGAGCACTATAACCCAGAGAAATGCATTAAGTGGTGGAAACTGTACGCACAAAGTTAGAAGGCAGGTGTATTTTATGGACAGACTGATCTTTCAAGGCTTCACAAAGATGTGAGGTGTGAATGAAAGGGAGATAGGTGGGCGGTTCTCTTTGAGCTTTTCCCATCCAGCTGCCTGTCCTCCAGACTCAAAGCTTTTGTTTGTCTCCAGAACTGGACTGGGCACACCTTAGAAAAGAGAATCTAGAGGGTTGATTTCCTCAGGGTACTGTCTCCCTGTCAGTTCTCACTGCCTCTTCTTTTCCTGTTGCCTGGAGAAATTCCAGTCTAAAGCAACTGGGTGTGGTACCTGGAGGTCTCCGCCTAAAGATCTGAGCAATCAATCATTCCTTTAGTGTCAAGAATGCCCCACATGTATGTGTTCACTGGCAGGGAGTATTGTATAGGACCTAAGGCAGCCCATGGGGATGTAAATGCCTGTTTTCTGGGCACTCACAGACTAAGACTGAGCATTCCTGGGAGTTGAAAAAGACATTACACCAACAGTATTGGGATAAGAGCCTGGGCTGCAAGTCTGGCTGTGGACTAGACTTGCACTCTACCACTTCCTGCCAGCTGTGTGACCTCAGGGAAGTTCCTAACTTCTTTGCACCTGGGTTTCTTAATCTGGATAATGGGATAACATATCTCTTTTATTGGTGATCAAGGGAGCAAATTCTGGCTGCTGCTTTTGTGTAAAGAAAACATCTCCTTTCCTCCTGGGGCATGAACACAGAGCTCAGTGGATAGGGACCAGGGCTGATTTTGCCTTCTGGGCCAGGCACCAACTGCCTATATAGCAGCCTTCTGAGATTATTATGAAGATTAGATAAAGTGACCTCTGTGCAGTGTCTGGCATTGTGCTCAATAAATATTAGCTACTGTTATAATAATAAATAAAAAATGTGTCACTCAATTAATATACCAGGAGTCAGTGATCAGTCAATACTGGAAAAGAAAAAACTCAACAAAATAGTAAATAATATTAAAAGTGCATATGTAGCAATAAGACATTCTTATGCTAACAATTAAGTAAGGGTGTACTGTATGTTAGAGAATTCACTGCAAATCAGAGAATCCAACCACAGGTGAGGATCCAGTTGAGCAAAAACCAAAGGTCAAACCACGTACTTACTGAGGGCTTTTGCCAGCTCTGCTCTGGGCTCTGTTCTGGGGAGGACTGACCACTTCACCTCCCAGGCCACATGAAAGCTTACGTATTGTACAGGCAGACTTGTCCTCAGTCGCTCAGCTTGTTGCCTTGATGCTTACACCTTCCAGGCAGGAGAAAAATTATGTATTCTTTTAATTTAAAATATCTTCCCTTTCAGCTTTTCCTGGCTGGCAGGTTGCATATAGAAGTAAGAGTAAACAGGCACAGCGGTGCTTTCTGTAAGAAAGATGTTCTTAGAATTTCATCTTAAAAACAATAGGCCAGTAAATTTGATGTGTGTGTGTGTGTGTGTGTGTGTGTGTGTGTGTGTGTGTGTGTGT